>CM070026.1:15010402-16210402 GCA_036247105.1 Cirrhinus mrigala | reverse complement strand
GCAACAGAGTTTGGGTTAACCTGGATTAAGTTTTTTTGCTCTAGGGCAGGGTTTCCTTGAGTTTCTGAAGGGAATTGCAGGGGGTTTGTGAGTTGATGAAAACCTAATATTGAATCAAAACTTAAAGGGTTACTCCACCCCAGAATGAAAATGTTTTCATTAATTACCTACCCCCCATGTCATTCCAAACCCATAAAACCTTTGTTCGTCTTCGGAACAAGCACTACTTTGGAGAGTATCTACTGAATGCAAACAGCCTATGCTGTTCTGTGTCAGCCGTACCACACGGATACATTATTTCCATTCAAATCAAAGCGTAAATAAACGTAGAAAACATATCCGTGTGGCACAGCTATTGCTATGCTGTTTGCGTCCAGTGGATACTCTCCAAAATGGTGCTAGGGTGATGCAAAGGAGATTTTATTTTTGTTTTCTTTGCATACAAAAAGTATTCTCATAGCTTTGTAAAATTAGGGTAGAACCCCTGATGTCACTTGGATTATTTTACCGATCTCCTTGCCACATTTATGGATGTTGATCGTGTTAATTACATTGCTGTCTATGGGAGGGCCAGAAAGCTGTCAGAATACATCAAAAATATCTTAATTTGTGTTCCAAAGACAAACTAAGCCTTCACGGGTTTGGAACGACATAGGGGGAAGTGATTTGTGACAAAATTTTCATTTTGGGATGGAGTAACCCTTTAATTATCATGTAAAATATTATTTGATGTTTTGTGTTATTTTTGTGTGTGAGTTTTGGTAACCTTTTGGTTAGCATTCAGATCTTAAACTGCTGTAAAAGCTATATTGTGACTACACTGTACTGTATTATATTCATACAGGACACATTACACTCGTTAACAGCTATACAATAAGGCTGGGTAAAATATCGATTTCTCGATTTTAATGAATTCTCATTTTTACGAAATTATATTTATTCTTAAATAACAAGAACTGATAAGTCTAGCCTGTTTTCAGTTAATAAACAGAACATTGTGGCGCACATCACATCCAATAAATCGCAATAAGTTGCGTGTTGTTACTTTTGATATGAAACAAAGTCTCAGATTTCAAATTCTGTCCATTTCGTTTCAATATTCAAACAATAAATACCGTTTTGGCGCTGTTTCATGTGGGGTGACAGACCGCTGTAACACCTCGGTTCAAGAGAAGCGAAAGCACGTGAAGCGCACGTGAACTGATTATCTCCTCCGTTTTAATACTAGTTTCAGCTTGAAATAAAACTGAATGAACATCCGAAAGTATGTTGAAATAAAAAGTACAACTTACCGAAACCTGTATCCTGTCTCATGTAATCGCTTAATCAGTGTTTCAACCGCGCAAAGAAAGACGTCATTATAACGTCATGTAAACAACGTCACGAACGTCACATTTACCTCAGAAAAAAACATATTCGGTGACCATACACTCTTTAGTGAGCTAGAAAAATGAACTCTAGAGAGGAGCATTTTGGTAAATATATGCACCATATAACATATTCATGATAATTTTTACTGTTCTTTAATATTTAATTTGTATTAAAAAAAAACCATCAGGTTTTATGACAGCCACCATATGATATTTATATTTCAAAAAAACGAATTGGAATAGAAATATAATTATTGTAACTTTATTATTATAAAAACTTGAGTGCAATTTTTTTTTAAACAATTCAGTTAATTTTAACCTTTAACCCTTTAACTGTCACCCCCATTTTTGAACGTAGATGTGAAAGTGCACTACGCTCTTAAAAATAAAGGTGCTTTAAAAGGCTCTTCACAGCGATGCCATAGAAGAACCATTTTTGTTTCCACAAACAACCATTCAGTCATAGGTTCTTTAAAGAACCATCTCTTTCTTACCTTTTTGCAATCTAAAGAACCTTCTTTTGCCACAAAGAACCTTTTGTGACACAGAAAGGCTCTTTAGATGTTAAAGGTTCTTTAAGGAACCATCTAAACAAAAAAGGTTCTTCTATGGCATCGTGAAGCACCTTTATTTTTAAGAGTGTATAGTAGGGATGTGCAGTACTATATACCGGTACTCTTCCAGTACCGGTATATATTTTATTTCCAACGGTTTGATACTATTATTTTGATCAATTCTGTATTTTATGTGCTGCTGTTCCGAAGTTCACCTGTAAAACTGCTTCCTAAATTGCTGCGAAACAGGTAAACGTGATAACAAAACAACGCGATGGATCATCAAACAGATGAAACTCCATCAACGTGCTCGAAACTAGTAAATAAAGACAACAGTGAAATATAGCATTATTTTGCATACAAAACATGACAAAGATGAACGGGCTGACCTTACTGCACCTGTATGCAAGCTGCGCTATAAATCATTGGTTGCCACAGAAGGCAGCACATCAAATCTTACCATTTGTCACTTGCTCATACTGATCTTTAACGCAAATTTAAAGATTGACAGGTGAGTGCATCATTCATCGTTAAGTTTCAATTAACTTTTATTGACAACTGATCAACTTACACACCTAAGATGGGATACAGAGTAAACACGAAAGCTCAAATGTATGTGATAGGCTAGAACCACTTTAGCTTTTGGTCACATGATATTTGCACCTGTATTACAAACAATCAAATGTTAACTGAAATTGAATGAAGCACGAGTTTTGGTATATTAATTATAGTATCATTAATATGAAAGGAATGTTTCAGCCGAGAGAGCGCGAGAGAGATTTATATTTAATGCTTTTTCTTTGGCTATCTGAGTCTGAAATCTAAAAAACAATCAGAGAGAGAGATAATAACATGATTTTGAATACTTTCACTGTTAGAATAATACTTTACAGTAAAGCAAAATTCATAAGGTAAACTGACCTAACAGTATTACAGCACTTACTAATCTAGGTCAATAATTAGTTATAAATGATAAATGAACTAATACATGTTTTGTATGTTAACATTATTTACTAAATTGTTTTCAATTCTCTTATCTTTTGAGAATGGTTATGGTATCGATTTAGTATCGATACAAAGGTATCACATTCTGGAGTCGTACCGAAGCCAAAATTATGGTATCGAGCCATCCCTATGCACTAGCCAAACTTAAATTGTTATAATTCGTGAACAAATACATTTTCTAATATGATTTTGAAGTACCATTTCCATGGTAAAGCAATGTCAGATTTTAAAATGGGTTTCAAAGGATGCATTTTGAGGTTTAAACTTTCAATTGATATAAAAATGATGATAATTTCTAAAACATGATAGGGAAAAATGCATCGAAAAAAAGCATTAGTTGAGAGATTTATTATTATTATACCTGATATATATCCGAATCAAATCGTAAGCTTTTGAATCAGAATCGAATCATGAAATTTGTGTCAAAACCCAGCCCTTCTACAACATACTGAAACAGAATGCAGGGGGTCTTGAGACCTACTAGAAAAAGTTGAACTTCTTTTAACTTGACATGGGATCTTAAAATCATGGCACCCATGATTTAATCACATCATAACAGACAAAGACAGCCATTAAATATGTGTTTACATAGAATACCAATTAAAACAGTGTAGACTGACACAAGAACATGTTCCTTAGTGTTTCTGTCTCGCTCTGTTGACTATTTATCATTTTTAGTCTCCTACCCATCCGCCAGGAATAAACCGTTCTATCTTAAGTAACTGTACAATCATTATTCAACAAGGGTTTCTCAAATGATCTTCTCTTATGACATGTGATAATGAGGCATCATCATTTTGTTCTTCATCACTGGCTCCTCCTCTTCCTGTCTTCAATCATCTCCTGGATTGTGTGTGTGTGAGTTCTGGCTTATGTGCTGCTTGTCATATTAATCAAGAAGGGGAAATTTCACACAAACTCTTGATGAGACAATTGACAGAATGAAATGAAATCGTGGGGGGTGGACAGCCTGAGAAAACACTTCATGTAAATAAGCAAAATTTCGAGAAAAAGACAAGAGGAGATGAAGACGGGTAAAAGACTGAGAAAGTGGAGTGAAGGACATGAAACAAAGGACAGAAACTCCGAACGAGGGAGAGGGGAGACATATGAGGGCGAGTGACAGAGGGTGGGGGTGTTTTACTGACACTGAAACCAAATGTTAAACCTGCTTTGTTTTTCTTTTGCTCTTTTTGCTTTTCCTCTCTCCCTCTGTCTATTTCTCTCTCTCTTTCTAACAGTTGCCATGTGTTGGATCTCTGCTGTAATGTGTTCCAGACAGAGTTTTGGCAGTGCTAGAGAGAGGCCTGACTCCATTACTCCAAAAACTAGACAAAAAAGAGGGGGAACAAAAATGAGGAGGACAAAAGCCTACATCATAAACATGGGGCTTGTTGTTCTAAAGCGCAGACTTGTGTCGGGAATTACGAGTGAAGGGACGGTACAAAAACATGGCAGATAACGCAAGAATGCAAACTGGCTCAGCAATCTGGAGATATGTGAAATGTGACAAAAAAAAAGAGGGAAAACTGGAGAAAAATAAGATCACATGATGGGCTGGTCACACTTCCTTGCCGATTCTTGCGAAAGGAGGAAAAAAAAGTATTCAATTTTTTTAACAGACTGTAAAATCGAGGAATGCTGACCCCATTGTGTTTTCAGATTACACTAGATTAGGTACCTTGAAAATAACCTAAAACAACAGATGACAATATAATGAAGGTGTACACTACCAGTCAAAAGTCAGGACACACTTGAGGGAATTTATGTTTCTCATGAACTCAAAAACCTTTCCTTCTGAAGTCTTATGCTTAAATGCTTAAAATTAGTTAAAAATAAGATAAAAAATTAAATAAATTAGATGAACTAGACAATAAAATAAAATAACAAAAATATGAAATATATTAATTGAGTTTAGCCAGCTAAGAAAAAAAAAAGAGAAATTTATTACGTTTACATAACTAAACAAACAACAACAACAACAAAAAACAATTACATTTAATTTAATTAAAATAACTGAAAAATTAGATGACTTTGCTTGGCTAAGCAAACAAAAACAAAACAAAAACAATGTGTTTGCTTGGCTAAGAAAAATAAAATAAAATAAAATAAAATAAAAACAGGAGAAAAACGAAACTCATCAAGTGACGGAAAATTAGTCAACAAATGTCCAATAAAACAAAACAAACAAACAAAACAAAAAACAAATAAACAAACAAACAAAAAAACAGAAATATATTAAATGATTTTTGCCAGCTAAGAAAGACAAAACAAAACAAAGCAAAACTACACTAAACAGAAAGAAATATATTACATATATTTGCAAAACAAAACAGCTCAGCTAAGAAAAGCAACACAAAACAAAACAAATATATTAAATGAGTTTGGCCAGCTAAGAAAAACAAAACAATGGTTAAGAAAAACAAAATAAATAACAAAACAAAACCACAATTTTAAATAAGTTTGATTAGCTAGAAAAACTAACTAAAAAAAAACCACACACATATAAAATGAACCGAAATAAATAATAACAATAATAATAATAATAATAATAATAATAAAAACCAGAACAAAAACCAAATTCATCAACTGAATTAGCGAGTGAAGGAAAATCAGTTAACAAATGTCCAATATAAGAAAAATAAAAAATAAAATAAACCAAACAAAACAAAAAAACAGGAAATATATTAAATGAGTTTGGCCAGCTAAGAAAAACAAACAAACAAACAAACAAAAAAACACAACAAGAAATATAAAACAACATAACATCCAAAATTAAATGAGTTTGCTTGGCTAAGAAAAAACAAAACAAAACAAAAAACGAGAAATATTTTAAATAAGTTGGTCAGCTAAGAAAAAAACAAAACAAAACAATGCATTTGCTTGGCTAAGAAAAACAAAAAAACAAAACAACAAGTAGTACATTACATAAGTATGACCAGCTAAAAAAACAATACAAAAAAAAAAAAAAAAACACACACACACAAAATAAGATAAATTAAAATAATAAAAATAAGGGGGACAAAAACGGAACAAAAACCAAATTAATCAACTGCATTAACAAGTGAAAGAAAATCAGCCAATCAAGGTCCAACATGAAAACTCCTACAAAAGCTAAACTATAAGATAGTCTTGACATGTTCTGTTCAATACATAACTCCCATGCTATAATTTGTGTAAATTCATAGTTTGGATGTGGCATCTTAAAGAGATCATTAATGGCCCAGTAGATGTTCAGCAACCTTCAGCGTGCACAAATCTTTGAAACCCGGTCAAGTATATGTTTTTAAGTTAGGTAGTGTGTCCGGTGCAATGAGGCTGAACTGATTTTGCATGTCATAAACAGATGCACACATAGTCAGCGTAGTTTACATGCCAGACTTAAGACTGGACCCTCTCTGTGTGCATGTGTATGTCAACTCGGCGTGTATTCCAGGAAGACGAGGGGTCCGCTTGGAATGTTTCGGAGGGGCAACATGGTTCCAATTTACCCCAAAACCTCCCCCCTTCTTTACTCCACTCCTCTCCTGCAGTGTTCCCCAGGCTCCATGTCCTGACAAGGGGGTTCAGTGAGTTTGTATATGAGCATTTGCGCTGCATTAGTACTCTAACCTATGGAGGGCAGTGTTGGTCTGCAAAGACAAAATATTTATTACCCGTTCCCGCCACAACCTCCTTACACCGTCCAGTGTGTGTGTGTGTGTGGTAGGGGAAGTTCAGGGTTCCTGGAAACACATGACTGAGCACTTAAGAATGGACTTCATCTGACTGTTCGGTGTGCCTGAACGCCTTAAAATCGGTCTTCATACACGCACAGACTCTAAATTGCATTCAAAATGGTTCCAAAATGTGATTGGCAATAATAAGATCCTGTTTCTCAATGTTACGGGTGTGTCGTAATGTACACGCACTTTAAATAAACCAAAAATCAACAGCATTCAATCCAGGTCAGTTATTCTTCAATCACGCCTACTTCAGGACTAATGACACGATGCACTCATATGCTCGCACACACCAGAAGACCTGGCAGACGCTCCACAGGAGAGGTGTGTGTATTTTCCGAGCTCATTACAATCTGTAACAGGATTCTGAGAGAAATAAACAAAACTAAAATAAGAAACAAAAGCAAGCAGAAACCTTGATTCATCATCAGAGAAACGAGAACGCACACACAGTCCAGGTTTTTTCCCGTCAGGAGAGAGTAAAGAAAATTGGAGTGCGAAAAGTTTCTTAAACCTGAAAAGTATCTCCAAAGAGAGCCTGCCATTTCACTTCAAAGACAAATGTCACCCGTCTCTTAAAGAGATTGGAGAATGACTGTTATGTAAGCGTCATTTAGAGAAGTACGGGAGGTGGCAAACCAAGAAACTTAAATAAATTAGGTTGTGTCTAGCTTTTAGATCCATAGAGAATGAGATTATGTAATTGGCAGTTTTCACTGATAACCGCATCTGAATATTTCATCTTTTGGCTTGGTTTGATGCGTGCTTTTAACAGGTATTTTAGTGAGCCCTGTGTGATCTAGTCATGGAACTGCTTCTCTGTTGCAATTACCATAACAACACCAATTATTTTAGTGTGATATAAAGTTTTTATATAACATATAAATATATAAAAAGAGTTAGTTGTATAAGAGTTGTAGTAGTATACATTGTGCACACCACCATTTAAAAGTTTGTGTTCAGAAATATGTTTTTGTTTCTGAAATACATCTCTTATGCTTACTAAAGTTGCATTTAGTTAATCAAAAATACAGTCAAAAACAGTAGTTTTATTATTGCTCAATTTATTTCTGATCAAAAAAATATTATTATTATTATTATTATTATTATTTATTTTATTTTTTTTTTTTGGAAACTGTTATACATTTGTTCAGGATTTGTTGATCTGAAATAGAAATCTTTTGTAACATTATAAATGTATTACTGTCAATTTTGAACAATTTAATGCATCCTTGCTGAAAAGAGTATCAATTAAATCAATTAATCAAACAATCAATGTACCTGATCCTAAACATTTGAATGAAGGAAAAATATAAACATATATACATAAATGTAAGCAGTAACTATATTCACTGTTTAATTGGTTTAATTAAATTTAGAGATATTTTAGTAGCTAATCACCTCTCTTAATAAAATAAAATAAAAATAATAAAAATAAATAAATAAATAAAATAAAATAAATGTAATGTTTGGCTAAAAAAAACAAAACAGAAAAGAAACCAGAAAAACAACAAGAAATAGATGACATAAATTTGACCGGCTAAAAAAAACAAACAAAACAAAAAACACAAAACAAAATAAAATATATATATATATATATTAAATGAGTTTGGCCAGCTAAGAAAAACAAAACAAAACAAAACAACAAGAAATATATTACACAAGTTTGACCAGCTAAAAAAAAAAACAAACAATAAAAAAAATAAAAAAAACATAAAACAAGCAAACAAAAAAAACAACAACTTTTGTTCAGATAAGAAAAACAAAAACAAAACAAAGAAATAAGAAATATATTAAATGAGTTTGGCCAGCTAAGAAAAACAAAATTCAAACCAAACCAAACATATACTAAATGAGCTGGCCAGCTAAAACAAACAAATAAACAACCCCCCAAAAAAACCCAAAACAACAAAAGGTATATTACGTTAGTTTGATTTATTTTATTTTGTTTATTATCAAAGCTTTTTTTTTTTTTTTCCCCCAAACTGTGGTATATTTGTTTAGGATTCTTTGATCAATAGACAGAACAGCATTTATTTGAAAAATAAGAAAAATATTTTTTGTAACATTATAAATGTCTTTACTGACACTTTTGAACAATTTAATGCGTCCTTGTTGAAAAAAAGTACCCATTTCAAATAAATAAATAAATCATTTAAAAAAAAAAAAAAACCCTCCTGACCCTAAACATTTGAATGCAATAAAATTATACATATATATGCATAAATGTAAGTAGTAACTATATTTACTGTTTAATTGGTTCAATTAAATTTACAGAAATTTTTAGTGGCTATCATCTCTCTTCATAAAGATAAGCATCATTCTGCTAAAACCTTTAAGATAAAAATGCAACACACATAAAAGCAACATCCTGTTACATAAATCTAAAAAAGACTGGCACACACAAACTCACAAAAACACACACTGCAAATCTCTCTCATCTGTGGCTCATTTTTTTTCATGCGAGACTCCCTGAGAGGAAGATAAATCCCAGAGAGCAGACACTAACCTTTAACACACAATGAATGGGAGCACAGTCACAGGTTCAGGAGCAGCTGCTGGCGCACTCACAGCCCGCTGGGGGTTTAGAGTTTCTGCATGTATCAATACTGCATGTCTTCATCTCATTTAAATCTATTTATTCCTTCAGCTCCATTACAAATAGATTGACTTGACAATCAGGACAGCCAGAGGAAAGGAGATGAGACGAAAAAGAGGGAAAAAAATCAGAGAAGAGAAGAAAAGAGATGACAGGAACAGCGGAGAAGAGTGGAGAGAGAAGATGAGGAGACAAACCACGATAAGAAGAAATGAGAAGAGAGACACAAAATGAGAAGACAAACTGAGATGATGGAGGAGACAGAACAACTGAAAAAAGGACAAACAAACTGAGACAACTACAGCAGAACGGAGGACCAGAGATGAGACTAAAAATGAGGAAACAAACCAAGATGAGAAGAAATGAGAGGAGGAGAAACAAGATAAGGAGACACAAACTGAGATTAGAAGGTGATAAGAAGAGGAGACACAAGATGAGAAGACACAAACTGAGATGAGAAGAAGATGAGACAGAGATGAGATGAGAAGGAGAACAGAGAGAGAAAAGATGAGACCCAAAACGAGATGAGAAGAAATAATATAAGGAGACACAAAATGAGACAACACAAACTGAGATGATGGAGGAAACAGGACAAATGAGAATAGGACAAACAAAAAGTGACAACTAAAACAGAACAGAGGACAAGAGAGGAGACAAAAGATGAGGAAACAAACCAAGATAAGAAGAAATGAGAAGAGGTGAGACAAGATAAAGACACACAAACTGAGAAGAAGAAAATGAGACAGAGATGAGATGACATGAGAAGGAGAAGAGAGGGGAGAAAAGATAAGGAGACACAAACTGAGAAGAAGAAAATGAGACAGAGATGAGATGAGATGAGATGGAGAAAACATTAAAAAAGAGAACAGAGGACAGGAAAGATGATGAGACCCAAACCAAGATGAGAAGAAATGAAAAGAGGAGACACAAGATGAGAGGACACAAACTGAGATGAGAAGAAGATGAGACAGAGATGTGATGAGAAGAAAAAGAGAGGAAGAAAAGGTGAGAAGACACAATCAGAAGACACAAAATGAAATGAGAAGGAGATGAGATGGAGATATCATAAGATCATAAGAAAAGATGATAAACTCCAAAACATTATGAGAGGAAATGAGAAGAGGAAACACAAAATGAGAGGATACCAACTGAGATAAAGGAGGAGACAGAACAAATGAGAGGAGGACAGACAAACTGAGACAACTAGAGCAGACCAGAGGACAAGAGAGGGGACAAAAGAGCTTAACTAAGATAAGAAGAAATGAGAGGAGGATAGACAAGGAGACACAAACTAAGATGAGAAGAAGAAAAGAGGGGAGAAAAGATGATAAACACATTTAGAAGTCACAAAATGAGATGAGAAGGAGATGAGATGGAGAAAGCATAAGAAGGAGCACAGAGGAGAGAAAAGATGATAAGACTCAAACAAAGATTAAAAGAAGACACAAAATGAGAGGACACAAACTGAGATGATGGAGGAGACAGGACAAATGAGAAGAGGACAGACAAATTGAGAACAGAGGACAGAGAGGAAAAAAAGATGAGAAAACCAACCAAGATAAGAAGAAATGAGGAGAGAGGAGACAAGATAAGGAGACACAAACTGAGATGAGAAGAAGAAAAGAGGGGGAGAAAAGATGAGGAGACACACATTTGGACACAATGACACAAAGACACAAAATAAGATGAGATGGAGAAAACATAAGAAGAACAGAGGAGATAAAAGATGATGAGACCTAAACCAAGATGAAAAGAAATGAGAAGAGGAGACACAAAATGAGAGGACACAAACTGAAATGAGAAGATGATGAGATAAGGAGAAGACAGGGGAGAAAAGATGAGGAGACACACAATTAGAAGAAACCAAATAAGATGAGAATGAAATGAGGTGGAGAAAATATAAGAAGGAGGATATAGAGAAAAGATGATGACGCTTAAACAGATTAGAAGAAGTGAGGAGACAAAAACGAGAGGACACAAACTGAGATGACGGAGGAGACAGGACAAATGAGAAGAGGACATTCAAATTGAGAAATAAAGCAGAACAGAGGACCAGAGAGGAGACAAAAGATGAGGAAACAAACCAAGATAAGAAGAAATGAGGAGAGAGGAGATAAGACAAGGAGACACAAACTGAGATGAGAAGGAGATGAGATGGAGAAAACATATAAGGAAAACATAGAGAAAAAGTTGATGATGAGACAGGACAATGAGAAGAAGACAAACTGAGACCAAGATAAGAAGAAATGAGAAGAAAAAAGACAAGATGGAGACACAACCTGAGATGAGAAGATGAGATCAGAAAGACAAGAGAGTGGAGAAAATATAAAGAGATACACAATTAGAAGACACAAAATGAGATGACAAGGAGATGAGATGGACAAAACATAAGAAGGAGAACACAGGAGAGAAAAGATGATGAGATCCAAACCAATATGAGAAGACATGAGAAGAGGAGACACAAGGTGAGAAGACAAACTGAAATGAGGAAAAAAGAGGGGAGAAAAAAATGAGGTGACACAAACCAAGATGAGAAGAGGAGAGATATGATAAGGAGACACAAGTTGAAAAGACACAAAGTGAGATGAGAAGAAGATGAGCTGCAGATTAGATGAGGAGGAAAACAGGGAAGAAAAGATACAAACCAAGATGAGAAGATATAAGAAGAGAGACAAGATGAGAAGACAAAAACTGAGATGAGAAGTGAGAAGGAGATGAGGTGAGATATGAAGTGAGACAAGTAGAGGTAAGATGACACCAGATGAAATTAAATGAGATGAGACGAGTTGAGATGAGATAAGAAAAAAAAAAAAAATCGACCTTTTTAAACATAATGTTTGAAATATAATGCAGAAATGTTTGTAAGTCAGAGTAGTGTGTGGGCCTGGAGTGTGCCTGATTTAACAGTCCACCTGTCAATCACAGACAGGAAACTAGTGTGAGGGACATAGCAGGGCCTAAAGTGACAGTAAACAATCAAAAATGATCAAATGATCAGTCAGCAAGACTCAAGTACTCAATGCTAAGCATGATAAATGATGCAGTCAGTCTTTTTAACTGCCAGTAAAATATTGTGTGATATATGTGTCTTCTCTCTAGTGCTGCTTTCTCACAGTGCAGTGTGGTCCATTTCTTTCCCCTCTACACACACACACACACACACACACACACACACACACACACACACACACACACACACACACACACACACACACACACACACGTACTACCACATTCATGGCGATATCCTGAGCAGCTCTAGTACAGCATACGGGTTTAATGCTGGGTGAACTGGGCACACAGTTGGGTAGACGGTAGTAAAACATAGGGTAGAAGTGTGGAGGGCGTCACACACCCTAACATAAACAAGGACATAGTTGAAGTGTCCCACACACACAAAATCAAAGCACCACCGCTCTGCCGCAGTGCCAAGAACAACCCATTACACCAACCTGACTGGAACACACCTGACCACACACACACACACACATAATCTTCCAGTCCAAAAACAGATTCTTGGCCAATTGAAATTGTCTATTTGTATTACTGGAGCAGGAAATAAAGAAGTTAGACAGGTTGGTTGATGTTGCAGTAGAGCAGAGCGTGAAACGGTCCTTCTTTAGCTAACCAAACGTGAAGTCCTGAAATCTGCTATAACCGAAATTTCACACACAGCACAATCCATCCAACTAGAGACTGCGTATGCTACCATTTTGAAGAGCATAAATTCATGTCCTTAGTGAAGTATTTCAAACCCAGCGTACCAAAACACCAGACACGGCTTTCATTACAAAGAATCTCACATTTCTCCCACAACCACACTAAAAACACAGAAAGATCAGACCTGAATAGGCGCAGTGTACAACCAGACTGTTATTAAAAGTCAGGCTTCGCAGAGGCGAGGAAGAGGAAGTCTCCTATCAGCAGCCCGCGCCAGTCGCCTCAAGACGGCCGCCTAAAATGACCACCCATAACAACACTAAATCCAGCGACCCTGAAACAGAGCCTACAATTACAAAGGGAAACACCATACAATAAAGAGGGAAAAATTAGCAAGACAGCCCACAATTAGGATCTTAAAATAAAACCTTTCATAAATATTTTTCAGAGCCTATAGATATAGCTGGGCTAGAATAACACAATAGAGCCACTTACATTCACCTGAGAGGACAAGAACAACGCCAATATCAGCACTGCAGGGCTGGACCACAAAAACCCAGTCGGAACCATTATTATTAGCAGTGTTTGCTAAGGCAAACATCCCTGTTAGTATTGCTCACTCACTAGGGTTACAGACTGAACAGACTCCACTTCAATTATAGACTACACTTCTGTTCAAAATGATGTGTTTTCTACATAGGAAAAAAAGCAAACCGTGCTCACTAGAAAAATATGCCAGTGCCAACCGTTGTGCGAAAAAAATATGTTGATTTTTGTATGTTTAACAACACATTTAAAGTGAAATGTCCAGTGAAATGCATCTACTTTTATCTAGGGGAGATTGTGATTGTGAAAATGTTCATTGTTGTACATATTGTGGCAGCTCAGAAAGGAATAATATGTTAATGCTCTATTGAGTTTCAAAATAATGCAGCTCCTACACTAAACCCCACCCCAAACCTAATTAATAATGTTCACAAAAGAAAACATGGTAGAAAAAAGCATTTGCTGAAGCAAGTCTACTGTAACTTGTGTTTCACTGGATGTGCACTGGATGTGTATCATAAGTTCATTGCTGTACCAAGTGAGTTACTGAGCAAGTTTACTGGATCCAAGTCTTTAAAGGAGAAGTCCACTTCTAGAACAAAAATGCACAGATAATGTACTCACCCCCTTGTTCATGTCTTTCTTTCTTTAGTCGTAAAGAAATTATGTTTTTTTAAAGAAAACATTTCAGGATTTTTTCCAAAGAATACAATTTATATACTTTTTAATGTCAAACGCTTGTCTTGTATTGCTCTGCTTGAACTGTTTTTTTTCCGGTTCATGACAGTTAGGGTACGTCGAAAAACTCCCATCTCATGTTCTCCCTCAACTTCAAAATCGTCCTATATTGCTGTTTTACCTTTTTTGTTAAGGGTGTTTGATCTTCTTTGCATGTTCACTTTGCAAAGACTTTTTGCAAAAAAAGTACTTCTGCAGTGATGTAGGATGATTTTAAAATTATTTTTGAAGTTGAGGGAGAAAACGCGATTGAAAACTCAGTCTTTTCCGCTATGCAAAAACACATTTGGAAGAGTCTGATACTTTCTGGCAAAAGGTGCTATGGTCTGATGAGAACAAACTGAACTTTTTGGACTAAACTCCAAGCGCTATGTTTGGCAAAAAGCAAACACATCACACCACCCAAAACACACCATACCTACTACAAAGCATGGTGGTGGCAGCATTATGTTGTGGAGGTGTTTCTCTTCAGCTGGGACTTGGCGATAGGTCAGGATTGAAGGGAAAATGGATGCTGCCAAGTACATCCAAATTCTTGAGGAAAACCTGCGTCCCTCTGCTAGACAGCAAAAGATGGGAAGGTCATTCACCTTCCAACACAACAATGACCCTGCCAAAACAACAAAGAAATGGCTTAAGGATAATGAATGTCCTTGAGTGGCCAAGTCAGAGCTCTGACTTAATTGAAAATCTGTGGATGGATTTGAAGAGAGAAGTCCATTGCCGCTCACCACAGAATTTTACTGAACTTGAGCAATTCTGCAAGAAAGAATGGGCTAATATTCCCTGTTCAAGGTGTGCAAAGCTAGTACAGACATATCCAAAAAGACTGATGGCTAATTAAAGCAAAATATGGCTTTATGAAGTATTAAATCAAGGGGCTGATGACTTTTCCAACCCTGTTATTCTACTTTTTTGTTTTTTATTAGTTTGCAGAACTGCTGTGATTTTTCTTTCAATGGTGTGATGTTGTAAGACCAAAATTGTAAATAAAGCTGGAAAAGTTATTCGGAATAGGGATTGATTTCAGGCTGTATGATAAATAAAGTAAATATTTCAAAGGGGTATGATGATTTTTTTATATGCACTGTAGGTAGAGGGAGATCAAGGCCGCATTAACCATTGGGCTAGGCAGGGCTGAAGCCCCGGGGCCCTAGCAAGGAGGCTGCCCATTATTGGCTGTGGAGTAGATTGACTGGCCATTGGTAGCGGCGATCCCCAAAGCCCCACCACTCCCCCACATATTAGCGCTATTAGGAGCTTTTCCGTAAATTCCATGCATTACCATTAGAGATTAAAACTACGCATTTGAATTTGGTTTACACATCCAATGCATTTATTCTATATTTTACTTCTGAACGACCTGTGCATGTATCTTAAGTGATCGCTGTGCCAAATGTCCACATTCACCTCTCATCACTTCGTTCTGGCATAATCTGGAAATGGTACGCAATGGTAAGCAGTAAAAATGTCAGCTTTTCTAAAAACAAAGGGGGCTATCTGAAAAAATGAGGAGAGGGGAAAACATGAGTTAGTCAAATCCCCATCTAGGTTATTTTACTAAAGCTGATGATGGTGTGAAAGTTGTGGAATACCAAGTGGACCGGGTACATGGGCCTGATAAAAGCACAGCGTCATCGTTCCCACAGATTTAAGTTTAGTTTGGTTATAAGCTTGCTGGGTGTATAGCCTATTGCTTTTTGTGTTTGAACAATGTATATTCACTTATGGGTTGAGAGATAACCTGGTTGAAATATGTCAATCGTTTTGCGCGTCACAATGTAGGCTAATCCTTTTATTTAAATGCATATTAACCGTTGTGGTTTAAAACTAATTTAACTGTTCAAGGACATTAAGCAGCAAGGCAGAATTTATTTTGGCAAATGCATGCGTTAAGATGATTTCAGCCTGATATGCGCAGCGCGCAACTGCTCGTACAGCACCTGACAAAACTTTAGTTATTTTCGCGCCTTGCACTTAATAGTTCAAATACACATAGTTAGGTGCCAAAATGCCTGTCTCCTCATCAACGCAGTCATTTGAGTCTTAAAAATGAACGTAGTGTAAGATAAAGCATGCGTAGTAGTAAGCTATATGAGATCTTGTCATTATATGATGAGATTTTAAAGGGATAGTTTACCCAAAAACTATCATCATGTACTCACCCTCAAGTTGCTCTAAACCTGTATGAATTTCTTTGTTCTCCTCAACATTTCTGGTCCCCACTGACTCCAATAGTGTTTTTTTTTAGTACTATGAAGGGGGTTCCAGCAGCTGTTTCTTTACCAGTATTGTTTCAACTTTATTTTTTTTGTGTTCAACAGCAGAAGGAAACTCATACAGGTTTAGAACAACAACAAAATTTGTGTGAACTATTCCTCTAAAGCAGCCTAGATGCTGTTACCATTTGTGTCAAACATTAGAAAGAAGTTGTGACTGTTTGCTTGTCTTCAGTAAGCTTGTTTTTAATCAGGCTAGTTTTTTTTTTTTTTAATTATGAAATTTTAATGTAAAAAAATTGATAGGATAAAAATCCTGTTTAAAGAATATATATCATTATTTATATATATATAAATAATTATATACATCATTATTGTGATGGGGGGCCCTGCAGTAAGTCATAGCCCCGGGACCCAGTAAGGTCTTAATGCTGCCCTAAGGGTGATATATTCTTTTAAAGTTTAGTGTGTAACTCACCCTGTATCGTTTGTGCTGCAGACATGAATGATACATCAAACAGTGCAGGGTGTTGAGGTGTTCTATTTTCTATTTTTAAGGATTAGACAATTTTTCTAAAGCTTGTTTTTATGGGCTTTTTGTGTTTATTTGATAGGACAGTTGAGAGCAGACAGGAAAGCATTGGGTGAAGAGAGGAGGGCAGGATCGGCAAAGGACCTCGAGACGGGAATCGAACTTGGGTCGCCGGCAGCACTGCTGCGCTATGTGTCAGCACATCAATATTATTTTAGCTCTGACTATTCTGTTCAGACATAAAAATGAACTTTTAAAGTGCATATAATCCGAATAATTGTGACAGCCAAGCATCACTCATATTTTTTTCCCCCAGAAAACTTTAGGTAGGAAGCTGTAGAGAATGAGACTGAAGCATTAACCTATTTGTGTTTAGATGATCTGTCTGATATGTGCATATTCTTTGACCCAGAATACTGGACTGGCAAAACTCGGTCAGAAATGAATGACTTAGTTGGCATTATACAACTGTCTCAAGAGACGTTTAAGGACATTAAGAGTCTAGGGAGTAGAGTTGCTCTCTTGAGGATCAGCTGGGCCCTGTCAGAATGCATCAAAAGCTTCGATATTTGCCTGGAGCCTGTCTAGACTCTGCTAAACAAACCCTGGGCTTGTGACTCGCTTCCCTGCTGAGCTAAAGCTAGAAATCCCCACGCTCACATTGAACGGATTTGACTGCGTGGAACTGGACCGGTTCTCCTCCACTGAGTCCTGGAGCTCCAGCCGAGAATAAGCTGGCCTGAAATAAAGGGAACCGGTGTAGATACTGAGAAGGTGGGCAAAATAAACGCTTTTTTACCCTGGAACCTAAATTAGAAACATAAGGGAGTTGAAGAACACTGAACATGACATTCTAGTGAATAGTAAAACTACACGCAGCAAAACAAAAACATTCTCTCATGAACAAACAACCATTACTCAGTTAATGTGCACATCACGTCATGACAGAATGACAGAATGAGCACATACTGAGGTAATTAGCACACACGCCTACACAAGTACTAACAGATAATTGAAAACAGCATTACAAGACAAAAACTGATATCTCAAAGCAGTCTACATTGCACAAACACTCTAAAAGTACACATGGTTTTCTTGCAAGGTCACTGTCAGTAAAAGTTTTTTTTTTTTTTTTTGAAAAATAATTTTTTTTTTAAGTAATTTTTTTTTTTTTTTTTTTACAGAAACTGACCAGCTATATATATATATATTATTTATAAAAATCAAACTTTAGTGTGTGTTTTTTATTATTATTTATTTTTAAACATATGAATCATTCTGGCAAAATTTGAGAGGGAAAATAAGAGAAAGAACAATAAAATTCCCTGGCCTAGAATTTCTGTTGTGCCCAAAACATTAACATTATTTTTATTACATGTTTATTATAATATAATATAATATAATATAATATAATACAAAATAAAGTGCTGTCAAATTAATCGCAATTAATTGCATCCAAAATAAAAGTTTTTCTTTACATAATATGTGTGTGTGCTGTGTATATTTATTTTAAATATATAAATACACACACATGCATGTATATATTTAAGAAAATATATTATGCTTATATATTAAATATATTTATATATAATATATACAAATATTTTCAAAATATATATACTGTTGCGTGTGTGTATTTACATATACATGATATACACAGTAGACACATGTTAACAAAAACTTTTATTTGGGATGCGATTAATCGTTTGACAGCACTAAATATAATATAATATAATAAAGTGCTGTCAAACGATTACTTGCGATTAATCGCATCCCATAAAAAGTTTTTCTTTACATAATATGTGTGTGCTGTTTATTTATTCTGTATATATAAATACACACACATGCATGTATATATTGTTTACATATTAAATATATTTATATATAATATAAATTATATGACTATAAATATATACATGTAAATATTTTCAAAATATATAATGTATGTGTGCATTTATATATACATACACATATTATGTAAACAAACACTTTTATTTTGGATGTGATTAATCATGATTAATCATTTGACAGCACTAAATATAATATAACATAATATAACATAATATAATATAATATAATATAAGTGCTGTCAAATGATAAATTGCGATTAATCGCATTCCCAAAAAAGTTTTTCTTTACATAATATATGTGTGCTGTGTATATTTATTTTGTAAATATAAATACACACACATGAAAATTAAGTATATTTATATATAATATCAATTATATGACTATAAATATATACATGTATATATTTTTAAAATATATACTGTATGTGTGCATTTTTATATACATAATAAATATACACAGCACATATTATGTAAGCAAAAATTTTGGATGCGATTAATCGTTTGGCAGGACTAAATACAATACAATATAATACAATATAATATAACATTATATAACATAATATAATACAATATACAGTTATATAATACGATATATTCATTCGATTTGTAAAACAGACTGCAGGAAAGTTTTGTAAAGTTTGTTCTACGAATCTAAATATAACCCTGATAAACCAAAGTAAGATCAAGTGTTATCTGTGGAAACCGTACTGTAGTTATTCCACATTCAACATTTTAAAAACCTCCATGGATTATGTGCTCCACATATAGGGTGGCTTATATACAGTGACAAATGAATTTAGAGCGTCAGGTACACACCACCTCATTTCTGCATTTGGATGCACGTTCAGGCTTATTTAGGCCCGAAGCATATTCTTTATAGTCCTTAAGAGAAATAAGCCGTCTGTCAGATGAGCCCCTGCTTCACGCTGCTCTAGTCATGCACATGATCAACCAAGTAAAAGGCATTTTCGCATAAGGCCAACATTTGCATAAACTTAATACACATCTCATTAAAAGATAGGAATCTCTTCAGTGGTTTTGTGTTGACCAACTAATGTTTTATAAAAGATTCAGAGAAGGTCAGAAAAATGGTTGTGTGAAGCTAAATTCTGACTGTTCTTGCTGTAAAACACATTGGCTATCATTATAAGTGGCCCTCAAGGAAAAATAAAATGTTACAAAAGTGGGAAGTATGGGCCTTTTAAAGCACAACACAACAGAAACCAATTCCAAACCCTGTTAAATACGCACTTTTGCACACAGAAGGCTCTTCAAACGGAGACTTGTCCATTTCAGTCTCCACGCCATCTGGCTAACAGTGAGCTCTTGTATATTTACATGGAGGTCTCCAGTGTGTGTTTGTACTCAGCACTGCGGTGCTACTGTAACCATCTAATGGTGGTGAAGGGATGTGGTCTTGGAATATGCCATGTGTCTGCATTTGTGTGTGAACTGCATAGGTAAAAAAGCAGATCTGATGCTCTCAACAACAGTGACTGAACAAGCTTGGAGCCCACAATGGAGACAAGACTAATCTGGCAGCTTTGCTGGCACAAAATGTATAAGGTGAAACTGGTTTATTCTTTGATACAGCTCATAAAAAAGTGCCTATTCCATTAACTCAATCACTCTCAAGCTGAATTTTTTCCGCAAGCAAATGTGCTCTCTGAATCCTTGCCTGATGAGATCTGGAAAGAAAACAGACATACGAAACAAGTTCCTCTTTTAACAAACCCTCATGTCTAACATGTGGTTTAGACCTAATGGGTTGTAAACAGCATTTGGGTTTCCATGCTAATGCCATTTGACTTCCAGATGATGTAGGTATAGTTTTGACATAGCTGCTTGCTTAAAAAAATAAAAAATCTTGTATCAAGAGAATATTGTGTCAAAATACGATGATTCACCACAAAATCATCTGCCAGAAAGGGTATATGGTGTCAATTACACCAAACATTTTAACAGTTGATGTTTTCACTCAAAGCTGAGTTCAACTAAAGTGCAATACATTTAGCAAAAAATTCCCATCCAAAAAAGCATGACTGGGTTCATTTAGAAAAAATATTATTTTTCACTGAGACTATAAGCGAGTTCACCAAAATACGTGTTAAAACAATTGAGAAGCATGACAATATCACAAAGAATAGCACAAATATGGGGTCTTTTGTTACCACATCCCGCCTCGAGGAAATGACATCGGCAGAAACTCTAGCAAAGCCGTTTAGTTATTCAAATACACACATTTGTGATGACTAAAGGAATGGTGGTTCTCCATTAAAAGTACTTGGCTGGGCATCGTTCCTGTGCCAACATGTGTGTAACCAAGTCTCATGGTTTCCTCAGATCTTTCCCACCTTGAACAGACAGACTTTGAGAACAGCCATGATTATGCAATATATTTCTCTATTTCTCTAATCCTTTACCAGAAGTGAGGTTTTGGTCAAAACCAAACTGCAGCAGGAACATTCCCCTTGGAGCAGTAATGACAAAACCATCAGACAGACGGGGCAAGAAATCTGATGTGTAATTGCAGCTTTATAGAGCTGCTGTGGTCTATTATGTCTTTAACAATTATAAAAGAGAAGATAATGAATTCTGAAGTTTGTTCTATTGCTTGTTATGTTTACTTTTTCTTCATTTTGATAGTGTCTGATTACTTATTTTTGAAGCTATAATTTAAAGATATAATTTATTTATATTTAGCCTATTTACCTTTACTAACTATACAAAGTATATCATAATTTTAAAATAATTTCTGATGTAGAATGTCCATCTCTCTTAGTTCATCGTCTGTATATTCTGGTTCAAATAAGTAAGGCCAAGCAAAAAATGGAAAGTCATCCTCTCTGAGGAAAACTTTGATGAAGTTTACAAAGACTGTTTTATGTGCAGAGTGCATCGTTTTCTGTTTGTCAACAAAGCACAGCACATCCAGGTTCTATGTCAGAATGCGTTGTTGTATACTCTTGTGAACGCCGCATCGAAGACTGACACGGAAGAGAAGAAATTGTTGATTAAAGTTGTTATTTTGTTTTCTTTGCGCACAAAAAAATTCTCGTGGCTTCATAACATTATGGTTGAACCACTGATGTCACATGTCCTTACTACCTTTCTGGGCCTTGAATGTGGTTGTCCGTCTTAAAGATGCAATACATTTTAAAACATATTCAAAAAACTGAAATACTGAAAATTACAATAATGAGTAACTTAAAAAAACGTAATGGAGTTGTAAATTCCACCACAGTGTAAACATGATCTCATTGCATGTTCATCGTCTGGTCTTTACAATTATGCTTTTGCTTTTTCAGTTTTTGAGCTAAAGAAATTAACTTTATGATATCATGTTTGCATGCGATAACAGTGTAAATGCTCTTACTGGTTCTGTGCCAAGCAGCCTGGTGCCAAGATGCCCTCAGCTGTCTGCTTCAGATGTGTGAGCTCTAGCATGTCCACCTGAACATCAGTCACATGTCCTGGCAACGGTGGCAACACGGATAGGATTTTCTCGACCAGATTGTCACCATGGTGGCCAACAGCTCCTACAGAATAGGCAAAAGAGAAGCAGAGAAAAAAGTAAATGATTTTGAAAAGACATAGATTTATGAGTTAAACTGTTATATGCCACCATATTAAGACAAAAAATAAAAAACTACAAATAAACAAATTTCATGATATTTCCCCAGTTGTTAATCATAGTACATAAAGACAGTACATAAGGTAGTACATCAAGATAGTACACAAGGTTTAGTATAATAAATTTTGTAGGGGAAAAATTAAAAAACGCAAATGAGGCATTATCTAATAAAACTTTGTTAAAATTTGAATACATTTCCAGACCAGAACATTAGATAAAAGCTCTAAACTCTTGCTTCATTTTGCTGACATATTAGAGTTTTTACACAGGAAATTCTTTGCATCATGCCAATAATCACAAAATCCTTTCAACCATATTTTAGGAATAACATACTATCAGGTGAATGCTATATGATAATCTCCTCTGTAAAGTCTTTTTTTTTTTTAAAGTTTGATGTAGGTACATGCTGTACTACTAAAGTGGTGAATTCTGGCTTGGTGCATGAGGAAAAAAAAAACTCATTTTAAGAAAAATGCCTTTAAAAGATATGCATTGTAATTAAAAACTACAGATATAAACAGATATAGTGTAATAAAATAAATCAATAAATCAATAAAACACTTAATGTTTTCCACTAGTCTAAAAGAGGACGTTAAGAAAGGCAAACAATCCAAAATCGCAAAATTGACCAGTGCATTAAAAAAAAAAAAAAAAACAATGGTTTTGACTGTATTGTCTTGACTTTAAAGGATAGTTCACCTAAAAATTTAAATTACTCACCTTCATGTCGATCCAAACCTGTAAGACCTTATGAAGCTACGAGAATACTTTTTTGTTGTGCAAAAAAGTTTTGTTTTTTTAAAAAAGTATTCTCATAGCTTAATAAAATTACAGATGAACTACTGATGTCACATGGACTATTTTATCAATGTTCTTAGTACCTTTCTGGACCTTGAAAGTAGTAGGACTCTTGCTATCTATGGAGAGTCAAAGAGCTCTGGGATTTCATCAAAAATATCTTAATTTGTGTTCCGAAGACGAATAAAGGTCTTACGGGTTTGGAACGACATGAGGGTGAGTAATTAATGACAGAATTTTCATGTTTGGGTGAACTATCCCTTTAAGTACTAATGATTCAATATATACAGTATTCAGACCACACCTGTAAGATCAAGAGATCTGTCAATAAACACTATTGATGCTTTATTAGGGGCTGACTTCCTCCTGTTTTTGGCCTGTGGATGGCTGGCCAGCTCCCCTGCGATCAGTCGGCTCATCGGACCCACAGAATAGCTCTCTTCACGAGTACTGATGAACTCAAACAGGGTGTTGAGGGACGATGCGAGAGATTTAATCTGAATCTGTAACTCAGGTGGGAGAGAGTGCATATCCACATCCATCAGACTACCGAATCGTCTTTTCTCCGGCCTCTTCTCATTGATGGACTCAAGATCCACTTCCAATAAAGGGAAGAGATCAGAGAAAGCAGGCAAAAGATGGAGTTGCTGTGTCAGAGGGGCAAAGACCACAGGAACATGCATGACCTCAGCAGTATAGTTCATATCACCCATCCACTCACACAGTTTCTCTTCAAACTGCTCGAACACCGGGTTCCCCTCCAACTCAGTGGTCACATTATTCGCAAGCAGGTGAATGGAGTGAGGAACAGTTGTGAAAACCACGCAGTACTGGAAGTGACTGAGGGAAATGATGTCTTTGATAATATCTGCGGTTCTACCTTTCAGCACGGTGCTGACCACAAACACAGCTTTGGGTTCATTCTGTCCACCTGCTTCAAAGCTTGAGAATTGTTTGATGTTTCGAGCTCCAGCCTCAAACAGAAGCGCAGCTCCTCCGTTCCAGTGCAAACTCTCCGAGCACCGATCATCCATGAAAACAACAGCCTTTTTTACCTTTGACAGCACTTTTTCCCACGTCTGTCCGGGGAAACACATGAAACCATCTGTGGGCAACATATTTCCACGATGCTGGCGTTTTATATTGAGACGAAAGAAAGCAACAGCAGAACTGTCAAACAGACACCATTCAAAACAAACCCATGTGAGTCTCTCGAAGGTGACGTGGCGCAGAGGCGTCGCGGTAATTATGCGTCATAGTGTAACTATCAGCAGGGAGTTTTGAAAAGTCGAGTATTGTATAATATGTGACCCTGGACCACAAAACCAGTTATAAGGATCAATTTTTTGAAATTGATATTTATACATCATAAGAAAGCTGAATAAATAGGATAGGAAAATCGCCTTTGAGAAAATCGCCTTTACAGTTGTCCAAATGAAGTTCTTTGCAAAGCATATTACTAAACAAAAATTAAGTTTTGGTATATTTACAGTAGGAAATTTACAAAATATCTTAATGGAAATTTACTTAATATCCTAATGATTTTTGGCATAAAAGAAAAAATTTGACTCATACAATGTATTGATGGCTATTGCTACAAATATACCCGTGCTTCTTATGACTAGTTTTGTGGTCCAGGGTGACATATAAATCTAAGGGAAAATACTTTATTTACACCTTTACATATTTGAAAATAAAAATAGGTCACTAAACGAGAGTACTTTTTTCTTTTTCTGTTATTCTTTTCTATTACTATTACGTAGGCTATATCTCAGTTTTTGATTTGATGTAAATTATGTTTAACTTTGATTATATATTAATTTTTACTGTAAGAATCAAGTAAACGACTTGTCTGTTATCATAAATAAATAAATAAATTGCTTTCATGCTCCATGTCAGAATATGAAGTTGACACAAAAATAAATAAAACTAATTTAGCATGTAGGTTAGTACATTCAGAAATGGGTAAATAAATAAAAGATGAAAAAAATATTGAAGCAAGAAAACAAATAAATAGCAAGAGACAAACAAACAAATATTGCCCCTTTTATTTATTTATTTAATATATTTGTTTTACTTTTTTCCTTGTATTATTTTTTATATTTTGTCCTCTATTGTTGTTGATATTGTTATAGTTATGTAATTGTTATAAAATATTTGGCATTAATAAAAAATAATAATAATTCCTTAACTTCCTGTGTGTCCCGCATACGTGCGCGTGCAGTGAGATGTGTCTCTTTGGTAACGCGCACCTGCTACACCAACACGCGGCGTGTCACTGTGACAGCTGTGACGGTAAACCCTGAAACTATTATCACACTACGCAAAGTTACTTTGTCGAACTCGGTGAATCACTGAGTTAAACCGACCCTTTTATCTCAAAGCAAAAGCGCAAAAACCCGGAGGTGATCATGTCCGCAAGAGAGTTAGAAAAAACAGCTGATGAGAGCGCTGATGACGAGACCGACTGGCTTTATGGAGGTGAGAAATAAACGCACTGATGATCCAGCTTTAAAACTGTCTGAAGTGATTCAGGAAAGCAAATGAAGCGTCTTCGTGAGATGAATAAGTACCAGAATCAACACCTACCAAAACTAAGAGCACACGTTTCGAAGCAGGGATCTGACCCTAAGTTTATTGCATCAGAGACCGTTATTTATCCAACTGCATGCGTTTCATAACATTTACTTTCAAGTCAACCCTTACAGAGAACATATGGCATAAATACATGTACACACACCTAACATAACATTATGTAGTAAGTGCTGCTGCGTTAAAAGCAGCTGATCAAAGCTGGACAGATCTTTAAAAGTCATATTCAGAGCATTGTTTGTTGTGTGTGTTTCAGTATCAAATGTGGCAGAGGACATGACAAATACTGTATCATGTCCAAGAAGAAAAATCAGTATAATGTAGGGCTGTCAAACGATTAATCGCGATTAATCGCATACAAAATAAAAGTTTGAGTTTGCCTAATATATGCGTGTGTACTGTGTGTAATTATTATGTATATATAAATACACGTGAATTAATGTATATATTTAAGAGAAATATGTTATCTATGTAAAAAAATTTGTATTTATATATAATATAAATTATATAAAAATTATAATAAATACATATACTTGTAAATATTTCTTATATATGTACCTGAATGTGTTTGTATTTATATATACATAATAATTGCACACAGTACACACACGTTTATTAGGCAAACTCAAACTTTTATTTTGTATGCGATTAATCACGATTAATCGTTTGACAATGTAATATAGAGTTGATGTATTGAATATCAAGTTTTTAAATTTATACATTTATAAAGTTTTGTCGGAGGTACACATTTCTAGTAATCTAGTAATTGTGCAGTTAATATTACCGAAACACAGTAATATTTAATTTAATAAGAAGGATTATATTGACCTATTAAGGTTTTGCTTACATTTTCTTTGTAAATACATTTTTGTTATCTTATTAAAAAGTTTTCAGAGATGAATCAATAACAATTACAATTTTAACAATATTTCAAGTGTGATTTATGAGATTTTTTTTTGTATTTTGAATCCAATTTTATACTAGTAAAAGGCAAAAAGTTGATCATACTGATTTCAAACTTAAGGATTCATTAGTTTGAATTTACATTGAACCAAACACTATCATAACATTCTTAGCTGATAATTCAGTATACTTTAGTTTTGACAAAATTTTGCGTTTTTCAGTAGTGACTGCACGTTATCGGTAGTGACAGTAATGATTTGGTAGTGACCACATCACATTACAGAATTTTAACTTGCATATTAAAACACTACTAAAACATACTAAAATACAAAAATTTTGCTTAACTGTACTAAAATTGTTTATTTCCCTCAAATAAAGCAGTATGTGTTCCTTTTGTCACTACCGAAACAATGATGACATGTTGCGGTAGTGATAATTTTATGGGATAACACCCAAAAACACTATGATGTCACTACCAAAACTCCACCAAATGTTTCAGTCATGACTGTTTCAGTGACAATTTTAGACAATTTTTGAACCTAGCTCAAAGATGCTAATCAGCACATGGTTAGCGAGCACAGTTCTGAACAGTTATACACATATAAAAACTAAATGTTATAAAATAACTCCCAAAAAAGTGTTTAATTTTAGAAAAATGGTGTTCGGTAGTGATGTTTTTTAAAGTTCCATACAGATTTTTCATACTTTTAAACACATTGACCTCAAAATGATGATCTACTCACCATGTACAGGGGTTGGACAATGAAACTGAAACACTCGCCAATATAGTATTGGAGGTTTCATGGCTATATTTGCGCTGTCTGGTGCCCAATCTTCACTTATTGTACATTACACTAGTTAGAGCAGAGTGTAAAGTTTCATTATGTGCACCCAATGGTTCAAACATTGTACCTTGAAGGTAGTGCTCTGTATCAGGATAATAATGCACCAATACACACAGCAAGACTGGTGACAGACTGGTTTAATGAACATGAAAATTAAGTTGAACATCTCCCATGGCCTGCATAGTCACCAGATCTGAATAATATTGAGCCACTTTGGGGTGTTTTAGAGGAGCGAGTCAGGAAACGTTTTCCCACATCAGCATCACATAGTGACCTGGCCACTGTTCTGCAAGAGGAAAATGGCTCAAAATCCCTCTGGCTGCTTTGCAGGACTTGTATTTGTCACTCCCACGATGAAATGATGTTGTATTAGCTGCAAAAGGAGGCCCAATATCATACTAATTGTGATCTAAAACCAGGTGTTTCAGTTTCATTGTCCAACCCCTGTAGATATGAGAGAGAGTGAAACATAAATATTTCCTGATCATAAATGTAGGGGTGTAGTTAAAATCAGTCTCAGCCAATGGACTAAAACATACACTATTTCGGCTGTTGCGTGAAAATGTGGGACACATGTTTTTAGATAAAGTTTCATAATATACAAAGAAAATATAAAATAAATATTTTTTTGAACTTCACTTTAAAAAAAAAAAAATAAAATAAAGATATTTTAAAAACAACAGTTGAATAAAATGCAAAAATTAGGGTTAGGGTTCAGGACAGCCACCTCCCAACTGCAAGTACCCACTAAATTATGATTATATATATATATAATATGTTTCGGTATATATATATATATATAATTTTTTTTTTTTTTTTGCTTTTTTTTCCACTGTTCATTGAGATCAATAACAATATCACAGATATTCAAATGCTTAGTTTAATGATCAAAGCGCTATAGTTTTTTATTGTCGGAGGCAAAATTTGTAATGCAACACAATACAGCGATGAGAAGTGGAAACTGTAGTTTCTGGACTAAAACAGTTTTAGAAAATTAATGTTAAAATGGTGGTATTGAATATGATACATTGGGTTTTTGTGGAGCATTTATTTGTTTATATAGGGTTAAAAACAACTAGAGCAACAACAATAAACTTCTTAAACTGTCTGTTTCCATGTGAAAGCAAATCTTGTGCTAATCTCTACTACTTTATCATAAATAGATAACAGCTTTGAGGAAGAAGAAACAACAGAGAAGGAAGTGTTCAGGTGAGTGTGACCAAGAAAATATTTTCAGCACGAGAAACTTGATGGAGTAGAACTTGGATAATAGTTTTAAAATTTTAATGTTTTAGCATCTTTTTTTTTTTTTTTTTTTTATGCAAGTCTTTATGAATGGATGTTTATCCAAACTTTTGTAGACTAAACCTTTCACAACTGCATAGGAAAAGGCAGAAATATAGAGTTAAAACTGGTTCCAAGACCTTTGGATTAATTATTGCAGTATTTTGTTGGCATCTTGTGTAGCTTTAATCAAGCAGTTGATTTATTAATCTTCTTCATAATGTCTGTTTTCCTTTTTTTTTAAAGATTTTAAATCAGCTTTTCCTCACATTTGATTTAATTTGCATTTACAAATGTGCTTCATCAGCATTTACTCTAATACATGTCCCCCAACACAAACACACGCATATTAACATTTAAACTCTCTGCCATTTTGGGATTTTCTGCTCCTGGCAATGTCAGAAACTTTCAGGTCACTTTAGCCCCGGCAGCTTTTGCATTTGAAATGAGAGTTTACAAGACCTAATGGTGTGCCGACTCAGAACGAGAGGGACTGACACATTTATTTCCTGTTAGGGCAAGTAGCTTTGTACAAATGAAGCGTGTACATTTAATGCCCGTTTCACCGCTTCGTAATGACCATGCATGCACATTAGCGGTATGTGACACGTCTTTGCCGATAGACCTCCTTGCAAAAATGCTCCGAAAGCGTATCAAGCCACGCGTGTCTGATGAAACTCTTTGGACGCTTGTTAAACTCAGCGTTGGATGTGCACAGGGCTAATACAGTATAAGCTTCTCTTATGTGCTCACTGGAGTAGGAATGAGAAGGAATATTAACCATTGTTTTATTCCTCTGCTTCCCAGCATTGCGTTAGAGACGTGTTAGCTGTTTCTTGGAGTTGACGCAGCGTTTTTTATCGGTTGGATTGCTTCACCTTCATTAGAGTCGGGGCAAAACTCAAACCCAAGCGAGAATTTTCCCTCACGTTGCATTGGCCTTAAATAAGCCTGATGAGGCCGCAGTGATATAGGCCTCACTTAAACTAATGTAGGCCTGCAGCTAAAGATGTGCTTGTAAATTGATCCTCCTCATTGCCCATATTTGCTGAGAGTAAAAGCCTTTTTATTGTTCTGTAGCATCAATTAGTGCATGTGATTAAATCAGACAGACAGATGAAGCTGACAGGAAGTCTGTGCATCCAAAGGAAAATGAAGTTTCTTCTGCAGAGCACACACCTGATGTCAGCCGACACTTAAATTAAGCATGTTTAACGTTTCTTTTTTTTATTTTGTTTTTAATAGAAATAATTCATAGAAATTGTACTTTTAATATTATTTTTTAGTATTAAGTATTTTTGGTGTTATTCTATTTAAACTGATTTGATGAAACATGGCTAAAATTAAATAATTAAATTAATTAAAATAAAAAATATACATAAAAATGTATTATTTTGCTTCAAATCACTTTTTTTATGTATACATCCCTTTCCCAAAGTGTCATTTAGTTAAATCCAATTTATATCATTCCTTAGTTTGAGGATGTAATTGAATCTAGTTTATATATAACTGTATTGTATAATCTAATTGGTTAATTATTAACTTATATCTTACTTCCGCAGTGCTCTGATTGGTGATGTTGACGGTGTGAATGGACTCAATTACCAGGTGCTTGTTTTAGTAAAACGTAGTTTAAACTTTTTCAGTTAGTTGTGATAATGTAGGGCATTCCTTTACCTTTATAAACAGAGCTATTTTGTTTTCCCTCTCAAAGGAAAGTGAATCAGACAGTGATGATGACGTCTGTGTGACCATCGGTGACATTAAAACAGGCGGATCTCAGGGCTCGTGAGTAATCCAGTCAGATGTTTTGACTATTTTAGTTATATATGCCACTGTGTCAAGTCTTTTCATGTCATACAGAGATTCCGATGACATCTTAAAAGTATTCTGGGTTTAATAAATTGCTGTAATGATACTTGGTCTGTTTGTGGTTTACTCTGTAGGTCATTTGGTACCAGTTCCATCAGTCTGAACATAAAGACCTCTGTATCAGGTGATAATGCAACAGTATTCAGTTTATTGTAGTACAATTTTTAAATATTAGCTTTTGTGCAGTCCTATTACTGCATTATTTATTTACACTTTAAATTATGATGCTCATTTGGACCTTTTTGCCTGGGAAAAATGGCACGTATGGTCACCCTGCAGAATATTTATAATGAAATGCATATTCTATATCTTACATTTCTTAAATTATCATCATGCATTCCTGAAGAAAGCTTAAATTTAAGCCTGACTGAACTCTGCTGCTGAGAATGCCTTTAGGACCTTTCTCCGGGTTTGGTTTGATCTGTGTGTGGGAATCCAGCCTCTAAAGTCTTATCTTCTGTGAGTCAGGCTCCAAGTCCAGAGGGCTGGATCTGGATGCTGAAGGCAATGTCCTGCAGGTGGATGTGGAGTCCTTTGAGGAGAAGCCATGGAGGAAGCCAGGTGCTGTTGATTGCGTTAAGATGTGTGAAGTGTTTGTTAGTCTACCTCAGATTAAAATGTACCTTTTTCTCTAGTAAACACTCTAACAGCGTGTGTTGTGGATAAACGCAGGTGCGGATCTGTCTGACTACTTTAACTATGGTTTTAATGAGGACACCTGGAAGGCATACTGTGATAAACAGAGACGACTACGCATGAGCCTGGAGATTCTGAGCCTGGGGTCATCAAACAAAATAATGGTACATTTAGCATCACTAAAATATGCCCTTACTTCTATCATGATGGTTCATACTAAGATGTTGATAATGAGCTGTGACAAGCCATTTACTGCGGTTTCAGACTTGTTACATCTGTTCCAAAACCCAGTGAGCAACCTAGCTGCATACATAGACTGCTTTTTTCTTAGGGAGCTTTCTAACTTTCATGAAACCTCATAACCCTTGCGAAAATTAACCTTGGTTTTATTATAGGACAAGTGTAGTAACCATGGTTTTTGGCATATTGATTTCCATTTGTATAACCACAGTTTTACTACAAATAACATGGCTGAACTATAGTTGGTGCAGCAAAACCGTGATTGATTTGTGGTTACCATAGTTTTTTGGTTTTGTTTGTAGTAAAACCATGGTTCATTTTAGTAAGGGAAGTGACTTATTTGGAACACTCATTATTTTCCCACTCATAATTAGGGGTTCAAGCGCATAGCGCTTAGCTGAAACCCTATTGTAATTGTTAGAGTAGCCAAGGATCAGCAATCTCTACGTAAAAATGATTGTGCAGACCAAACCTTAAGTCGTGGAGACTTGAAACTTGGAGGGATGGTAGTACTCACACTGCCTACAACGTCACCAGTGCTCGCCCCAATTGGCCTGACGTGGGCGCTACAGCGATCAAAAGTACAAAATCGCTCATAACTCCTAAACTGTCAGTCGTAGACTCAAGTGTCTTATGTTGTTAGAATCCTTGGCTCACGCCAGACAAAACAAAAATGTGAAATTTCCAGATGTTTTGGATTTTTTGGGATTTTGGAACTTACTTTTGCGAACTAGTCCTAGGTTTTCCACCCGATCAGAACCAAACCAGTGTAGAAAGATCCTCTGCAGAGTAAATATCAATAATTTTCAAAAAAAAGTTGAACTTTTGACTCATCGTCCCAAAGGGACGCCAAAATATTCGAAAGGGGCAGGGCCACTTTTAGTAGAATGCCTATAACTCCTGAATGGAATGAGATATCTTCACCAAACTCAGAAACCCTATGTAAGAGCTCAATCTGAGGTCACAGGAAAGTGCCACAAGTGTCTATAAGGACATTTGCATATCTCAAAAAAACATGGACACCATTGGCCGATGAAGTCTGTGCACCTATTAGACAAGGTTAACGGAGGGCGATCGGAACGAAACTAGGTGGGCCTGTTTGACTTGCAGCCCCAGAGGTCTGTGAAAAATTTGAAAGACATCAGCCACTGGGGCGTGTTATCACATTTTTTGTACATTGCACGTTTTTTTGCACATGCACACGGTATTCGTATCATATGATAGAACTCCTCTTTCTGGACAACTTTACTTCTAGAACCATGGCTGAAATCATTTGTTAAATGATTGAGAAGATGTAAAAAACCTCAAAACTTGAAAACGTGAAATCTGGTGAGCATATGCGACAGGTGATTCTAAAAAAAGCATGCTAAGTTTTAAAGAGATCGGACCACAGTTATAGGCACTATAACAGTCATAAACGTTAAAAGACATAATATTTCTGTTAAATTACCTGGATTTGCCAAAAATGCTTTTTTTAAAACATTTATTTAGGTCATGGATAGGCAACGTCGGTCCTGGAGTGCCGATGTCCTAAACTCTGTAGGACAGCGGCACTCCAGGACCAATGTTGCCTATAGTAGGTGGGTACAGGCTTGCTAAATCGTGTCTTTTTCATATGTGCTTAAATGCCTTATTTGCTTGGACCCCAGTAATTGCTGCTTGCAGCTATATTTACAGGTTTGTGGTGTTGTTCATGTGCACTCAGCTTGTAAATATGATCTTTTTGACATGACTTGAATGCACCATGAACATTGTTTCCGATTAGGGCAAATAATTAATCGCGATAAATCGCATACAAAATAAAAGTTTGAGTTTGCCTAATATACGTGTGTGTACTGTGTGTTAAATATTATGCATATGTAAATACACACAGATTAATGTATATATTTAAGAGAAATATGTACAAAATATTTTTATTTATATATAATATAAATTCTATAAAAATTATAATAAATACATATACTTGTAAATATTTATTAAATATATACATGAATGTGTTTGTATTTTTATATTCATAATAATTACACACAGTACACACATATATTAGGCAAACTCAAACTTTTATTTTGAATGCGATTAATTGTTTGCCAGCCCTATTTCTGATAGTTTGACATAGAACTTGCTATGCTAATGGCACAATTATCAGCTCTTATAAACATAATACTATATAGCAGACACAAATATTGGACAAAATGTAATGTTATGTGTTACTTTATCATAGTTTACATTATTTTATTTTGTGAACATTTCTTTTGCAGTGCATTCTAGAACTGTTTTTGCCGCATGTGAAACTTCCTTAGAATTTGGCTAAAACAACATATCTTAGGGGGAGGCAACTTACTGGATTCATACCTTTTGGAACACCTTTTACTTTGGAAATGCCTATGGCAGCTTAAAATGCTGCTTGTGTAGGCGGCTCATGTGGTTTTGGAACACTTGTGTATGTGGAATGAGTGTGTATACATATAAATGTGAGCTCTCATTCTCTCTCTCTCCAGGTTCATCCGAGTTCTAGTGATGATCTGTCAGAGCACTCATCCAGGTACATCAACCCTTTATCATACATATCAATATGAACCAAACTAACCAACCCATACCTGTACTCACACATTTTACTTCTTGGAACAACATTATGGAGAGTATATAATAATAGAAAAAACTGAAAATAGTCAACATTTTCATTTAAAGTGTCTTTGTCTTGAATCCTAAAACAATTTAAAAGCAATTTCAGACTCTTTTAAAGTGTTTTTCTAGTGGAGTGAGTGCAACTCAAACTTAAACTCAGTCTATGCACTGTTGCATATTATAGGCTATAATCGGCCAACTGTAAGCAGTCATTTAAATTGATCTTAAAAGGTGTACCAATGAAACATCTTATGCATTATCAGAGAAGGCCAGTCAGCCTTTGCATACAATGTGCATTGAGTTAAATAAACTGTATCAAGAATTTGTAATGGAGAGGCAGTAGAAAGACTATACTTGATGTGATTTCTGTTGCTGTTTTCTTTATTTTTGTTCTTGAATCATCTTGTGTAGTTGAATTGTTTGGCGTAAATGCACTCTTAATGGCCGCTTATTTACTGTGCGTGCCAGCCATGTTCTCAGTAACAGCATCATTATGTGATAATGGCTTTCTGCTGTTATCCCAAATGCTCCATACTCATATTATCATCCCTGTTTACGCCAGTTTTAATTTTTTTTTCATTTTTTCCTCTTGATTTCTATCAGCTCTTATTTTCTGTTCTCCCCTGAAGAAAACATCCTGACTGTTGAAACCTCCTAATATTTCACTATTATTTCTCTATGAGACACAACACAAATACACACACGCACCATGGTTCAGTCCTGGTGGTCCAGACTGCCTTTGGTCCTGGGCAGAAGTTAGCGGGGGTGATTTTTAATCAGCCGTTCCTTGAACTTCTCCTCGATCAGTTGAAGGTTATGCCTCGCTCAGGGGGACGTGTATGAACCGGAGCATTCAAGGGTAAAGCAACAGTCCGGCTTTCATTATTACACATACACGCACAGACAGGATGCAGGAGTCAGTCACAGTATGCCCATTTAAACACAGAGCATGATGTGGCATTTTCAGAATCAAACGGGTCTTAACAGAGACCGTCATTCGATCTTGTTTAGCCCCATTAAAATGCAATGTTTTTGCACAAAAAAAATAGTTCATGTGAGTTCATGTGCATATTCAGGTTCAGCTTAACTGCATGCTCCATGAATGGGACTTAGTCAGCATGATTGAATGCATGTTATTAATCTTATTGTGAGTGAATTATCTATGTATATATATTATTTTTGAAATCATAATTTTTAATCAAAATGTCAGAATCTTCTGGAAAATGTCAGACTTCTCTCTGGTGATGTACGCTGGGCTTCTCCAATCATTTAGTCTGCAAGCTTGCGTTTATCTGAAGATACAGTTGAAGTCAAAAGTTTACATTCACCTTGCAGAATCTATAAAATGTTAATTATTTTACTAAAATAAAAAGTGCATGTTATTTTTTTACTGGCCTGAATAAGATGTTTCACATAAAAGAAGTTTACATATAGTCCACAAGAGAAAATAATAGTTGAATTTATAAAAGTTACCCTGTTCAAAAGTTTACATACACTTGATTCTTAATACTGTGTTGTTACCTAAATGATCCACAGGTGTGTGTTTGGGTTTTTTTTTTTTTTTTTTTTAAGTGATAGTTGTTCAGTGATAACTGTTCATGAGTCCCTTGTTTGTCCTGAACAGTTAAACTGCTCACTGTTCTTTAGAAAAGTCCTTTAGATTATTTGGTTTTCCAGCATTTTTGTGTATTTGAACCTTTTCCGTCAATGACTGTATGACTTTGAGATCCATCTTTTCACACTGAGGACTCATATGCAACTATTACAGAAGGTTCAAATGCTCACTGATGCTTCAGAAAGAAACACGATGCATTAAGAGCAAGGGGTGTAAACTTTTGAACTGAATGAGGATGTGTACATTTTTCTTATTTTGCGTAAATATCATATTTTTTTTTCATTTAGTATTGCTACAGAAGATACTTACATTTTGCCCAGAAGACAAAATAAGTTAAATTTACCCTGATCTTCAAATTCAAAAAGTTTTCACCCCCAAGCTCTTAATGCATATTTTTTTTTCCTTCTGAAGCATCAATGAGTGTTTGAATCTTCTGTAATAGTTGTATACGAGTCCCTCAGTTGTCCTCAGTGTGAAAAGAAGGATTTCAAAATCATACAGTCATCGTTGGAAAGGGTTCAAATATACAAAAATGCTGAAAAACCAAAGAATTTGTAGGATCTAATGGATTTTTCTGAAGAACAGCAGACAGTTTAACTGTTCAGGACAAATAGGGGACTCATTAAAAACACAGCAGTGGATCATTCAGGTAACAACACAGTATTAAGAATCAAGTGTATGTAAACTTTTGAACGGGGTCATTTTTATAAATTCAACTATTGTTTTTTGACTTCAACTGCATATAATTGAAGATATTTTAAATGAAATCAGAGAGGTTTCTGTTCCTCCGTTGACTGTGGAGGAACTTTTCTGAAGTGACGGGAATGCTTTTTGTGCAGCAAAAAAACAAAACAAACAAAAATGGTATTGTGAGTTGCGCCCTCACTTCAACATAACGTGTGTTGTGGTGCTCTTGAGGAAGGGAGAAGAAGAAGAAGCTCCTGAGAATGTGCAGTGAAGATTGAAGCGGAAGAAAATTGTGAAAATAGTTATTATTTTTGTTTTTTTTTGGCACACAAAAAGCATTCACGTCACTTCAGAAAATTACAGTTGAACCACTAGAGCAACATGGACTATTTCCATGATGGTTTTTACTGCCTTTCTGGGGTTTCTAAATGTCAGTTACTTAGGTATTCGATGAAAGAACAGAAACCTCTTTGATTTAATTTAAAATATCTTCAATTCTGTTCCAAGGATGAATGAAAGTCTTAGGGGATTGGAACATAAGGGTGAGTAATTGATGACAGATTTTTCATTTTTGGGTGAACTATCTCTTTAAACTTAGGTTAGCGAACAGGATAGTTCATGCAAAAATTAATCATAATACTACCCTCAAGTCGTTCCAAACAGGTATGGCCTTTTTTCTTCAGTGGAACATAACAGAAGATTTTGTGAAATGCTTTTTTTAGTCCATACAGTTGCATTCATGGTACCTTTGTGTGAGTAAATGATGACAGAATTTTTTTTTTTTGTATAGTGAACTATATTTTTAAAAGGAGAAATCTGTTTAAAATGTTTACTGCATGACGTACATTGAGATTAAAAATACAGAGAACGTGCGATGAAAGCAGACTGCAGAGCCTGGGCTGGGGTGTAAATTTTTTATGTGTCCTTTTTTATAAAATCATGAGAGGGTAGGACTTAAATCCACTGTCGTGTCTGCTGAAAGTAGGTGAAACACCCGAAGTGTGTCAATTTCAGGCTTTTACATTTGTGTGTGTGTGTGTGTGTGTGTGTGTGTTTTCCCTTCGTGGTTCACTCTGTCCCAGACTTCACTAACAAGACAGGAACAATAAGAGCAAGACCTCTGCAGACAAGCTGGCTGTGTTACTTAGACTCTTGAATGCTTACTTTCCTGCAGCATGCATAATGTTTAATGCAGTATTAATGCATTCTGTTCTGTCTGATTAATTTTTAGTGACTGAAATAGGTTATTGCCTAGTTCATTTGTGCATTACTGAGAGTATTTGTAGCCTTGTTTCAGGGGACTTGAAGATTTATGAATGGTGACGACTACCACACATTCGCGCAAGTGTGTAACTGCTGTGTGTACATGAGCTAAAAATACTGTCGAGCACATCAGAGGAGATTTCCCAGATCAGCAGGAAAATAGCATTGACTGAGATTGTGTGCGATTGTGTGTGTGCCAAGTGTCCTATAGCGCAAAAAAGAACCAGGATCTGTTCATTAAATGGCTTGCAGTGTGCAGCGCACATTTCACACATATGGACTCAGCATAGTGATTTATGTGTGTGGGTGTGAATGCAGGAAGTCAAGTGGTTCGATCAATGTTATCGGAGGACAAGCAGGGACCATCAGTCGAGTGGAAGGCAGAAGACGTCACAGCGCTGATGAAAATAACATCCAGGTGTGTTTTTGCGTGCTTGATGGACACAGGGAGTCGATCACTATAAATAGTAGAGTACTGATCTCCAACATCTGTGTGATTTCAGGTCGTGTCCGAGCAGTCCTCAGATGCAGAGCTGTCGTCCCCAAAACTGCTGCCCTTCTTTCCTCCCAATATCCCACCTCCACCTTTCCCTCCTCCCTCCATCAGCACCACACCACCCCTCATACCACCACCGCCTGGTAAGTGAGCTCCATGCTGTACACTCATGCACACTCACTTGTGTCAGCAAAAAAAGGTACGGGCCTTTGCTTTGTAGTGACGTAGTAGCATGTGAATGTTACGACCTTGCAGGTTTTCTTTAGCTTGTCCTTGAGCAAAACTATGACTTTTAATAGTTCCAAAATCAAGCAGAACACATCCGACAGTGACACAGTGCAGCATATTAACCAGCTTATTAAATGTAAATCAGATTAGTCTTATAACCAGCGTGTCAATCCTCATAATACTATTAAGATTAGATTAAATTAGATTTTTTTATGCTATGTTTCAGAATTCATTTGCTTAATAAATTATAACAGTTTTCTGTTCAAAAGTTTGGAGTCAGTGAAAAAAGAAAATCTAAAGAAAATGTATTTTCTTTTAGTTAGCAAGGATGCATTAAATTCATCAAACGTGGCAATTTACAATTAAAAAAAGGCATTTGTAATGTTATAAATTATTTATATTTCAAATAAATGCTGTTCTTTTGAAAATCTTTTTAGCGTTGATAAAGGTTTTTACGCATTAAACCACCATGATCTGGAGGATCATGTCACACTGAAGATTAGAGTAATGGCTGCTGAAAATTCAGCTTTGCTATCACAGAAATAAATTACATTTTAAAATATATTAAAATAGAAGAGAGTTATTTTAAATTGTAATAATATTTCACAATGTTACTCTGTTTTTTAATAAATAAATGCAGCCTTGATGAGCATAAGAGGCTCTAAGATCTGTGTTGCTGGACCTTTTTTGACCTAAAACACAGAATTCATTTAAACGGTCCAAGAGAGGTCAAAGGTCATGTTGATATGTTTTCATTGCACTGCACTGTACATATGGCCAACCTTAGGGAATTTCTGGTTGCCATGACTTTATCCAGGAAGTGATTGATTCACATCCATGTTGAGCAACCTGCTATCTTCTCCTGGACTGAGAAGATCCTAAATATCCCAAACACACATCTTTTCGGTCTACTTAAAACATAAAAGTTATTTTTGCCAGGTATGGTATAGCAAACAGAACTGAATCTGTATCTATTGCCCATTGAAGTAGTTTGTTAAAGGGATAGTTCACCCAAAAATTAAAATTCTGTCATTAACTTTTCACCCTCATGTCGTTTTAAACCCGTAAGACCTTCGTTCATCTTCCAAACACAAATTAAGATATTTTTGATGAAATCCAAAAGCTTCATGACCATTCATAGACAGCAAAGCAACTACTCTCCTGAATGCGCGATGGAGACTGACACGGAATAAATTGTTGGATAAAGTTGTTATTTTAGTTTTCTTTGCGTACAAAACCTGTTCTAGTAGCTTCCTAACATTACGGTTGAACCACTGATGTCACATGGACTATCTTAACGAAGTCCTTTCTACCTTTCTCGGCCATGAACGTGGTAGTTGTGTTGCTGTCCATGCAGAGTCAGAAACGGTGTTAATTTTGTTGACAAATAATTTTTGTCATAATTTTCGACAACAACTTTTTTTGATCTGCGTAAACGAGACGATAACAAAACAAAAACTTGTTATTCGTATAATGAATATTGACATTTTCATTAACTAATAAAAATGAGAAAAAAATGTTAGGGAGGGACGATTTGTGAAGAGATTCATTCAGAACGAATCTGCTGCGTGGTTAGGAGGTTAGATACATATGAACTGTATCATAGCCTATTAATCTATCTGGCGGGACATAAGCTAGCATACATTTGCTGCACGTCTCATAAAACGTTAAAAAATGTCAATATTTGGGAGTAAGAGAAGAGCAGATATATGTATAAATTTGATGATGCAAAAGAGAACTCAATTCTGCCCGTTTTTTTAAACGCAGACACCGAAGCAGCGCCTCTCACACAGCACACAATACTCTTTTGCGTCTCATGAGTGGAGAAATACATGCAAAATGATGTTGAATTGTCTGTTTTGATAAGTATTCACGTAAACAAACTCGGTTACATCTTGGGTGAACGTATATCGTACGTGTGTCAGTACATTGCATCCGTGCATTTGGTTTTAAAGGGACAGCAGAATTATTTAGTCGCTATTGTCTATGGCATTAATCTCAATCAAGCAACAAAAGAAAGACAGAAAATCACTCACTGCTCTTGCATGAATCACTTTAGTAGCCCTAATACAGATAAATCTTAATTTATTTAAAAAAATAAATATGTCTGCTTGAAAGAATGAAGAATGGTCAACAAGTTGTTATATAACCATTGGTATTCCTTTGAAAAGAAGACCATGTACTTGTTTCTTTATAAGAAGTGGTTTCAGTTCATTTTAATATGAAGACATGTCACAGAAGTTAAATCTGTCTATCATGATAAAACCTTAATATCAAACCTATACAATGAGTTTGGTCATTTTAGAGAAATGCTTAATAAATGCATTAAACTGTAACTAAATCCATTAGATTTTAGCCGACTAAATCCACTGTAGATTTAGTCAACTAAAGCTAGAAACAATTCAGATGTCTAAAATGTGACTAAAACTAAATGGCATTTTAGTGAAGAGACTATGACTAAGACTCAATAAATTTTTTTTTTTTTTCAAAATTAACACTGATCAGAAAGCTCTCAGATTTCATCAAAAATATTTTACGCCTTACAGTTTGGAATGACATGAGGGTGAGTAATTAATGACAGAATTTTCGTTTTTGGGTGAGCTATCCCTTCACATCTGTTTTCTGTGTTAAATTATTGCACACTAGGGCTGTGATTCAAAACGCATTGAAATGCCCCATGATGCCCCAAAATAGTTTGTGCTTAAAGGAGAAGTCCACTTCCAGAACAAAAATTGACAGATAATGTACTCACCCCTTGTCATCCAAGATGTTCATGTCTTTCTTTCTTCAGTAGGGCTGGGTATCGAGCTCGATACTTTTTAGGCACCGACCGAATTGCGTCGATACCATCGAGTATCGAAAAACTTCTTGTCGTTCGGTACCAAACTTTGATACCTAAGTGGGTTAATCTAGTCAACGTCACTGTGTCAATAAGCCTGCAGCACTAGGTGTGTTTGACTAGAAGTGGCGCCGCGCAGATCGGCATACAAAGCAGTCTGCCAGTGCTTGTCAGTAAATTAGTGGAAAATGAATAGAAATTACGATTCTGTCTGAGGTATGCATTTTAAAACGAACATGCACTAGTGTGAATGTAGCCTAATGTGTAAACGGAAAACTTTTTAAGCTTTATTAAAATTATTTTCACCGATTTATTGTGTTGGATATATTTTGAGCCTTTGAATCTGTATAAATGTCAATAAGCTGAAAAAAAAAATTATTTTGAGATAATGTAATCTTGTTAAAATTGATTTTAACAAGAACCAGTATCGAAGTCAAGGTATCTGTATCGGCATCGATATCGAAAATTTCTGAACGATACCCAACCCTATTCTTCAGTCATAAAGAAATTATGTTTTTTGAAGAAAATATTTCAGGATTTTTTCCCATATAGTGGATGTCTATGGTGCCCCGAGTTTGAACTTCCAAAATGCAGTTTAAATGCGGCTTCAAAAGATCCCAAATGCAGTTATAAATGATCCCAGCCGAGGAAGAAGGGTCTTATCTACTGAAACAATTGGTTATTTTCATAAAAAAAATACAATTTATATACTTTTTAATGTCAAACACTCATCTTGTCTCACTCTGCCTCAGCGTTTTTTTCCGGTTCATGACAGTTAGGGTATGTCAAAAAATTCCCATCTCATGTTTTCCCTTAACTTCACAATCGTCCTATATTGCTGTTTTACCTTTTTTGTTAAGGGTGATTGATCTTCTTTGCATGTTCACTTCGGTACTTCTGCAGTGATGGGGAATGATTTTGAAATGATTTGAGGGAGAACATACGATAGGAGTTTTTTGACATACCCTAACTGTCTTGAACCATAATACACAGAGTTCAGGGAGAGCAAGACAAGACGAGCGTTTGAAATTAAAAAGTATTTAAATAGTTTTTTTTTTTTAATTAAAATAACCGATCATTTAGATAAGACCCGTCTTCCTCGGTTGGGATCGTTTGAAGCCGCATTAAACTGCATTTTGGAAGTTCAAAATCGGGGCACCATAGCAGTCCATTATATGGAGAAAAATCCTGAAATGTTTTCCTCAAAAAACATAATTTCTTTACAGCTGAAGAAAGAAAGATATGAACATCTTGGATGGCAAGGGGGTGAGTACATAATTTTTGTTCTGGAAGTGGACTTCTCCTTTAAGGTTCAAGGTTAGAGCTCAGGTGCTAAATCAGATGAGCTGCAGAAGCTGTGCTTGTATGTTGCATTTGACAGAGACTAAATATTGAGCGTGCATGTGTCTCTGTAGGAGTCTGACAACATATGCGCTTGAGCTGGTGCATCTGTATCCAGGTGTATGTAATTCTCTCCAGGTTTTCTTCTGCAGCACAGGCCAGTTGGCTGTCAGTTCGCCTAACTTCCTGCTCAGATGCTGCTCCTCCACACTTTCGACAGGAAGTCTATAGTTGAGCTTTCTTAACTCTACTCCTCCTCTGCTTCAAAGCCCCATCCGAAATCGCCTTCTGCCAAATCCTGCCAACCCAACTCTGCCCACTCAGACCTCTCACTGACACACTCACCCATCATCCCGTTATTCAGTACCCACTCATCCTTTTTAATGCAGTCAAAATATCAAACTTCCTGGTCAGGCCCAGCCTTTGAAGTTCAGCCTTTAATCCAGAACGGGCCATTTTCGTTTTACGGTAGAAGCCCACCTCCCCATCTTTAAGTTATAGGCCTCTCTTTGTGACTCGCTCCCCCTGCGGATATCGCTGTCCTGTTACGGCCACGCTGTTCCTTTTGTGTTGTTAATGCGCTGCGTGCGGCTAAAAATAGCTCAGGGCGGGACGAAAAAAAAAGTGCCATGCCAGCAGAATCGTGGCACTGGAAATGTGCTGAATGACCCAGCTGTGCTGAAAGAGAGAGAGGGAAAAAAGATAGAGAGAGCCAGTTGTTAGGAGAGGAATGTTTTTATTAAATGGGGTTGTGGAGGAGTAAGAGCTTTTTTCATTCAAATCATAATTTTAATGACAGATTTGTTAGGAGAGGATTTGCATTTTACATTTTTGTACTGATAGTCTAAATATTTTTGCACAAAAAGTCCAGTGATCCACTTTGATTCTTTTAGAGGACATTAATGGTTGTAAACATTCAAAAAGTACCTTTAAGCACCCTTTACACAATATATCTTTTCAGTGAAAGGTAGCAGCCCGAAATAAAAGAAAGTCTAACCTCAGTTAAAAGAAAATCAAGAAATATGAAAAACAAGGAAAAAAGTGACACAAATGCTAACTTGCAAAGTGTTTAATGATAATGTATGTTAACTATCTAACACTAAAATGTAAAAATTTGCTTTATTCATTCATTCGTTCATTGTAGTTAATTTATATGGAAATAATATACAGTAAGGCTATGTATTAACATTATTGGTAATACAATAGCGTAACATTAACTAAGAATGCACTTTTACAGAGTTTATTCATTTAGATTTAAACACTTCAGATTGTATGTTGTCTGTATTTTGAACGAACATGAATAAGCTATATTTACATTTTTTTTTTTTAAGTCTCGTTTTGTTAAAAAAAAAAAAAAAGGTCTCTTATACTTACCAAAGCTGCAAATATATGACCAAAACGCTATTATTGTGAAATACATATTAATATATTTTAAAATGTGATTTATTTCTGTGATGGCAAAGCTGAATTTTCAGCAGCCTTTACTCCAGTCTTTAATGTCACATGATTCTTCAGAAATCATTCTAATATGACTATCATCAATCTTTGATTAATAGAAACATTCTAAAAAAACAAATTTGAACCAAACTTTAAAACTGTACACTGTAAAAAGTTTCAACTTAAAAACTTAAGTTTAGCAGCTGCCTTAAAATTTTAAGTTAAATCAACTTAAAAGTACAAGTTATTTCAACTCACAAGTTAAATCAACTTTAAAGTACAAGTCATTTTAACAAATTTTATTGTAATAACTTGTATGTTTGTTTTAAGTTGATTTAACTTAGGCAGCTGCTAAACTTAAGTTTTTGTTTGTGTGTGTGAGTGTGTGTGTATGTGTATGTATATATATATATATATATATATATGTATATATATATGTGTGTATATGTAACTTTATATACTTGTATATCATTGTATGAAAATCTAAAATTATTTAACAAAAAAATCACTTGAAATTATCAAATTGTGTAAAAAAAATTAGTTCCTTATACTTAATGAATTATCTATAGTTAACAAATGGAAGCTTTTTGTAAAATAGTACCATATATTTGACATGCTATTTTTGTGTAGCCTCCTTTGGCCCTTTGCCCAAAATACACTGCATAGAAAAAAACAGTGTTTGGAGCATCTGTTAATATGCACTAGAAGCAGATCTGTGATCTTACTGAACTATTTTAGAGCTTGCAACAGATCTCTGACATAAATTAGCATAGCATCCACAGACACACTGAAAAAAATAGTAGTTTAGGGCATAGTTCACAAAGTACATACTTACTTAGAGGACTCTGAAGTTTCAAGGACAGCACAGATGATTTGCGAAGCTCTGTGTGAGTGGATGCATGCGTTGGAGGGGATCTTGAACGCTGCATTTCTGCCTCGTTCTGTGTTAGCCGTAGCTGCGTGACTTCTGTGTTCCTCAAATTACTGTTTTTCTTTAGCCTTTTTTCTTAGTCATTTTTGTTGTTGTTGAAAACTGTCTTTTGGAGCTGGCTCCCATCAGGGTTCCATAGAAAAACAAAAGGGGGATGGTGCCCAGATGTGCACGAATGTTTGTGAGTCTGTGGCTGAGCGTGATCAAAGCAGATAAGTGTGTCTCAGCCATGTGACGGAGAATGTGTTTTTGGGGTGCTGCGAAGGCCCATTTGTTTCACGCACGGGCGTCACGGTTAGCGGGGCAGTAAAAGTTGCAGGCCACTGCGTTTGTTGAATTCTGTCTGGATGTGTCATAAACAGTGTTGAGTAATTTGAAGTCACGACATCTGGACACACGGACAAACATGCATTTTTTGTAATAAATGAAATCATATGAAGACTGCATGTGACTTCGGATTTATTTATTTATTTATTTATTTATTTTTCCATTTTATTTGCTTACAGTTTTGATTTCACCATATCATTACTCACATAACATCTGTTTATGCCTACCGTTTCAGGTTTCCCATTGCCTCCTGGGGCCCCTCCACCTATAATCCCACCATTAGATAGGTAAGTGTTCATGTTCAGCTGTTTTTTTTTTGTTTTGTTTTTTTCCCTTACTGATTGATTGTTAAAGAGCGGGTCATATGTTTTTTTTTTTTTTGAAAGTGTCCTAAAATTGTGTTAAAGTTGTAATTTTCTCAGAATATACATTTATACATTGTCGTTTGTCAGTGATTTAGAAACGGTTTGTCCAAACCAGCTTTGAGCGTAATGCCTGTAAACCCCTCCCTTCCATAAGCCTACTCTGCTCTGATTGGTCAGCTGGCCAAGTCTGTTGCGATTGGCACAGAGAGGAATACTTGAGCAAGTTAGCGAGCGCTACCATCTGCGTTGCCAAGTCTGCGGTTGTTTTTGAAGTCCCCGTGTTAAAGGGACCCCAATAACATCATATTTAGCCCCTGCAATGCAAATTTACGAGTGGAACCCTGACAAAAACCGTGTATTTTACACCCCGGAATGCGATTTTTAATGGGGGAACCCCTTCAAAATGAAATTGGGCGGGCTTTGTTGTGAAAACCTGGCAACCCTGATGCACCTATACATAAAACAATAACATAGTGCTCTAATCTGTTCTTAAAATAATGACATAAAAACATATTGTTTAACACTTATGCAAGCAAATCGTGCCCACAGCTAAAGTTTAGCTGCTAAACTGTAAACACACAACATGTTAGCCGAGTGCTAATATGACTAACTGATGAAACAACACAGTTTGTAAACCAAAATATGTCTAAGTTACATTCTTTATTATTAAACAAAATAATTAGATTATTTGTTATCGACAGTCTACATGAATCGACACATTCTTAGGAAATAGTAGGTTCACAGTGAATTATTAGAACTATTTCAGTAAGACAGTAATATCGTGGTTTACCTGGAAACCTAAAGCTGCACTAGGTAAACATCACATATTAGCACAAAAGACTAGATATTTTAAGCAGTCACTTGAAAATGTACACATAATGAATCAATCGTACTTACAGGTTGTGGTTCAGAGATGCTTGTTAGTCCAAAGAAGCCCAAAGAAGATTAGAAGCCAAAGAAAATAAAAGCCAAGATTAGAGAAGCAGTCCTCAAAAAAAAATGACGAGCACACAACAAAAGGTTCAAATTGTATTGGTGTGGTATCGTGGAAATTTTGTTGTTTTTTTTTTACCACTGATTCTTCTTTCGGCAAGGAAAACAAAACAAACTGGCTTTCACAGTGCAGAACACAGCGTCTCCTCGACATGATGTAAACACACTAACTAGCGGATGTGTTTGTGGGCAGGTCAGACTGTTCGTATTTCGCGGGCAGTTGGGGATTATGCTAATGTGTTACCCAGGCAGAAGATTCGAAAATATGACGACTCGTTAAGGCGATTCTAAGTCGACTCTTTCTTTTGAGAGACAGTGTCTTTATGTATAATGCACTTTTTTGATTAACAACTTCACAGAGTCTTTACATTATAGGGTAGCTATGTTACAAACAGCAAAAAAATATATTTTTCAAACACCCATATGACCTGCTCTTTAAGCATTATAGCAGGGTTTGTGTATGATATGTGGATTATGTGTGTATATGTGTCCAGGTCTGTGTCATATAGAAACTGGAGAGAGAGACAGAGAAAGCAAGAACATAGGATGGCACTACACAGGCAAAAGAAGGAGAAAAAGAAAGACAGAGAAAGAAAGGGAGAGAGAAAGAGGTAGAGACTAGGGATAGTTCACCCAAAAATGAAAATCTGTCATTGACTTCTTACCCTCATGTCATTTCAAACCTGTAAGACCTTCATTCATCTTCAGAACACAAATTAAGATATTTTTCTGACCCTGCATAGACAGCAGTGCAACTAACATGTTCAAGGTAGTAAGGACATCATTAAAATAGTCGATGTGACATCAGCGGTTCGACCGTAATATTCTGAAGCTATGAGAATACTTTTTGTGTTCAAAGAAAGCAAAATTAATGACTTAACAATTTCTTCTCTTTCATGTCAGTCTATGACGCGTTTACAAGAGTACATGCCAGTATAGAATCTCATGCTAAAAAAAAACCTAACAACCATATGCAAATAAATGCTGCTACCATAAGCAGACAATTATGTGGTAAATTGTCACTACCAAAAGCAAATATCACACAAATCTGAGGGAAAAAAAAATGCCCATGAGATTGAAACTTATGAAAGAAAGTTATGTAAATTTAAAAGTTACTGGACTCAAACATTCAGTGTCCCTCATGACAAAGATGATTGACTCTTCCTAAAGCTGTGATTGGCAGCCTTCATGGAGTTTATGGGACAGTAAAACTAGGCTGCAGCTACAAAAGCTGTATCGCTCTGTCAGAGTCGTTACTTCTGTTTCTGTTCCTGCTTGCAGTATGTAGGGCAGCTCATCAAAGTTTCACCCCAGACTTAGAAGAAGAGAAATCAAGACAAAAGCACTAAACTCCCATCTGCTTCAGTTAATCCACTGTGACTGTCTTTCTTCCATACTCACAGAATTACTCATTCAGTTTGATCCGGCTCTTTCAGCTCATCCCTGTGCTTGGGAGCTATCAAACGTGTGTTTAAGGTGGTTAAGTGTGTGTGTATGTGTGTGTATCTGTCTCTTTGTACATGTACTTAGTTGCTTGTCAGCTCTCTGACGCTATAACTTATCTTCTTAGGACTAAAATATGGTTAAAAAGCCATCCCCGACCCAGTCACAGACCAAATAAGGCAGAGAGAGACACAGACAGGGTGGCCATGTTTGTGCCTTTGGCCTCCTGTTTACAGGCATCCAGAACTCCCCATCCATCTTTGCTTCACATTCTTCCTCCCTTTCTCCCCAAGACAAACAGCCAAATCTTGGCCTGTCTACCACCCCTCACTTACTTTATTTCTAGATCCACTCCCCCTCACATTTTGACAGGCATCATCATCTGGAGAACACTGGTGTGGTTTAGTGCCAATTGTTTTAAGGCTGCAGGGAAGTCTGTACAATAGGAATACAATAGCAATACAATATATATATATATATATATATATATATATATATATATATATATATATATATATATATATATATATAATGTGTTTTCTTTACCAAGAAAGTGGCAAGATTAAAACCACTATTTTCTGTTTTAAACTTTCACATAGCATCTTTAGGTTTTAATAACATTAGAAATTCAAATCCAGATTTTGATTTTTCGAAGATTTATTATAAAAACTGATTATTTTTTCCCAAAATGCAGTAAATCTATTAGGGGTCTACGCTTACTTTTCTTTTTAGAGAAAGTAAAAGTGATGGAAAGAGATGGCATAAGTGCAATCAAATAAACTCTTGTTGAGATTAATGTTTTAAATATACAATTTTGAACATAGAAATATTTAATGATTTTAATAACTAAAAAGAAGATAAAAATGAAACTAATACTCCCAGTAGGTGGCGGTAAGTCACTGATTTAATTTCTGAATCATATAATTTATTTGATTCGTTCGAACGGCTGGTTAATTCAGGAATAAAGCAAGTGACACTTTTTATCAATGGGTAATTGATTCATTGACTCACTAGAAAATGCAAGTTCATTCATAAACGAAACACCGCTGTGTTTGAATGGAGATCCGCAGCGGCTCAGTTGTGACTTTGTTTCAAACTATTTATAGAGGAAAATCAGGCAATAGTGTTATAGACAGACAATGTAAGTCACTTAATATTAACTTCTTGTTTGTTTAACTATTGTATTAAATTAATATCTCATTTACAAACTCCCTTAAAAATCATTAAAAGCTGTCACTGAAATGCTGCGCTGTGGTTGGCTGAGCGGATGTATTGCATTTTGCAGAAAAAGGAGACTGGCGTTTGTCGCGGTTTGGAAAAAAAGGGAGAAAACATGACAGAATAACACGGCGGATATCATTTTGCTTAAAATTAAAAACTGCCTTTTCAATACCGACCAGATACAATACTGATTTTGGCAGGAACTCAGTTTTGTAAAAAATGGCGTTTTGGAACCAAACTCTTCATACATATATATTATATATATATATATAAGTATTAAAGTAAAAAAAAAACGAAGTAATATTTAATAAAAAAATAAATCACAAAATAAAAATAAATCAATACAAAGGAACTAATATTTATTTACGCACAGACACATAACTATATATTCCTAATTTTATAATATTTATATGCACCTATATATTTTTAAATGCTATATTATTATTATTATTATTATTATTATTATTATTATTATTATTATCATTATTATTATTATATATTATATTGTGTATGATATTGCAGCTAAGCAGTTCAGTTAGTCCTATTCATGTTTCATGTTGAAATCATTTTGTTATATTTTTATCCTCTTTATCTCTACTTCTCTGTGCTAATTTTATCCTTTTTTCACCCTCTTCTGACCTAACTCCCTCAATTTTTTTTTCCACATTTCCTGGTTCTTAAGTTTGCTTTTTTCCTTCTTTTTTCTGTTGTTTAAAGAATGGTTCTTCTCACGTCTCAGTCTCTCTGCCAAGTCCAAACATCCTTGAAGGAGTTTCCGTTCATCTGAACCCTGCCAACCAAAGACTGTATAATTCATGAATCACTTCCTCTCATACCATCCCTCCAAAAAACTCACTTTTCTTCTTTTGCTCTCCTTTTTCTGTCCTCTCTGTCACATGCATGCTAATTTTTTTTTTACACGTAAACATCACATGCTGGGAGTATATAGTAAATATAAAGGGTCCTTATACAGAGCCCTGAGGGACACCCCTGAAAAAGCCCACAAGGCTCTCTGGGACATCATTTCAAAAGCAGAACATGTATCATGCTTTGGCTGTCCAGTCAGAAAAAATAATTTACAGTCCATGTTCAGGATTATCATTTTTAGGAAGAGACAATCATTTTACAGACTTGGCATCCACGTCCAGTATAACTCCTACTTGTCAGCAATCCCTCATCACATGTGCAATATCAATAATAATTATGTTGTTGATGCGTTTACTTACTTTACTTACACTAGAGTGATGTGGAATAGCCTACTGGATGGCCAGCGTCTTTGCGCAGTCATTAGTGTGAGCCCATTAGGGTCAAATTCTGCAGTGATTAGCTGTCTTAATGAGCCAGGCGCCAATTAAGGTTTACCTCAGGGGTGAGATGAGACTGTAACTGCCAGATCATCTAACATCAATTATCATAAATTCCTCCTCTCATCTCCTTTTGTCTGTTCTGTTAAGTATAGACAGAGCAGGAATTAGGGAATAAGACATGTATTGTAGCTGGCTGAATTTAAAGGGGTTCATAAACAAGAGAAGAGAGGATGTGGGATAGAGGAAGAGAGAAAGACAGAGAATAAGAAACCCGAACAGCAGCATCTTTTCCAGAGATATTAATAGAACTCTGCACTCTTAACCAACACCTGACCACAAGGAGTCCTGTTGGATGCGATATCTCTTACACACACACTTAACTTCTACTCCTGCAGAACGCCCCGGAAGCGGGGCGGGCAGCCAGGGTTTATGGATCACCAATGGTGTGTTTGCCTGAGCTGTATCTGCTCACATACTCACACACATAATCACACACTGCTGGCACGTTACCGGGCGCATGCTGCACTTTGAGTTAATGCCAGTAACATCAAACAATGAGGAAATTGAGCTCTGAAATAGAGGAAAGTCTTTTGATCATTGTGAAAAGTTCTGTCTGCCGCCTTTTTCCTCTTACTTTTTGCCTATTTTGTTGGTATGCTCTATTTATTCCTCTCTCTTTGTTGTTAGTTAAAAATAATGGGGTCTTGTTGCTCTGTGAGCTGTAAGAGCAAATTACTCTAGCATTTAAATTTAATATTTATGAAAACCCTCTAAAAACCATCTTGGTCAAAAATGATAATGATACTGAGTGAATGCTCTCGACACATAGTATACGTCCATCAAATACTTTTACTTCAAACTCGCTAAATCCCAGCCTCAGGCCAATCAGAAGTACCGGTACTTAGGTAGAAACCTATACATAGGAGCCTGATAAAAATGCTTATTTTAAAGAAAAACGTCATGGACTTAGAGGTTTTTGCATCTGAACTCTTCATATATTTTACCACTCTTTCGCTTTTGTTCAAAAGGTTCAATTTGGGCAAAATAAATCATTTCGCATATGTCACAGCACCACTTTTTCCTGATAGAGAAATACAGAAGGTCAGATTAATGTGTATGTGCATCTATATGATTTTAAGAAAAACTAATCAAAATATAGTTGCATGCAGCAATTAAGGGGCCAAGCACAACAGAGGTAAAATGAAGAGCTAAAGAGCTGTCTTTAATTACTCAGTAAAGACCAGGGTTTATCCCTGCTCCTTGAGAGCTACCTTCCTGCGGACTTAAGTTCCAACCCTACTTCAACACACCTGTCTCTAATTTATTAGCCCTGAACACCTTGATTAGCTGGTTCAAGTGTGTTTGATTTAGGGTTGAAGCTGTACTCTGCAGTTTAGTAGCTCTCCAGGAGCAGGGTTGGAGACCCATGTTAAAGATGTTTGTTAATACAGAATTTTACTACAGAACTCAAAATGGCCGATTCCCAAAAAGGCAGACATAGTAAAATTAGGAATCGCTTGATTTAGCATGCTATTCCGATTCTAACAAGTCTTATGATTTTTTATTTATTTATTTTTTTTTTTTGGCCAAACTGGCCAGAAGTCATAAGCACATATGTCAATTAGTTATGTATTTAGACCAGTAGGTGGTGCTGTGACAAAACTATTTATGTGCCCTCAGGTCATGCTGTATATGTGTTATAACACATACTAAGTTTGGTCAGAATCTATTAAAGCATTGCAGAGATATGTCCATTTTTGCTCAAACATCGCCAAATTTGTTAACGCAGTTTACGAATTTGCAGAAACATGCAAATTTAGCCTGTTGCTTGGTAATGATGAGACTGTCCTCTATCCATGTGCCAAATTTCATAACTTTCCCCACAAGTGATTCTATAAGATTCATAACAGTATGTTAAAGCGTTTGGAAACATACATAATTTTACTACAAAATTCGAAATGCTCCACGCTCAAAATGTCTGACTCATGTGTCCTTAGGTCATGCTTGGTATAATGCATACTAAGTTTGGTCTGAATCTGCATTACGGAAATATAGCCTCATGCCCATTTTTGCACAAACATCATCAAATTCGTTAACACAGTTTACGAATTTGCAGAAACATGACAATTTGGCCTGTTGGTGGCGCTAAAAAGTTTGAGAAATCTATAAGATTTCTAAAAATATGTTAAAGCATTTGAAAAATACAGCATTTTACTACAAAATTCGAAATGAACCATGCTCAGAGTGGCTGACTAATATGCCCTCAGGTCATGCTTGGTATGACATGCACCAAGTTTGGTTTAAATCAGCGTTGTGAAGATATAGCCTCATGTCCATTTTTGTACAAACATCATCAAATTTGTTAACACAGTTTACGAATTTGCAGAAACATGCAAATTTAGCCTGTTGGTGGCACTAGAGACTCCAAATTTGCTGTGGTTAATGGGGAGACTGTCCTTTATCTGTGTGCCAAATTTCATAACTTTCCAGCAAACGATTCTGTAAGATTCATAAGATTCATGACAATACATTAAAGCCTTTGAAAAATATAGCATTTTACCACAAAATTCAAAATGGTCCACGCTCAAAATGGCTGACTCATGTGCCGTCAGGTCATGCTTGGTATAACACGTACCAAGTTTGGTTTGAATCCATTAAAGCGTTGCTCAAGATATAGCCTCATGTCCATTTTTGCATGAATTTCATCAAATTTGTGAAAGTGCGTTACGGAAACTTTTTGGTATGTCAAAAAGCTTTTGCTAACTTTTGGCAGGTGAAAATCTGACAAACTGTCTAGGGCGAGTTTGAAAAAGTAGATTTTTAGCAAAATTCCAGAAAAATTTTAACCTGTAGAAGTTTAAATTTTGGTATGCATTCAACTCGGCATGAGCCAAGGAATTTTTCTTCTAGACCGTACAGTTCAAAAGTTATTAGCAGAAATATAAGTACAAATCTGGCCTGTTGGTGGCACTAGAGAGTTTGAGATAGGCTCCAAATTTGCTATGGTTAATAATGAGGCTGTTCTCTCTGGGCCAAATTTCATAGACTCCCAGAGCAGAAGAAGAAAATGAAGGAAGAATAATAAGAAAGCTAATAGATACAGTAGGTGCCTAAGCAACTTTGTTGCTTGGCCCCTAACTTTTTTAAATATTTAAAATAGAACTTTTCAAAATATTGGATGATTGAACCATACTGTCGACGCTAACATTGTCTTTCCCTTCACAGCAGTGGACGTTTGGTGGCAGGCTATGATCGACGCTCAGCTACACCTTACCCCTTCTCTGCAGGTATGAATATTGAAAATTTATGAAAAATATGCACTACACCATCAATCTTGGGTAAAACCTAGTAATGAATATATTTTGTTGAATGATTGTCCTAAAAGCCTCATCACCTTTGGTTCTATGCCAGTTCTAACCTAATATTCATCATTTTTAGAGATTCAGAGGTTAGGCAATTTTTGACTTAAGGGAAATGAAATATACTTGCTAATAGAACATTCTAGAGTTTTCGTTGGCTTCTGAATTATGTGTGTGTGTGGGAAGGGAAACCTCGTAAAGTTTTTGTGTATGTGTTTTAAGTCTGTGTTTGAGGAACATTTCCTTGTGGATTTTCCAAACATCTTGTAGCTAATAGTGAGAAAATATTTAATTTGGAACCTGCATTTGGAGCGTCTTAATTGGACATCCAATACCCTGAACTGCCAATCAAAAGAGCGAAAAGAGTTTCTGCTTGCACAAACATACCAGACTGCCATCACACATCACAGAGCTCTGCACATGTGAAGATGGGGAGGCGTGTGGTCGGTGGCAACTACAGAAAGTAGAACTGCATACAAAGTGTTAACATACTGAACAGTCTCTCATCATCGCTACACGCACACAAACACACACACGTCCTGTTGAACTAAAGAGGGATACGTTTCCAGCCACTGAGCATAGAAATGCACTGCAAGCATTTCCACTGCAGTCCAGCACACATCATTATTGCAGGCAGAGGTTAACAAGGACATACACACACACAGAAAAATGAGCATGTCAGAAAATCTGCTGTGGCCTTGTTAACCTCTGCGTGTTGTAATGATTTGGGCGTACTCAAGAGGCTAAAGCAGTTATTGTCACTGTAAGATTTCAGTGATTTGTTGTATGCATGTTTGTGTGTGAAAGAGAGGCAGGGAGAAAGCAATAGCTGTTATAGTAATAGCAAGCTGTTATCCTGCCATCTGTCTCAAATGTGCAGTTTGAATACGCAGCAAAAATGTGCTGCATAAAACTTGTATGCCTTTAGGACAGATTTGAACTTTTTTTATTGTAGTTATTGTGTTATTGTAAAATGTCAGATCTAGGGTAAGGGTCAAGCCAGATTGATCTCAGTTTTTTTTTTTTTTGATATTTAATGGCACATTGTAATTCATTATTGTTTGTATGTGTATATACTTGTTTTTGTTACATTGTGGGGACCAAATGTCCCCACAAGGATAGTAAAACCTGAAATTTTTGACATTTCACAAAAACAAACGTGTGTGTGTGTGTGTGTGTGTGTGTGTGTGTGTGACCCTGGACCACAAAACCAGTCATAAGTCGCACAGGTATATTTGTAGCAATAGCCAAAAATACATTGTATGGGTCGAAATTATCGATTTTTCTTTTATGCCAAAAATCATTAGGATATTAAGTAAAGATCATGTTAAATTAAGATATTTTGTAAATTTAAATGTAATTTTTGACCAGAAATATGCATTGAAAGAATTCATTTGGACAAATTTAAAGGCAATTTTTCTCAATATTTAGATTTTTTTGCACCCTCAGATTTTTGCATCTCAGCCAAAATTTGTTCTATCTTAACAAACCCTACATCAATGGAAAGCTTAATTTATTCAGCTTTCAGATCATGTGTAAATCTCAATTTAAAAAAATTGGTTCTGGGTCACATATAATGAATTATATATATCATGTTTAGTTTTTATCATTAATAATTTTTTTTTTTTTTGATATTTAATGGCACATTGTAATTCATTATTGTTTGTATATGTGTATACTTGTTTTTGCTACATTGTGGGGACCAAATGTCCCCACAAGGATAGTAAAACCTGAAATTTTTGACATTTCACAAAAACAAATGTGTGTGTGTGTGTGTGTGTGTGTGTGTGACCCTGGACCACAAAACCAGTCATAAGTCGCACAGGTATATTTGTAGCAATAGCCAAAAATACATTGTATGGGTCAAAATTATCGATTTTTCTTTTATGCCAAAAATCATTAGGATATTAAGTAAAGATCATGTTAAATTAAGATATTTTGTAAATTTAAACGTAATTTTTGACCAGAAATATGCATTGAAAGAATTCATTTGGACAAATTTAAAGGCAATTTTTCTCAATATTTAGATTTTTTTGCACCCTCAGATTTTTGCATCTCAGCCAAAATTTGTCCTATCTTAACAAACCCTACATCAATGGAAAGCTTAATTTATTCAGCTTTCAGATCATGTGTAAATCTCAATTTAAAAAAATTGGTTCTGGGTCACATAATTTAATTTAATTATATGTTATCATTATATATTTGAGATATGTAGTTGTACTGCCAATAGATATCAAAAGATATGTATTCCTGTCTGTTTCTTAAATAATTTTATGTCTCTTTTTTCCAGGTGTGTTTTCACCTGCAGTGAGTATGGCTTCATGGTCAAGTGTGATAGACAGTGGCAAAGCGTGGGAAAACTACACCCGTCATAACAAAGAAAGGGTGAGAGAGAAAACCAGAGAAAGAGGACACAGGAAAGAGCGAGAGCGGGAGAGAGAGCGGTATAGAGAAACAGACCGAGATCACAGTCCCTCTTCCCAAGAGCACAGAAGGTAGGGCAGCCAATCAACAGTCTCAATATAGCAAGGTTAATTGACCCTTCGCAGGGAGTTTGATTGACAGGCGATCTGACCAATCATAACGCAGAGCCTGCCATTTTCTCTGACAAACAGATCGGATAGGAGAGTAGTTTAATGTCAGTTGACCTGAACTTGAAAAATGGTGTGTATTTATGTCTGCTGCTGCTACACATGCTGCTCGAACTAAGGTAATCTGTCACAACACGTTAAAGGCACAATATGTAGTTTTTTTATTAAAATATTCAAAAACCACTAGAACCTTATTTGTATTATGAACATATTTTGCTGAATTGCTCTACTTACATTATCCCAAATGTTTCCAAGAAGGTTTTAACTAGTGTAATGGACCTTACGTCACCTGACGTCATACACCCTCGATCTTCTGGTTTTATTTTGTAGAACACATGGAAACCCCAAAGACACTTTAATAGGTTATGCATTTTATTAGACAGGTGACGAACGCACAGAGTAGTATTATAACAAAACTTCAACACACTCAAATGTATCTAGTATGATAAACAGCGCTGTTTTACCTCACATATGCATGACCGGAACGAGCAGATGCTCCACTGCTTTTGAGCCGTGTATCACGGTCGTCCTTCATTAGTGGTTGCTCCAGCATTCTCGTTTAGCTTCCACGACTTTCAGCCCCACCCTGCTTCATACTACAGTGACCTTAATAATAAATTAGCTCATCCATGATCATGATTTCTTGCCAAGTCCCGACGGATTGCATTGGCTGCAGGGATGAAGATTACAACTCCCAGGATTCCACACACAATCACAATCATCAAACTATGCCTTTGGTTCTTTGTTTGTTTTGAATATGCGCCATCTAGAGGCGAAAACTTGCATATTGTGCCTTTAAAGAGCCACAAAATAATATTTATTGTTTGAAATTCTTAAAAAATGACCAAATTTGAAAGCGGAAACTTTGTTTCATACCAAAAGCAACCTGTTCTGTCTTGTCTGTCAGCGCATTGTCATTTTCCTTTTTGCTCTGCGATGTATTTTTCACTGTGTGAGAACATGATGTGTGGTGTGAATGCGCCATGGTTTTTTTTAGACGTAGCAACAGTAACAAAGAAGGCGGATCTTTGCGGTGGGTCAGTTGGACCTTTATTGTAGCTGTTTTTAAAGGAGAAGTCCACTTCCAGAACAAAGATTTACAGATAATGTACTCACCCCCTTGTCATCCAAGATGTTCATGTCTTACTATCTTCAGTCGTGAAGAAATTGTTTTTTGAGGTAAACATTTCAGCATTTTTTTTTTCATATAATGGACTGATATGGTGCCCTGATTTTGAACTTCCAAATTGCAGTTTAAATGCGGCTTCAAACGATCCCAAATGCGGTTGTAAACGATACCAGCCAAGGAAGAAGGGTCTTATCTAGCGAAACAATTGGTTATTTTCATAAAAATTATACAATTTAAATACTTTTTAATCTCAAACGCTTGTCTTGCTCTCCCTAAACTCTGTGTATTCTGACTCAAGGCAGTTAGGGTATGTCGAGAAGAAGAAAGAAAAAAAAAAAAAAAAAAAAAAGAAAAACTGATCGCATTTTCTCCCTCAACTTCAAAAATCATTTCAAAATCATCCTACATCGCTGCAGAAGTATCGACCCAGTCTATGCAAAGTGAACATGCAAAGAAGATCAAACACCCTTAACAGAAAAGGTAAAACAGCGATATAGGACGATATTGAAGTTGAGGGAGAACGTGAGATGGGAGTTTTTCGACATAACGTAACTGTCATGAACTGGAAAAAAAACAGTCCAGGCAGAGTAAGACAAGACGAGTGTTTGACATTAAAACGTATATAAATTGTATTATTTTTATGAAAATAACCAATCGTTTCGCAAGGTAAGACCCTTCTTCCTCGGCTGGGATCATTTACAATCGCATTTGGGATCGTTTGAAGCCACATTTAAACTGCATTTTGGAAGTTCAAATTTGGGGGCACCATAGAAGTCCATTATATGGAGAAAAATCCTGAAATGTTTTCCTCAAAAAACATAATTTCTTTGACTGAAGAAAGAAAGACATGAACATCTTGAATGACAAGGGGGTGAGTACATTATCTGTAAGTGTTTGTTCTGGAAGTGGACTTTTCCTTTAAGATCTGTGAAATTGTTTGACTAGTGTCATTCTAAACCAGCATTACTTCTATTCCTCTGTGAAACACAAACCAGAAATTTGTAGTCTACTAGTTTCTCTTTTTTCATAAAGTTAGTCCACAGCGAGTGTAGAGCTTTTTAAGCTTCAAAAATGAAGCAAAAAATCATAAAAGTGGTTTATCAGATGTGCTATATTACAAGTCTTCTGAAGGCGTATGACAGCTTTGCCTGAGGTACAGACACTGATAGTGATTATCAGATCGTCGAGTGATTCAGATTTTTTTTTTATGAACTGAATCAACATGTTCATTTAAAAGACCAAACTTAACAACACAAATGAACTCTTACAAAGCTATCGTGTAGCACCAAAATAAGTGAAACAGAGTCATAGGGTCCATATTTATGGTTTATTTTATGGTGCTTAGCAACCGTTTTGAAGCTTGGCAACTTCTGTTTCCTTTCCTTGTAACTTAATGCAGCAAAGCAACCAAAATATTCCTCAGAATTACTGCTTTAATGTGCCACAGAAGAAAGTAAGTTATACAGTTTGGAAAGAATTTTCACTTTTGGATGATTTATATTTCGCTCTCTTTGACCTCACGAACATTTGAGTCGCTGCTGTGGTGGCAGTATTCAGTGTGAGGTCACTTGAGGAAAGAGCTGAGATTAAAACAGGGCAGTAGAACAGCTGGGAAACACACCGGTCTGTCACACTTATGAAGTCAACATGCTCTCACTCTTTTAGATCATCTCGCTCTCTCTCTTACTCTTACTTTACGTGAACATGAGTGACCACATCTCAATATCTAGATAGCTATATCCTTTCTTATGCCTTAAGAGTTGCTTTTTAATTAAAAAAATGTGACAGCGTGCTAAATAAAATGACTGCCAAATCTCAACAAGAGTCCTCTGACTCACGGCTGGGCCTGTGCAAAGACACACGCACACACACTTTTGGCATGGTATCGCATAAACTAGGACTGACGTTGTCGCACACAGCCGCACGTGCCAAGGCTTTGAGGGTATGTTAGCGGCTTATCGCCTGTGCCGTTGCTTTGAGAGAGCAGAGAACCTACTGACCGACATATTCGTTCAACTTTCAGATCTGATATACACTGACAAATCTGTCTTCTCTATCACTGTTTTATGTAATATACACACATAAACTGCACAATTCGTCACTGTCTGCCACATGCTGAGTAAACAACAACTACTCTGTTCACCATACACAACCTTCTCACTTTAGCACATGCTAAGAGCCATCACACACTAAGATCCTGTTTATAGCTGGTAAGTTCCATTTCAAGTGATTTGTTAATGAGCTATAAACATAGCTGCGTCAATTTCGTAAAAACTCCCATATATTCCATATATATAAGGAATATTTCCCAAAAACTGCAATGGAAAAAGTTTTTCGCATTTTTAAGTCTCTTGGTGTACGTAAAAGTCACATTGTCATTCTTTAATGTACTATAACCTCCAGGAAACACCTCATACGTGGCTGCTCAAGTATAAGGTACTTTCCTTGACATTAATGCTTGGTTTACCCCTTATTTACACTGCACATGTCTATGGCACATTACGGCACATTACACCAGCCGCGCCATGGCATGTTTCAGAAGCGTCCCAGAAGTGGCTCCCCGCACTGCATTGCTAAAGATACACTAAAGATGTCTTCTTCGATTAAAAATAATGGCTATTGCAGTGGCCGGATGAACGTAAACTAGTGCGATTTTAAAAAAAAAAAACTATTGTGAAATGACGACATTTCTATTAACCAATGTTATGTGACTAAAACATTATTTTTTTTCTCTCGCGATAAGTCATTGCGATGGATGTTGGTAGGATTATGCTGTCAAATGATTAATCGCGATTAATCGCATCCAAAATAAAAGTTTTAGTTTGCGTAATATGTGTGTGTGCTGTGTATATTTATTATGTATGTATAAATACATGCACACAGTATATATTTTGAATATATTTCTATTTTATATAATTTATAATATTTAAAAAAAAATAATATTACTAATTAAGTAATTAATTAATTAATTAATATTAATAAAACAACATATTTTTCTCAAATATATACATGCTTGTGTGTGTATTTTTATATACATAATAAATATACACAGTACACACACATACGTTATGTAAACACAAACTTTTATTTTGGATGCGATTAATCGTGATTATTCGATTTTGCAGCACTAATTTAAACCTACCAACATCCATTGCCATGACTTATCGCGAGAGGAAAGTTACGTTTTAGTCACATTAACACTGGCTAATGGAAACGCTGTAATTTCGCAATGTTTTTTTTTTTTTGACTCTTATAACATTTGGGATGCGATTAATCGTGATTAATCGTTTGACAGTCCTAGTCTATGTACATTGCAGCCACCGCACAAGCCATTATTTTTAATCGAAGGAGACATAGGCGTTATAAAATATGTGACCCTGGGCTACAAAACCAGTCTTAAGTAGCACAGGTATATTTGTAACAAAAATCAACAATATTGTATGGGTCAAAATTATTGCTTTTTCTTTTATGCCAAAAAATCATTAAGGATATTTTTATAAATCTCAAAAAATTGTCCCTTATGAAACCCTTATGACTGGTTTTGTGGTCCAGGGTCACATATCGCAAAACTATTGCGCAAATCTGTAATGGAAACGCCGCTTGTGAGTGTTAATGAGGTTTCAAAAACGCTTCATGGTTCAATCACTCAAGTTGCATTTAGAAATGCTCCAAACGACACAGTATTGCATTTCTAGTGTAAACACTCTTTCCTTTGAGTACTGTACAGTGATTTTACACTTTTTCTAGTAAAAAAAAAAAAAATCACATTTGTGGCAAATTAAAATAACTTTTTAAAATATTATTGAATTGACTGATTGATTGATTGATTTTTAGTACTTGTGGTACCTTTGTCGTAATTAATTTGTTTTGCCTGATCACTCATGATCAGGTCACCCAAGGTGAATGTTAATACCAGTTGTAAACAAGGCTGAAGATCAACAGAGATATCAACAACACCTGCACTGACAATCTGCCACACTAAATTTTTCTTTCTTTTCCCACTTAGCCGTTTCCCTCGCTCAATCTCTTGCTCTTTTAATCTGGCTGGTAATGCTCTTAGCAACTGGTTGGACATTTGGTGAACACTTGTCCCTTAGATATGATCTCATTCCTGTGGCTTAGAGAGAGGACTGGCCTGTCTTCAGTCCAGCTGGCACGACACCTACACATACTCTCACATGCACACACAGACACCCACATAACTTCTTACTCATGGTGCCTTAATACATTTATAAGTCCCGAAAGGCTATGTATATGGTTCTAATCTTTATTAATAAATAGCACAAAAAATTTGTAACAGCATGCCGACTTGCAAGCAAAGATTGATGTTGGGCTTGCAGCAGCAGCTGTTAACAATAAAACAGATATCATTTGACTAACTATGAGAAATGCACAGAGAGGAAACACAGAATTTACTTAAAGGGATAGTTTACACAAAAGTTTATTCTTTTTTGAGTGAATGGCGACTTTAAGTGCAACAAAGACATTTGGCTTTATGAAGCGATCACGTACACTCCACAAGTGCCTCACGCTGACCACTGCCACCACAAACTCTTTTGTCCCCTGTCATCTAATTAGTGTTTCCAAGACTAATCTATAGCACAGCACCTGAGGGCCGGAGGTTTCAACTGACTGCTAATTACAGACAGAGTGATCAGGTTATTGAGTTTGTCTCTTTTCTCAGTCTGTTTCTTTTTCTGTGTGAATGTGCACAGGGAAAGAGAGAGAATGTGGTAAATGTGTACTTGGAGACATTCTGTACATCATCATAGCTGCAGGATGAGCCATTTCAGAGAGATGCAGTGCACAAGAATATTAATATGTTTGAATTTAATCATATTCCAGTTGTGTATGCTAACAGTGTTGAGGAAGCTACATTAAAACGGTAACTACTTAGGTTGGAATATAAAGTACTTAAAGGAGAAGTCCACTTCCAGAATAAAAATTGACAGATAATGTACTGACCCCTTGTCATCTAAGATGTTCATGTCTTTCTTTCTTCAGCTGTAAAGAAATTGTTTTTTGAGGAAAACATTTCAGCATTTTTCTCCATATAATGACTGCTATGGTGCCCCGATTTTGAACTTCCAAAATGCAGTTTAAATGCGGCTTCAAACGATCCCAGATGCAGTTGTAAACAATCCCAGCCAAGGAAGAAGGGTCTCATCTAGGAAACGATAGGTTATTTTCATAAAAATAATACAATTTATATGCTTTTTTTAATGTCAAACGCTCGTCTTGTCTTGCTCTCCCTGAACTGTTTTTTTCCGGTTCATGACAGTTAGGGTATGTCTAAAAATTCCCATCTCATGTTCTCCCTCAACTTCAATATCGCCTTATATTGCTGTTTTACCTTTTTTGTTAAGGGTGTTTGATCTTCTTTGCATGTTGACTTTACAAAGACTGGGTCAGTGCTTCTGCAGTCATGTAGGATAATTTTAAAATGATTTTTGAAGTTTGGAGTTTTTCGACATACCCTAACTGTCTTGAACCGTAAAACAGAGTTCAGGGAGAGCAAGGCAAGATGAGCGTTTGAGATTAAAAAGTATTTAAGTTGTACTTTTTTAATGAAAATAACCGATCGTTTCGCTAGAAAAGACCCTTCTTCCATGGCTGGAATCATTTACAGCCACACTGGGATCGTTTGAAGCCGCATTTAAACTGCATTTTGGAAGTTCAAAATCGGGGCACCGTATCAATCCATTATATGAAGAAAAATCCTGAAATGTTTCCTTAAAAAAAATAATTTCTTCACAACTGAAGAAAGAAAGACATGAACATCTTGGATGACAAGGGTGTGAGTACATTATGTGTCAATTTTTGTTCTGAAAGTGGACTTCTCCTTTAATGATAAAATGACAAGTGTAACATTTTAACATTTATTGAGTAAGTGTTTAGATACTGGAGCTAAAACGAAAAAGCTTCCACTAGCTTTAAAGCCTGTTTATGCCAAGGATGACAACTATCAAGATAAATTTAATGACTGTTGTAAAAATAAAGTCCACCCAACAGCTATGACGATAACAACACAGAGGAACAATAGCGCTGAAATCGCTTTCAGAATATTTTATTTAGGTGATAAACAATAAAATCATCGACATCCAGTCAGAATCTACTTAACATTTGAGCGCTTAAAGTGCTTAAGTAATTATCGTTTTAGGTGTGAACAAATTTTTAGTCTTATAGTTTCACAACTATGTTTCATTAAACAGTAGTTTGTCTCGTTTAGAGTGTGGGAAAGAAACAGAAGCCATTCACCTTATTAGAAGTCAGTGTACCATCGGAATGATTTGGAATCTCACATTAGCTTAGCAGCAAAAAAATGAAAATTCTGTCATTAATTACTATCCCTCATGTTGTTCCAAACTCGTAAGACTCTCTTTCATCTTCAGAACACAAATTAAGATATTTTTGATGAAATCTGAGAGCTTTCTGACCCTTCAAGGCCTAGAAAGGTAGTAAAGACATCATTACAACAGTCCATGTGACATCAGTGGGTTCAACCTTAATTTTATGAAAACAAAAATAACGACTTTATTCGGTCTCAGTCTTCGACGTTGTGGTAGTTTCATGAACACGCCTCAAAGACTGACACGGAGGAGAAGTAATTGTTGAATAAAGTTTTCAGTTTTCTTTGGGCACAAAAAGTATTTTCTCGTAATGTTAAGGTTGAACCACTGATGTTACATGGATTATTTTAGCATTGTCCTTACTACCTTTCTAGGCCTTGAATGTGGTAGTTGCGATGCTGTCTATGCAGGGTCAGAAAGCTCTTGGATTTCATCAAAAATATCTTAATTTGTGTTCTGAAGATAAACAAAGGTCTTACAGGTTTGGAACGACATGAGGGTGAGTAATTAATGACAGAATTTTCATTTTTGTGTGAACTAACCCTTTAAAAAGCCAGCTACCCATGTAGCTAAGAAGTCATCTTGCTCTGTTTTAGAACAAACCAATGCACTATTTTCTTTTATTACTAATGAGTGTGCTTTTACATGTGTGTGCAGTGAGGAGGAGCGTGTGTCTCGACACAGGGATCACAGTCATTACGGAAGCGAGAGGTACAGAGAAAGCTCGGGAAGAGAAGGAGTAAGAGACAGACATCGAGAAAGAAGACACAGAGACAGGAATGAACAGCACAGATCTTCACACAGGTCAGATCTTGGGGCATTTATTTAATTTTAGTTAATTTTATTTTATTTTATTTTATTTTACATAGAACAGATGTTGTGAACATGAATTGATTTTTGGATGGATGAATGGATATTTATTTTATTTTATTTTATTTTATTTTATTTTATTTTATTTTATTTTATTTTATTTTTCTACTAGAGGTACTTTTAAAAATTCCCCTGACAATTCATTTTAATATTAATTATTAATTAATTAAGTATTATCATAATATAAGTATTATATTATGTAAGAAAAGTTATTTTCTTACATAGAATACCCAATACCCTTATCAAATTTAAACACAAAACACCACAACAAATGCACATAGAGTATGTCCACATACAAAACATGCCATCACAGCTCACAAAAGGCCTACGAAGGTGATATTCATTGGGGGGCAACCATCTTATATAACCATTATATATATATATAGATCATGTGACCTTCTTCTTTCTGTCTCTCTCATTAGTGGCAGCAGTAGGAGGCGTCATGATAGTGATGACGCAGATAGCCACAGGAGACACAGGCACAAACGCTCTAGACACAACCGAGAAAGCCTTGAGCCCAGCGAGGAGTGCAGTGTGGACCAGGAGAACCAGTCAGAGGCCACAGAATAACTCCCTAGCCAGCTGGTGAGCCCGTTTGTTGACCAGTAGGAGGTCTTTAGTGAAAGATCATTAGTCTCGTCACCAGTAAGAGCCTGAGTGACCAACTGTGAATAGATTTCGATTAATCGTATGCCAAACACTTGATAAGCCAATTTATGTTACCGTTTTAGCAATTTAACATTTAATTTTTTGAAAATATGATGTCAAAAGGTAAAAAGTGGTCAAAAGAGTACACTATTTTTAATTTATAAATTTATTTATCCATTATTTAAAATGACTTAATTGTTTTGATAATACAAAATGGTATTTTTGTTGTGCCAAATGTTAATTTTGTTGAAGCAAAATCATTATAAACATCATCAAGAAATGTAAATGTGTGTGAACCGTGATTTTTAAAGAAGTTAATACATTTATTGAGCAAATACGCATTAAAGTTAACAAAACTGACAGTAAAGACATTTATGATCTCAAAAAGCTTTATATTTCAAATAAATGCTGTTGTTTTGAACTTTCTATTCATCAAAGAATGCTGAAAAATGCAATATTATGTAGCACAACTTTTTTCAACATATATAATAATCAGAAGTACAGTTGAGGTCAAAAGTTTACATACACCTTGCAGAGTCTGCAAAATGTTAATTATTTTACCAGAATAAGAGGGATAATACAAAATGAATGTTATTTTTTTTTATTTAGTGCTGACCTGAATAAGATATTTCACATAAAAGATGAATACATATAGTCCACAACAGAAAATAAGTTGAATTTATAAAAATGACCCTGTTCAAAAGTTTACATGTGCTTGATTCTTATTACTGTGTTGTTACCTAAATGATTTTTTTTTTTTTTTTTTTTTTTTAGTGATAGTTGTTCATGAGTCCTGAACAGTTAAACTGTTTTTCAGCATTTTTGTGTATTTGAACCTTTTCCAACGACTGTATGATTTTTGAGATCCATCTTTTCACTCTGAACACAACTGAGGGACTCATATGCAACTATTACAGAAGGTTCAAATGCTCACTGATGCTTCAGAAGGAAAAACGATGCATTAAGGGGTGTAAACTTTTGAACAGAATGAAGATGTGTACATTTTTCTTATTTTGCCTAAAATATCATTTTTTTTTCAGTTAGTGCTGGCCTTCAGATGCTACAAAAGATACTATAAATACATGTTTTTCAGAAGACAAAATAAGTAAAAATTTACCCTGATCTTCAAATTCAAAAAGTTTTCACCCCCCGGCTCTTAATGCATCGTGTTTCCTTCTGAAGAATCAGTGATATATATATATTTATTTATATATATATATATATATATATATATTTATTTATATATACATATACACACACAGTGCACAATAAGAACACAAGCAACACAAGTCTCCTTGTAGAATGACTTTATTGATCATTGAACCAAAGGTACCAACAGATACAATATACTGCACAAGCCAAAGCATGAGATGCCAGAGCACGCACCTTACCCCACAATGATACCTACAAACACACACACACACACACACACACACACACACACTCAAACAGTGAGCCTTTCACACGCCACTCTTATCCTTTCACCTCCAAAGTAAACAAAAAAAAAAGTTAGCAAGGCCGCCAAAATCTCACGTTATCATTATAAGCATTATAAGTTATCATCCATTTTTAAAATAGATTATTAACATTGCTTTTCTTTTTTTTTTTAGTTGCTATTCTTTTTTATTACTCACTATAGTTTATTTTCATATGCGACAGCATCTGAAATGTACCAACATAGATAGAACTACTTGGCAAATGTGTCTCCATGCCAGCGGATGGAGAGAACAAACCACTGTCAGAACGAACAAAAACGAAGCCGATATCCGAAAGCCATAGGAACAGAGAGAGAAATAAACCAAAAGTAATATTAGTCATAGTACAAGTGCTTGAATCTGTTTCGTTATTTTTTTCAGACATCGACGTTTATAGTAAAGAATGTGCGTCCACTTCGATGCATTTTCTAACATGTAAAACTAATGGAATTGGCAACGTGTGTCCCCCACCCAAACCCTACACATCCCAGTATCCCTTTCACCTCCCGTTCGAAAGAAAACCTCTCTTATGTGCAGCATCTCAACGTCCTCTACGAACAACATTAGAGTCACACAATCTGACTACATATAGCACAGTGCCCATAATGTTTATACATCTATTTCCGACTCGTTTACTGACTGACGCGCTCCTCATTGCCTCCTTTAGTACAGATTAAAAGCTCCGCCTTCTATCTATAACGACACAATGTTCCTCTCATGCACAAATATCATCTTTATGCCTTGCCGATCGACAAAAGGACAATTGTGAAAGCGCCTCCTGGTTTTGGAGTCTGATAAACGTGCTTCTTGGTGGGCGGAGTCAAGTCGTTAGCTCCGCCTTCAAGTTTAGAGTCTGAGCTCCTAGTACCTGGATGAGGTTCATGTGTCATTTCCCGCTTCCGGTGGGCAGTCCATATCATAAGCCCCGCCTTAGGAAGTCCTGGACTCTAAAATCCACCATTTTAGTTGTCATTATAAGTTCTGTAGTGTAAGCTCCACCCCCTAGTGCAGGGTTAACGTGATAAGCCCCTCCCACATGCAGAGCAGTCCTACAGCAGGCTTCCGGGCCAAGAAACGATGGTGAGAGTGATCCGACCCCTCAGCTCCTTGAGCAGGCGGACTAGAGCCGTGTGTGTCATTCCCCAAGTGCTTTTCCCATTCACCTCCAGCAGGATGTCTCCACAGCTAATGTGAAAAAAGTAAAAGGGATGAATTAGTATGTTGGAGTCGTGACAAGAATGAGGGTAAAGGCAAAAAAATGTAGTTTTATTTAATAAACTGTGCTAGGCAGTTATTTATAGGTGTTCTACATAAAGCACGGTTTCCGACAATAGTAGACTCTACATATTCCAGGTGTCCGTACCGTATCCTGCCGTCGTTGTAGGCCGGTGTGCCCTCTACGATAGAGCGGATAAAGAAGGACTGGTTACAGTTAAGTTCTTCTTGTCCACCCACAATACTGAAACCTAGACTGCCAGACGTGCTCCTGCGGAGGACAATGTCTTTACAGCAGTATAGATTCCTGGAATGCACAGAAAATTCAAGGTTAATTTTATTGTCATTCAGAAGACATACATAAATCAACTGATTATTCACCAAGGACACTTAAAGGGACAGTTCACCCCAAAATAAAAATTCTGTCATTGATTACTCAAACATGAGGGTGAGTAATTAATCGAAGACTGAGACAGAAGAGAAGAAATTAAGTGAAGTCGCTATTTTTGTTTTCTTTGTGCACAAAAATGATTCTCATAGGTTCATAAAATTACAGTTGAACCACTAATGTCACATGGACTATTTCAACGATGTTCTTACTACGTTTCTAGGCCTTGAACGTGGTAGTTCCGTTGCTGTCTAAAGCTCTCGGATTTCATCAAAAATATTCTAATTCTAATTCTAATATTCTAATTCATTAATGACAGAATTTTCATTTTCGGGAGAACGAGCCCCTTTATTGCATCTTTTTTGAATGGTTACTGATAAAAAGTGAATGTTGACTGATTATTGTCAACATGGATGTAAATATTAATTGAATTTCCGGTAACATTTTTCATTAAAGTCCACTTCCAGAACAACAATGTACAGATAATGTAATCACCCCCTTGTCATCAACGATGTTCATGTCTTTCTTTCTTCAGTCCTAAAGAAATTGTGTTTTTTGAAGAAAACATTTCAGGATTTTTCTCCATATAATGGACTGATATGGTGCCCCAATTTTGAAATTCCAAAATGCAGTTTAAATGCGGCTTCGAACGATCCCAAATGCGGTTGTAAACGATTCCAGCCGAGGAAGAAGGGTCTTATCTAGCAAAACGGTCGGTTATTTTTCTTTAAAAAATACAATTTAAATACTTTTTAACCTCAAACACTCGTCTTGTCTTTGTCTTCTGAACTCTGTGTATTCTAGCTCAAGACAGTTAGGGTATGTCGAAAAACTCAGATCATATTTTCTCTCTCAACTTCAAAAATCATTTCAAACTCATCCTACATTGCTGCAGACGTTCCAACCCAATCTTTGCAAAGTGAACATGCAAAGAAGCTTAAACACCCTTAACAGAAAAGGTAAAACAGTGATATAGGATGATTTTGAAGTTGACGGAGAAAATACGGTCGGTGTTTTTCGACATACCCTAACTGTCTTGAGCTAGAATACACAGAGTTCAGGGAGAGCAAGACAAGGCAAGTATTTGGCATTAAAAGGTAAAGAAATTGTATTATTTTTATGAAAATAATAATTTTGCTAGATAAGACCCTTCTTCCTCGGCTGGGATCGTTTACAACTGCATTTGGGATCGTTTGAAGCCGCATTTAAACTGCATTTTGGAAGTTCAAACTTTGGGAACTATATCTGTCCATTATATGGAGAAAAAAACATAATTTCTTTAAGACTGAAGAAAGACATGAACATCTTGGATTACAATGGGGTGAGTACCTTATCTGTAAATTGTTCTGGAAGTGGACTTCTCCTTTAAGGTGTAATTGTTAACATAAGCTAAAGCATTAAGCATTACTGCGTGGACAGTACTTTTACATCTTTAATAATCTTAAATGCATTATCTAAATTATACATTTTTAAATTATTAGTATAAGAGATATGAAAAGGGATTGTAATAGTTAATTTCTGATATACAGTATAAATACAATTTAAACTGGGCTGTTGTTATTGTAATTCATTAAAAAGAGAGTTTGATTAATGTTAATTTCTGTAAATACAGTATATGAATACATTTATTATACATTTTATTTTTATTATTTTTATTATTATAAAAGAAAAAAAGGGAAAAACAACAACTAGAACAATGTGAAAGCAATGAGTTAGAGAAAATGAGATGAATCCGGACAGCTCTTAAAGCGACAGTAGTCTAATATTCCTGTTGTCTGTCATTCATGTTAATCAAACAATAAAAGAGAAAATCTCTCACTGCTCTAGATTAAACCACTTTAATAATTTTAATAAGAAGAAATATTTGATTTACACAGTGAAAAAATGCATTGTTTATATATATTACTTCATACAATGTATGTAGCATTTCTTATTTATTTGTTCTACTGTAGTTTTTATTCCTATTGCTTGTCATTAGTTACTTTTTCTTATTTGATCTGGCTGTTTACTTGTCTTCAGTGAGGTTTTTTTTTTTTTTCTAATTTAGGCTAGTATTAGTTTTTTGTGATATTGACACTGGTGGCAAGAATTATGAAATTTCTATGGTATCGAAAATATTTATATGATAAAGACCTTATTTAAAGCAAAAATAACTATCATGATATATATTGTTATGGTAAAATAAAATGACTTATATCATGATATAAGATTTTGGTCATATCGCCCACCCCTAGTAAGGGTACATTTCAGGAGCTGGAGTGAAGAGGGAAATTCACAATAAATAAAAGGGTTCAGAAGGAGCTTATAGATATCTTGGGGAAATAAGTGAGTTTCAGATGGTGAGCAACACTGAAAGGCTTTGTGTTTAAAGACTTACAGTCTCTGCAAAAATGCTACTGTTATATACATTTAAAATATCGAGGGCCAGACATCAACCGTGTCAGACAGCTAACAGCATGAAAGCTCAGAGCTCAGATTCCAAGTGGACTTGTGTGAAATGATATGATGTAGAAATGGAGAGCAGACAAATGTGTGAAGAAAAGAAAGACCCAGAACCAGAAAGAAAAAGTTCAGGGAACGGAAGAGAAAGGTCTATTTAAAGCCGTCACACTCTCAGGCGTCTAAACCTGTTACAGCCGAGAGGGTGAGAAGGGCTTTCCTCAACCCTGCTCTGTTCTCCCGTCGCTCTCTCTTTCTCCCCTACACACAAGTTTCTCAATAATTATGCATATGAGATAATTTAGGAAGTTGTTAAGAACTTTCACACTGCATCACAGCAAATGACTCCTTTAAACAATTCCCACAGACTTGGTGTGAGAAAGGAAGAAAGTGGGGGGAAATCAAGACTAGGAAAAACAGCAGTGAAATACATTCAAATGAATTCAACTTCACATATGTTTGTTTCTTTGTGTGTATTCTGTTCAATGTACCGTACCTAGGCAGCTGGAGCCAGGACACCCAGAGGGGGGAGTAGTCATCATTAGGCGGGGGTAGTTTGATGTCTCCGGGTGAAGAGGGCAAGAGAGCGCAGGGGGAATGTAGAGGCGGCATGCAGTCCAGGGAGCTCTCATTTGGGGGTCTCATTTCTAGTACCCGCAGGACCACCGGGGACGAGGTGTTCTTCAAGTTAGCCACAGCCTCGCTCCGAGTCACACCCGTCAGGTCAACCCCATTCACGTTTAGAAGGATGTCACCTAGAAGACGGGATAGTCGCATTACTATTGTGATCACAGGACTACAGGACATGTTGCATGGCAGAGTTGTGTAAAAGGATAAGTTCAATTTCAGAATAAAAATTTCCTGATAATTTACTCACCCCCATGTCATCCAAGATGTTCATGTCTGTCTTTCTTCAATCAAAATGAAATTAAGGTTTTTGAGGAAAACATTCCAGGATTTTTTCTCCATATATCGGACTTCAATGGGGATCAAAGGGTTGAAGCTCCAAATTGCAGTTTCAATGCAGCCTCAAGAAATAAGCAAAAACGTATGTACTTTTTAACCACAAATGCTCATCTTGCACGTCTACGACTTCACGCATTGTGTAATCACGTTTGAAAGGTCATGCGCAGTTAAGACAAAAAACTCCATCTCATTTTCTCTTCCAACTTTAAAATTGTCCAGTATTGTTGTTTTACCTTTTTTTGTAAAGGCCATTTGACTTTCTTTGCAAGTTCACTTTGTAAACACTGTGTCCGTACATCCGCCACGCGTGGCCTTTCCAACGTGATTATGTAATTCATAATGTAATTATGTAGTCAAGCTAGTGCAAGATGAGCATTTGTGGATAAAAAGTAGATAAATATTTCGTTTTTTTTTTTTAGAAAACGACCAATCGTTTTGCTAGATAAGACCCTTATTCATCGTCTGGGATTGTGTAGAGCTCTTCGAAGCTGCATTGAAACTACAGTTTGGACCTTCAACCCATTAGTCCACCATATGGAGAAAAATCCTGGAATGTTTTCCTCAAAAACCTTAAATTCTTATCAACTGAAGAAAGAAAGACATGAACATCTTGGATGACATGGGGGTGAGTAAATTATCAGAAAATTTGTCTGTAAGTGAACTCATCCTTTAATAGGAGATACTTATTTGATAAATAGATATGATTTAAATGAATTTTTCCTCAGTTTTTTAATAAAGTAATGTGCACAGTGTGATTGGAATGCAAATTGAGTCATTTTTAATTTCATATTGTTTTATATATTTAATATTAACTCTTAATCTAAAAATGACAAATAGAGGGTAGAGACTGAAGACTGAAAATGAGAAAGAAGGACAGGATCAGACACTCACCTCCGAGGGTGAGATGAGAGAGATTTTTGTGAGAGACTCAGAACTGGGAGAGAGAGGCACATACTGAAATATATAGAAAGACAGTACACACACAAACACACTATCTCTCTCTCTCTCTCGCTCTCTCTCTCGTCCATATGAGTCTCATCAACAACACAAAATGCTTTACCCAGTGTTAGAATAGTGGGGGGTCTAGAGGAGGTCAGGATCTCCTAGTTTTAGTCATAGTTCCCCTAGTTATTTCTGCGAAACCAGCCTGAAGAAGTACTACTCAAAAACCCAACCACCATTTGTAATGCCCTTTAAATGTGTTAATACAGCAGGAGGTTGATCTAATCTTGTTTTTTTCCCCTTGCGTTTCGAATAAAGAAAAAAAGCTTGTGAAACATCTGTAAGACACCTGTAGAACCATACATCTAGACATTTCATACCTTATTTTAATACATTACTGTTTAAAAACTTAGGGTCTGTAATGTGGTGTTTATTTTAGGACTGTGAAATGATTAATCACGATTAATCGCATCCAAAATAAAAGTTTGTGTTTATATAATTAATGTATAAATACTTTGTATAATTATATATATATATATATATATATATATATATATATATATATATATATATATATATATATATATACACATATTTAAAAAAAAAAAAAAATATATATATATATATATATATTTATATATTTTTTTAATATATATATATATATATATATATATATATATAATTATACAAAGTATATATATAGTATATATATATATATATATATATATATATATATATATATATATATATATATATAAATATAACAGATTTTTCTTAATATATACATGCCAGTGTGTGTATTTATATATACATAATAAGTATACACAGTACTCACACATATATATTATGTAAAAACAAACGTTTATTTTGGATGCGATTAATCATTTGACAGCCCTAGTTTATTTATTAATTTTAATTGTAATTATAATGTTAATTTCTGAAGAAATTAATACTTTTTTCCAGCAAGGACTGCATTAAGTTGATCAAAAGTGACAGTAAAGACATTGCAAAATGAAATTCTTTTGAATTTCCTATTCATTAAAGCATCCTCATGTATCACATTTTGGGCAAAAAATAAGCAGAACAACAATTTTCAACATTGATAAAAATGAGAAATGTTTCTTGAGCACCAAATCAGCATATTGATTACTGAAGGATCATGTGACACTGAAGACTGTAGTAATGACTGCTTAAAATTGCCATCACAGGAATAAATTAAATTTTAAAATATATTAAAATAGAAAAAATATTTTTAATGTTAATAACAATTTACAAAATGACACAAAATTTTGGATCAAATAAATTAAGCCTGGGTAAATGCAGATTTTAAAAACGTTCAAAAAATCTTACCGACCCCATACTTTAGTGTATATTAAAGCTAAAGCTGTATAAAGCTATTGTAGTTTTATTACGAATCATTTTCTATTCTGTGACAACTACTTCTATTGTACATAGTTGTGCGTAGTTAGGAAAGAGTAACTAGTTATAGTTTATTACCAGCAAGCGCTTTCAAATATTAGATCCTCCTGAAAGTTCTGGTTCAATTCAAACACTGGACTTACCACACCTTTGTACAGCATATAAAGCCTCAAAGCTTTGATCTTGCATGTTTGTGTCTGTATTTTCTAGATACTTTAAATCATTGCCTCCATACACCAGCCTGTGCATGATCGCAACTTCACACGCCTACATACATGTCACATATGACAAAAATAAACCCGAAAAATTTCCGTATGCTCAATCGGAAGCTGATAATTGTGAGTGTGTGTGACAGAGACAGATTTAGCAGTAAGGCAGGTGTACGAGTAGGAGTGTGTCATTTTCTAGTGTTATATGCATATATTTGCAGAGCTGATGACGGTCATACATATGCAGTAGCAGGTGTGTCTTTGTTTGTGTGTGTACTTGCAATCAAAAGCAGGAAAGATCAGAGGGGCACCTTGGAAACAGGTGTGTGTGGTTTTGTCAGATGTGTCTGAATAGGTTAAGCACACTTTTTGTGAGGCTGTACCTTTGCGGATCGAGCCCTCTTGTCCCACCACTCCATTGGGGTCGACGTTGGTGACGTAGACGGGCAGATCCCACCCCCTGCTGCTCATCCCACCCGCAACCGTCATGCCGAGAGAATCGTGCGGCTCCTTCAACAGAGTCACCGTCTTCTCGTAACATGCAGGCTTTTGGCATGAATCCTGAAATGGAGGGACAGGAATGTTTCAGTGCAAATTATTCGGGTAGTTAGTCTAGGATGCCACACAAAAGAATAATATCTCAACACATGACTGCCTGAAGCGTGTGTGCTTGTGTGTTTGTAATAAATGGTGAGCTTGCAGGACGCTGTGTTATTGCTGACCGCAGCCAAATTTTGCCTTGGATCCCCGCCAAAAACAACAAACACAGTCGCTAAGTTCTAACTTAATAAAAAGCATTATTAAAGTTCAATAAAAGGGCTGTTTATATTTAGTCTGAGCCTCCGGCTACAGAAAAATCAGATCTGGAGTTAGTGTGTCGGGCTTATCGCTGAAGAGTGTGTGTGTGTGTGTTACGCCGTGTCTAATTCAGAGGAGTGAAAAGCCTCTGACAATATGCTGCCAGAATGTTTCCACCTCTCCAAGTGTGTAAAGAGAATTAACAAGAGTCACTGAAAGGATAAAAAGTGATTGAAAGAAATAAAGAGTGTGGAAGAGAGATAATGTTAGGGTTTGGTTTGTTCTAGTCTGGTTTTATAGCAGTTTTTGAAAAACAACAGGAAATTACATCACAGAGAGGACCCCTGCAGATCCTCATTACTTTGTGTCAAGGTCAACAAATCTCTTAAATCATCAGATAGTTTGGACTTTTTCGTGTCTAAATTGTTTGTTTAAAAAAATGTTTGTTTAAATAACAGGTAAAATCTTAAATAGCAATAGTTGGATGGATTTAGTTTACGAAACTTCACAGAACAACTGTAATTAAGTTGGTTCAAGAAAGCTTCCTTATTCTTCTAAACCATAATTTAACACCTAACTCCTCCTAGAGCAATAAAGCTACAACCACTAAACGTATGAATGTTCAGACATTCAGACTGGTCTGACTTGTTGTGCTTTATCTTTTCTAACTGACACAACTTAGGTTTTCTTAAACCAGACTATCAAATCACCAAAAATCCCATAGACTTTCATTGAGGGAGTGAAAACTTTTGGATAATGAGACTTAACAACTCTCTACTGAAAAAAACCCCCAGCTAAAACAGCCTAAGCTCCCAGGCTGGTTTTAAAGTGGTTTTGGCAACTTTTTAGCTGGTCAGGCTGATCTTTAGCTACCCTGTTGAAAAAACACCATATGCTTGTTAGGTCGGTTGTGAAGCATGGATGCTGGTTTGAGCTGGTTTATGCTGATCCTTAACTGGTCATGAGCTGGTTTAAGCTGGTCTTTAGCTGGTCATGAGCTGATTTAAGCTGGTCCTAAGCAACAAGCTTCTGCTTAGGAAGGATCATCTTAGGACCAGCACATTACCAGCTTAAACCAGCTCAAACCAGCATCCATGCTTCAAAACCTACCTAACCAACATATGCTGTTTTTTTTTTCAACAGGGTAGTCTGGCAGACCTGCTAAAACTTTAACTAATCTTAAACCAGCTACTTTCAGCTTAAACCAACTACAACTAGACAACCAGCCTAGGTTGCTTTTAAATGATTTTTGCTAAAAAAAAAAAAAAAAAAAAGCTGATTTTAGTTGTTTTTGTTTGTTTGTTTGTTTCCCTGGTGAAAAAAACAGCATATGCTGGTAGGTATGTTTTGATGCTGGGATGCTGGTTTAAGGTGGTCCTTAGCTGGTTTATGCTGGTCCTTAGCTGGTCATGTTGCTGGTCAAGGACCAGCATAAACCAGCAAAGGACCAACTTAAACCAGCATCAAAACCCACCTAACCAGCATAGGCTGTTTTTTTCAACAGGGTTGTTTGTTTGATTTTGCTAAATCACCTGGATTTGGCTGGTTTTCAGCTGTTTAATTACTAAATCAACTGTTTTTATATGTTTGTTTTTCTGTTTAATCAGCTGGTTTTAGTTGGTTTTTAGCTGGATTTTTTTATGTTGAATCATGTTGAATCACATTAAAAACATGCTAGCAACATTCTGACAACATTCTAATCATGCTTAAAACATTCTAACAACCTAAACATGTTAGAAACATGCTAGCAACATGTTAACAACATGTTAATCATGCTAAGATCATGGCTACGTGCTAATCATTCTAAAACATGCTAGCAACATGCTAATCATGCTAGAAAGATTCTAGCAACATGTTAAATCATGCTAGCAATACAGTGGAGTGGATCAAAAAAGTGAATCAAAGTTGTTCTAAGACAAGAATGGATACTGTTTTGTTTTAGGACAACTTTGATGAAAGGTTATGATCCACTTCAAAAGTTGACTACTGTATACCAAAGCCACTAGAAGGCAAGCCTGCAACCGTTAGCCAAAAAAGCGTAACGGCTAATGCTAACACTTCCCATCTGTCAGTATGTGGGAAAGGATACCAGAGACCGTTTTTTTGTTTTTTTGTTTTTTTGAATGGATTTCAATAGAGGAGAGTCTTTACTATGCTAAATAAACAGCTTTTTAGAGGAAACGGCTTATCATTTAATGAATCGACAGCCTCTGCTAATCTGCTAATCTTCAACATGTTTTACACTAAGCAATACTTTTGGATTGAACTATTTCTAGAGTTTACCACTAAAAAAAAATGCAGTTTTATAAGAGAAGTCACTTAATTTTGCAGCAGGTGTGATTCAGCTTACGGCACTTCTTTTGAGTGTTGCACAACTCTGAAATTCATTGACGTCAATGTAACGTGATTGGTTGTTGTCATGTAACGTGAAGGGACACGTGATCCAAGTTAGCCTTTATGCTTTCTCCAGCAGTAAGTAAAAGGGACCCTCTCATCTCCCTATAGTAAGACAATCTATAAATATACAATCAACATCTATCTAATCTATGTAAACTTTCAGGCTAGGCTTTTTCACATCAACTTCATTGTTCGTTCTCAAAATGTATTCATCTAGTTCTGACTGCACCTTTATTTGTCATTGACACTTAAACCAGCAAACCCTTACAACCTGGTTTGAGTAAGGAATGGAAGAGAGAGAAGTGACTAACATTGAATTTGACTTTTATTAGAACAAGGGAACTTGTCAGTGCAGATATTGAGCAGCAGAAAATCCCGTTTAGAAGACGCACAAATCCAGCCTGCCGTGGCTATGTTTCCTCCTGCTGGGTTTTCTTCTGTTAATGGGTTTGGAGACGGCTGTCTCAAAGGAGTGTGTGTGTGTAAGTTGGCTGATTGCTTGATTCTTTGATGTAGAAGTAATAGGCTTTCAGATCTCTTTCCTCAATAAGAGAATGTTTAGTAAAGCGCTGCAGAGGGACGGGAAATAAAGTGTGTGTGGTTCACCAGTAAACCCACCAGTAAAGAGTGCTCAATATCCACAGGCGAGTAGGGCGGTGGTCCCTCCATGTTCCACGGCGCCTCCTGTAGGATGTCCGGAGTAGGGATGTGAGTCTGGCGGGACACAATGAAGTGAACGCGTTCCTCACTCGCCTGCAATACATAGCAGATAGCATGAAAAATTACTGTGATTGTACACATAATTTTTTTTTCTGTATAAATTTATCTTATTACATGAAAATATATAACTGCCTTTATATTCCAAAGAATGGGCTACAAGCCAACACACTCCAATTTTGATTTCATGGCGCCTTTGACACCGACGTTCTGGTGAGTGAAAGTTGGCTTAACATTAGCCGTCTACTGCAAAAACCTTTCGAACTCCACAGGAGAGCAAACAGAGGACAACAACTTCCCTGAGGAGCGAGCCGTTCAAAAACTGAATTTAAAATTTAAAATAGTTTGTTCCTACCCTAGAGAGTGTGCGCGTAATGTCTCATTACTCTCCGGACGTCTAGCAAGCACAATTACCAGATGTTGTGATGACTGCCAATGCCCTACAGCTCCAGCTCCGTGTGAATGTGTGATTATATCTCAGAAGTGTGTACTTATTAAAGAAAAACTAATATATATGGAGATTCGGGATCCATTCTGCATTGTGTATGTATGAGCTAAAGGAGGGCACAGGCTCGAGTTTTTCCCTCTCTGATTTATTTTTCATCCATTCCTGTCGTTCCATCTGAGTGCGTCACAGCTTTCTTCTTCATTAACCCTTCCTTTTGACAACCCCCTAGCTTTTGTTGCTCTCAAGTGCACACACTCGCATTGAGAGCCCATGGAGTTCCTGAGAGTTCAGAGCTTTGTCGCTGCCTCTTAAATGAGTGGGCTTAGCTTGTTATCGCCCTAATTGGACTAATTTAATCAGTTTCCTGCCAGCAGTTAATCTATGTCAGAAACCCCTGCTGTGAGCGGCCATCTTGTCTCCTTCGAGACCAATCTGAACCAGACAGGAAGCAACAAGCTGAAAAACAACATTCGGAAAGACCCACCACACTGAAATACATATTGAGTTCTCTCTTACACACTGTTTTATCATTATGAAACAGTTATCACCATTGAGATGAAACCACAATCAAATAAATTGCCACAAACCTTATGTGAGCTCTATATCTTTTGGAAAACAGCTCAAGGAACATATCAGGTTTTATTCAGAACCATAACAGTTGGTTTTTGAGACTCAGGAAGTCCAATCCTGGGTTAAAGTCTAATCATAACCATTTAATGAATGATTCACTCAATTAGATCCCACAGGTTAGGATTCGAAGGTTTTTTAGACATTAATTCTTTGAAATGCTGAAAAAGCTTAGCAATAAAAGTGCTTAAATTATTTAGCATGACTTCAAATAATATAGGCTTTATAAATGTCAACCATTAGAATAGCGTTGCATCAAAAATACATTTTGTTTTTGAACAGGCTTTCTGTAAATTTAGAAACACTTAATGTAGAGGCCATGTAGAGGTCATAACCTATTGATGAAATAAGCTTTGACAGTTGTAGCATTGCCGGAAAAGCTTCATATTGATGCTGTGAGTGAACACAGCCATAAAATTAATGGTTTGATTACTTGTGTTGTGGACAAAATGTCGGTGACATTGCACAGACAAAAGAAACTAAAGAATAAAGCACCTCTCACAATCTGAGAGGATGAATAAAGACAAAAAAAATATTCTCTCACTATCTCTTTAAAGGACATTTAAAAGGGTTTTAACTGTTTTGGTGATGCAATTGTATTGCACTTTAAGGTTTACTGCATGAACATGGCTGTTGTCAGTCAGATTGTATCTTGCATTAAAGGGATAGTTACCCCAAAAATGAAAATTACCCCATGATTCACTCGCTCTCAAGCCATCCTAGGTGTATATGACTTTCTTCTTTCAGATGAATACAATCAGAGTTATATTAAAAAATGTCCTGGCTATTCCAAGCTTTATAATGGCAGTGGATGGGTGTTGAGAATTTGAAATCCAAGAAAGTGCGTCTATCCATTATAAAAAAAAGTGCTCTACACGGCTCCAGGGCATTAATAAAGGCTTTCTGAAGTGAATTGATGCATTTGAGTAAGAAAAATATCCATATTTAAAACCATAATGTAGGTGTAGCGTAAGCTCCAGATAGAGGTGATGAACGTGGAAGCGCAGAGGAGAGAGCAAAACAAAACAGCAGTCATAAATTAGAAGTACAAAACGAGAATTTGTTAAGAAACACGTTGGAGGATTTCGATACAAGCCAAGAGGAGACGTGAGACTAGTATATTCTCTCTTGAACATGCATACGACAGTAGCGAAAGGTAGAGGTTGTGGTTTATAACGTTTTAAATATGGATAATTTTGTTACACAAACGCACTGATTTGCTTTATAAGGCTTTACTAACCCACTGGAGCTGTGTAGAGTCGTTTTACGATGGATGGATGCACTTTATTGGACTTCAGATTCTCAACACCCTTTCACTGCCATTATAAAGCTTGGAAGAACGAGAACATTTTTTAATGTAACGTCATATACACGTAGGATGGCTTGAGGATGAGTAAATCATGGGGTAATTTTCATTTTTGGGTGAACTATCCCTTTAAAGCAAACAAAATCCATGTTTCAGATGGGCTGTATTTGCTTTTTAGCATGATTTTAGCATTTCCATTCAGGTATACACACTTTTATCAAGGATTGACTTTGAATTGCATTGGTTTTAAATAGTTCTGATGCATATTTGCGCTTTTGATTTTAGCCATTGTCACTGTTTCGTCTATTGGTATGCACAAGCCCTAAAGGGGTCATATGATGTTGTTAAAAAGAACATTGTTTTGTGTATTTTGTATAATGCAATGTGTTTACACGGTTTGAGGTTCAAAAAACACATTATTTTTCACATATTGTACATTATTGTTGCTCCTCTCTGACCCACCTTTCTGAAACGCGTCGATTTTTACAAAGCTCATTGTTTTGTGACTTTTGTGAAAAGTGTGGCGTTCTCTGATTAGCCAGCTATCCAGTGCGTTGTGATTGGCCGAATACCTCAAGCGTGTGACGGAAATGTTACGACCCTTACCATGTTGTGATGCCGTGTCCCAGCGTGATGACACAAAAACAATAAAACCCATTATAAATTAGGCATTTGTTGCATCCAGTGAGGACATTATTACTGATTATAATGACTCATGCCGTCTTTTTTTGAGTTGCGTCACGTCGCGCAGCGTAAACATAACACCATGTCTGCATTTGTGATTGTAAAAAACGACAAACAAGCACTACTCGACACTGCTCAAAACTCGTGTTTAAATAGCCAGCAGCAAATTCTTTAAATATTAATACGTACTTACAGGCTGTGAGTCAGAAGTGCCCTACTGTTCTTGTAAAGTTGGAATTGCCCCACTTTATAGTGTGCACAGCCAGCATTGTAGGCTACTCTCCCAGGTTCAGGAAACAGTCCTCCTTAAAATGAGCTGCACATACTCGAATATTTATGTTGTACTGTTTTGGAACAGTGTTGTAAATATAACTTAACCACTGATTTCTAGTTGTGTACTCATTTGGAAGGCCAAACAAAGTACTTTTGCTTTCTTAGCATATACATTTAGGCAGTATTATGCAAATCTTCCCATACTGTGACATGGACATGGGGGTGTGTTTGAATGAGCCGTTTTAGAAAGGCATGGCTGAGTCTTTTATAAAGAATATCTCTTTGGGTTTGAGACTTTAATCTTTGCAACTTTATAGATCTTATAAATGCACAAACAGCTTGTAGCACTCCAAAGACAGGAAAGAAGAAAAACATGAAATCACATCATATGACCCCTTTAATATTCACCACATTATTTTTGACCTCTCCCATAATGCTGCTCACCTGAATAAGCAGCGCTGCATGCTCGGGAGCGCCGTATCTCAGGTCGTGGCCGTTGATGGCCAGCACGCGGTCGTCTACTCTCAGCCTCCCGTCACGGGCGGCCAGCCCTCCCTCCAGCAGGTGAAAGATAAAGACGCCATGCTCGTCAGGTCTGCGCACCAGCTTGATGCCCAGCTGTTCGTCTGGAGCCCTCTTAACGAGGACCACATGCAGGCTGTCGTCTCGGATGGTGGGGGTGTGGGTGGGGAAGGCCTCGGTGGGAGAGTGATGATGGGAACGGTAACGGTGGCGCTGCTCTCGCAGTACGGTCAACCGCAGCAATGTGCAGGGCTGCTTCAGAGCCGCCACAGCATAACAGTGAGGCACGTTACTGATGTCAATACCATTCACCTGAAGGGAGGACAGCGTGAGATTTCATGAGGGAACTGTAACTTTAACTGTATAACTATATTAGAGTCCACACCAATGGACGATAACATTCTGTTTATTTAAAGCACATGCTTGATTCTGTCTGGCTGCATGTAGAATCCTCACACACTTCCCCTCTGAACAACAGATGGTGAAGCCCATGACAACATGTGCTATCAAAACCAGGACAATTCACTCCTACTGTACAATGACGTAACGTCAGATCTAGTGCACATACGCACCTTGAGGATCATATCTCCAGGTAGCAGTCTCCCATCCCGTGCGATGACGCCCTCTCTGTAGATGTCTTGAATGAGGATTCGAACCAGAGGCGTCTCATTGCCCCCGACAATGCTGATAGCTAGTGGTTCACAAGGATCTGCCCTGGTGATTTTAATACTGGTGACTTCACCATCTGGGATTAGATGATGCAGCTGAGGTAATGCAAATACTGAGAGAGAAAAAGAGACTGTCTGTAATCAGTGAACTCCCATATGATCATCACTTTCTGTGCTACACAAACAGGGCATCTGTCCAGATCAAAGCAGAGCCAAGCATGACTTCAAGCCTTAAAAAAGCATTCCAGTGATCCATCAGAGGAAGCAAGGGGGGCCAAGAATTTCTGAAAATGTATTCAAGATGAATGTAATCATTTCGGTGATGGAGTTAATATACGTTTCAATCATTTAAGCTGTCTAATTTGCTTAACTCAGATACACTATCATTCAAAAATCTGGGGTCAATAAAATAAAAAAAGTGATTAATTGAATAAAAGTGACAGTAAAGACATTTATAATGTTACAGAATATTTCTATTTGAAAAAATGTCATTCCTTTGAACTTTCTATTCATTAAATAATCTGTAGAAAATGTATCACCCCAAAAATACTGTGCAGTTCAACACTGATAATAATAAGAAATGTTTCTTAAGCATCAAATGAGTGTTAGAATAATTTCTGAAGGATCTTGTGACACTGAAGACTAAATTCAGCTTTGCCATCACAGGAATAAACTGTATGTTAAAATATATTAAAATAGAAAATCTTTAGTGCTGTCAAACGATTAATCGTGATTAATCGCATCCAAAATATACGTTTTTGTTTACATAATATATGTGTGTGTACAGTGCATATTTACTATGTATATATAAATACACACATACAGTATATATTTTGAAAATATTTACACATATATTTATATTCATATAATTTAGATTATATTAGGGCTGTCAAACGATTAATCGTGATTAATCGCATACAAAATAAAAGTTCGAGTTTGCCTAATATATGCGTGTGTACTGTGTGTAATTATTATGTATATATAAATACACACGAATTAATGTATATATTTAAGAGAAATATGTTATCTATGTAAAAAATATTTGTATTTCTATGTAATATAAATTATAATAAATACATATACTTGTAAATATTTCTTATATATGTACTTGAATGTGTTTGTATTTATATATACATAATAATTGCACACAGTACACACATGTTTATCAGGCAAACTCAAACTTTTATTTTGTATGCGATTAATCACGATTAATCGTTTGACAGCCCTAGATTATATATAAATATATTAAATATATAAACTAGGGCTGTCAAACGATTAATCGCATACAAAATATATGTATACATATACATAATTACACACAGTACACACACATTTATGCAAACTCAAGCTTTTATTTTGTATGCGATTAATCGTTTGACAGCCCTAATATAAACATAACTTATTTTTTTCAAAGGGGTCATCGGATGCCCATTTTCCACAAGTTGATATGATTCTTCAGGTTCTTAATGAAAAGTCTATAATATACTTTGATTAAAAATTCTCAATGGTAGTGTAAAACAACACCCATTTTACCTTGTCAAAATGAGCTCTGCAAAAATCAACCCATTCTGATGGATTGTTCCTTTAAATGCAAATGAGCTCTGCTCGCCCCGCCCCCTCTCTTGGAGATATTCTTGTCTAACTTACATCCCTGATCCGGCATCGAAACAATGGAGGTCGGACTGTTACAGCTGATTTAGGATGGGTCTGAGGTAAGTGTGTGTGTGTGTTTATATATACATAATAAATATACATCGTACACACATATAAATTATGTAAACAAAAACTTTTATTTGGATGATTAATTGTTTGACAGCACTAAAGATTTTATTTTAAATTGTAGTAATATTTACCAAAATTACAGTTTTTACTGGAATTTTGATCAAATAAATGCAGCTTTGCATAAAAGACAAAAAACGTAGTAATTTTAAAGTAGCCTTTTCTGACCCAAAACCTTTGTATCATTTTTACAATTATTTATATATATATATATATATATATTTATTTATTTATTTTTTTTTTGTTCTCCTGTGAATTATCACTGAATAAGGAAGAGAAAGATCACTAAAGAATCACTGTAAGAGGAAGCTGATGGTATAAAGGCTCCACTTATCATTGAACTGACCAATCAGAATTAACCAGTCATTATTAGAGGTAACCAATCAGCTTTGAGTGTCTTTTTAATGTGTCACCAAGCGTGCTTGTGGTTAAGACAAATTTAGCCAAAATACTGATGAAATCCAAATGACTGAAGGAGCCATATGCAGCTATGGAGCTAGTGTTATGTCAGGCAGTTTTATAAATATATGTTCATACTGTAAATTTGCTCATAATATGCGTATGCATTTGTATTTGTTCCGGGTGAAAGATTCGTACTACACCTGTGCCTGAACAGACTGTAAACTACAGCCAGATTTGGTAACAATCTCTGTGATTTGTCTTTCCTTATCTTTATCCATCCCTTCTTTCTCCATTACACACACACACACTCTCTCTCGTATCCGCCTGTTCTCCACAATCTGCAGTTTCTCTCTTTCAAAGTCAATATTTTCCTCTCATCTCCTCTGATTGCTTGCAGGGAGAGAGAAAGTGAAGCTCATTACTACCGCAACCAGGGTGTTACATAACGAACACACACGCTCATCAGTATTTTCCTCACTCATTTTCAATCTCCCAAGCACTCTTTTTCTCTTTTGTTTTCATTCAGAAAGCAACCCTCTCACTCAGCGTTCATCTGTCCGGTCCCTCTGTCCCGACACACTGCTTCATTTCCTCTCTGTCTCTCTCTGACAAGTCTCCTCAGGCTCCATCTGCATTATTAAAGGACCATATGCTACTGCGGGGCTGAGCGGACCCGAACCAGACTGTCACCTTCTGACACATTCCCTTTCTCCTTTTATTATCCATTGATATTGGTTTAGCACAATATCGAATGATATTAATAGGAAATGTCATGTTTGATGAGGTGCTATGCAATAATGCTTCATAACAACATAGTTACACTACACAGTTGTACACTTGCTACAATACATGCTAATGCTAATTTTATAACACAGTGCATTGGTTTGTTGGTCGTAACTTGATCTAGCTGGTTACCCACTCAGTCTTCTTCTGGTCTGCTTACCAGTTCAAGTTGGTGTTTAGCTGGCCAACCTAGGATTCCAACTTGACCAGCTGAAAAATGCCTGAATACAATACTTTCAAGACATACACTCACCCTCTGGTGGTATGTTGGCATTTCTGAGGTTGTCTCGCTCCTCTGTGGTCTCATTGGCCACTGCTGTCCCGCTCTTTGTCCTCCTCAGGACGCTGAAGGCTCGATTCAGGCGGCGAAAAGAGCGACTACGCACTGACGTTCTGTCAAAGTTGCGATCTGTGAATGAATGTGAGAAGGAACTGAGTGAGAAAGAAACTTTGCTACTAAACATGCCTGGACATGTCCCTCACACATTCTGCTGTCCATGTCCAGCCAATCAGAATTGAGTCTACACACAGTAGCCAATCAAATTGTGTCTTTTTTTTTTGGAGCATCATAATACATTGCACCTGCAGGCCAAGCAATGAACATCTGAAGTAAGCAGCACCTGCTGGTGCTGTATTGTGGACACTGCAGTAAGATTATAACTTCTTCAGGTCAGACCTGAATCAGCACAGAATAGTGCAGGACACTTTTTTTCTGCATGTCTGTGTAAGTCATCACAGATGAAAGTTTCAGACAAAAGTAAAGCTATGTACTATGTACAAGCTTTGAACGTTTCAATACATCCAAGATTTTCAAACACCCTCCAGGTGATTAGTGGAGAAAATCTATAAAACTTACATAAGCGTATGACAAACTAACAATTATAAAATGTTATGTAGTTAGTTAACATTCCAAAAGGAAGTTATGTGTTGATTTATTAGATGTTGGAGGCCTGAGAGTCTGGGTCAAAGATTGCTTGGTCTGTAAAGGTTAAAAGCCCTTTTTCTGTCTCATTCCTCCACTCTTTCTGTCCTGATGGACAAAGTTCTGACAGTAGCGTTGGCCGGTTTGGAGGCAGACAGCTTGTTCAGCTGCAGTGTCACACTGTTTCTAGTCGCAAAGCCAAAAATGCTGGTGCAGCAGCATTTATTGTCCCCGTTCTCCAGGCTTCACTTTTCGAGGGGAGGTCAGACAGTGAAACACATCTGAACTACTTTGTGGAGGTCAGGAACAGGCCTCATAAAGTATTTATAATGCATATTTGAACTCTTCTCTTTCTCTATATCTTTCTCGCTGTTTCTTTAAGTCCAATATCAATTGTGTGTCTCAGCTGAGCCTGTTCGAACATGCAGTTTGAATTGATTTTTGTGTAAAATGACATAAATGGTGCTAAGGGCGACTTTGAACAATTGACATTAGCCAGTCTCAGTAAGCATGAAGGAGGAAAAGACAAAGATTTATAGTTATATGTGAAGAATGTCCTCAAAGGTAAAATTACTAACCTTTCTATCAAAATAAAAAAGTAAAATTAAGCTAAAACATTATATTTAACAAAATTAGAATTAGAATTACAATATATATTATATGTGTATATATTTTATTACATGTATTATGTGTATAGATTTTATTACGTATAATTATACACATTACTACTAGTCAAAAGTTTTTGAACAGTAAGATTTTTAATGTTTTTTAAGAAGTCTCTTCTGCTCACCAAGCCTGCATTTATTCGATCCAATACAGCAACAACAGTAAAATTGTGAAATATTTTTACTATTTAAAACAACTGTTTTCTATTTGAATATATTTTAAAATGTAATTTATTTCTGTGATCAAAGCTGAATTTTTAGCATCATTACTCCAGTCTTCAGTGTCACACGATCCTTCAAAAGTCATTGTAATATTCTGATTTGCTGTTCAAGAAACAATATTTAATATTATTATTATCTATATTTAAAACATCTTTGATGAATAGAAATATCCAAAGATCAGCATTTATCTGAAATAAAAAGCTTGGAGTCAGTATTTTATTTTATTTTATTTTATTTTATTTTATTTTATTTTATTTTATTTTATTTATGGAAAGAAATTATAGAAATGAATACTTTTATTTAGCAAGGATGCTTTAAATTGATCAAATGTGATGATAAAGACATTTATAATGTTACAAAAGATTTGTGTTTCAGATAAATGCTTTTGAACTTTTTATTCATCAAAGAAACCTGAAAAAAAATTCTACTTGGCTTATTTAAAAAAAAAAAAAAAACACTAAAAATCTTACTGTTCAAAAACTTTTGACTGGTAGCTAACTATGATTTTTGCCTCAATAAACTACCACTTTGCTGCTTATTAGTTGTTAGTAAGGTAGGGATGTAGAATATGGTCATGCAGAATATGAGCTTTATAAGTACTAACAAATAGCAAATATGTTATGAATAGGTATGCTAATAAGCAACTAGTGAGAATTGTTCTCTATACTAAAGTGTTACCATAAAGTGTGAGTGTGTGTGAGAAATTAAATGTATATTATAAATCTAACATTTAGACAAATACGCTCACACTCATTCTTCCTTGAACCGCTGCGTGCTGCCAGGCTAGTGGTGCTCCCGGATTGGCTGTTATCTTCCACACTGGGTTCATAGGCGGGGTTAACCAGGCCGGGCTCATCTGATAGGAGGGCGATAGCAGAGGAGGGGCATCCCTCCCCAGGCAGTGCCGCCACAGTGAGCTCTGAGGTGCTGTCTGTGCAGTCTCCCTCCTGAGAGCGCCGCTTTCTCTCTGCGGAGAGCCCATAGTGTGATGCTCCTTTACACCTATGAAAAACACACACACACGACAACTAGGTCAGCAAGATACATTACCATACAATGAACGTGTCATCATCTATGTGCCAATTAGGAAAGCAAAGTCACGTAGAGGAGACTGAATAATTACACTGTTGCAAGAGGGTGTATTTGGACATGTACTTGATCTTTGTTAGTCTACGTTGTTGTGTAGCTGATATATTATGCTGCATTGTCACAGAGGAGACCAACAAACAAATATGTTTCGCCCCAGGAAGCCTTGAACAGACTAGAATATCAAACGCCTCACTTTTGAAATGAGATTCCTTACGTTACAAAACTAATCATGTGCTGAAGCTATTCTTTATGACCCCACTGTACTCACAGGCAGACGCTAGTGTAGATTACATATGAACGCATTCAGAAATAGACTTGCGGCTTCAATTTGTACTCTTTTCACACGCAAAGACACTGACAAACCAATAAACCATCAGCCCGTGATTAGATACACAAGTAAACCCTCAAACAAGGTCACAGGTTTTCTGAATCCTTGAGCTTTATACTGTTTACATTTGCCTCTTCACCCTAATGAAAACTTAGAAACTGCTGTGCAGTGTGATCCAATCAAATCCAGTCAGAAGATATTTGATATTTTATTTTGGACCAATGAGGTTTCAGTGTGGACGGGGCTATCCGAAGAGATACAGACTTCCTAATTGTGCACTTGTGATTGGTTAATTTCATTAATACTAAACATATCAGTAAAAGTTGTATACTAACAAGAAAACAATAAAATCATCTCAAACAATTGCAAAGTGAATGATGGCACCATTATGGCGGCTGCTGGAGCAGAGCTCTGTCTCTCTGAGGGCCGGCTGTGAAGAGATAATCAATGGGCAGACATATACAGGCAAAAAGATGTGTACAGCACCGGGAGAGATGCTATGCCTTGGGGACCTGGTTTAAAATAAAGCATTTTGTCTCAGTATTCATGCCTGTCTTCACCCATATAGATGCCATAAGAGAGGGAATGCGAGAAAAGGTGAGTGTGGCAGAGAGCTTGACACTGGCCGTATATCTCACTTACTACTGACCACTGATTGGAGTGCCTCAGGTGTGCAAACTTAATAACCGGCCTAAAAGAACAACCGCTGCTTTCTATCAGGCTCTGTTACAGTGCTGATGAAGGACCTCAAATACTGTTGGCAACATAAAGAAAGGCAATTGCCTCACACAGTTCGATTGACAGAGTGTCAGGATGGAATTACAGCTTAGGAGTTTTTTGTGATGACAACTGCCAATCTTATTTAAAACCTAACCCTGGTTTTGACAGAATGGACTGCTAACTGGCTAACTGGTAAGAACTGTATAGTAAATTAAAGGTGCTCTTGGCCTCTTCTATGGCCATCAGAAGCAATTAGAGTGATTACCTGAGAGGGAAACATCATCTCCTTATATTATATAACGCAGGGGCTCCATGGAGACCAACCGGTGGTCAGCTTAGTTGGGACAGTGTTGGTTCACTTCAGGATCTTTCCCCCTTGATTTGAGGCTGTCAGTCGAAAACGCTTACATCATTCATAAAGTTGCAAAGAAGACTCTCCTAAGTGAGTTGCATAGCTAATAAAGCAAAGTTTTACTCTTCTCTAAGTGGAGAGAGAGGAAAAGTAAATGGCAGGTTCATGACGGGTCATTGATTTTTGTTTGTTTTGTTTTGCACCATATAAAAACTAGGCTGTTGATGACTTCAAAAAGAACAAAAACAAAACGAAAAGCAAAATGAACATTAAGACTTGTACAGCTTAATATTATATAGATGATGTCTTACTGAAATATGTAGTTATTTAACCCATGAAAGATTATTTAAAAAAACTAATTTTTATACATATTTTGGACTATGAAGGGTGGTATTATTTCGAAGATGTGAAATGGCTGCACTCGGTGAGCTACTGGCACTGCCTGTTGCTATTTTTACCACAACACAACTCGGAAAAAATAAAATACTAATACGATGACTACAGCTACTGACAATTGACTGCGAACATGCATTATAGTGTCTTCCGAATGTAATTATTTGCATGAGTAGATTACATACAAAGTCAATGCAAAGACGCAAATAGAATTTGCACTGGGTGACACAATTGAACGTGAACATGAGTTATCATGTCTTCCGAATGTAATTATTTGTGCGAATAGATTACATACAAAGTCAATGCAAAGATGCGAATAGACAAGAATTTGCCCTGGATGATGCGAATTGTACGACACGATTGACCGCGAACATGTGATATCGTGTCTTCTGAATATAATTGTCTGTGTGAGTAGATTACATACAAAGTCAATGCAAGATACGAATATACACAAATTTGCACCGGGCGACGCAAATTGGGCGACACGACTGACCGCAAGCACGTGTTATCGTGTCTTCTGAATATAATTATTCGTGCGAGTAGATTAAATATAAAGTCAATGCAAAGATGCGAATAGACACGCATTTACAAACCGGGTGACGCGAATTGTGCGACACGATTGACCGCGAACATGTGGTATTGTGCCTTATGAATATAATTATTTGTGCGAGTAGATTACATATAAAGTCAATGCAAAGATACGAATAGACACAAATTTGCACCAGTCGACGAAAAATGGGCAACACGATTGACCGCGAACACGTGTCATCACGTCTTTCAGTTGTAAAGAGGAGGAAAGCATTATGCAATGATTTCATTCACGCAAGTGACACGAAAAAACATTCCGTGCGTAATCTGGAGCGAAAGCCATTTGGTGTGCACACAGCATAGGTGTATAGGTATAGGCTTAAACCAAATGCCATACCATCGTTTTTTCCCCACAAAAAGTATCGAGTGAAATTTACGCTGAGAAACTCCTTCAGTGGCTGTGGTGTCATGACAAGCGTCAGCATATTTACATCCTGCCAGGATGGCATCTAGTGTTTCTTGTCTCTGCCAATTGTAAGCTCTTTCAGTGGCTGTGGTCTACTAAAAGCCTTAAAGGCATCACGGCTGAAGTAGAGAGAACAAAGACACGGGTCTTTATGAAGTGAGGACTTACATTGCTTATCTTGTTTTCCAAGTTGTGTTGCAGTAAAAATAGCAACAGGTAGCAGCAGTAGCTCACCGAGTGCAACAGTTTCACGTCATTAAAATATGTATAATGTGGAGTTTTAAAATAACATAAACTTTCATCGTTTTTCTGCTACATATTTGAGTAAGAGACATTATTTACGTTATATTACGATATATATGTCTTAACACCTGGGGTTCTCTTTAAAATATTAAGTCGTGTTTTCTAAAAAAATATATATATATATAACATTTTTGCAGTGTTGATTCAAGCATTTAATGAAACAGCTCAAATCCTCACCAAACAGTCCTCAGTGAACTCTGAACGCTGTAGCAAATGATATTATTTGTGTAATTATAAGGACAATATTAATATCAGTATCAATGTTAGTTAATATTGCACAGTGCTGTGCAGTGTATACATGTGTGCAGAGAAAATAGAGACTGAGACAAAGAAAAAAAAAAGATGCAACACAATGGTCTTGTCTGTTCCTCCGTTAATGGGCTTAGGCAGATGTTAATTAAAACAGGCTTCCTGCTAGAGATAGAGCAGCAATCTGTGGTCTGAAGTCATAAGCTGTGTCTTTGTCCTGACAGACTCGCACATAAACCATGCAGCCGCAATAACAGCAATCCAGAGGTTATTGTTTAACCCGACCATTGCGTTATATGAATGATGGCATGTGTCAGTCACCTTGCACCCAATTTCCTCTTTCATTTTTATTCTCACACACTCATATATGCAGCCATATGGACGGCCAGCAGGACACAGCAACAGAGAGAGAGAGAGAGAGAGATTAACAACTCTCATGCACTTTTCCATCGCTCTCTCCCCATGTTACAATCCTACTTTTATTCGTTCAGTTCCCTCCATCTCTCAGTCTTCCCTAGACCCCGACCCCCAACTTCCTCCTCTCATGCATCCTTTTTCCTTCACTGTCATGCATCCGACATGCTTTCAGTTGAATAGGCCTTTAGGTTTCTTAAAGAGACAGTACATCCAAAAATTCTCAATTTTTTTATAGGCTTGTGTTTATTTACTCATCCATGTGTTTTTCCAAACCTGAATGCCGTTATTTATTTAGATGCAGTTGAGCTCTTCATTTTAATTTTTCCCTGTTTTTTATTGTGATTGTGGAGATGTAGGCCACAGCCTGGAGAGACCTCATAATGACCTGACAAAAAGAGGGAGAATTATGTGCTCCTCTCCTCTTAATAATAATGAAATTAATCTCTAGAATATTCTGCTGGCTACTTACAGCTCGGACACACTAAATCCAGTACACTAAATCTTTGACTACAGACATCACAATACACAATGGTCTGAATCCAAGTCATCAAAACCAGATCGACGTTTCAATCCGCTTTTGAGTGAATGGATTATCCTGAACATACCCAAATAACGCAGCCCTAAGACTGGGATGTACTAGTCTTAGACACACATACAAACATATTTTTATCAGAGCGAGATGCCAGACTCAATTCCTGAAACTGACCTAAAAAGACCTTCACACAAACATACACATTTAGTGTGTGTGTGAGAACGCATCATATGCCAGTCATGTTTTCAGTCTAGTTTAGTCTGTTGCAGGACTGATTGTTTTTTGACTGAGTCTTATGGTGAAGGTTAGATTTTTGTCATCCTTCACATAAACACATAGTAACATTTATGTAGTAAATACACTTTACTACATATTATATTATATTATATTAATTATATGATATTTTTCATATATATATATATATATATTTTTTTTAATTATATTTTTGTTATTTTTTTGTCACATTTTTTCTAGTATGTTTATTGGCATATATTAAACTGAGGAAGCATACTAATTATATTATATTTAGGGCTCTCAAACTGATTAATCGCAATTAATTGGTTCCAAAAATAAAAGTTTGAGTTCACATAATATATGTGTGTACTGTGTATATTTATATGTGTATATATAAATACACACACATACATGTAAATATAATACAATATACACAGTACACACACAATTTATGTGAACATTTTGGATGTGATTAATAGTGATTAATTGATTTGACAGCCCTAATTATATTATATTATATTATATTATATTATTATACTTTGTATTTTTGTAGTCTGAACATCATATACTGTTTTGTTTGTTTGTTTTTTGTTTTTTTGGATGCAATTAATCATGACTTATCGGTTTCGTAGCTCTAATTATATTATATTATATTATATTATATTATTTTATATTATTATACTTTGTATTTTTGTAGTCTGAACCATCATATACTCTTTTATTTTGGATGGAATTAATCATGATTAATCGATTTGACAGCCCTAATTATATTATATTATATTATATTATATTATATTATATTATATTATATTATATTATATTATATCATTATACTTTGCATTTTTGTAGTCTGAACCATCATATTCTCTTTTATTTTGGATGCAATTAATCACGATGAATCGATTTGACAGCCCTAATTATATGATATTATATTATAGTATATTATACTTTATATTTTTGTAGTCTGAACCATCATTTACTTTTTTATTTTAAATGCAGTTAATCGCGATTAATCATTTTGACAACCCTAATAATATTATATTATATTATATTAGATTAGATTATTATATACTGTGTATATTATATAGACATTTAGATAGATAAATAATGGAAAAAGGGAAAATAATGGGTTGTACTTAAAGTGGCTGAGAGCCATTAAAACCTACAAAAATACTAGTACACTTTTGACTACTATTAATTATTTTAATGCAATGTTGATACTTACTAATTCTGCTCTATATTTGACACCCTGGATGCATTTAAAAGGCATGTCACATCAGATACTCTAATACATCCCTCCTCTGCATTCATACTCAAGTGTGTTCATCTTAAAGGAAACAGAGGTATCATAAATATGTGAAATATTCCATCCCTTCCCCCTGGAATCTCCACTGCTAGCCTGCTAATCCAGACCCAAGCATCAGGATAATCACAGCTCAGTGTACGACTGACACACAGAGAGGAGAGGACAGAAATGTCATCATCATAGCTCACTGCTCAACCACTGAGAAAGAGAGAGAGACAGATACTAAATCACGCCATCATCGCACGCAATCAGCACTCTTATAAGTGGCTACACCAGCGTACACACACACAAACACTCGCTTACACGCACACTGCAGCAGTTAAAGAGCTGGAGACTGTAGTTGTCCGACAGACAGCATTGCAACGCAACGCTGCACCAGCACAAAATGCATTTCTGACAAAACTGCAGCACATTCAGTTCCGATTGACATCTGAAATCTCAGAGCGCTGCAGGATATTGTGTGCGTTTCTGCAACCAGCTCAGTATTTTTTATATATTGTAAGGCTCTCAAACTACCTGGAGATCACTAGTTATAACAAATTATATTATATTATATTATATTATATTTATATTTTAATTTATATAAATTATATTAATCAAATAAAAAATCAATATTTTAAAATGTGTGTGTGTGTGTATATATATATATATATATATATATATATATATATATATACATATATATATATATATATATGTATGTATATATATAGTACATTTGTTAATTTATATAAATTAATCAAACATTTGAAATATATTATTTTTAATTCATTTGATTTTAATTGTACATTTTATATTTGTAAATACAGTGATTTAGTTTCTGACAAAAAGGCAAAATGAAGTGTCTGGAGTAGCTCTGATATATCAAAAATAGAAATGCAGAAAGTAAACATTGATTTGTATGGAAGCCTGTTTCTGCCACTGAATAAAAAAAAATATATAAAATATATAAAAAAGGTAATTGCTACTTTTACATCTTGCAATTCTGAGATGTAAACTCGCAAATCTGACCTTTTTTTAGAATTGTGATATACATTTGCAATTGCGAGTTAAGTCAGAATTGTGAGATATAAACTTGCAATTCTTAGAACATATCTGTCTTTTTTTCCCTGAAAATTAAACTTTATAACTCGCAATTGTGAATTTATATCTCACAATTTTGAGAAAATAGCCAGAATTGCATGAAAAAGTCAGAATTGCGAGATATAAACTCTAAATTGTGAGAAAAAAGTCAAAATTGCAAGATAAAAACTGGCATTTGCGAGAAAAAAGTAATCTATTGCGAGTTTAAATCACAATTCTCAGAAAAAAAAACAGAATTGTGCGAGATAAACTCACATTTGCAAGAAAAAAAGACTTGCGAGATATAACCTCAAAATTGCGGGAACAAAAGTTAAAACTGCAAGATACGAACAAAGACAAAAGTCATCTACTGGAAGTTTATATCACAATTCTCAGAAAAAGTCAGAATTGCAAGATATAAACTCAACGTTGCAAGAAAAAAGTAAAAATTGCAAGATAAAAACTGGTATTTGCGAGAAAAGGTTATCTATTGCGAGTTTATATGACAGTTCTTAGAAAAAAGTAAGAATTGCGAGATATAAACTTGCATTTGCAAGAAATTGTCAGAAGTCAGATTTGAATGAAAAAAGTCAGAATTGAATGAAAGTCAGAATTGCGAGGTATAACCTCAAAATTGTGAGAAAAAAAGTCAAAACTGCCAGATACAAACTGGCATTTGTGAGAAAAAAGTCATCTATTGCGAGTTTATATGACAGTTCTCAGAAAAAAAAAGTAAGAATTGCATGAAAAAAGTTATGAGATATAAACTCAAAATTGCGAGAAAAAAGTCAAAATTGCAAGATAAACACTTGCATTAGTGAGAAAAAAGAAATCTATTGTGAGTTTATGTGACAGTTCTTAGAAAAAAAAGTCAGAATTGCGAGATATAAACTCCATAGATTTGCGACTAACTGTTAAACTAACAGATGAGAGACCATAATGTATAAAACTATATCTAGTTTATAGTAATTTAATACTCCTTAAATAGTGTATGTGATAGATTGAGTCATATACTGCAAAAGAGAAGTGCATCATGGGAAAGTTTTGCTCGGTCTGTCTGAGCTCTTTAATTGCTCTGACATGTTTGACTTGGGAGGCATGTGCACACATATAAATGCAGTTTAATCAGTCTTTGTGAAGTTTATCAAAGGAGGTGTCTTCCTCCTTATCTGTACTTAATCTGCTGATGGGCTTGAAGATCAGAGCTTCAGTGCAGCAGGAGGAAGGATTAAGAAAAGTAATAATCTTGGGGAGAAAAAGAGGAGGGAGAAGGAGACACAAATCTTTTTTTCCTCGGGTCTTTCGGAGTTGTGACGTATTCACGTCAAGTAATTCATTGTCTGGAGGATTACACACTCATGGCAAGCGCTCTGAGAGAACTAGCAAGGCCGGAGAAGAGGAGAGACAGATGAATGGCCAAGTAAAACTCATTGGGGGACATTTTTAAAATCCATTTAAAATTCTCAAAAATTCACAGCCTGTTTTTTCACTTTATCCTTTTGTGAACTCTAGCTGTGCTACTAGCAGCACCAAAAGGAGGGCAACTCTTATCTGCCACTGGTTGGGCGAACAGATAGTCCCAGATATATATATATATATATATACACACACACACACACACTTAATAAAATTAACATGTACAATCAACTAAATAATAAAAAATACACATAAGTAGGAAACTAGTCACTATTTCTCATTTCAGATTAATTGATGATCATATTTGGTTCATTAATGTTTCCATCTCAATTAATGGCAAATTATATGGTTAGCTTAGACTAAAAAATGTATTTACATTGTAATTACATTGTAATGTTATTACAAATACACAATAACACACACACACACACACACACACACACACACACACACACACACACATATAGTATTATTTTGAATTTACATTAAATATTTTATATTTATTAATTGTTTATTCATTCAGTTAGGTTTATTCAATTATATTCATTTTTTATTCATTCAGTTTTCATTTTTATTTTAAAGTTTTATTATATTGTGTGCTTTTGTCATTTTTTTAGTTTTTTGTCATTATTGTTAGTCATTTTTCATTTTTTTAATTTGTAATTATTTTTGTCATATATATATATATAATTTATTTATTTATTTATTTATTTATTTATTTATTTTACCGTTGTGTGATTTTGTCATTTTTTAAGTTTACTTTTGGTCATTATTTTTGTGATTTATTTTTTGATTGATTGATTGCTTTTTTGTCATTATCGTTTGTCATTTTTATCTCAAAATCAATAATTTCTTGTCATATATACTATTTTGTATTTAGTTTCTTTTTTATTTTTATTTTTAATTAAAGTATTTGATGTTGTGTGATTTTTCTGTCATTTTTATTTTATTTTATTAAGTTTTTGTCATTTATTTATTTATTTTTGCCATTATTGTCATGTTTTATTATTTTTGTCATATTTTATTATATGAATTATTTTGCATTTACATTAAATATTTTATATTTATTAATTGTTTATTCATTTAGTATTTTTTTATTTTCATTTTTAATTGAAGTTTTTTTATGTTTTCTGATTTTTCTGTTATTTTTGTCATTTATTTATTTGTTTTTGTCATTAACCTTATTTAGTTATATTTTGTGTCTTCATTTTTATTTTAATTAGTTTTATTATTTTGTGTGCTTTTTTTGCCTATTGTCTTTTGTCATTTAAAAAAAATATATATATTATGATTTATTTTTTGTTTTATTAGGTGTTTTTTAGAGTCTTTTTTATTATTTTAGTTTGTTTCATTTTAGTTGTATTAGTACTTAAACTTAAAATGATTTTTATTTATTTATTTTAAATGGTTTTAGTTGCAGTTTTAGTTAACAAGAATAACGTTGGTCCTCAATGGAATTTAAAATACAAATAAAACCAAAATTATACTTTAAATCGATCCCATATGAACAGTGACAAACACTGACAGCATAAACCAGTTCCCTGTGCTGAAACCATGTCATGTGACTCACTGAGCCGACCAATGATGTCACACTGGCAGCCTGCAAGGACAGTTATGCAGACCTCCCTTTCCCTCCACCATCTCTCTCTCTCTTATACCTTCTTTCTATACCTTCCTCGTCCCCTCCCGCTTCTCTGTTTCCCTTCTTCTCTGTGATGAGAACAGCAGGATGAAGACAGCAGCAGATTTATGTTCATCCCTCTACCCCCCTCCCCACCCCCAGCTGAGCGACCGCATTGACTTTATTTCTCACATTCTCCCTCTCTCAGTGTGGAACCAGGACAGTGATCTGCTTTAGTTCTCTAATGTGTGCAGGAGATAGATAGTGCTGGAGTGTGCGTGTTATCTTTGCTCTGAGCGCTTAACATTAAGACCTGTGCACAGTCTCAAGCGGTAGATACAACTGACCCGCTCTCATGGCAGACCGAGAGCGTGCCCTTTCCACGCCATCCATTTTGCATTTGCATGTTGTGCTGCACAAATTCGATTGCAGCCAAGGACAGAACTGACATCCCAATGCTGCATTTTAAGTGTTTTTTAAGACGCCTTGTCCCCGGTGAACGTGTGTGTGCTTGTGTACTGCAGGTTTAAAATATGCATCTATCCTAAGAGCGCAGAAGCTTCTTCATAGGAGGTCACTGTTGGTTTGTGTGGATATGTGTAATCTTCTGTTTATTCACACTTTAGCTTCACTTGAGCAGCTCTGCTTGGCCTAGTTTTCCAGATATCTTCACATATGCGGTCCTCTCAGACTGTGCCACTGTGACGACAAGAGGTCCTGCATTGCTTTTTACGCTAGCGTGCGAGATCCCATTTAAACCGAGAGGTGAGGGATTTGTATCTTTGACAATTATTATAGACCTGACGAATGCCAGGTAGCCACACACAAAACCTCACTAGACCAAAGTAGTGTTCCTCATGTATATTCCTCATGTAGTTTTTTATGTTGTCTATGTGGTGTTTTTACTATGCTTTTAGACGAACCATGGGGCTGTCCCAAAAACGTGGTTTGAAACGTGGTTTTTTTTGCTATGTCACAAACCAATCATATCAATGGATAGATTCCTATTATATGCAAAATATAAAAATAGGATTACCAGCACAAAACCAAAACTTGAATGAAAACCTGCGGTAATAGTGTAACATTTTTTATTTGTATTTATAATTCCAATGCAACTTTAAATGCATTGATAACCAAGGTTATTCTTGTTAACTAAAACTACAACTAAAACAATTTAAAAGAAATCAATAAATACAAATAATTTTATTATAATTATTATAATTGTAATTTTGTCATTTTAAGTAGAAGTACTAATATAACTAAAATGAAATACACTAAAAATAATAAACTATAATAAACTAATTTTAAAAAATTATAAAAATGACAAAAGACAAAATAATGACAAGAAACTATTAAAAATGACAAAAGCACAAAACAAAACAAATTAAAATAAAAATGAAAACAACATATAACTAAATAAGGCTAATTAAATGAATGAATAAACAATTAATAAATCAAATATTGAATGTAAATACAGAATAATACATAAAATAAAATCTGACAATAATAAAAAAATGACAAACGATAATGACAAAAATAAATAAATAAACAACAAAAATCTTTAATTAAAATAAAAAAAGAAACTAAATAAGCCTAATTGAGTGAATAAACAATTAATAAATATAAAATATTTAATGGAAATACAAAAAATATATGACAAAAAACACTAAAAATTATTTAAAAAAATGAAAAAAGACAACCAATAATGATAAAAAAGACAAAAAAAAAGACAAAAACACACAACATAAAACTAATTAAAATAAAAATTAAAACGGAAAATATAACTAAATTAGGCTAATTAAATAAATAGACAATTAATAAATGAAATATCTAATGTAAATACAGAATAATACTATAAATCAGTTCAATCAAGTCACTCCTTCCGCAGTTCTTTGCATTTCCTTTTCTTATCATCTGCCCACCATTATGTCGTTTGAAACTCATTTGACTATCAAAATACACATCAAAATGCTTGATGATCACCATCTGCAAAGTTCAGTTGCAGTTTTACTTGATTTATAAAATATGCAGGGGCGTAGCAACCAGACGGGAAAAGGGGACAGAGTGCATAGTTCCCTGAGGCTGAGAGGGGCCCGACTGCGGGCCCCAATCACTGAATATGATTTTAAGGGGAACCCGTAGCAAATTCTGTACGATGGGCCCAGAATCCCTTTGCGACTTTACTAAAAATATGTATTGGGATATGAATCGAGGTCTATGCGTGGTTTGTCTGTCTGTATATTGTGGGATGAGTATTAATATTTATCCATTTGTGCTTGCACACTGTCTGTATTTCCACACAAACAGGAAACCCACACCCTCCACTTCCTGTGCCTTTCCTAAACTCTCTTGCTGTCTCCCAGCAGTGACTGAGCACCCAGTCCAGGTGCAGATCCAGCCCTGAGCTCAGGTGCTGAGCAGGGAAAAGGACTCTGCCAACTCTCTGTCTAGGATGCGGCTAAAGTGTCGAATTAGCAACACCGTTTTTGCTCTTCCTGCTCCTCATCATCATTAACCTGATGAGGAAGGCGAGAGGACGCAGAACAACTGCAGAGCAACTGCAGGACAGACACTTCGGCGAGAGCGTGCGACAATCTGTTGAACTCTTGCTCTCCGGGGAAAGCGCTCAGGAGCAGTATTTGACTCTGCAGAGGAGAGCGTGGCAGTCACATGTAGGTCATCCTTTACATTTGTCTGAAGAGCGCTTTGATTTTCCAGGCTCGCACCAGTTAGAGGTGCACGTGTGTGTGTGAAAGCTGAAATTAAAACTTAATGAGTAATTACAAGGAAGGAAAGCTGACAAGAAGTAATTATTTGGAGATAACTAGTTATCTATGAAATCTATTAACTCTTGAGAATAAAACTTTGGTTCTGTCTTTTGTAAGCTTTGCCACAATTCAAAATGATAATGGTGTGACAGGGAAAAAACGGTTTTCCCTTTTTTTGAGGGGATATAGATGTGATTTGACCCCCATTTCATTTTTTGGTGCAAGTTTAAAGGGTTAGTTCACCCAAAAAATGAAAATTCTGTCATTAATTACTCACCCTAATGTCCTTCCAAAGCTGTAATACCTTTGTTCATCTTCAGAACACAAATTAAGATATTTTTGATGAAATCCGAGAGCTTTCTGGCCCTGCATAGACAGCAACGCAACTGAAACATTCAAAGCAGTGGTTCAACTGTTATGTCAAGAAGCTACGAGAATACTTTTTGTGTGCAAAGAAAAGAAAAATAACGACTTCTTGATAATGACAATTTCTTCTTTTCCGTGTCAGTCCTCGACGCATGTTCTCAGAAGTACCACGATGTATGTGTGTGGTGTTTCATCAAAAATATCTTAATTTGTGTTCTGAAGATGAACGAAGGTCTTACGGGTTTGGAACGACACGAAGGCGAGTATTTTTGATCAAATAAATGCAGCCTTGCAGACTTCAAAAATATTCAAAATTTCACTGACCCCAAATTTTTAAACAGTAGCGGATATATATATCTACATACATTGTTGCTGTCTGATCATTGATGGTTCATATACTCAGTGTTGGGCATGTTACTTTAAAAAAAGAATTGGTTATAGTTACTAGTTACTTCTCACAAAGTTAGTAACTAAGTTACATCATTATAAAACTAACTAATTACCAGGGATAGTCACTATTGTGTTTCTTAAAAAAAAAAAAGTTAAATAACTTGGATGCCTCTAATATTAAATATGTAAAATTATATATATATAAAGCTTAATAGCACTGTTTTGTTTTTGTTTTTATATCTGAAAGTACATTAAGCATCAGTCAGTCAAGCATTATAATATGACATGATAATTTAGCATTAAACTAACAACTTTAGTAATTAGATGTTGACTGAACTTAGGATTGGTGGTGGTGCTTAAGATATTGTTTGTAATTTAGAGTTCCTATAAAAAAAGGGGAAAAGCTAAAAATCATACTGATAAGATAACAAAACTACTACGAATTCTACTACTAATAACAGTATAAAATGCACGAAGGATTAATGAGCTGCTGGGTTCATGAATATTAATCACGTTGTCTGCATTCCCTCAAACTGATTTGCTGAAATCAAAACAGGGATAATAATAGGCGAGTGCCAGCCAATGAGATCGTCATTTGCGCATTAGCTCCGCCTACTACCGGAGAAACCGGCAGTTCTTAAAAGCTAAAGAATTCCAAAGGAACTCTGTTATTTTGACAGGAAAATACAACAAAGAATACTTTTTACATGTTGCGCGTCAAATCTGCATGGTATATAAGACTCTCTCGCTCTGTATCTTTGTGTGTGTGTGAGACAAAGCAACGACTGGTTGTGTGCCTTCACACACAGTTCGTCAAATACAGGTACACTGCGCATCCATTCAAATGAACTAAAAAAATTAAATTAAATAAATTATAGTAACGCCACATTTATTGTCAGTAATGGTAACTGCGTTGTAACGGGTAAACAGTAATTTATTTGATTACTCGTTACTGAAAAAAATATTGCCGATAGTAATGCTGTTTATTTATAATGTCGTTATTCCCATCACTGCTTATACTTCATATATATCATGTTTTATAGCACATAATACATACAACATGGTTCCCATATTTATTTTAGTTTCTCTATGCAGTGTGCTGTTTGTGTGATGTGCCTTAGCACAGATAAATAGATGGGTTATGCGGTCACTGAGTGAGCCAGCAAATGCCGCAGGACAAACGGCTCACACGCACGTTCAGCGGTCATCCGCTCACTATGCCTGAAAATAAGGTCACCACAGCAACACGCGGCCCCACAGCCACGGTCCTGTTTTCTCACTACACGCGCGTCACCCTGTGACGACATGCTGCTGACCAGAGCCATCCGCTGCATACAGACATACGCAAATGCACGTACACAAAATCAGTTAAGTTCCCAACACCCATGACTGAGCTATTCCTACTAAAAGAAGAATAGAATCCAGGCTGAAGTTCAGAAATCAAAACCATCATCTAGAATCTCATACTGACAGCGATCAGCCTTCGAGCCGCTCTCATTCACATTCACATGAGTCAGAGCAGCCTCCGTTTTCAAACACAGCTGTATCGTGACACAAATCTGGTTCACAAGAACTGTTTCTCCAACCCACATACGGCATAATAATGTATGAAAGCTCTAGACACGTTGGCACGGCCCACAAGAAGTGCAATGTCCTACCTCAAAGTACATCTTAACATTTTAACACTTTCTTTTGAGGTAACCTGACATTGCATTAATGGAAACAGAAGCTCCTCACATCTGTCTGGGTGGTTAAAAAGTCAGCGTGAAATGTGGACAGACAAAAGATGATCTCATTAGTATTCATAGGCTTTATATTTACTTTTTTAGACATGAAATGTACAATACCAACGTACTGACAGCATCTTCTTCTGATGACAATCTGATAGCGGGACTCTTGTTTATCAGTGAACTATGTAAAAGCTTTGTCAGAAAGCCTTTAAAATACATAATTTTGGTATTTAAATCTAATTGAAATAGTTATAAATCTTTTCAGAAATAATTTGCATTCTTGAAACCATTAGAATGTCCGATTAGGTGAATATTTTAACTGTGACAGTGCTAAACATGTTTCATTCTAATTAAGAATGAACTAATCAAAATTTATATAAATAAATGTGACCCTGGACCACAAAACTAGTCTTAGGTAGCATGGGTATATTTGTAGCAATAGCTAAAATTTAGGGCTGTCAAACGATTAATCGCATACAAAATAAAAGTTTGAGTTTGCCTAATATATGTGTGTGTACTGTGTGTAATATATATATATATATATATATATACACATATATATACACACAAATTAATGTATATATTTAAAAGAAATACATTATGTACAAAATATTTTATTTATATATACTATAAATTATATGAAAAATTATAATAAATACATCTAATTATAAATATTTCTCAAATATATACATTAATGTGTTTGTATTTATATATACATAATAACACAGTACGCACACATATATTAGGCAAACTCAAACTTTTATTTTGTATGTGATTAATCGCGATTAATCGTTTGACAGCCCTACTAAAAATACATTGTATGGGTCAAAATGCTATATTTTTCTTTTATTGCAAAAATCATTAGGATTTTAAATAAAGATTATGTTCCATTAAGATATTTTGTAAATTTCTTACCATCAATATATAAAAATGTAATTATTGATTAGTAATATACATTGCTAAGAACTTCATTTTCTCAATATTCAGATTTTTTTGCACCCTCAGATTCCAGATTTTCAAATAGTTGTATCTCCGCCAAATATTGTCCTATCCTAACAAACCATTATCAATGGAAAGCTTATTTATTTATTTATTCAGCTTTCAATTGTATAAATTTGACCAGTTTTGTGGTCCAGAGTCACAAATACAATAATAATCAGTCTATTTATTACATTAATTCAACATACCATGAACCTCTAAAGATTCATAAACATTTGCATATGAAAATTGTTTATATGTAAAAGTATTTATTGTACATTAGAAGGGCACATAGTTCAATAGTGCTTTATTATGTCTAGAAACATTACGTATGAGCTGTTTTTCTCAAAACCCACCTGATAAAGCATGTACAGACATATCCGACATCACACAAACATGAAAAGGCAAATCTCAGCATACCTTTACACTCATGTAATGCTTAAGATACACCTACACCTCCATGAAAGCATTGAAAAGCATACGTGTTTTGAATGAATAAAGCTGGACATCAGGAAGAGAGGTTGAATGTGTTAAAATACATTCCCGTATATGTTCTATATTAATATAGCAAACTACTGGCAAAGTAATTTCATAAAAAGGAATGTAAATACTGACTATCATTATGACTGTGACAATAGCACTATCAAAACATCCTGACCATTGGCTCAATTAATGTCATAATTTTGAGGTGGGGCTAGTATTGTTTTTGCAATTCCACTTTGTGACACTAGTGGCGCAGAAATCACACAGTTCACTTTTAAACCGCTCGGTGTATTAATAATGCTATTCATTAGGTATTGTACCCCTGAGAACAAACACATGCATCAAGCATCTGCATAAAAGCATCTGCACCAGTGCACAGAGAAGATTAATGTTTAATTCAAAGTCTAATTAAGCATCTCAAAGCATAAGAGAGAAAGGAAATGTGTGCGTGTTTGTAGTCAAAGGAAGATGGGCAGCCTCAGACGAGATCAAACATTCAGGATATCAGCTTTGACAGACACTGTTTACACCTGGTATTAACGGTAATTTCACAAGTGGTCAGTGTATATACAAGTGTAAACACAGTCCAAAACAGTTCCGAACACTCGGACGACATTCGGAAGTAGGCAGAAATTTGCCCCGACAAAATAAAAAGATCTCTGAACTAAAACAAGTGTTTACTTTGCTATGTATGCGCAGTTTATAAAGAAAATAAGTGTTTAATTGAACAATCTGGAGTGGAAAACATACAGAAAGTTGCACAGATTGTCAAACACATCCAAAAACAGTATAAATACAAGTATATTTGGGAGCAGATTGTTTTTGTGAGATGTTAATACCAAGTAAGCCTCGCCTGAACACTTGTGACTGGATCACCTGAGACAGATGTTAATATAAGATACTAGCAAGTGTGTAATTGATTGTAGGATCCGTCTGATACGATGTTATCATTCTTATCTATGAGTGAATGTCCACCACAGCGCTAGAGCGAAATCTTTGAGAAGTTCAACATCTGATAACAAAGGAAAAGATACTGATACGTAAAAAATGAAGAGAGGCATTCTGGTCACAACTAGCTGAAATACAAGAAAAAAGGCCAGTGTGTGTGAGAGAGATGAGAATAGAAGCTTTTGTCATTATATATGATGAAGATGAACGACCGTGCTCTCGTCAGCCTTCCAAACAAAAACAGGCTACACGCCTCTCTCTTCTCTTTTTTAACGCATGCACGCAAGATGGTACATCTACCCATGACACTCACATTCACATAAATCATAAAACACGGCTTGTACGCTGACCCACATACATAAGACAGAAAGACCTCATCCTAAGAGATCCAAGCCAAACAAACGCATGGACAGATGGTGCAGGAAATTACCTTATCTGTCTCCTCACCATTCATCCCTCTGAAAGACTGTCCTGTTCCACTCCATTCCTCCTTTTCTTCATCTTCCATGCAATACACAACAAATTCAGCATGTTTGTGTTGTGCATAGTCTAGACTCTAAAAGCAGAGAGGATTTGTAATGCAGTCTATTGTACTACGCTCAGCCTTTCACACACACTTACATGGCACAATTGTGTTTCTGCCAAAGACCCCGGATCAATATAACCAGCTTTCACCCAAACACACTCGCGGTACTCTCACCCTGAATGCAGAAGTGTCTTTTTAACAGTGCAGTGCACAATGGAAAAGCTCTTACGGTGTTTACAGCCGCGTAAGAGTGTATATTTTACTCTTTTAAGGAGTGTGTTGTGATTTTGACCCAAGAGAGAAGTTCAGCTTGAATGTTTTATGTTCTGTGGATCTCCAAGAGGGCTTGAATATGTTGTTTTCAGATATCCAGTGGGTGTTTGAGTACCTGTGTTTTGTTTTTCTGAATGGTGTGCCTAGCAACGGTGCGCTCTGTCATTTTTATCCATGTGCAGAGATAACACATTTTGTATCTAACAAATATATGATGTATGTTTGCCTAAAAAGGTCAGAAATCCAAATTCTGACTGATGCGAAAACACACCTGCGCACACACATTAGGTCATCTCATCCATGCTGCAGTGTCCCTCACTGCTTGGTAGCATCAAAACAAAACCTGCTTCATCACAAGACGCAACCATAACCACCTCTACATTGTCTCCGGTCACACAACTACGCTAAAAAACACAACTTGCAACCTTTTTCTTTTTTAGATGACATTTTAGGCATTATAATACATGTAGAAACTTCTACACACAAAAAACGGATATGCAAGCCATGCACAAACACATTGTTTAGGTAAAAAAAAAAACACAAGGGGATCAGTTGGGATTTATGCAGGTCGTTGAGAATGATGTATGGACATGCGCACATACACACAAACACACACCTATACACACAACCAGATGCACACATTGCAGTGCCGGATGGGATGGGGTACAGTGCGACTTGTCCTGTGCAAGACTAGAAGATGAGATGGGTGCAACTCACACCGGACACGCACACAGGACAATGTGTGTGTTACTCACAGTTCTGAGTAGAGGATGTGCAGGTTGCCCACATTGTCAGTGTAGTTTGCTGGACTGAGCCAGGGCAGAACCAACAGCAGCAGAGCCTTCATGACCCTCTCTCTCCAGGGTCCCTTGCCTTGAGTCTCTCTTTCTTTTGCTTTCTTTCTCTTTCTTTAGGCTGAATGCAGTCTTTCCTATCCGGCTTCCTCCCTGCCCCTTGCTCCTCCACCTCTACTACAGTTCTGACCCCCCCTCCCGCCTTTCTCTCAAGTGAAAAAGCTATTCTTCCTTTTCCTTTTCTTCTTGTTTCTTTGTCTTTCCACTTTTCTCGCCTCCCTCAGGCTTTTAGCCCGGTCATCTCAGCAGTGGAGAGATCAGCAGCAGTAGAGGGAGAGGTAAAGACTGGGAGCGCTGCCAGCGGAGGAGAACAGAGAATGCAGGATGAAGAAAGACTCGAGAAGAAAAGGAGGCTGGAGCGGGCGCAGGTGCACGGGAGCCGAGGCAGAGATGACAAGAGAAGGGTGAGGTAGAAGGAGAAGAGGAGGCAGAGAGCGGCGTTTGCTGGCACGCCGGTCGGGTGCGATGGTTGCGTTGCGGTCTAATCTGTCCTGGGCATCGTCCAAGTGTAAGAGGATTTACGCTCACGAGCCCACATGCTGCTGTGAATGTGAGAGAGAGAGAGAGCGAGAGAGAGTATGTGTGAGTGTGGCAACACAGCATCTGACTTATACTGCAGCATGCTCTACAGAGAGAGAGAGGGCTGGGGCAAACCATCTTGACACGGGAGAGAGGGGGAGATGCAGGCTTGGGTGGTCCATCTATCATTGTCCATATGCCTCAAGGGTAGAGCGTGTGGCAAAGACCACCCCCCTTTGCAACGCAACGGTTCATTCAGCTATGAATTGGTGTGTGTGTGTTTGTGTACGTGTGTGTAGAGGGTAGACATGTGGAGGATGGATAGATGAATGGATGGACAAATGGACAGAAAGAGACAGACATGGACGTCTTCTGTCTTTTCAGCTGTGTGACTCTCTAGCAATAGATAGATAGATTGACTCCATTTATAGATTGAATATTCTTCAGTTATTCTCCAAAGAGACAACAACTCACATAATCAGACAATGGTTATGGGTTCATAAATCTCCAAACTTTACAGCTGTTTCATAAATCATATAATTTGGTGACAGTATAGCATGTGCTATTATCAATATTGTATGCACTTAAGAGCCCAAGAACAGCCTAAGGCGGTACATTCCCTCCAAGGTCTGATCCAGGATTCCAGGAAAGTCTGTACACCGTCAAATACATGCAGACACAAGCACATGCTTATGCACACTGAGAGACAAAGTGCATCTAGACATGCTTGACTGCAAACACAAAAAGTAGCACAGACCAACATACAGTACAAGCTACCAACTTCTCAACATTTAATACAAAACTAAAGCACTGACTCAATACACCAGATCTTTTCACCACACAGTTATGAGTCACCAGTGTGAAGGAAGCCTCACGGTTTAACATCACATGACCACAAATAATGGGACACAAACACAATCTGTAGCAGCTGACGCTGAAAAATGCATCTGAGCTATTGAGCTTTCATGCATAGAATCAAGAAGAACTTTGTACTTTGAAGTGAATGGAAGGCCATTCTTACATAGAAAGAGTCTTTGGCTGGTCCTCACCGGTTCTTGTTCCGCTTAAATCCCGTCCCATTTTGAGTGTCGTCCAACTTAACAGCTAAGACCACTGGAAACCAGACCGCATTGGAGAAAGCAGGGAGAGGAAGAGAAAGACAAAGAAAGATGAACTAAAAGCCCAAGAGCCCAGTATAAAAAGAGAAGGATGTGGGAGGGGAGAGAAGCAATAGTATGAAAAGAAGCAAGTGTGGGTTTTTGGTTGACTGGAGAAAAGGGCAAGTTGATTATGTTTCCGTAAGTGGAATTTTAAATGAGAGGGAAACTTTCCATTAACGCCAGTAACAAAATGCAATTAATTTCAACAGAGGCCCTCAGGCCTGTGGAGCACTAATGATTCAGAAACAGTCCACAGGAACGACAGAGACTCCACCATCCTTAAAATGGCGAGAGCGAGGGAGAGTTACAATAAAAAGCATTAGTTAGCGTAACGTCCCCGGAGGCACTGAGGTGGAAGATATCTTAGTCGGTTAAACAGAGGTCACTGTGGGGTTGCTGCCTCTGAGGAGTGGAGAACAAAAGAATCCTCGAAATAAACAAACAAATGCATGCATGCAGCGGAGATGTGCTCGACACATGTCTTCTATTGAGGCGAATCGCTGACAAGAGTCTTTTATGAATGACAATGAATGAAGGGCGGCTCATGAATGCAAATGAGAAGATGAGGCATGAATTCAATACATCAGTCACATTCAGTAATTCAAAATTTTTGCTTATACAATTTAATAACTTAAACTGTACTTTCCCAATCCTTCATGTTCTTGCCCTCAAATAAAGATGACAGAAACATTACTGAAAATGTCCTTCAAACCTTAAGACTGACTGTCTGGATCAACATCCTTGCTGGGCCTTTTTTTTTTTTTTAAACCAGTATGACTTTAGGTTTTAGTTTTAGGTTAGGATTAGGGATGGCCTCATATTTATCTCCCCACCACTATTTTTTTTATGATTTTATCTGGTTGTAACCATTAAAGGGTTCACCCAAAATGGAAATTCTGTCATTAATTACTCACCCCATGTTGTTTCTAACCTGTAAGACCTTCATTCATCTTCAGAACACAAATTAAGATATTTTTGATGAAATCCGAGAGCTTTCTTACCTTAGCAAGGGTCCTCGTTCAAGGCCCAGAAAGGTACCAAGAACATCAACAAAACAGGCCATGGTACTCTCGATAATGGTGGTGGATGGTAACTCAGGGGAGAAGAACTGTTGAAATCATTATTTTTGTTTTTTTTTTAGCACAAGAAGTATTGTTGTAGCTTCATAAAATAACGGTTGAACCACTGATGTCACATGGACTATTTTGTTGATGTTCTTGGTAGCTTTCTGGGCCTTGAATGTGGTATAACCCTTGCTATCTGTGGAGGGCCAGAAAGCTCTGGGATGTCATCAAAAATGTCTTAATTTGTGTTCTGAAGATGAACGAAGGTCTTACGGATTTGGAATGACATGAGGGCGAATAATTAATAACAGAATTTTCATTTTTGTGTGAACTATCCCTTTAAGGTGTTGTCACATTTACCATAGCTTTGCGAAATTTCACACAAGAAATCCAGTCAATTCAGTGGGAATTGGTGTGATGCAATTTCACCAGATATACTTCCAGTGGTGAGTACATTTCCCTATGCAACTTTGCAGCAACTTCCAATAACAAGCCTCTTGGTTGATGTTTAACAGTGACCTCTGTGTGGGCAGAGACTCATAACTTAGCAACAAAACAAAAGAAGATCCACAATGGACGAGCGGTGACTACACTATGCTTCAACGTCATAAACTTGCCAATAAAAAAGTCTGTTTGGAAAGCAGGTATTTAGGGTTGGTTTGTTTGCTGGCTGGCAGAATAGCTTTGGATGTTCAATTCATAGATTTATCTGTATTTAATTCAAGGTATTTTGTAGGTTCAAGGTATTTTGTAAGTTTAAATTCTGTAATTAATTACTCACCCTCATGTCATTCAATACTGCAAGACCTTTGTTCATCTTCAGAACACAAATTAAGATTTTTTTGATGAAATCCGAGAGCTCTGTGACCCTGCATAGACAGCAATGCAACTGACACATTCAAGGCCCAGAAAGGTGGTAAGGCCACCATTAAAATAGTCCTTGTGACATCAGTGGTTCAACCGTAATGTTAAGAAGCTACGAGAATAAAAATAAAGAGTTTATTCGGAACTGGATGGACTGCGCCAGAGGAATACTCACGCATATGTCGTGGTACTTCTGTGAACGTCCATCCAATACTGACACAGAAGAGTAGAAAATTGTTTAAGAAAGTTGTTGTTTTTGTTTTCTTTGCACACAAAAAGTATTCTCATAGCTTCATAACATTACGGTTGAACCACTAATGTCACATAGACTATTTTAATGATGTTCTTACTACATTGTTGAACGTGGCAGTTGCGTTGTTGACTGTGGAGGGTCAGAAAGCTCTCAAATTAATACTCTCACAGGTTTGGAATGACATGAGAATGAGTAATTAATGACAGAATTTTTTGGTTAATTTTTGGGTTAACTATCCCTTTAATAAAGTAACATTACCTAATTAATATTCAATGGGCCTTAAAGTCCTAATTGATTTGCTGACAAATAAATAGCCATTTGCCATAGAAAGATGGCTGCTTAGTGTTTGCATCAATGCAACTGTTTGGCTTCAGGTAAAATAAAAATAAAAAACAATGATATTTCATAAGAACAGTCATAATGGCTGCTGTGATGATATTGCAATATTGCTCCAGGACCAACAAAAAAAAGCAGATCCATGTTCTACTTGGCTAAATCACATTGTGCCTCTCAGACTGTCATCTTCCAAACCTGTCTACCACAAGCTTAAATTTCATCAAGAAGCACAAATCTTGTTAAGCTCACTACTATCACATCAAAAACAGCTCTGAGGGTGATTTCCTCACCGGCTCCTGATGTGTCCCTCCATTTCTCCCCGCGGCATCACTTCAGTGCAGTGTTCGGTGAAGGGGCAGGACACCATCAGCTTATCCAGCAGCTTGTGCACCAGCAGACTGGACTTGCGGCAGGTCTGCAGCATCAGGGGAGTGCGGTCCACTGGGCAGAAGTCGCTCTCCAGCAGGAAGTTTGTCAGGCATTCCTGGCAATAGGTGTGTCCGCAGGGGGTGTCCAGAGGCCGGATCAAAGGCTGAAGACAGATGTGACACATGAGGTCATCATCCACCTCCTCTTTGTAGGTATATTCGTGGTTCTCCTCTTGTAGGTGACGTTGTCCACAGACATGACAGAGGTCGGGAGGAGGGGAGGTAGGACTGACTCCTGTTGCACCGCAAACGGGCACCTCCTCAGCGCCTGCCTCTTCCTGATCACTCATTGTGTAATGGTAGAAACGATGTTGAAGGTTGCTTTACTGAATATTTGTGGTTGGAGGGCTTTGTTGTGTCAGGTTGCGTTATGAGCCATCTACCTGTATGGGAGGAGCACATAAAAAAAAAGAAAGGAACCGTCATTTATGGCAAATAGGTGTGTCTACATAATAATCTTGTTAGCTGAGTTTGCTGGAAAGGCAGTTCGCCCACACCCAAAGACACAGTTTAGCAAAAAGAGGGCAGCAAAAATGAGTTTTTACTTTCTACCTGTTCCGCTCTTACTCTATTTTTAATTCCCTGAGCTGGCAGAAGGATAAATATCAGTCTGATCCAAAACTCATTTTATATTCCACTGGCAACAGAAATATCAATATTGCACCTGAGATTCTTAATAAACCCAGTTTGAGGGGGAAAAAAGTCATTTTATAACTGGCAGATGTACAGTGGAAGTTTTTAGAATGGTCACACAGAGAACAGCTAATTTGCTGGCATTATTCTGGATGTTTCCGGAAGCAATTATACATGGCTTCATGTAAGCCTGTCATTTGTTAGTGAGTTTACATAAACTGCTTTAGCTAAGCTTCAAGCTTAAAGGAATAGTTTGCCCTCATATGAATATTTTGTCATTATTTACTCACCTTCATGTCATTCTGAACCTGTAACTTTTCCCTTTTTTTGTACTTTTTGGAGCTTAACAGACATAGTCTCTAAACTGTCATTTTATAATAAAGTTTCACAGTAAAAACTACCGGTTTGGAATAGCATGTGGATGAGTAAATAATGACAAATGTTTAACTTTATACTTTAATTGTCAAAGAAGTCCTATGGTCAGGATGTTCTTGCATAAGACTGCATGAGTGTATCACCACACCTGTTGTAGTACAGACAATTCACTCACACATGAGAGTTTGTATGGTTATGATGGGAGTGTGATATTATTACAGCCATAAATTTTTTGTCTGGGATCTTCTCTTCACTGAACACTTACTATAGTGTACACTCTCACAGACTTTTTATATCTTTATGTGTGTTTAAATATGGCTTCTCCAATTTTGTGAAGTCATCCTCTGTTGATTTGAAGAGGAAACCCTTGAACGACAGTGCACTGCAGGTGAATGCATGAGAATAGCTTTATTGTCTGCCTCCCTGTAATCTGATCTGAGCTTAAGCAGAACTATATAAGAGGACACACACACACACACACACACACACTCCCACCCATAAAGGAGTGTGTCCAAGGACACAGTTATACCTGGCAACACTGCGTTCTCCGTAAATCATCATCTCTTTAATGATCCTTCAGAGTGACGGTATGGCTTGAGTATGCAACTGTGTTGCATTACACACACACATACACACAAATAATCGCTTTTACCCTGCGGCTCTTATTCAGTTAGAATTTTCCATTTTCTTTTGTCTTCCCGCATTCAAAGGCACTTCTGGTGAAAAATCCATTGTCCTAAACAAACCGAGTGACAGCACTTAATAGCTGCTTGTTTCATTTAACTTTTTCCTTCAACTCTGTCTCTTTCCCTCAGATTTTCCTCTGAGGAGATAATATTGTTTCTCGAGTGACCTTTGGCCCAAAGGAAAGTGGCGGTTAAGTGTACTAAGCATAAAAGAGTGCTAATGGCATTAAAGTGCACGATCAACCAGAAAGCTACACACATAAAAATAACAGTTTAATCTTAGATCCAGTGGGATCAATGTTTAATGACTGAAAAATCTGAAAATATCCTGAATAAATGGCTTAATGGAGGGAATATACAGACAAACACAGAACACAAGTGTATATTAATGGTTCAATCATTTGTGGCCTAATCTGCCTCGTGTGTATATATTGTGTGTCAGCACTTTTATATCACTCAGTACAGACAAACATACTTTCCCATCAGACAAAAAAAGTGCACAACAATGCACCACTGAAGGAATTAATGCAAACACAAACACAAAAATGTATAGCGGGGTCCAAAAATCTAATACCACTAGTGAAAATGCTTAGAAATGGCATTTTTTTCCCCTAATAACTTCTCAGCCTTAATATCACCTCCGTTTCTGGTATAATAGAACAGAACCTGATCTCATGACGAAAACATACCTGTGAGAACTTTTCCACAGGACGCCAAATACGTACCGCCATGTGTTTCGTGTCATATTCGAAGTGAAATGTCCACTGAGTGGCGCTAAAAGAGTGTTCGTTTTTTTTTCACAAGAACAGTTGAACGTACAAATGGTACATTTTACAGTATGTGACGTTACGTGTCAATGCAGTTCTGACTGGAAATGCCCAGTAAGTGGGACTATAACTCTAATGCGCCCTGACGTTTTAAAATAACGTAACATCTGCACTACATCCAGTGATGCCGATTGGGCTACTTTAACTATTGCCGTGGGTTGTTTTTGATGTTGGCGGGTTGAAGCGAACCCAATAACATATTTAGCCCCTGAAATACGAATTTACCAGGGAAACCCCGACATAAACAACAACAAAAAAACATGTATTTTATCCCCCGAAACGCAATTTTTAACGGGAGACCTCCCTCTTAACACCATTAGGCTAATTTTGGGCTATTTTGAGTAGTAATTGGGCAGGTTTTGTTGTGAAAACCTGGCAACCCTGACTACACCTAAACCTCCTGGATAGTATGAACAAAAGCAAATATAACATAAAAACGCAATCGCAAGCATGCCACTTTAGCTTGTTTTTCGACCTCCCATCTTTCAGCTCTTTCATCGTGAGTCATGTTTTTCACAGGATTCGTACCCAAAGATTCCACATCCTAAGTCAAATTCAGTGCCCGCTGAGTTACGGAGCAAGCTCGGCAGTAAATCATAACTGTGTACAAAAATAATTTAAAGTGCTCGCTGTTTTACCACCTCTAGTGTTAATTTCTATTGGAAACTGCAGTGATATGTACTTATATGTACGTATTTCACATTCTGCGAAAATGCTCCCACAGGTACGTTTTTTTCATGAGATCAGGTAGGTAGCCATACATGATACAGGCAGCATTGTAAGAAAAGAGATAGCAGGGTGGATCTCTTGCTCTCAGTCCTGCTGTGGATCTGTTTTTGACTTCATCATGCTTCACCATGTTCAGACATGTTTTAGAAGAACGTCCACAGTGTATCTGAATGGATGCTCTGATTTTAACCTGAACCCTAAATGAAGAGTTGAACAACATATTTGTGCGATTTTATGTTAAAGCAATGAACATTAAATATAATATCAAAAACATCTATAGACGTTATAAAATCTATCTATCTATACACACACACACAAAATATTATGTAATCATTTTTACAGGTCCTAACACAGAGCCTTGGGGTTCCCCTTTGATTAGGCATTTAACTGTTGAGTCATATAGCTAATGAATAATGCAATAAAACTATACAGTGATTAATGCACACATAATGGCTGTTCAGTGGAAATTATGGATATTAATGAGCATAGCCGCACACAAAAATAACACTCGAAGAGAGATGACAGAAGTGGGTGTTATGAGTGAGTGAGTGAGTGCATGAAGAAAATAATTACAAACAATGCAAATATATCTCAAAAGATACATTTTTAACACAGTCCATGTGAGAAATGAGGCTACATGTTTCTGGTATGTAGGAGAGGAAGATCAAAACTTCACGTCAGCGTAGCGTGGGGAGAGTTACATAAGCGCTCATATGTAAATGTATATAGCTCACCCCCCGCCCGTTCGTTTTCTGCATCTTTCTATATGAACCCCTCTCCTCCCTCCTCTTCCTTTTCAACCCACTTTTCTTCCAACACGTTTTCATTCTGTTCCTTTAGGCTCTGGTCTCATTAATCCTATCTGTTCCTCTCTATACCATCTTTTTGTTCCACTGATGTTATGTCACATATATAGTGTGGTTCAGAAATACTCTTTTAAATCTTAAAATATTTTACAATTTAAAAAAATCATTTAATTATATGATCATCATGTAATAATATAATAATATAATATGATATACTGCCATCTAGCATGACTAGTACTTTTTAGGATTGATGTTTTACACTCCATATAATGCCTTATCACTGATTAAACCTAGCAGTTATGTCATATGCAGTACAATTCAATAAAGATAACAGCAAACATAGCAAATATGAGGCCGTAATTTCACAAATTACACTCACACACACATTCACGCATACTGACAGGTGACATGCTCTTTTTTTCCCCGGCTAAACAGCTGGTGGTCAAAACCGCTGACACAAACTCACTCTAATAATGATGACAAAGATCAATCTAAGCTAAAGGTGTTTACCCTACAAATATATGAACATCAACACCAGCGCTATGCTCGCACACATGCTTCCATGTGCACAAACACACACACATATTCACAGGCTTTGTGACTTCAAAGGGTTCGTGTTGCTTTATACACAAAGAAAGGTTCTCTACAGCTGAGCTGAGTCAACAAGTACATGATTATCAAACAAAAATCAGTATCAGGTGAAAGTTACAGACAAAATGTGCAGAGTAATTATACTAATGCTTACCTGAACAGGTAATCCAGCCGCTCCGGCAGAGTGAAAATGAGAAGGTAAGAGTGAATGAGAGAAAGTAAGAGGACTTTGTCCCTGTGGCCACGGGTTAAAAATTTCCCTGATGTCTGGTAAACTTTCTCAAGTTGTCCTGGTGGTCTTCAAGTAAGGATTTCGGTCCAGGGCCACCTGGCCATCCTATCATGCACTGGGACACCAACTCCTGATGCACACATGCATGCACCTGATACAGGAAGTGAGACAGAAGAGGCAGAGCTAAAAACGGTAGGCAGGTAAACACGAGAACTGCCCTAACCTGATCTGGTGGGGCCGGGAACTGGTTTACACACACACACGCGCACACACAAACACGGTATAACTGAAAGATAGATAGCAGTCTCTTAACATTATAGTATAGAAATAAAGTTTGTGTGTACACTAAGCAGTTCCCATAAACTTAAAACTACAGTCTATCACAACACACAAAAAGGGAAGTAAAAGCATATAGGCACCAACACCAAACCGAATGCAAATACACTGGCGGCATGTGGCAAGCTGTGACATGCCTTTGAGAAATCCTCATACATAACCCTGAACAAAATGCTTTAGGAACCCCAAACAATTCAGTAAAGCTGATTTCACTATCTAGATGCCCACACCCATCCAACGACACCAGACAGAGAGGAACGGCTGGTCTGATCTTCGCACGCTGTGTTTTATTATTTGTGTGGGTGGGGGGGTTACCTGCAGAAAATCAGATATAGATATTTGTCTGTGCTTGCTGGTGTGATTAGGAAAGATTGTATAGAGATCAAGGATAGTTTTTACGGCTCATGCTTGGTAAAGTTTTCTCTCTTCCTGAGAAAAATGAGGTGTGATAATTAATGTGTGAGAAATAAAAAAAAATTAATTCAAACTAAGAAATATTTAGTTTTCAAGAACAGTTATATATGTCCTTGATATAGAATATATGAATGTATATTGCTGGTAGCTACCATACATTATTTTATTCTCGCAATTTTGAATGAAAATGTTAAAATGTTATAGTAAATTGCCTGTTTTGCCTGTTACTCCCATCAAAATGTTCAATTGCAGAGTGTTTTTTTTTTTTTTTTTTCTGTTTGGAATGAAGTAATTTGAAGTGGAATGTATTGCATGTTAAGATCTGTACCTGGGCCCTATTTCTTTTGCTTTTGAACTCATTTAAATGATTTTCTAAATTTAGATTTAATTTGATTTTCTAATTCATATTTATTTGTCTATCTTTCAGTCATAGCCGAGGCCTTCAAGCTGACTCTGAGTTACTCAATCATGCATTAAGTCACAAAAGATGTTCTGAATAAGTTTGTCTTTGCTGAATTTATTAAACAAGGAAAAAAGGGCTGATTTCTCCAAAGAGGTGTGTATATATATTCAGACATGTAGTAGAAATGAATCATAAGGCACTAGTAATCAAAGGGTGTTTTTGAATCTACATTCACGTGCATGTTTAAATAGGTTATTTGTGTTTGTGTGTCGTAGGTGTGAATATTTAGACAATTACTGGTCTCTGAATCATAAGAGAGATAACAAGGTGAAACTCTGAATAATTACTGTATCATATCAGCCATCACATCAGAAACTATTTTGAGACATTTCGATGAAATCAAAAATCCCTGAACCCCTGGTCAGACTTCTGGTCATGCTGTAGCTTAAAATCAAGTAAAATCAGATCCCGAACCAAATCCCAAATCCCAGACCTTGAAGGTAACCAGAAAGAAGAGGAAGACTAAATGAATGGCAGGAATTGTGGTTATTCCACATTCACAAACTGCACTGAAATAATACAAAAATAGCTTATTGTGATGATAAGAGCAACAGTGGAGTGTAAGAGATATTAAAACAAAGCAGGCAATCAATCAGCTATGACAGTATTACAGAGCATCCTATGACTGGCCAGATGTTCAAGTTTTACAAAGCTGTCTGCTTTGATTAATGTGGAATCAGTGGAGTACTTTAATCTGTTTATTCTGAAATTTGATTCTGGACTATAAAATTCATGATGCCACTTTTACACTTTTAGCGATTTTTTGTGTGTAATTCTTCCCAAGATAAGGCACCTAATTTATGCAATGTATTGTTGCTGCTTTTGGTTACTGATTGTACACTACCTTTCAAAAGTTTGAGGTCAGAAAGACTTTTTAAAATATTTTTTAAAAGCAGTCTCCTTTTCTCACCAAGGCTGAATTTATTTGCCTTGTTAAAACAGTATTACGGTATAAACAATAATATTGTGAACTATTATATTCTATTTGAATATATTTTGAAATGTAATTTATTCCTGTGATGGCAAAGCTGAATTTTCAGCATCATTACTCCAGTCTTCAGTGTCACATCCTTCAGAAATCATTCTAATATTAATAATTCTAATAATTTTGATCAATATAGCGTTCAGAAGAACAGTGTTTATTTGAAATTGAAATCATTTGTAACATTATAAATTTTTTGTATACATAAGTTTTGAACAATGAAAAAAAACTTTTTGAACAATGGTATATCAATATGATGAAACATCAATATGTCTATGCACTGTATGTGGCGATAGCTATGTGTGTGATCATTAATAAATCATTAGATCATAAGTGAGCGCAAGTAGGGCATAACTGGCTCTGAAACCCATGACAAGGCCCACATAATCCTCTATCATACAACAAACATACAGTCCCACACATACAGTACACACTCACTTAAAAGCAGACTTATCAGCACATACAGGCCAACTCAATTTGGTATGCTGTTATATCCCATTAAAATTGTATAAATATTTTGCTTGTGCAACAAAATCTGCTTTTAAGAATAAATTGCTGCAGATTTTCTGTGTTTTAGCGGTCAACCTCATATCCACTTCCTCCAAATCAACTAAACCAGTTGGATAAGACTTCTGAGAACTAGCTCTCAGAGTGTTGTGTGATAGCACAGTTATTGACTCCAGCTGTGCATTTGCATGCTTTTATGTGTGCCTGTATGTATCATTATATTATAATGATGAAAGCTCATGCAGCTGATCTATTACTGTAGGACATACACACACACACACACACACACACACACATTTCAAGGTGACTTTAATGCTGTAGTGCAATGAAACACCCCGCCTTCCCATGATGCAGTGTGGTGACCTGCTGTCACCCTCATCATCCTCTCACTGACCCCCCTGCAGAGAATGAGAGGTGGGACACACACACACACGCTGAGAGACTCCTGTGAGAACTTTTAGACAGGAGACATGAGGCACCTTTCCTATCTGTTTTACTCTTACCTTACAGGAACACTCTTAAAAATAAAGGTGCTTCACGATGCCATAGAAGAAGCTTTTTTGTCTAATGGTTTCATTAAGAACCTTTCTGTTTCACAAAAGGTTCTTTGTGGCGAAAGAAGGTTCTTCAGATTATAAAAAGGTAAGAAAGAGATGCTTCTTTAAAGAACCGTTGACTGAATGGTTCTTTGTGGAACCAAAAATAGTTCTTCTATAGCAGGGGTGCCCAACCCTGTTCCTGGAGATCTACCTTCCTGCAAAGTTCAGCTCCAACCCTGAAGTGAACCAACTAATTAGGATCTGAAAGAACACTTGATAATTACAGACAGGTGTGTTTGATCAGGGTTGGAACTGAACTCTGCAGGAAGGTAGATCTCCAGGAACAGGGTTGTGCACCCCTGTTCTACAGCATCGCTGTGAAGAACCTTTTAAAGCACCTTTATTTTTTAAAGTGAAGTAGTTTGCATGCTATTTTCAATTTACTTATTTCGTTTTTGTCCACTCGTTTATCTCTTGCATTAATTCTAATACTTTTCTCTTTCCTCCTCAATAGGGTACCATTTATTAACATTAGTTAATTACATGAACTAACAATTAAACATACGTCTAAGCATTTATAAATCTTCATGTTAGTTTCAACATTAACTAATACATTATTAAAAATAAAGTTTGTATCTGTTAATATTATTTAAAGGACGTTAGCTAATATGAGCTAACACAGTTGTATTTTTATTAACTAACACTGACAAAGATTTAGCCCTGTCAAACTGATTAATCGTGATTAATCATGATAATTTATGTGTGTGTACTGTGTATATTTCTATGTATATAAAATATAGACACACATACATGTATACATTTAAGAAATACATGCAACATATATCAAACATTTATTTTGGATGTCATTAACTGTGATTATTCGATGTGACAACACTACAAAGATCATTAAATACTGTAACAAATGTATTACTCATTGTTACTTAATGTTTATGCATTAAGTGGTATTTACTAATGAGATGTTACTGTTAAGTATTAGTTGTTTATTCATTCTTCCATCCTCTTTAACACTATACATCTGTATTTTTCTCAGTGCCTCAAGCTTAGACAGTAGTCTGATTAATAATTAGATCTACAGCGTAATGTTTGCATTTGTCATTATGCTAAAAAAAATGTCAGAATGATATCCTAATATCATAACAGAAAAAAATGTATTAACGATTAAATTCTTGTAAAGAAAACCAAAGTAGTTTGGAATGAACATTTATAATTTCCTAAATTCTGCTTCACTGCTTGAAAAATGGCAAAATCTAAGTCATCTGGTTTAACAATCTCTCACTCACTCACTATAAAGTTCCAAACGCAAGTTCAGGAGGAGCCTAGTCTTTCAGTCCTATCAGTCATCTCTACAAGCATATATAAGCAGCAGTCGGTGCTTTGTCTCATAGACAATTATTCCAGCATCCTGTCACCTCCCCTCCTCCTCTTGTTCTTTCTCTTTCTTCTTTCTTTTTCCCTTCTTCACAGCATACAACCAAAGGGGGGGTTCTTACTCAGAGCTCAAGCCTTGGGTTCGAGCCTATTTCGAGGACAACAAGCCAAGTTTGTTTACCATTATCTAGCAGGACTGAATGGGCAGGCGAACTCATGAAACTCGTTCAATCAATCACGCACTCACTCACTCACTCAACCAATCACTCAATCAGAACTCAATTACTTAATTAATTACTCACTCGCTCACTCAGTCAATTACTCACTCTCTCGCTCACTCACTCAATAAAATAATAAATCAATCAAACAATCACTCACTCACTCAATCAATAAAATAATAAAACAATTAAACATCCACTTACTAACTCACTCACTAACTTAATCACTCACTCAATCACTCAATAGTACTCACTCAATCAATTACTCGCTTGCACGCTCACTCACTCAAACAATCAATCAATCAATCAGTACTCACTCAATCAATCACTCACTCACTCACTCAATCAATAAAATAAATCACTCACTCACTCACTCACTCAATCAATAAAATAAATCACTCACTCACTCACTCACTCACTCACTCAATAATCAATCAATCAGTTACTCACTTGCTCACTCAATCAGCACTCATTCAATTACTCACTTGCTCACTCACTCACTCGCTCACTCAATCGAGAAAAAAAAATCAATCAAACAATCACTCACTCACTTAATCACTCACTCAACCAATCACTCAATCAGAACTCAATCAATTACTTAATTAATTACTCACTCGCTCACTCAATAAAATCATAAATCAATCAATCACTCACTCAATCAATAAAATAATAAAACAATTAAACAACCACTTACTCACTCACTCACTAACTTAATCAATCACTCACTCAATACTCACTTAATCACTCAATAGTACTCACTCAATCAATTAATTACTCGCTCGTGCACTCACTCACTCAATCAACAAAATAATAAATCAATCAAACAATCACTCAATCAATCAGTACTCAATCAATAACTCACTCACTCAATCAATAAAATAAATCAATCACTCACTCATTCACTCACTCACTCACTCACTCACTCAATCAATCAATAAAATAAATCACTCGCTCACTCACTCACTCACTCACTCACTCACTTAATAATCAATCAATCAGTTACTCACTTGCTCACTCAATCAGCACTCACTCAATTACTCACTTGCTCACTCACTCGCTTGTTTACTCACTCGCTTGCTCACTCAATCACTCACTCAATCGAAAAAAAAAACAATCAATCACTCACTCACTTACTCACTCACTCACTCACTCACTCACTCACACACACACTCACTCACTCATTCATTCAGAAAAATCAAACAATCACTCAATCAATAAATCAATCAATCATTCACTCACTCACTCACTCACTCACTCACTCAATAATCAATCAAATACTCAATCAGTACTCACTCAATTACTCACTCGCGCACTCAATCAATTACTCACTCAGACACTCAATCAATCACTCATTCATTCTCTCACTCAATCAGTAAAATAATCAATCACTCAATCAATTAATCCATCACTTACTTACTCACTCACTCACTCAATCAATCAATAAACCACTCAATCAATCACTCACTCACTCACTCACTCACTCACTCACTCACTCACTCAGCCAATCAGTCAATCAATCAATCAATCAATATGATACTTTCAATATTGAATTTGTTTTTTTACATTACATCGGTTTAATTTTTTATGCAGTTCAAATAAATAAGTTACACAGCAAAATAATTGTCATGGCCCTATTATTATAAGACTGTCTAAACTTTAGTCTGAGGCACTGAGAAAAATAAGTGTGGAAGAAATAAGTGTGTAGAAGAGAGTGTTAGTATTCACTCATCAGTCTGAATGTGTCTGACAGATTTTAGGCTCAAAATTTGATTCATATCAGGCTGTAAATCAGTCTGGGTGCATATCTAGTTCAGTTTCGGTCTAATCCAGTCCACAAATCCCAGTGTGAGTCGGAAACTAAATGACTTTCTAAAGTGTTAGCTGGCGTAGAGACAGTGCAGTCTGCCCTTAGCTGCCCACCCTCCTTCTCCCCCACTTTTTCTATTACCAAGTCTGGAACTACTTGGCTTTCCCACAAGATTCTGACACAAAAGCCTTACAAAAAGTCTCCAAACTTTTCAAGAAACACTCCCTCGCCTCTTTCCCCAGCGACTCTGGATGTGAAAGGGCAGCCATTGCGCTCTCTGCTTCATACAGCATACATATTTCATAGCTGCAATGCTAATGTCACTGTTTATATGAATATGCAAGAGGAAGACTTTGAGAAGAAGGTCAACGAACAGACAGTACGGTGGTGAGACAAGCCACTCATAAAATGCAGTCATTTAGCCCAAAATGTGAGTCTGCGTGTATGTTTGAGACAGTACTTTTGATGAGATCCAGAGATATGGGAACCACTGACTGTTCGGGCTGGGAGTAGGTTATGCTTTGCTTGAATTGGCAAATGGGTCTCGCTTGAATCATTTAAACATAATAAGCCTGTTAACTCAGTGTAACTCAAAGTCCTGCCATGACCTTTGTCCTGGGAAGTTTCCAGATGAAAAAACATCTAAACAACTCTATTGTTATATTAAATAAGAGTATCCATAATAATAAATAACATGAAAAAGAAATTGTAGTTGTAATTATTTTTTAAAACTCTATTTCTATATTTCTTATTTTAAATTATAATTTTTTTTAATAATTAATTTTTTTTGTTTAAATTGTTATTTAAATTTTTTTTTTTTTTTAATTAGGATTTTTAAAATTCTTGAAATAGCGCTTTTTTATTAGCTAATTTCATTAATTATTATAATATTATTAATTCATAAATCTCATTACATTTTGGGGAAATAACACCACATCTGCAATAAAAGATCAAATGTAATATTTTTATAATAATGAGCAGTGAAAAAAAAAAAATTCTAAGAAACAATAATAAAGTATTATTTCAAATATTTTTTTTTCTTCAAGAATTGTATTCTAACCCCCCAACTCACCGTCCCGTATACAGGACGCCTATGTTTACTTCACCATATTACAAATAAATCCTAATCTAATCATGACAAACTATATATCGTTGGTAAGACTCCTAAATAGATATTTTTCACCGTTTTGTGTTACAAATTATGATGGAAAAGTAATAGATTAATTTATGACAAAATCTACATCATAACAGGAGTTCTGACCTTTGTCACAAAAATACTTTCTTCATTGCCTTTTTCTCTATCACGCTTTGGATATAATAAGACATTATATATCGGCTGAAAACTTAAAATCTCAAAATTCATCCTTTGAAAAACATTTTAAAATCAGGCATTGCATTACCATTGAAAATGTACATTAAAATCATATAAAAACTGTTTTTGTTCATGAATTATAAATTTTAGAATGATAGATTTCTTGTTTTAAAATTAAATCAAAAAGTATTTAAAATAATATTTTTTAATTTAATTTTTATTTAAATTAATTGTTTGTGTAATTAGTATTTTTTTTATTTTTGAAATAGCATTTTATTATAGCATATTATCAAAATAATATTAATTCATACATTTCATTACATTTTGAGGAAATGCACCACATGACACTTTACAACTCAAACTAACCTTGTCTGTAATAAATAAATTTAAATCTAAATGTATTTTAAATAATTGCATTTTTATTTAAATTAATTTTTTGTTAAATTAGCATTCTTGAAATTGCATTTTTTTTCTTTCTTTTTTACTAATATCATTAATTATTGTAATATTATTAATTCATAATTATTAATTTTGGGGAATTGCACCACTCGTGACACTTTACAACCTAAACTAACCTTGTCTGCACTAAAAAGGTCAAATGTTTTTTTTTTTTAATATTAACAAGCAGTAAAGAAAAATATTTCTAAGAAACTATAATAAAGGATTATTTCGAATAATTTCCTTTTTTCTTCAATAATTGTATTCTTATAATGAAGATTTTATTTGGATGATATCATAAAGTGTAACTTATGTCTCTCCAAAATATCAAAATTGACATTTTCGAAAATTAACAACATGTTCATCACAGAAGAGGTGTATTCAAGTCACTGTATGTATAAATTGCACTTGTATGTATTTTTTTTTTTTAAATCATAAAGATAAACAATGAGCATCATGCCAGCTGCCATGCCTCAAGCACAGCCAATCACAAACCATAGTCACCTCCACCAATCAGCTTCCAGTCATATCAGAAGTGCAGAAATCAGAGGAAAGAAATAGGAGAGTTCGAGCTGTTTATGAAAAGCCCAGCGGAATACAGCACACCACAATCCATCAGAAGGTGCGAAGTAATTCATTCAGTAATCCAGCAGTCCATCACCACAGCCGAGCAGCTATTACAGCCTAGAATGACCACAGTGTACCAGAGGTGCCTTTTAGGAATGGAACAGGTGTTAATGGGAACTCATCAAATCAATATTTCTCTCTTTCACCACTTTTCCACCAAAACGGTGCTGGTTTGTGGACCTCAATGAGAACCACCTAGCATTTCGACTGACTTGACAGCCATATATTGGTGTAACCGGCCTCCTAACTTGACCACAAATAACCATGATCTTTATGAATCTTGTAGTTCTTAAGAAGGTATTTTGATTAAATGATTAATTAATTTCAGTCAAAAAGAACAGAATTTATTTTAAACTAATGGAAAATACAGTGGCTGCATGTTAGAGGGTCCTGTTCAATGCAGATTTTAGTGGTCTACAAAGAAACCACTTTTTCTTTGATGGAAACATGCCATGATGGCACCTTGTCGGTGGAAAAGACCATTTCTTTCCTTTCCGTTCACACGTGGGGACACACTGATAAGTGATTTTCACACACATTTGCTGGTGTGCGGAGGTGATAACTGATGTAATCAGGGCAGGGAAGTCTTCTAGTCCCCCTCCCATCATCACAGAGCTGACATCCCTCAACTCACATCAAAAGCCTCAGCCTCACATGTATGCCGACATGTGCTCTTGCACGTATCTCTCTCACCCACTCCCAAACATCCAGGCAGCATGTACAGAGTTATTACTAAACTGTGAAGAAGCTATAATTATTCTATTAGTCGGTGAACATTTATCCATGCTTTTTATAGTGTCTCTTGCTGCTCTAGGCAGACATATATAATGATATTAATCAAGCACTCTCAGTATGAATAGTTGGGATTCTAAAATACTCCTAATGGCAATTTTTTTTAAACATACTAAAATTGACAAAGGCATTTTAAAATATTTAAAATGACAAAAATATACATGCAGTATGCATTTATTTTAAAAAATAAATATGTAAAATATTTATAATACTCACACACACATAGACTGCTGTTCAAAAGTTTGGGATCAGTAAGATTTTTATTTATTTATTTATTTATTTATTATTATTATTATTATTATTATTATTATTATTATTATTATTTAAAGAAGATTCTTATGCTCATCAAGACTGCATTTTTTAATCAAAAAGCCAGAAAAAAACAGTAATATTGTAAAATATTAATTCAATGTAAAATAACTGTTTTCTATGTAAATATTATTTATTTATTTGTTATGTAAATGTTATTATTTCAATGTAAAATAACAGTTTTCTAAATAAATATATCCTGTTTTTTTTTTTAAGAAGATTCTTGTGCTCATCATGACTGCATTTATTTAATCAGAAATCCAGAAAAAAACAGTAATATTGTGAAATAATATTTCAGTGAAAAATAACTCTTTTCTATGTCAATTTTATTTATTTATTTATTATGTAAATATTATTTATTATTTCATTGTAAAATAACTGCTTTCTAAGTAAATATTTTCTGTTTTTTTTTTTTTTTTTTTTTGAAAGAAGATTCTTGTGCTCATCAAGACTGCATTTATTTAATCAAAAATCCAGAAAAAAAATAATATTGTGAAATATTATTTCAATGTAAAATAACATGTTTTCTATGAAAATATATTTTAAAATGTAATTCATTCCTGTGATGGAAAACTGAATTTTTAGCATCATTTTTCCAGTCTTTGGTGTCACATGATCCTTCAGAAATCATTCTAATACGCTGATTTATTATCAATTTTGAAAACAGTTGTGCTGCTTAATATTTTGTTGGAATCTGTGATTCTTTTTTTAAAAAAGTTAAAAAAGAATTTAAATAATTTAAATAATTTAAAATAGAAATGTTTTGTAACAAAACTATAATTTTTTTCTTTTTTTAAATAAATTAATACTTTTATTCAGCAAGGATGTGTTACACTGTGATAAAAAGTGATAACAAAGATGTATATTGTTAGAAAGGATTTCTATTTTGAATAAATGCTGTAGATACATAGATAACAGATAATTTTAATAATAAATCAGCATATTAGAATGATTTCTGAAGGATCATGTAACACTGAAGACTGGAGTAATGACTGATGAAAATTCAGCTTTGCATCTCAGGAATATTCAAATATATTAAAATAAGAAATCATTATTATTTTAAACTGTAATAACATTTCATAATATTACAGTTTTTTTCTGTATTTTTATGTAAATGCAGTCTTGATGAGCATAAGAAACTTCTTTAAACATTAAACATCTTACTGATCTCAAACTTTTGAATGACAGTCAACATATTGAAATCACTGTGGACTGATAAGCCTAGGATATATTTAAGTATATTTATTCCAGATACTCTTCACTGAGATAATTATTCAGAGACGTATGAGGAGATATTCTCTCTTTCTCTAACTCTCTCTGCCTCTTTTTGAAGTTAGATGAGACTATCTTTTTCTCCTTTAACATACTGTCATGATCCGTGTTTTCACATAGATGTCTTTGAACAGAAATATAAAATGATGGCTTTGCTGCAGCACTAATGTGCTAGAAATCCACAGCTCTCTGTGTTTGGGAATGTGTGTGTGTATCAAGGTTTAATGAGAAGTGGCATATGAGTCAGACCGGAGGTTCACGGCTCTTTGCTCTCACCTCTTAGAGTAATGGTGTGTGGGCTTCAATCACTCAAACTGAAGCCAACACACACACACACAGACGCATTCACAAAAAGATTCACATTCCAAGGACATGCACAACAACTGACTTTGTGCGTTTTGATGATGCAAAAAAGAATCATTTCACACTTATTTTTTGTCAATCCAAACATCATCACATTTTATTTAATCTATGACCCCTTTTCCCCCCTTTATATTTGCAGCAACAAAGCGACCAGAAGTTCGTTCATTACTCATGAAAGTTATCATTTTGAGGTGACATGAGTGACGAGGCGCAGGGCTATTAGCAATAAACAGTGCACATACAGCAACTTGCAGTGACAAATAGACCAAAACGTTGTTCACTTTCAATGAGAGCCAGGTAATTTCCAGTGACATCAACGACACGGCCGCTGGCGATATGTCAGTGCTGAGTATGTTGAGTTACAACCCACATCCACCATGAGAAAAAAACAAAAAACAGCTGATCAGAAAATATTTGAAGCAGGATTTTTATTATTAATTACATTAAATATTTTATACTATTACTGATGTGGAGTCTGTAATAACCCATATGGCAAAAACATATATATTTTACATACAAATATATATATTATATTATATTATATTATATTATATTATATTTACAAGAGTGCTTTCTGGTCCTCGAATCTGATTGGCTGAGAGGAGTGCAATATTCTAGTGATAACGGCACTCCAACTGTTTCATCGCTTGTATCACTCTGTTTGCGGTATTTCTCATAGCGAGTTTTATCGTGGATGCCCAAATCCAGTATAATTTTATAAATAATACTGTTTTGTGCCTCTAAATGTTGTTTTAAGAGTTTTTAGGTGAGAATGTACTTGTTTAGACTTCATATACACTCTTAAAAATAAAGGTGCTTTAAAAGGTTCTTCAAGCGATGCCATAGAAGAACCATTTTTGGTTCCACACAGAACCATTCAGTCAGAGGTTCTTTAAAGAACCATTTCTTACCTTTTTATAATCTGAAGAACCTGCTTTCACCACAAAGAACCTTTTGTGAAACAAAGGTTCATGGAACCATTTAGACAAAAAAGGTTCTTCTATGGCATCATGAAGCACCTTTATTTTTAAGAGTGTATGTGGTTTGTTGATACACAATGTCTACTTGAAAATTTGCTTTGATGTTCTCAGCAATGTGAGCTCCACACTGTAAAATATAAAAAACACAATTTGTTGAGTCAGCTTAAAATAATTTGTTACCCTGCTGCCTTAAAATTTTAAGTTCAGTCAACTAAAATAAGTTTAGTCAAATTGAAATGTTAAGTACTACCACGTAACAACTTAGATATTTGTGATTGCAAAACTTAACAGATGGGTAAGTAACCCAGCTGCCTTAAAATTTTAAGTTGATTCAAATCAAATATCTACGTTGTCACTTAGTATAATTTAACATTTCAAGTTGAATAAACTTTTTTTGAGTTGACTGAACTTAAAATTTTAAGGCAGCCAGGTTACAAATTATTTTAAGTTGACTCAGCAAATTGTTTTTACAGTGCAGGGCATCAGCGGCCACTCAGCACTCATGAACCTGCTGAGAGCAGCCTCACCTCGGTCAGATCTTATGGAATTTGCCACTGTTTCTGATATCTCTATAGTGGTTAAACATGAGATATAAATTGTTTTCTGTAAATCTAATGGGCTGTCTTTGGTGTCATTAATCTATTATTTGTTCTAGAGCAAATAGTTTTGTCTAAGGGCAAACTCTCATCATGATATATTTTTTGTAAATGTAATGCTGTATATCAGAGCGCTGCCTTTGTACTTTTGACTGAATTGCCTAGCAGCTTCTGTGATGGCTGTTATAATAATATTTTATCTACATAATAGTAGTGTTCAGTAATAGTATTTAGTATTTGAAAATGGTGTGTGTTCGTGATTGTGGCTTTAGTTACATTATTCCGCAATTAGATGAGTCAGCAGTAAAGACTTTTATATTCAAAGACACTGAAATGTGATTGTAAACAAGGAAGTTATTTTTACTTTCAGCAACACTGTGAGAAACAGCCAACAAATGCACTGAGAAGCACTGTCAACTGAAATCACCCTTAACGGATGAAAAATTATTACGACAAAGATATCGCTTTCCTCAGCGAGCATTTATTGTGAATATAAGATTGAGCTGAAAAATTATGCTGTATCAGATGCAAGTAATCACACTTGCTCAGTCCATCTTTCTCTCATCATACAGTGAGCTTTTAATACAGTAATACAATAAGCTTTCAATGAAGCAACTCAACGTTCCTTTGTTACTAGTTCTAAAGTGACATTTTCGAATTAGTAATGTAGGCTTGGGCTCAGCTGTTAAACTGTCAACTTGAGATTTGAATCATGGCAGAAAGAAGTAGTTCACACAAAAAGGTATTTTTAAAGACACTCTATTATTGTTTCTTATGTATTTACACACTCATGCCAACAAACTGTTGTATAAATGCAATATCACACTCCTAGCCGCGCGATACGGCTTTATATCGGTATGGCTGTCGCATGGCTACTCATGTGGTATTGCTCATATTCTATTATATTAAACAAAAAATGCACCTGGATTGTGGGTTATGGCTAGGTTTATGTGCTGGGATACCATTTATTGTGATTTATTGTATTTCTATTGTGAATTTGCCCTTCGGTGTTGAATGAAGTGAAGTTATTATATCAGAGAAGAACATATTGCATTGTTTTATTCCTCCCCACAGCAGGGAAACTGTGGGATGAATCCAAAAGGAAACACTAGAGCAGGTCCTGGAGGGTTTTTCTGAAAATGAGGACCGAGTCACTCGTTTTGCATCTACTAAGATGATATTTTTGTTGCTAGTAAAGTCTGGTCACAGTGGCACCACACAGAAAGAGCATATGGGAGAAAAAGACAGACTGTGAGAGAGATATTGTAAACAAGACAGCTAAAGAGACAGAGCGGTAGAAACAACACGAGAAAAGAATCAATTTTCATTTTTTAGAAGAAATGAATATGAAGAGCTAATGATGATTTCTTCAATAACTCATTAGCAGGCGAGAGAGGGAAAGAGGGGGAGTTAAGATTAAGATGTTTATGAGTTTAACTAAATAGAAGAGAGAAGCTCAGACTAATCAATTACTTTCCGTCCTAGACAGTTGTTTTTTGAGTGACCCCTCTCTCATGGGCTTAATGAGCAGGCTATGTATAGAGGACCTCGACAGCCCCTAATCCAGCTCTGCTCAGACTGAACTACAGCCAAATTCTGATGTGACTCATACACAATTCTGAGTATGACAGCATGATTAAGGACACAAATCAAGAAAGAGTCAGGGGATGGAGGTTGTATGACAGTGTAAAGGAGGAGAGATTGATTTAGAGACCTAGAGAGTGAGAGAATAAAGCAAAAGTGGAAAATGGAAAACGTACTTAACTAGACAGAAATACGTTTTTTTTCCCCAAGATGAACGTGATACTTCAATGAAAATGGCAAAGTCATAGCTTATCGATATTATTTGTTATGCAAATAATTCAACATTTTTATTTTATTTTATTACTGAATTAACAACAGGGGAATACAGAGTCATAAACAAACATAAATCAACAAAATAATAAAAGCAAAGCCTTTTTATCTTATTTTAAAAATTATAATTAATTAATTAAGAAATAATAAAAATAATATTATCAGTAATAACAATAATAATAATAATAATAATAATAATAATAATAATAATAATAACAAGTAATAATTCAACAATCTTTTGTGTTTGTAATATGAATATGAATCAATTTATGCAAATGATTCAGGAATTGATTGTCATAAATAAACAAATAAATAAATAGTTTATGAATATTTTTATTAGCATATATTTAAATAGTCATACTGATTAAATAAAAGGTTTGGCTTAAGATTTTTAATTACTTTTTGCAAATAATTTAAAATGAATATATGAATAAATGAATGAATGAATCCATAAATAAATAAATAAATAAATAAATAAATAAATAAATTTCTTATCACTGTGATTTAATTATTTATTGGCTTAAGATTTTAAGATTACATTTAGCAAATAATTAACATTAAATAAATAAATAAATAAATAGCTTGGTCTTTGTTTCTTAGCACTAAAATATTTAATTTAATATTCCTATTTATTTAACTATTAAATAGATTATACAAATAAATAAATAAATCTCTTATCACTGTTATTTTATTATTTATTGGCTTAAGCTTTTTAATCACATTTTGAAAATAATTTAACATAAATAAATACAGTTGTCTTTGATTTTGATCACTTAAATATTTAATTCAATTTAATATTCATATTTAATGAACTAAATAAAGGCTCAGTTTATGATCATTAATTAGATTATACAAATAAATAAATAAATAAATAAATCTCTTATCTCTGTTATTTTATTATTTATTGACTTAAGCTTTTTTAATCACATTTTGCAAACAATTTAACATAACTAAATAAATAAATAAAAGTCTATGATTTTTAGCAATATAATATTTAATTTAATATTCATATTTAATTAACTAAATAAAGGCTCAGCTTATGATGATCAATTAGGTTATGGAAATAAATAAATAAATCGCCTATAAATGTTATTTTATTAGCAAATATTTAAATAGTCATATTAACTCAATTAAAGGCTTGGCTTAAGATTTTTATTTATATTTTGCAAATAATTTAACATAAAACAAACAAACAAACAAATAAATCTCTTACCACTATTATTTTGTTATTTATTAGCTTAAGTTTTTGAATTAGATTCTGAAAATCATTTAACATAAAACAAACAAAAACAAACAAACAAACAAACAAATAAATAGCTTAGTCTATGATTTTTAGCACTGAAATATTACATTTAATATTCATATTTAATTAACTAAATAAAGGCTTAGCTTATGATTATTAATTTGGCTATATAAATCAATCAATGAAACAATCCTAAGTTAAAATATTACCTTTCCAAATAATAATAATCATGTGAATAATTCCAGTATTTATTCCTAAAATTCTAAAATAAATCTTATGCTTATTTTCAGTGACAAAGCAAATCATATTTTGTGAGTTTGCAGTCTATATTGAATATTACCATGTAAACAATGGCAGGATATAATGGCAGAGAATCATTATAGATGGCAGTCAGCCATATCCTATCTGTCTTCTCTGTAAATGACGTCTGTGTTTAATTGGTTCTAAGAAAGTGTTTTCATGTAAACAGGTAACATTGTATCACTGCAGTGAACATAAAATAAAGACAGATGAACTAAATGTGACGCAACCCTGCCAGAGTCAACATAAAACACAAATACCACATGCTAATAATATAATTACAGGGTATAATGCATACACACACACACACGTATTAAACGTGTAAGCACACAAGCTGTCTCTATACACCAGCAGAGTAAAACAGGTCCCTCTTTTGCCTCCAGCAGCATGAAACACACAAATAGAACAACCTCAGCAAAGACATTCAGCCTTATGGTGAATATTGCACCCTAAGGAGCCAACAGGCCTTTGGTAACGGTTCACTTTCCCTCCGGCTGAAGTTCCTGACAGGGCAGCGCTCCCAATTTGCAAGTCTGTCTGTCACATACTCACTTCTTCTGGAAAGCGGCGGTCTGTTTGGGTATTTCTCTGATGGGGTTGCGCTCAGAACAGGTGGCCATCTGAGAGGGCAGTCTCGTTATCCGCTCCATCCTCTCAAAAACAGATCCACCCTGTCAGCTTACCCGTCTGTCAAAACGCCGTCTCATAACTAACCCACTCAGCCGACTGGCCCAGAGGCTCTCTGCATATGTCATAATACTAAAATGTGCTTGTTTGTGATGCTGAAAATACCCATTACCAATAAAAGTAACAGCTTGTGTCTTAAGCTATTGACAGATCTAAAGAAACACATTGCCTGTTGGGCCAAGTGTTTATTCTCACCAGTTGAAATATTTTCACACAACATGCAACACAATCACACACAAAGCTCTTAAGACACACCACATCCTCAAGATAAAAGATTGTATGATAGTAAATAATGTGATAAGTCTAATCACACATAACACTGCTGCAAATCACTTGAGGGGGTTTCTCAGCAAGATAAATAGAGCCACTCATAAACTTCACAGAGATTTCCCCATAAGACTTATGGGTATTTCTCCCAAAAATAAAAATTCTGTCATTAATTACTCACCCTCATGTCGTTCCAAACCCGTAAGACCTTTGTTCATCTTCAGAACAAAAATAAGGATATTTTTAACTGACACGTTCAAGGCCCAGAAAGGTAGCAAGGACGTCGTTACAATATGATCTATTTATGATGTTTTGAAGCTATGAGAATACTTTTGTGCACAAAGACAGAAATAATGACTTTATTCAACAATTTCTTCTCTTCCATGTCAGTCTTTGACGCACACCGTACATAAAACAGTCTTCATAAAAAATGTCTAATGATTTCAACATTTTTTCGAGGATGACTTACAATTATTGTCCAGCCTTACTTATTCCAACCAGAATATACAGACAATGAACTAGAGATGGATGTTTTATGTCAGAATGTTGGCTCCTATTTGTTTATATTGTATGAACTGATTTAAACTGATTTAAAGGGGTCATCAGATGCCCAAGTTGATATGATTCTTTAGGGTCTTAATGAAAAGTCTATATTATACTTTGGTTAAAAATTCTCAATGGTAGTGTAAAAAAACACCCTTTTTACCTTGCCAAAATGAGCTCTGCAAAAATCATCTCATTCTGGTCGAGGCTGCTTTAAATTCAAATGAGCTCTGCTTGCCCCGCCCCTCTCTTCTTTCTGTGGAATGATGAGCCTGTTTACTTTTACATTTATAATGTTACAAAAGATTTCTATTTCAGATAAATGTTGTTCTTCTGAACTTTCTATTCATCAAAGAAACCTGAAAAAAATCTACTCAGCTGTTTTCAACATAATAATAATAATAAATGTTTTTGAGCCTCAAATCAGAATATTAAAATGATTTCTGAAGGAACATGTGACTGGAGTAATGATGCAAAAAAAATCATCTTTGAAATCACAGGAATAAATTACATTTTAAATATATTCAAATAGAAAACAGTTATTTTAAATAGTCAAAAATTTTCAGAATTGTACTGTTTTTGCTGTACTTTGGATGAAATAAATACAGCCTTGGTGAGCAGAAGAGACTTCTTAAAAAAAACATCAAAAATATTACTGTTCAACTTTTGACTGGTAGTGTACGTAACATTAATCTATGTTGTAAAAACTATTTTGTATCATCATTAAATATATTTATTGATGCCTAATGCATTAACCAATGTTAGAAGAAACAGAAGTCTACAGTAAAAGTCTACATTTTTTCTCAAATGTTATGGTCAGAATTTTATGATCCTCCTCTCTAAATAACGTTTTAGTATTTCAGCACGACAAAATAAATAAATAAATAAATAATAATATATACACACACACACACACACATATATATAAATAATCAAACCTTTCATATTCCTGCATTTAAGTCCAAAATTGAATGGTTTACTAAATCGGGTTTGAAAAAACATGACTGTACAAAGTCCAGCCCTAAAACCCCTACTAAACACATTTAGGATCTATTGAAACGGACTGTGAGTCAGTCTCCATTGCCCAGTACCTGACCTCACCGATGCTTGTGTCTGAACGAGAGCAAATCTAGTGGAAAGCCTTCCCAGATGAGTGAAATGTGTGATATAAGCAGAGAGAACTAGCTCCCTATCAATGTTCATGGTTTTAAAATTGAATGTTTATCAAGCACATACTGTATGGGTCAAGTTGTTGCCCACATAATTTTGCTATGTAGTGTATGTCTCTCTATAAGAATGTTTCAAAGCTTCCTATCATCCTCAATTAATATAACAATTTAATCACTGAACAAATGACAGGCTGCAAAAGTATTTACAGGTCACACACACATTCAACCATCCAAAGTTTAATACTGCAGCTGAATTCAGAGTATGTGTTCAGAGTTTAGAGAATATCGATATTCATAAATATTCAAGACACCTTTTCTTCTCAGTCTCGCAGGGACTTTTAGTCTGTCTTAGATCTCAGGCGGGGATGGAAGAGAGAAAAAGAGAGAGCAGCTGGTGCAATGATGATGAGAACAGTCATGTTCATTTTATCATTTTCTGTCAATGTGACGAGACAAAGTTTACTGCTGTTTACAGCTGTTTACTTGCCAAAACTGCAACTTGAGACACAATCAAAAGGAAATTGTTGATATTTCTCTGTCTGATCTATTAATCACATCTACAATAAACAATTCACGCAGCAGATTTGTGCATTAAACAAATCGTTCAAAATGAAAAACTGTTGCGTTCTCATTCGAAATGCTGCACAAAATTACAATTGTTTACATTTACACAATTTCTGAATAATGGATTTTACTAAACTCTAAATACAATCAAACATGCAAAAGGCTCTGAGGAAGCAATGCAAGCAAACGTATAACTCTAATAACACAGTAGCTATACATAGAGTGAGAGAGAGAGAAGAAGAAGAAGGAGAAAAAAAAAAGTTTAATTGAAAAGTGTTGATATAACGAAACTGTCATTGAAGTGAAAATGTCATGAATGACGTCTCAATGTCCACTTGCACAGACCCTGGTACACACAGACACAAAGTCAAAGACGCACACACACACACCTGATACCCTCTCTCTAACACGTCAAACGTTATGACTCACCTTCTCACACAATAACTGCTTTATTAGACTTATGAGCATTTGTTTATACACTGTAGGCCAATGTATCCACAAAACTGGAAAAGATTTTTCCACTTATTTTTTTTTGTTAAACTCCCCAAACATAAATTATGACTACACACCATTTCCTGCTTGTACTGAGATGTGAATACATCTGCATTTCATGGTCAAAGAAGCAGAAGAGCAATATTCACAATACAACTCTGAACTCTCTGTAGGGAGCCATGGTAAATGTTCTCTTTTTTCTACTTTCCTGTTCAGGTGTGTTGATTTTTTTTTCCCCCCGAAAAAGCTCTGTACTAGGCTAATACCTGCTTTTGCACTGCTAGCAGCAGCCCACAGAGACAATCACAGCTCAGTCCGCAGCCAAGCGCAACCACATAATAGAACAGACAGCAGGAGAAAGAGAAAACAACAGACGAGAATGCAGGAGCAGAGTTAGATAGCAGGACTGCCTCTTCGTTTCACTGCGTTCTGACGGAATTCAGTGCTAAGATAAGCATAATCTCCACAGCCTACCACAATGTTTTAATGGCCCTCATATTTTACACTCAAGTAAAATATGGTGGAGAATAAAATGGAAGAGAATAAAATGTTCACGATAATATTTAAGGAAACAAAATAGCAGTGCTAACATTAGATTTGCAGTTCACTGTCAACATAGATGCCAACAACAATGAAATTGGTAAGCTATGCAGTGCTAGCATTTCCTCTGCAGGTGTACGATTATCAACAGAGATGATATACTAATTTACCATGTTTTACACGTCTTTCTCTGCTAAACATGCTGTACATTTTCCTGGGTGCAAAGGAGTAAGAAAAAGTAAATACAATTTACTTTATTATTAACTACACTTAAAAGGTCAGTAAGATTTTTTTTTTTTTAAAAGAAGTTAATAATTTTTTTCATCAAGGATGCATTAAATTGACTGAAAGTCACAGTGAAGACATTTATAATGTTACAAATGATTTCCACAACAATTTCAAGCAGCATAACTGTTCAAAATTAATGATAAGAAATGTGTATTGAGATGCAAATCAGCATGAATGATTTTTGAAGGATCATGACACTGAAGACTGAAGAAATGACTGCTGAAAATTCAGCTTTGCCATCACAAGAATAACTGAGAGACTCATATGCAACCATTACAGAAGGTTCAAATGCTCAATGATGCTCCAGAAGGAAAAACGCATTAAGAGCGGGGTGTAAACTTTCAAACAGAATGAAGATGTGTACGTTTTTCTTATTTTGCCTAAATACCTTTTTTTTTTTTTTTATTTAGTACTGCTCTTCAGAAGCTATAGAAGATATTTACATGTTTACTAGAAGACAAAATAAGTTAAATGTACCCTGATCTTCAAATTCCAAAAGTTTTCACCTCCCGGCTATTAATGCATAATTTTTTCCTTGTGAAGCATCAGTGACTGTTTAAACCTTATGTAATAGCTGCTTATGAGTCCCTCAGGTGTCCTCAGTGTGAAAAGATGGCCAAGGTTCAGCAATCTTGAAACTTGAAGGGATGTTATTACTCATGCTCCCAACAACGTCACCAAGGCTCACCCCAATTGGCCTGATGGGGGCGCTACAGCGATCAAAAGTACGAAATTGCTCATAACTCCTAAACCCTTAGTTGCAGGCTCAAGTGTCTCGTGTCGTTGGAATCCTTGGCTCACACTGGACAAAACACATTGATTCGATTGTTCCTGGTGAAATTTTCGGGTATTTTGGATTTTTTGAAAAACCTACTTTTGCGAACTAGTCATAGGTTTTTTGTCACAATCGGAGCCAAAGAGGTGCAGAAAAATTCTCTGGAGAGTGATAATTATTTATCAAAAAAAAAAGTTGAACTTTCTTTGCAAAGGTACTCCAAAACGGACAGGGCCGCTTTTACAAAAACGGCTATAAATTTTGAACGTATCTTCGCCAAACTCAAAACACTTATGTAAACGCTCAATCTGAGGTTACATGAAAAAAATGGCGGCGCTTGGCCACTTGATGGTGCTATAAGAGGGAAAAAACGTCTATAACGACACAACCATTTGTCCTATCAACATGAAGATTGGTATGCACAGTCTTGGTCCAATGCGCCACAAGTGTCTGTAAGGATATTTGCACATCTCAAAAAACATGGCTGCCTTTGGCCAATGAACTTTGAGCACCTATTAGACGAGTTTAGGACAGGTCGATCAGAATGAAACTCAGTTGGCCTATTTGAGTTATGGCCATCAAGGTCTGTGAGAAATTTTTGAGAGAAATTGGCCATTGGGAAGGCGTTATTGCATTTTTAAAGGCCGTAAACGATTGTATATTGCATGGTTTTTCACACATACACACAATATTCATATCATATATCTCCTCATTCTGAACCACCTTGCTTCTAGAACCACTTCTGTCAATCAAACTGTTTGTCAAATGATTAAGAACATGTAAAAAAAACTACTTTTGCAAGCTAGTCCCAAAAAAAACCACTGCAGTACAGTTGTCTGGACTCTTTGGGAAGATATAACGGTGTCGTTTAGAAAAGGGAAAAGCCTGTCCAAAAATGCCCGAAAGCCTATAAAGCCTAAACAAAAACTCAAAACTTCAAGAAACCTGGTGAATACATGCAACAAGGGGACTCTAAACAAGCATGCAAAGTTTTATGGATATCAGACCACAGGTGGCACTATAACAGTTAAAAGGCTGCAGAAACACTGTATTTCTATGATAAATGATCTCAAATTGCAGAAAATGCTTATACATTTATGCATACACTAGATGCTCCTATCGTACAATCGATCTCCTCATTCTGAACAACTTCTGAACATTCTGACCATGGGTGATGCTACAACAGTCATAAATGCTAAAAAATCATAATTTCTATGGTTACCTAGATTTTCTAAAATATGCTTGTTTTAATCATTGATTTGGTGGTTACAGGCTTGCTAAATAATACATAATGTCTTTTTATATGTCCTTAAATGCCTAAAAGGGATTGAACTCAGGTAATCGCTATATTTATCTATGTATCTGGTCAAATCAGAGTAAATTTCCAAGAAATATTCTATTATAGTTTTCCAAGCATATGAAGTTGTAAATTCCGTGTTGAATGAAGTGCATCATTCGACTGCCTTCTTGTTGATGACAACATGCAGCTATATTGACATGATGTTATATAATTCAACAGCTGTTTACAAGGTCAAGTGTCACTGGGTGCTGTTGTGTCAAACCCAGACTATAGATATGTAGTGTACAGATGCCACTGTGTTTGTAATCTAATGTCTGGGGACTAATCCTCCATGTTAGAGCAGGAGCCGAGGGGTATTGATTTGAGTGCAAATGGCAGATGTGATGGGTCGTGGGCAGCAGCTATTTTTACAGTGACATTGTTACATAATAAACAGTTGGTCAATAAGTCAATTGAGAGAAAGAGTAGTGACATCACAGAAACCATGTGGTCTTAACACATAAGATATTTTAAAATAATTGTTTTAATAATTAAAAGTGATTCATGTTCATTTTTCAGTTCATATTTACACTTAAATGGTGCTAATGAAACATTTTGTAATAAATTCAATTTTAAATAAAGACTTTTTTCGTTCAAATAAAAGACTTTTGGACCTCACTATATCTATATATACTATAATCAGAATGTCACAAGACATTTTTGATATCCGTAGAGCCATTTATGACTGTTCTCGGCTTGAAACTACATAACTCACAAGAGCAATTAGACCGCAGGAGAACTTAAATCATCTATTGAGCAAATTCAATTCATTTCCCTTTGTCATTTTCACAGCCTCACTGATTAAAACCATTCCTCATTAGCCATATGCTAAATGAGCTTTAATTAAAGTCGACAAAGGGGTGACTGCTGTGTCTGAACGCGACACAGAGCAGCTCGCGCCTTTCTGCTTCTCTCTCTCTCATCTAACTCTTTGAGCTTTTTTTCTCAGGCAGAAGCTTAAGGAATCTGGCATATAAAAGCAAAGAGCGAATACACACAGGCAGGTGAATACAAGAGAGAGGGAAAGTTTTCTCACTCTGGATGAAATTGAATGCGGCATGGGTTCAATATGCTTATTGTCAAGGCAAATAAAACGCTTTCTGAATTCCAATTTCAACTTGTGCCTACAAGACGAGAAGGAGAGAGAGTTGGAGAAACAGATAGAGAGAGAGGAAGGAAGGAGTGAGTGAAATCGTGAGTAGGGATCTCTTTGCAGAGTTATTCCCCACTGATGTGTGATGAATGACTCTGTGGCAGATGTGAAATAGGCTCCATTAAAATGCCCCATTTCAGCAGTGGAGTGTGGCGACTGTCTAAACATCACCTGAGATATCAACACATCTTCCCTGCACTGTTAGACGCAACGCATGAGGAGAACAGCAACAAACAAACAGTTACAAAATCACAAGCTTATTGGACTTGATTGATTTATGAAGGAGACTATGATGGAGAGTTTTTATGGTTCTTGGTTCTCGGCTGTGTGCTCTTGTGAAGTCTGTTTGGAAAACATTAAAAAACAAAATAAGTTTAATTAGTATTTTTTTTATTTTTTTTTTAATATCCATGGAATGATGACACCTTAAAATGACAAGAAATTATATTGTGCTATCTCAGGCTATGTAATTTATTATTTTATGACTGTTTTTCAACCAGTACCAGGTTTGACGATTTCAAACAAATTTGCTAATTGCTAGCTAATAATCAAGTTCACAAAAGCACATATTGTACACTTTGAAAGGATTTTACTTGTAGATATTGACTATATTAAATGTAAGAAATAATTGTTTAAATGTACATTTTAAAAATGGTTACAGGATTGACACTGCATGATTGTAGAGGAGTGGGAGAAATATGCTTATATTTTAAGTGTTGGAATCCTGATTGAGAGATGATGTAACCTCCTAGAAATGATGTCACTTGAATGTACATTATTTTACAAGGGTTTTTTGATGAGGGTAACAGGGCTGAAATGAAATCAGGGGACACCAGTAAAATGATTTATATTTTATAGAAAAAAAAAAGCATACTTATGCCAAAAACATTGCTTAACAATATCATATATATCATATATCATTTTGCCTTCATTTTGCAAATTAAAAGTCCTGCTGAAAAAGAAAGATCATAGTGAGGGACAGGCCAAAACCTTACCCTTACCAGTATAAATGCTATTTAAATTATTTAAAATAATATTTAATTGACTTTTTTATGTAATAGTTATGAAATCATACACAGTATGGTTATGTTTTTAAATTTCACGTTTATGTTGTTGTATTAAATCTACAGACTTAATAAACATAAACATTAATAAAATAAACAGTTTAAAAAACTTAAACTTTTCTGTTTTGCAAATCTGTTTTTTTGATTGATCTTAGGAAATATTCTAATATTTTGAGATACTGGATTTTTGACTTTCATAGGCTGCTCTAATCATCAAAAATTAAAAAAAAAAAAAAAAAAAAAAAAACGTTTGAAATGTTTTACTTTACATGTAATAAATCTAGAATATATGAAAGTTTCAAACAAGAAATTAACTTTTTAACGATATTCTAATTTTTTGAGATGCACCTGTATGTTTGATTATTTTTTTATGGACGCAAAAGGCACTGATTTCGTGGAACGACCCACATTCAATTAATGTGTTTTTGACCTTAATGGCGTTCCATAGGCTGTGACGAGCTCGTTTTTTTCCCAGGCGCGTCTACACCGCAGCGAGATGAAAACATTCAACTTTTGAGAACGCTGCAAGCGCGCCGCAGGTCATGTGACAAGAACCAATCAATCAGCCTCACTCTTACCGCGCTTCTGTAAACAAAAAGAAGTTCTAGCGTGCATAAGGATTTCAAGAATTCAGAAGATTTTGTGTGAATGACGACTCAAATTTCGGTCTGTGTTTTCACAGACTTCAGAATACTTGAAATACTGAAAACGAATCATATGGACTATTTTTATGGTACTTTTTTTGGAGCTTGACGGTTACAATAATCATCCTTTCATATGCATTTCCAGTGAGACGGTGAGAATATGAATGGATTCTGATATTAAATTCCTGTCATATTGCTCCTGAAAGCCATTGTTACTTTTTTTATTCATTTATTTTGGAATATTTTTAAGCAGAATTCCTAACTAAAACGTTTCATGTATTTTTATAGAAGGACAATGTAGACCTAATTAAAAAAGGTAATTTAGTTAAGTTTAAGCTAAGTAAATTACTTTCAAAAAGGTTGTCACCTGAAAAACTGACAACCACAGGGTAATATAATCTAAACTCTTTTGGAGTGACTCATTACAGAACTTCCATCAGTGTGCTGTAACTCGGCCAATCATATTCTGTAACAAAACACACGCAGACACCACTCACTCATTCATAATAAATACCCAGCATGTCCTGTGTGAGTTGTACATGAATAGCCTGTTCAGTAACTAATTTAGAGAGCCTAAACACTCTGTAATGTTGGGTAATTACCAGCATTACCAAGAGACATGCAGCTTGGGATGAGCCAGTTGCCATCAGATTCATAAACACAAACACCCACCCACCCTTCTGCGCGCACTGACAACATGTCAGCCAGACGCATTTAAACATACAGCACAGACATATACAGTCCCATGAGAGAATATCACAGATTACAGCTTCCTCATTTATAAACACTGCTCCACCCAGAAGCCCACAGTAATGCCATTATGAACCACAGAGGTCCAGAAAAAGATATGGATTAGGGCATTTGCAGAACAAACAAGACAAACAAATGCAAAAGTAGCAAGTAAAACAAGAAGACGCACACTGCATAACCGAAGTGAGAAACGACAGTAGAATAACAAGAAGAACGGAAGTCACGCCTACTGAACTCCTGACACAAGTGTATGTAAATCACCGCTTGTGTGGCGGAGATTCTCGGTTGTAAGATCAGCTGTATATTGTGATCAGGAAGTTTTCTGTAAATTGACTGTGGCTACCCTAGTAAAAAAAAAAAAAAACTATGCCATAATTTATTTAAAATACATTTAACACATTTATTGACATATCACTTAAGACTTTTTTAAGACATTATTTGAAGTATTTCTGTACTGCACAATGCACATTTCTTAATATTATGCCTAAAATGTGTTTTAATATCACTATTAATAAGAATTGTATAATCTCTATATGTTATCAGATATTTAAAGTATATTTACATTTAAAGTGTACCTGAAGTATACTTACAATAGTTCCACTTCAGCACAATCAAATACAGTTGAGGTCAAAAATTTACATACACCTTGCAGAATCTGCAAAATGCTAATTGTTTTACAAAAACAAGAGGGATCATACAAAATGCATGTTGTTTTTTTATGTAGTACTGACCTGAATAAAATATTTCACATAAAAGACATCTACATATAGTCCATAAGAGAAAATAATAGTTGAATTTATAAAAATTACCCCGTTCAAAAGTTTACATGCACTTGATACTTAATGCCGTGTTATGTTGTTACGTGAATGATCCACAGCTGTTTTTTTTTTTGTGATAATTGTTCATGAGTCCCTTGTGGTAAAATAATGGTAAACTTTTGGTAAAATAATTAACATTTAGCAGATTCTGCAAGGTGTATGTAAACTTTTGACTTCAACTGTATTTGTAGTATGCTTAGCACAAAATACACTACCAGTCAAAAGTTTTTGAACAACGATTTTTAATGTTTTTAACCAAGCCCAAGCATGCATTTATTCAATTTATTAAATGTATTTTAAATATAGGGCTTTGACACTCAAATTTGAAATTTCACAATTTGATTCTGATTTACAAGCTTGTGATTTGATTCAGTTTCAGATTTAATTCAATTTCAGGTACAGTACATGCCAAATTTTCTCAAGGAAAAATAAATCTCTCAACTATTGCTGCAAATTACAATTACAATTACATAATTATATATCTACTCCAATTCATTTTTTGAAATATAAACATTAAAATGGATGCTGAATAAAAACTGATTTATTCAAACATAAATTGAACACTGAAGAACAGTAAAACTTATAATGAATATGTTATATGGTGCATATATTTAGCAAAATGCTCCTCTCTAGAGTCCATTTTTCTAGCTGACTAACGGGTCACAATAAAACATTAAAATGACATGAAAAGAGTTTTTACAGTTACAAAAGCTTGGATTTAGTGGAACTAATGGTGTCATAATAAATCTAAAAAGCATGTCACTGTTGTTGGCGTTGAGTTAGGCCAATTGTAAACTAGCTGTCATCATCCGAGCTTGTGTAGCCAATCTGGATAAGCCTCACTGACTGAGTGAACCAGCTGTTTCTGAATCACTGTCACATTAATGTGCCGTCTGCGCTCTCTCAAGTTGGACAACCAACACGCACAGCTTCAAGTCAGACACTTATCGTTCTGCTCAGCACCACATGAAGTCAAACACACCTAGTGCCCCCCTCCTCAAATTTGTTGTCAAATGAAATTGAATAGTCTGCCAATCCTGACACCAATTTTTTGTCACATGGTATTCATGGCTCAGGTGCCATCATAGTTCACAAACTTGCCAAAAACTAAGCAAAGATGACAGCAACTGTCATTCAGATATCCAGCTATTATAGACCTCCTGGAGAGAGACAAGTGTACGGCATGTTCAGTTTAAAAACCCTCTGGAAGGAACTTTTTCAAATGAAAGCATTGCTCCAGGACATGATCGGAGGCAAAGCAGGCTCATTAGATCCCGCAGCCTTTTGGTGCATGATCAACGGCTTTTGATGCTTGCCGAGACACTTGTGTCCGACTCTCCCTTCAGCACAAAAAAAGGTTCTTAACCTTCATCGAGAGGAACAATCGCCAAACTAGCATTCTGTAATTTAACCCCGAGCAGCACCATGCAGGGGACAATGCGCTGATTAAATACATTATTCATGATACACTCTAGCTAGACTTACAGATGGCAAGGAAGTGAGAGAGAGAGAGAGAGAGTCAAGGTCAGTGAGCGTCCAATGCCTGTTGTTTTGAGGCACATTGTTTACAGTCTCTTTAAATCAACCCCTGCATTGACTGGGTGGAGTGTGAGCCTTTCTAATAGACAATGGGAACAGGTGTCGAGGTGGAGCAGGTATTCATCTGGGACAAGTATGCATGTAGACAGCTCTCTGACTAAGGGGAAGTATTACATCAACAACAGTCACTGCACATGTGCGATCACAGTGAGTCATGTTTGGAGAGTTTTTGATTAGTTGGCTGATGTAGGCCTAAACTCAACATACAGGCACTATGAGCCTTTCCAGCACATTTTGGTGATTTTAATTTTTCTGTTTAACCCAGAACAAAAGAGTAAGAGAGACTGCTTCATCTCAGACACAAATTGTTTCATGTCAGTGCAAAACTCACAGCTGGGCTCCCCATCTCTATTCCTGGAGGGCTGAACATATCTGAACAAGCAAGTCAAGGTGGTCAGAAAAACTTATTACATTGGTATTGTTAATAATGTCTGTAGGACACAGGCCCTCCAGAACTGGAGTTAAAAAGGCCTTGTGTTTTATTACAAAACTAATTACATCTGCTTTGACTTTCCTTTAAACCAGACACAGCTACCATATAGGCCACGTTCACACAGCAGCAGAATACGGTTGTCGATACCGTATTTGAGTCCTTAATACGGTTATGTTCACACACAGTACAGTTGTTTACAGGTGTGAAATTTACGTGTGTGTAAATTTTCAGGACTCACAACCACATTCTTGGAACACACGCACTGTGTGAACGGAACAGGACTGGACAATGTCATAGAGTGTGAAAGAGCCACTCTGCCGCACAAACGCTGCGTGGTATAATTGGTGGTTTTGGTAACTTACCGTGACGGAGAAATGAGCTGTGTGTCATCTGAAAGTTTATATCCAGTCTCCACCGGAGCCGCTTCCTCCTGTCAGTTTTGCGTTCTTCGTGCGGCTCAAATGCTTCGCTCTCCACTCAAATTTAAAAGCTGCTGTCGGTTAATGATGATTTGATGGATGAACTCGCAGCTAGATTGGACTTATGTCATGTCAGAAACTGGTAATACTTTCAGTTTTATGGACGTCGCCATCTTTGATGTTGCTTTGGTCTGTGTTGCTATGGTTAATGATACGTTGCTATGGTTAAGAATACGGGCTTGACTCCTGTTGCACATTCATACAGACCGTATTCGAAAAATGACTGTTAGCTGCTGTGTGAACGGGACATTTCGAGACTCACACCTGTAAGTAAATGCTGTTGTCAATCCCAAAAAATGACAGTGTGAACGTAGCCATAACCTACCAGTCAAGTTTTTGAACTGTAAGGCCCCATTTACACTAGTGCGTTTTCGTTTTAAAACGATGTTTTAAAATGAAAACAATCCTCGTCTACACTGGCGTTTTCACTGCGTTTCAGAAACGATCGTCTACACTACACAACTGAAAACAAATGTCACATGACCATTCATGCAGGTACAACAATAGATATAGGTAGATGCTCTATTATTTAGATGGGGGACACATCTACTTGCTTGAAGTGGTCGAATGGGGAATCTGCCTATACATATCTAAGGGTACAACAATTAGCATGATGTTATTGTTTACATGGCAGTGTTTTCGAGCGTCGAAAGTGGCAGAGTAGTGTAAACGATAGGAGTAACGTAGCAAAAATTATTTGTTTTAAAACGAAAACACACTAGTGTAAACACAGCTTAAGGGGCCGTTTACACAAAGATTTTTTCAGCCAAAAACTCGACACTTTTTATGCATTTTGCCTGCTCGTAAATACGACAACAACGTTTTGGGGACTGAAAATGCATAATTTTAAAAACAGGTTTCAAAGTGCACTTTTTTGAAAACGGCACCATTAACGCTTCCGTGTAAACAACCAATACGGGAATCTTGCATGCCCATAGTACGGGTTAGGTATGTACACATGCGCAGTACGTGTCGATTTTAAAGGCAAGCGCGAACAAACAGCGTGCCAGCTACTAGCCTGGCACACGTGATACAGTGTTGTTGTCAGTTTTGTGGATATGTGTAAGCGTGAATCGTTTTGAAAATGTTGCCATGTATACGTGAAACTTTTTAAAAATGCAAGGGGAAAACTTGTCCGTTTTTGACTACATTGTTGTCATGTAAACGTAGCCTAAGATTTTTTATGTTTTTTAAAGAAGTCTCTTCTGCTCACCAAGCCTGCATTTGTTTGATTTAAAGTACAGCAAAAACAGTACATTTTTTGAAATATTTTTACTATTTAAAATAACTATTATTTATATTTTAAAATGTAATTTATTTCTGTGATTTCAAAGCTGAATTTTTAGCTTCATTACATCAGTCACATGTTAAAAACAGCTGAGTAGAATTTTTTTCAGGTTTCTTTGATGAATACAAAGTTCAGAAGAACAGCATTTATTTGAAATAGAAATCTTTCGTAACTTAAATGTCTATCATCACTTTTGATCAATTTAGAGCATTCTTGCTTATCATTTCTCTGGAGTAATGATGCTGAAAATTTAGCTTTGATCAAAGGAATAAATTACATTTTAAAGTATATTCAAATAGAAAGCAGTTATTTTAAATAATGAAAACTATTTTGCAATAATACTGATTTTGCCATATTTTGGATCAAATAAATCCAGTTTTGGTGAGCAGAAGAGACTTATTTAAAAAACATTAAAAATCTTCCTGTTCAAAAACTTTTCACTGATAGTGTAGATCATGAGCTTATGAGAGTATGTAAATGTGCGTGGGTAAAACTGATCAAAGAAAGTTTTTATTTAATGACCGTGGCTGTTCTTTAGATCTATTACGTATGTGAAGAATCTTTATGGTTTGCTTTTTAAGCATTCTGGCCCTTTAAACTCTTTCTGTGTCTGCTCAGTTACAGTGAGGTGCTGGTTAGTTCTGTTATTTATTTTCCTTAAGAGGATGGTGCTGCATAAATTATGCTATTTTTGTTTTGATGTTTATAGTAGGCTCTTTTATCTCCGTCAGATGGATGACTCAAAGAGAGAGAGGGAGAGAAAGAGTAAGTGAGTCCCTAGGGGAGAAGGGATGTTTTTCCTTCCCTCCTCTCTCTCTAGCCCTCAATTACGTTTTTCTTCGCTTTCCCGTTTTGCTCACTCTGAGGCCTGTTTCACAACACACGTGAAAGCAGTGCATATTTATTTCCCCTTCAATATTAACAGGTTACACGTCACACTGTCCACATAAACAACACAGTTCTGTTTAGCAGTAAAGTATGTCTGAGACAAGAAGTTTACTATCATCAACATAAAATATAGTTAAATGCACTATAAAATAAAAAATAAAATAGAGCGTATTACTTAGAGATTCTTTGATGTGAGTTCCACACAGTGAGAGACACTCAAACAGCACTTTCTCTTCATTAAATCTGACTGAATCCAGAGTTTGTAGCTTGAGATTACATTTGCATGTAAATGTAGTCTTTTTCATGTAAATTAGATTTCATCTAGTTTGTAAGAATTCTAAATAGCTAACTTCCGACAACCACAACTTATTGCATTATTAAATTATTCAAATCAATTCTCAACATAATTTGAACAGCTGCACTAAGTGTTAGCGGTAGAAGGCAAGATATTGATATGTTTTAGGTCTTAACTGATGTGATGGAACACAGGCAAAATTGAGGGATGCTTGGGGTCCTCGTAGCACTTGTTAACGGTTTGGCTAGCTGTTGCTAGCTAAGTGTACACTTCTCAGTGTGTTAAATGAGCTTAAAGTTGCATTTTCCTAGTTTTTGTAGTGATCATTTAACACCTCAATCAGTGGTTCTAAGCTTAAAGGAATAGTTCACCAAAAAATGAAAATTTAGCCTCAGGCTATTCAAGATGTAGATGAGTTTGCGTCTTCATCAGAACAAATTTGGAGAAATTTAGCATTATATCACTTCCTCACCAATAGATCCTCTGTAGTGAATGGGTGCCGTCAAAACGAGAGTCCAAACACCTGATAAAAACATCACAATAATTCACAAGACTCCAGTCCAACAGTTAACATCTTGTGAAGCAAAAATCTGCATGTTTGTAAGAAACAAATCCATCATTAATGTGTTTAACATTAAATTTTAAGCAAATTTTCATTTTTGAGTTTATTATTCCTTTTAGAAATATAAACAGCAGAAAAAATTCCTTAGTGAAAAGCGAGAAATCATACATCAGATGACATTGATGTGAGACTTAAATGTTTATGCTTTGTGTGTTTTAAGTTAATATATTAAGTAATTTGTAATTTTCCTGTATTAATGAAGCAAAAGCCTTGTGTGTTTGATGGTAGACAAACAGTTTTTTTTTTTTTTTTTTTCAAGGCTTTATATGCTATTTGTGTTGGTGCTGTTTAATTGTGCTTGACCTCTGGCAGAGGAAATTGCTTTAATGGCTCAGCTATTTCAAATGCTTGGTATATTTTTACATTTCCATGTTGCATTAGAGTGTTAAACAGGCCTTGCTTGTATTTATCTATGTGTTCTCTCATCTTGCTCTGGTTTGTTATTCTCTAATGTTTGCCTGCTTCTTCCTTTCTGTTACCTGATTTTATCTCTTCGGTCCACGTCAGCTCCCACTTCTCAGTGTGTGTCCCATGTGAGGTGTGGTAAAGGCTTCAGTATGTAGTGTAAATGTCAGGGACTGAAGGATACTGAAGAGACACCGAAAGGAACAGTGAGGGGGGAGCGAGTGACATTTTGGATGGTGTCCCACGAGAGGACTCTGACGGACAGGAACATGTTCACTCAGCAACATTACGCAACATGTACGCACAGCGCCAAAAAAAAGCACACACACAAACACACAGTTTCATCTTTTCAGCAGCAGTGGAAATAAGGTGAATGAAGGTAGGGAAGAAGAAATGGATGAAAGAGTAAGTTAAGAGAGAGAATAAGACTAAGAGATATAGAAGAAACTTATCAGGAATGTAGGGGGAGAAAGAGTAACAGAATAAACAGAGGAATACAGGAAACAGATAAAGAGGAGATGTGGAGGGAACAGAGTGTTCAGAGGAATGGTGACTTATCTGATGGCTGACTTTTCCCCTCAGCCTGACTTCTCAAAGCAACAGTTTTGCTTCAGTGTGGGGATTCATGCTTTTCATTGACTTTTTGCATGATTTTGACGATAATTTAATAGTTCTATATGAAAGTTTGGGATTTGCATGTTCTCTTAATCCTGACAATCACAACACAAAGACATTTCAAGAGATGCTTACCTCACTGTATTTTTGTAACAAATCAACTTGTCCCCTTTTCTATTCGCTTCTATTAAAGGGACAGTTCACCCAAAAATGAAAATTCTGTCATTAAAGGAGAAGTTCACTTCCAGAATTAAAATTTCCTGATAATTTTCTCACCCCTGTGTCATCCAAGTTGTTCATGTCTTTCTTTCTTCAGTCGAAAATAAATGAAGGTTTTTGAGGAGAACATTACAGGAAATTTCTCCATATATTGGATTTCAATGGTGGCTAATGGGTTGAAATTGGTCCGAATTGCAGTTTCACTGCATCTTCAAAGGGCGCTACACAATCCCAGTTGAGGAATAAGAATCTTATCTAGCAAAACAATTGGTAATTTTTTTTTAAAAAATATGCATTTATATACTTTTTAACCATAAATATTCATCTTGGACTAGTTCCACAATGCCCATTTGCATCTTCACACATTACGTAAACACTGGGTCGATACTTCTGTCTTCACTGCACGTGAGGTAGGGATGTACGGTATACCTGTACTGGAAAAGTACCAGTATGTACTTTATTTCAAACTGTTCGATACTATCATTTTGATCAGTTCGGTATTTTATACGCTGCTGTTCCGAAGTTCACCTGTAGGCGGCAGTGCTTCCCAAATTGCTGCAAAACGGGTAAACGTGACAACAGAAAAACGCGGTGGATTCTGTTAACTCCATCAACGCGCTCTAAATTAGTAAATGAAGACAACAGTAGAAGTGATATGTTTCATTATTTTGCATACAAAACATGATAAAGGTAAATGAGCTGACCTTACTGCACCTCTATATGCAAGCTTTGCTATAAAGCATGTGTTGCCACAGGAGGCAACACATCAAATCTTGCCAAGCATTTGTCACTTGTTACTTGCTCATCAATATATTTCACGTGAATTTAGAGATTGACAGGTGAGTGCATGATTCATCGTTAATAAATTCAGTTTCAATTACCTTTTATTCACATCTGATCAATGCACATACCTAAGATGTGATACAGAGTAAACACGAAAGCTCAAATGTGTGTGACATGCTAGAACCAGTTTAGCTTTGGTTGCATAATATTTGCACTTGCATTTCAAACTAATATTAATTGAATTTGAACAAAGCAAGAGTTTTGGTATATTAATTTTAGTATCAGTAATATGAAGGGAATGTTTCTGCCACGCTGCCGTCTGCTAATATGAAGCAGCCGAGAGAGCTCCTAGATTTCATCAAAAATATCTTAATTTGTGTTCCGAAGATGAACGAGATCATACTGTTTACGGAATGACTTAGGGGTGAATAATTAATGACAGAATTTTCATTTTTGTTGTGAACTATTCCTTTAAAATCTCACTGGCAAATAATCTACTGTTTTATTTAAGGTTGCTTCTCGTGATCTAGCCCTCTGTGGGTATTTCACTTGTGTATGAAATTATGAATTTAAAATGGTAGATTAGTATACCGACTGCTGTATAATCAAAAAAATGTGAATATATAATGCATCAAACCTCTCACTAGCCAAGAGGGAGATCTGAGATCTATTACAGTAAACCATCTGGATGCACTGGTGTGTTAATGATATACCTGATTTTAGTCATATTTCACTGTATCAGGTTTATGGATTGCTTGGAAGCACAAATCAAAAGACTGTTCATTCAAAAGTACACCATGAAGATAACTTACATTCAGATTTATGCATTTGGCAAAAAAAAAAATCTTTCATTTTCTGGTGATTATACCATGACTTTGGCATTCGTTTAGTGCTATGTCTTTATTCTGAGCTCAACTAAAATTTTACAACATTGTGTTTTTGTATTCCCAGATGATTGGTACTGGATTTAGTGCTCTTATATAGTGCAAAAGTGACACAACTAGACTGATTTGAGGTTAATGACTTGTGAAAGTTAAGTTTCTACATGTAAACACATACACAGATACACACTGAAAGATGGGTCTTTTGTGCAAGAAGGTCTTGGTTTGACATGAAGGATTCCCCTCGATGCATGAAGTCTCTTCAAAGCTGTCAGAGAACGAGGTCAGTCTACATATGTGACCTTTGACACCAGCCTTCACCTCATGAACCCCTCAGAGATGTGTGTCTGTGTATATGTGCGTATGTGGGATCCTTCTATTTGAAAAAGTGAGAAAAGGTGTTCCTGTCTTTCCCCCCCTTTTCATCTCACTGTTTGTCCAAATTCTTCATCATTGGCTCTGCCACCCATGAAGCCCACCGCTTGATCTGCTTTATGAGTTTTTCTCAAAGGAAAATTGTATTACTCAGCTTTTTCAGAGGCCATAGATGTAATAGAGACCTCAGTTACGTTTCATTTAATTTTATGTTTCATTTAACATTTTTTTCTAGAAACAAAAACACAGTAGACGCATGAGGAAATTATTGACATTCATTAAAAATAGCTATAAAAACGAGCTATAAACTAATGTGGATAGCTTTGCTGAGATAATTTGTCTTTAAAGAATTCGATGGGAGATTTTGGAGAGTTTGAATTTCTACTGAAATATATGACTTTTGATTGCAGACTTTTCCCCAATAGAAACATCTGAGAAGCTGGGGACTTGTATAAAAATCTTCATTGCTCTCTATTAAATCTCATTGTGTTTGAGAAATAAATCTTTCCTGTTGGTTGTGGTCTTTGTTCATAAATGAGAAGCAAATCTCTTAACTAACTTTCCTTTCCAGATGTCCCCTCTTTTACTTTGAATCACCAAAGCTACACCAAAGACAAGCATGCACCATTTCAGAACATATTATTTGGCGCAAATGTTGAGGAGCAAAATTTAAACCCAGAGCATCATGCATTAGTCATGAGTCTAGATCTCTTATATCTGGTAATTCAATAGAAACAAAACAGCTTGTGCGACACTGAGAGAGACTCTTATCGGGTTATTTATAAAGCACAGCCACACAACAGGAAACAGAGCTAGGGAGGTCTGGTAGTTAGGTCCGCTAAAAGCTTTTTCCCATCTAGTGAACAAACATCTCTCTCTGTCCCATGCGGGGCTCATTTCAGCCTCCTATTGGATGAATCATCTCCTGGCTGCTTGCAGTCTTCTTCCAAAAATGCCATCCAGAAATTAGACCGTCAGCTTTGGTCCTTATGACGTACTTGGGTTTTGAGGGTTTTTTTATTATTATTTTTCAGCTGTCACTAAATTATTTTGGTAATCGAGTAATTGGACAACTATTCTGACAATTAATCAAGTAATCAGATAATTATGATTATGATTTTTTTTTTTTTTTGTGGTAATAAAAATAGACCTAAGCAATCAATAGCCTTTAAAATAACATAAAATACATATATAATAGCAATGAGGCAATTATCGTTAGTTCAAATAAAGTAAAAGCAAGTAATATGATTTTATTGAACAAAGCTGCTAAAATACATAATTTATTATAAACAATAGAGCTAATGTACATTATGCATTACAACAAATGACTGCAGAGGGCGCCAACGGCCCGACGATCGTTTTTACACTTTACAGCGAGATCTAATCCTTGTTTAATATTGGCTGAACGACTTTTAATTCAGTGTCCACTTAATCTATAATATTTGGGCAATTATTTACCACAAAAATGCTGCAGTCACTGTAATATCTTGAATATGTGGACATCAAAATGTGACAGTTATGCTGCCTTCACGCCATGTCCTAATTACCTAATTCCAAGATGACACGTGACATTTTACTCATAGCTTTCCATGTTGTCGGACTCAGAAGTAGCGCCTAAGTAGCCCCAAAACGAACCTGATGGCGGTCACGTGGTACATCTGTAAGTGGTTTAAGTCGTAATTCTAAAAACATTGGGAGTTTACAAGTTGTAATTACGAGTTCAGGAACACGTGAGGGCTTTGGCGTTGATAGTGTTGCCATAGAAACACATAATTCAGATTTAATTCAGAGTAGAATGTCAGGTGTTTCAGCATTAGCATATTGAAAAAAGATACTGATGTATTCTTCGGTGTTTGCTCAGGTTTATAAATGATTTACCTTACAAATCCGATAAAATGGTGCACGTTGAGTTCCCAGATGAACGCTATATTAAACCCAAACTCACAGCATATGCAGAGATGGAGTCTGAGATGCTCCATACATGTAAATATATGTAAACTGTTCTTGTGGAGCAGCATTATCTGTAAACGGAGCCGCTCTGAGACGCAGGTATATTTAACCTGCATGTAAATAATTATTTAACTGAATCGTAGCCTTTGTGAATTCACAATCACATTATGCTTATTATTTTTAAATCACATGGAGAAGAACTAAGTAAGCAGGAAAGGGCGAACTAAAGTTAATAGGTGGTAAAGATATGGGCTACTGAATGGGTGCCATATTTCTGTCCCCAGGACATTACAAATACATGTATAAATATGCATAAAAAAATAACTATAAAATACATTTTATTATTAAGCTTAGTGTCCTGCACATTGATCTAAATGCATTTTAAATATTTAATTAAAAAAGTTATTAAAAACTACCTAAAACACTGAAAAGATAGCATTTGTACATGTCCCCAGTGTAACGCTACATTTTAACATGAAATATAATGTTTTAAATCCTTAAGAAATCATTTTTGTTTTGCATTTTTGTGTACCTCCATATCCCATCTGTGCTTTAAATACATTTATTTCAAAAATAGATCTATAATGTTTTAGATAAAATACACATTTTAGTCATGTCCCCAAGTTTTCAGTCCTGTTACCCTAACACTAAAAAACTGGGAAAATTCCTCAAGACGCATTTTCAACATAACATTACAACATCTGGATCTTGTTGAAGGCAATGAAGTGACTGAAAGCATGTAATCTAATTTTCTGTTTTGTAGATTTGATGATATTGTAATGGTGGCTGGGCGCGTCATTATAGCTATTCTGTTACCTAAATTATTTCCTAGATGTTACTGGTTTATTTTAAAACTACAAATCTTTGGTGAATCGCTATAATTTGCTGAGTATCCTCATAATATTAGTATGTACTCTGTATGGCTATATTACATGGATTTGCTAATTTTATCCTAAAATTTCAATCCTGTTACTTTCAGTCCTGTTACTTGTATACTAATATATTGTGTACTTATATATAGTAACTGAGAAATAGTAACAGGGATGAGTGATTTTTAATGTAGATATTAGGCTACATCCATGTTAATCTTTTTCTCAAAATTTTGGCCTTCTATCCACACTGAGACAATGTTTTTGCCCAGAGAAAACTAATGATTGTTCTTGCATTGTTGTTTTATATTACATTCCTGCAAGTATGCAAGTGTGAAAATGTACTTGCAGTTGACATTCTGAAACATGCTTTTTAAAAGACATAAGAGTTGTGGTAACAGGACGGAGAAAAAGACATCCATTTTCCACTTTAAAACTGTAAAAAAAAATTATATAAAGTTACCTGAGATGGACAAATACAGATTTTGAATAGTTAAATAAGTGTATTACTACAACCCGATTCCAAAAAAGTTGGGACACTGTACAAATTGTGAATAAAATCCAAATGCAATGATGTGGAAGTTCCAAATTTGAATATTTTATTCAGTATAGAACATAGATGACATGTCAAATGTTTAAACTGAGAAAATGTATAATTTTAAGGGAAAAATAAGTTGATTTTAAATTTCATGGCATCAATACATTTCAAAAAAGTTGGGACAAGGCCATGTTTACCACTGTGAGGCATCCCCTCTTCTTTTTACAACAGTCTGCAATGTCTGGGGACTGAGGAGACAAGTTGCTCAAGTTTAGGAATAGGAATGTTGTCCCATTCTTGTCTAATACAGGCTTCTAGCTGCTCAACTGTCTTAGGTCTTCTTTGTCACATCTTCCTCTTTATGATGCGCCAAATGTTTTCCATGGGTGAAAGATCTGGACTGCAGGCTGGACATTTCAGTACCTGGATCCTTCTACGCAGCCAGGATGTTGTAATTGATGCAGTATGTGGTCTGGCTTTGTTATGTTGGAAAATGCAAGGTCTTCCCTGAAAGAGACTACGTCTGGATGGGAGCATATGTTGTTCTAGAACTTGGATATACCTTTCAGCATTGATGGTGCCTTTCCAGATGTGTAAGCTGCCCATGCCACACGCACTCATGCAACCCCATACCATCAGAGATGCAGGCTTCTGAACTGAGCGCTGATAACAACTTGGGTTGTCCTTGTCCTCTTTAGTCCGGATGACATGGCGTTCCAGTTTTCCAAAAAGAACTTCAAATTTTGATTCGTCTGACCACAGAACAGTTTTCCACTTTGCCACAGTCCATTTTAAATGAGCCTTGGCCCAGAGAAAACGCCTGCGCTTCTGGATCATGTTTAAATATGGCTTCTTTTTTGACCTATAGACTTTTAGCCAGCAACGGCGAATGGCACAGTGGATTGTGTTCACCGACAATGTTTTCTGGAAGTATTCCTGAGCCCATATTGTGATTTCCATTATAGTAGCATTCCTGTTTGTGATGCAGTGCCGTCTAAGGGCCCGAAGATCACGTCCATCCAGTATGGTTTGATATTGCTCCACTATTTTTTAGTGCAGCATTGGGGAAATTGGTGATCCTCTGCCCATCTTGACCTCTAAGAGACACTGCCACTCTGAGAGGCTCTTTTTATACCCAATCATGTTGCCAATTGACCTAATAAGTGGAAAATTGGTCCTCCAGCTGTTCCTTATATGTACATTTGACTTTTCCAGCCTCTTATTGCTACCTGTCCCAACTTTTTTGGAATGTGTAGCTGTCTTGAAATCCAAAATGAGCCAATATTTGGCCTGAAATTTCAAAATGTCTCACTTTCAGCATTTGATATGTTATCTATATTCTATTGTAAATAAAATATAAGTTTATGAGATTTGTAAATTATTGCATTCCTTTTTTATTCACAGTTTGTACAGTGTCCCAACTTTTTTGGAATCGGGTTTGTAGATTAAGTCTTTAAAAAACAAAATGATAGAAAAATGAAATTTTTTTGGAAGAGTTTTGGAAGCAAATGGCATTCGGTGGAAAGGTCCATATGTACAAGCAATCGGATATTAGCCTAATATTTCACCTACCTGACCAGAAATGATAAGAACAAACATGAATGTTGTCAAGATTCTTGCCCTGGAAATTCTGATTCAGTTTGGCCAACCACAAACATCTTTTGTTCCTGACCGTTTTTTGCACACTTCTCTTTGATTTGTTTTAACTTTTGGCAGTCTATAGTACTCCAAATGTTTTTCACGGTCCGACCGATTAGTACAGCCCAAAACATGACAATAATTAACCTTCTTCAGCAGCAACAATCAGCAAAATATGCAAGTCTTGTTCGGTTCAGTGGCCTCGTTTACATTCAGTGCCGAAAATATGGCGAATTGATGACACATTGTGAAAACATCTCCTTCATGTAGTGCGCCACGTCCAGTATTTTGCCGGTTACTTGACACGGTTACTTTTAAATCAAAGAGAAATGAAAAACATCAGGGCATTGCTATAAAACCTTGCATGGTTTTTCTGTCTCACAGTTTTATTATGACACTCATTGATGAGAGAGGTAAATGATCATGGCATTGTTACTGGTCAATTTGAAGAGCAAATAGCAAGATGGCTGAACAGATGGTGGTTTATTTAGCGCCGGGAAGACATGGCACATTTGTCATTTGCCCCCTTAGTATTTAATCAAGAATCTTGATCTATGCACAGCTAACTTTTTACTCAGATAGGACTGAATCCAGACAGCTCATTAACAGAGCCGCCTTCTTAATATGCTAAACCACCTACTTTGGGCTCTCGGCTTCCTCTTCCTGATTATCCGCACTCCCATTGAGAGATCTTCAACCGTTCTCCTGCTGATCAAGGGCTTATTGTGTGCCTTGATGTTGCAACCTTTCATATAAAGGTTACGTAACTGTGCGTGTCTATGTGTTTGCGTATATGTGCGTCTCAAAAGTCAAAGAGAGAAGGACTTTTTTTTTTTTTTGGTGACAGAATTTACTTTGAAGATTAAGAGCTGCGATGTCAAAGCTGCAGATTAGATATGCACTGATTGGATAATGAAGAAAAAAGTGGCAGCGGGTTTATTCTTAGCATATTTTGCACCTGTGTTGTTTTCAAACCCTCTTTCTGAGATAAGTACTCTTACTTTCTAGAAGTTGGAGGGAATTTTAGATGATTGAGAAGAAGGGAATGTGAGTGGGCTCACAGAACACAGATATCTATTGTTGTTTAGGCTGTCAAAACAGATTTTTTTGTGTGTGTATAACCCCACATATTCTTCGCAAATCTTTTGCTCTCTATCCCAACACACCAAATTCATTTTAGCAGAACGTAAATCTTTGTAATGCGCATCTAAAAATGTGATGTTCCATTAGCATGCTGACATATGTGCATTCACGTTCCACTCAGTGGCTGATCTATTTAAGCTGCAAAGAAGACGTGATGCGTTTTGTGAAAATGTGGCAGTGCTTTATTTTTACAGAACAATTGTGGCATAATGGAAGTGAGATTGTGGAATCTATTTTGTTTATTTCTTTGTATAAACTCCCGTTTATATTGAAATTAGCTTGTATGAGTGCATTAGATGAGTTCAGTGCATCTTCTTACAGATAAACAAGTATGACAGTGTTGAAGTGAAAGTTATCAGTGAATTCATCTACGCAAAATTTCAATTAGGAAAAGACAGATGCACATGCATACATGCAGCAGCAGCACACACACACACACACAAATACTCAATTGATACCCAGAGCGCATACACATCCAGACCGCCAGCCATAATGAGTCATCTAACCTGGCCATTGTTGCTCAGTTTTACCTCTATCTTGTTGCTAAGCAATGGTTCCTTCTAAATCCAGGGATTTGGACCTAGACTCCCCAGTTGGCATTCTAACATTTCCCTCTGTCTGAAGGATTTGGAAAAATAGTCACACATACACAGAAATGAAAAAGCAAATAAAGAAGAATTATGAATAATATAGAATTTTGTCATTTGAAAAGGCATTCTGCTAGACTAAATGAAATGTTCATTTGCATATCTAGCATTCTTGTAAGCCCTCAAATGCATCTTTTTCTGAATGTCTCAAGAGTAGATGTCACATTTCTGTATATATTAGCTTATTCATACAGACACAGGAGCTGAACCCTTTTAAATGATCTTATTTTAACTGTAGTAGTCTGCATTATATGTATATATTTGTGTGTGCACTGAGGTCAGTGGGGTTCAAAGAACAATATACACTGCTGTTCAAAAGTTTGGAGTCAGTAAGATTGATCATGCATTCATACATTTATTAATGAAAAAGAAAAAAAGCAGCAAGGACACAATCAATTGATCTAAAGTGACAGTAAAGACATTTACGTTGTTGCTTAGTTTTACAATGTCAAAAAAATTGTATTTCATATAAATGCTGTTCTTTTGAACTTTTTATTCATCAAAGATTCTTAAAAAGAAAGTGTATCATTGTTTCCACAAGAATGCTAAGCATTGCAAGCATTTTCAACATTGATGATAAGAAATCAACATATTTCTAGAGGATCATGCGATGCTAAAAGGAATAGTTTGTCGTTCCAAACCCGTAAGACCTTCGTTTATCTTCAGAACACAAATTAAGATATTTTTAATGAAATCTGAGAGCTTTCTGACACTACATAGATAGCAATACAACTGAAACGTTTTTATAGGCCAGAAAGGTTGTGAGGACATCATTAAAATAGTCCATGTGACGTCAGTGGTTAAGCTGTAACATTATGAAGCTATAAGAATACTTTTTGTGCGCAAAGAAAACCAAAATGATGGCTTTGTTCAACAATTTCTTCTCAGAACGCCGGCTCTTGCATCAGCAGCATTGCTGCTGACAAGGAAGAGAAGGAATTGTTGAATAAAGTCGTTATTTTTGTTTTCTTTGCACACACACAAAGTATTCTCGTACCTTCATAATGTTACAGTTGAACCACTGATGTCACATGGACTGTTTTAATGATGTCTTTACTACCTTTCTAGGCCTTGAATGTGGTAGTTGTGTTGCTGTCTATGCAGGGTCAGAAAGCTCTCGGATTTCATCAAAAATATCTTAATTCGTGTTCTGAAGATGAACGAAGGTCTTACGGATTTGGAACAACATGAGAGTAAATAATTATTGACAGAATTTTCATTTTTGGGTGAACTAAACCTTGAAGCAGGGTTATAGTTAACTGCTACTTAATACCTAAAAAAAGGAAATTAAATGAAATATTAAAAAAACATTCAAACTTATTGTATTTCAGCTAGCTGTCACAGCAACATGTCTCCTTTTAGTTTAATTTAATTTGATTGTAAAATGTTACAAAAAAAACTAAATATTTTTTTTAAACTATATAAACAAAAATACTAAAATAACAACAAAATGACTATAACTTTAAATAAAATTAAAATAAAAAACAAAATGTGAAAATAAAAATGAATTCAAAATATTAATAAAAACTATAATAGTATGCAAAAATAACAAACAAATCAATTTTAAATGATGGTGTGTATAGTATGTACAAATCATTTAATGTATGTATATACATTAGGGGTTGCACCAACTAGTCGATTAGTCGACTTTAATCCTGTGCCATGATGCTTTAAGCTTGACATCGACTAGTCGCTGACACAACAGGATAAGAAATATTTGAAGTCCACATTTACACTCCGTTTCCAAACAGTAAAAATAACAAATAAATGCATAATCCAAAAGCGCTCCACAAGATGTGTGATTATACCGTGTGGATGTATTGTACAGGTAAATTAATCACCGTTCTAATCTAATCCGTTGCCACATTGTAACGCACAATCATTCACTAGCACGAAAATGTACTGTCAACACTGTTCTATGATTTCTCATTAAAATAGCTTAGAAACTGAAAAGTTAGTTATTTCTTAGTAACTGAAACCCACAGCTTCTGAGAGATGCTGCCAGGTAGAATAAATTCACACACACAATAGCTCTCTCACTTATGCATTCATATAAATGTAATCTTTGCTATGTTGCTTGATCTGTATCTGATTTAGAACGAGCAGAAATCTGTGAGAAATATAACGACCCAAAGACTAAAGACTAAAGACTAAAGCAACAGCCATGTGGGCAGCACTGTCATATGCCATAGCTGTACACAAGGTGTTCGAGTCTCAGCACAAGGTTCAGGCTTATTTGTTCATTAATGCGTCATCTGCGATTAGTCAACGTTGACTTGACTTTCATCACATAAATGTTGACTTTAAAAAATCTGAAGTCGTTCAACTCCTAATATACACTGTATAAACATGTACTTGGTACTTTTGAATGCACACGTGGCAGTATGTAGAGAGACGACATGCTGAGACATCAGGCCAGTCAACCACAGCGTGGCGCAAAGTCAGGGTCAGAGTTCAGAGGCTTTCCCACATCTCAGGCAAAGTGTGTGTTTCTGCTTACTGTCACCTCGTCAACATGCACATGACCCCTGACCCTCACAACCTTGTGCCTCATTCACGCCATTAACTTTGGTGAAGGGATCAGGAGAGGCAAAGTTACAAACAGGATACACAACTAAACTAGATCTAAGAAGTCTAAAATCTTTAAGATTCCAAGTTAATTGTCTTTATCCCCTTGACAAAAAAATTTCAGGAACTCACTGTATTTTTCACTTTCGGCACTACAGTTTATTCAGTTTATATGATTTGAAGAAATCCTTGACACTCTTCAACTTAGTGCTTGCAGGGTTTCATAACTCCATTATGGATGTAGATTAAATAAACACATGGTGCAAGAGGACTCATTACTCTGAATATGTTCTCTTCATAAAGTAGCTCAGCATACTGGATTATATTATTGCTAATTAGCCACTAATCACAAGTGGCAAGGCTGAGTGATTTTGGAGCTCATCATCCTCTTCGTAAGTGTTTGTGTCCTGCCCCCTCTCATTCAGAGCCGTTCTAAAGACCCTAGAGTGTTCCGCAATTTTACATGATTCACTGCAAAATAGTTGCGAGCAAAGGTTCCGTGCCAAAGCTTTAGCTTTTTATGTGTCCGCATGAGTCACTCTAATTGGTGTGAGGCAGAGTGAAAGTAGCCATGTCTGAGGGTAGGCAGGGGGGCATTTAAGTGGTTGGTGATTTCATAAAATCGCTGTTACTAAGGCAACTAAAGGTAGACCACGAGGTGAAATCCATTCTATTCTATGCATATGTTAGACTTAAAGGTAATGTTCATCTAAAAATGACAATTCTAATTATGTTAGTGTTTATTTGTGTAGTTCCAGACCTGAAGATTGAAAACTGACTTTCACATTGTTACCAAAAATTCTCTCTCTCTCTCTATTCTTTCTTATTGATTGATTGATTTATTTATTGGACCATACTGAGACTTTTAAGCTTCAAAAATACAGAAATAACATTTTCATTAAAGTATTATTCCATCTTGGCTCTCCTTGGAACGTCCATGAGAAGTAACACTGTCCAATTTGTAAATAAATTATTATTTTATGAGAGGTAATTAAATAGAAATGGGTGACCAGTACAAGAGAAGTGAGTAAAGTGTAAAGTGAATCCATTAATTTTGTGTGGAAATGTAGTATTTATTTGCACAAACTCTTGTAGTGTCATGCAGTTTTATTCCTATAATGTTCGTTTTATCTGCTAGCACTCTGTGTCCATTTTGCTGTCATTTTCAGTGCAATATCAAGTGGTACGGATCTATAAGGGTTGTCAGTGGAGGACGCTCAGAGATGTGATTACTCCACTATTACACGTTTCCCCACAGGCTATCGATGGCTGCTTCTTCGAGCGCTTTTCTTTTGTCTTCTTCAAAGAGCTGGAGAGGTGGGTGCAGGAGGGCAGACAGAGCAAGAGACATGGAACATTGTGTGAAGTGCCGCACCTTGGAGTGGCATTGTCTGGTACTTATTCTTCTGGCTCTTGTCAGAAAGCCAAGCCTCAGGGCAAAGATCTCTTAAAACAAAGAATTCTTTATTAAAAGGTTAGTTCATCCAAAAATGAAAATTCTTTCATTAATTACTCACCCTCACATGTTGTCCCAAACCCATAAGACCTTCATTCATCTTCAGAACGCAATTTAAGATATTTTTGATGAAATCCAAGAGATTTCTCAGCCTGCATAGACAGGGAGGCAACTACACTCTTAAAAATAAAGGTGCTTCGTGATGCCATAGAAGAACCTTTTTTGTCTAAGTGGTTCCATAAAGAAACTTTAACATCTAAAGAACCTTTCTGTTTCACAAAAAAAGGTTCTTCAGATTAAAAAAGGTTAGAAAGAGATAGTTCTTTGAAGAAACTTTGACTGAAATGGTTCTTCTATGGCATCGCAGTGAAGAACCTTTTAAGCACCTTTATTTTTAAGTGTAATACGTTCAAGGCCCAGAAAGGTAGTAAAGACATCATTAAAATAGTCCATATGACATAAATGGTTCAACTGTAATTTTATGAAGGTACGAGAATACTTTTTGTGTGCAAAGACATGAAAAATAACAACTTTATTCAACCATTCAAAAGTACCACAACACATGCATGTGAGTACTTAATGACAGAATTCTATCCCTTTAAATTTTCTGATGGTATCATGTCAGCTTAAACAAGTTTGCATTGTTTACTTTCTGTATTAACTATGTCTGGCTTTTATGCATACCAGTGTGCAAAATGCTAAATATTTTACTCATGTCATTCCCTGTCTGCGATGGATTTTAACCTTTGACCTGTGATCAGTGCTCTGCATAACTAAAGAGCCTGAAAAAGTGTTTCATGTGGAGGTAGTCACACTATTATTTAATTTTCATTTATTTTATTTCATATGGGCATACAATCAGTTCAGCAGATAATTCCAAGCATACTGTTTAGATGAACTTTCCTTTAAAACAGAAATATTTATTGTACTTCTAATTCAGGCTCACACGAAGCACAAGAGATTCAGTTTTGGCTAGTTCTTTGCATGAACTCAAGTCATCATGAACTTCATGACTCAAGTCCTGTGTTTATAATGAACAAGCACAAGTCTCAACTGCAGATACTGAAGTAATCTGATTGAGTGTTTACACGGCTATAATTTATCAAACAAATCATCTAAGGTTTACACAAGTCCTTTTAATGAAACTGAAATTTCAGTCAGATTTGGCCAGATTTATTCCAACTGATGTTGCTACATGAGACCATTTTATCCCAAATAGGCAACTAATCTGATTAAAAATGGATAATTAGAGTCCATGTAAACACAGTACTGTCTTCTACTTCAACATTCATACTGGGGAAACCTGCATTTTGTTACAAAACTCCTTTCCTATAGTTAGCTTGTACAGTGAAACTAGACACTTTTATTTGTAGTTATTTTGTAGAACTAAATGAGTTAGCTGTGCTTTCCAGTGATAATGATCCTGAATGAAAACTGGATATCAATAATGATCCTTAAAGGTGAACTCCACTTCCACAACAACAATTTACAGATAATTTACTCACCCCCTTGTCATCCACAATGTTCATGTCTTTCTTTCTTCAGTTTTAAAGAAATTGTTTTTATGCAGAGTAAGACAAGACAAGCATTTGGCATTAAAATGTATTTAAATTGTATTATTTTTATTAAAATAACTGATCGTTACGCTAGATAAGACCCTTCTTCCTCTGCTGGGATCATTTACAACCACATTTGGGATCGTCTGAGGCCGCATTTAAACTGCCTTTTGGAAGTTCATAATCGGGGCACCATATTAGTCCATTACATGGAGAAAAATGCTGAAATGTTTACCTCAAAAAACATAATTTCTTTACAACTGAAGAAAGAAAGACATGAACATCATGGATGACAAGGGGGTGAGTACATTATTTGTAAATTGTTGTTCTGGAAGTGGAGTTCTCCTTTGAAGGGATAGTTCACCCAAAAATAAAAATTCTGTCATTAATTGCTCACCCTCATGCTGTTCCAAACCTGTAAGATCTTCATTTATTTTTGGAACAAAAATTAGGATATTTTTGATGAAATCCACAAGCTTTCTGACCGTTCTGGCCATTTATGGCCCAGAAAGTTAGTAAGGACATTGTTAAAATGTTGTGAAGCTATAAGAATCTACTTGTTTGCGGCTTCTTTGCGCACAGAAAGTATTCTCGAAGCTTCATAAAATTACAGTTGAACCACTGATGTCACATGGACTATTGTATTGATGTCCTACCATTCTGGGCCTTGAACGTGTCAGTTGTGTTGCTCCCTATGTAGGATCAGAAAGCTCTTGGATTTCCTCAAAAATATCCTCATTTGTGTTCCAAAGATGAACGAAGGTCTTACAGCTTTGGAACGACATGGTGGTGAGTAATTAATGACAGAATTTTCATTTTTGGGTGAACTATCCCTTTAAGTGTTTGGAGTCTTCACTATTATCTTATAAAGATCGTTCTGCGGACCTGCCCTGATTGGGCCTTGGGAACTTGTTGAATTATGTGAGCCCATTTACTTCAAATCCTACAGTATACTCATAAATTTAGCTTCATTAAGCTGTCAAGTACATGCAAGGTGGTTTACGTAAACACTTAATGTTTGTGTGTGTGAGATCCACGCATGAATCACTTTCTGTCTTCTTTACCAACAGTCTGGGTCTGTTTTCCCTGAAAGGCCCCATTGGCAGGCCTGAAGCCAGAGCATTTCCTGTTGCTCTCTGCTGACAGCTGTGATGAGTCTCCAGGGAACATCATGTCATCAGTCCCCATGCAACACATTCAGGGCCAGGACTGCACACGACAGGACGTGGAGCATGTTTTCTCCCTGGAGGGTTCAAAATTGAAAATATGAGATTATATGTTGCCAAATCCCTCATATTTATTTAGAAAATAAGACATTGTGCCGACAATTAGTGATCTCTTCTGTCATCATGGGGAGTGACACTGATCGATGATGGAAATGTCAAATTAAAATGGCATTTGTGTTGTGTTGCATGAGAATATCAGTTACTTAGAGTGTATGTGTGTGTGTGTGAGAGAGAGAGAAGTGAGAGTGTTTCAGAACAAGTTCAAATGATCTGACATAATAACTCTGTCCCAAAGCCAAGTGAGCTGTTTTGCTGTCTCCTGTCTTCTAAGGCAGCATTATAACTGTCACTGAACTTAACTGACTGATTTGAAACACTTTACGTAGTGATAAGTTATGATTAGTTTTGATACTTTTTTATGTTGGCATGTTGCTAAGCTTGCAGCACAAAAAGCATAAAAATACACAGCACACAGAAATATTTTGGTAAAATTGTCAGAGCGTGTCACAATGCATTCTGGGATTGGCTTCTCTGATTGTTTTGGCAATGCTGCATTTAAAAGTTAGGTCACCCAAAAATAAAAATTCTGTCATTAATTACTCACCCTTATGTCTTTCCACACCCATAAGTCCTTCGTTCATCTTTGGAACACAAATTAAGATATTTTTGATGAAATCCAAGAGCTTTTTGACCCTCCATAGACAGCAATGCAATGCCGAGAAAGGTAGCAAGGACATTGTTCCAGTACATGTGACATCAGTGGTTCAACCTTAATTTTATTTACAATACTTCTTGTTCACTAAGAAAACAAAAATAACAACTTTTCATTTTGGAATGATCTATCCCTATAAGATTAGACAGCTTTTTCATTATATTATACTAAACTGGTGTAGTTTGTCATAATAAATCTAGTTTTTCCATTAACAAATCATTGATTTAAGAGATTGCATTTCTCAACTATACATTTTAAGTAAATGTATATATTAAATATAACATAAAATATAAAATTTCTATTGAACTTATGTGTTTTATGTATTATTAAGACCACAGTTGTCCTTTTTATTTAAAATAATAAGAAAAAATAAGGTAAATAAATAAAAGGTTTTTTTAATAAAAATATTCAAATTTTTGTTACAAATAAATTAATTTATTATAAAGGATTTTTTGTAATTCATTCTAACTAATTGCAAATAAGATTTTTATTTCACTGAAAAGCTACTGTACCAGAAAAACTAGATGACCACATGTATGAAGTTCATTCATAATAAGTACACATTAATTTTTTATCTTATTCCTAATATGCTGAAAATGTCCCGTTAATGTTTCATGCCTTTTCACATTCAAACTAATTATGTTAATCACATAAATTATAGACTTTTGTCCATTCTAAATGGCAAAGTTGGACAAAAAATTAGCTATAATTGGTCATTTAACATTTTCCTTATGAAATAGGCAATATTTAATGTGTACTTGCTTCTCACCTCAAACGTCACGCAGGACTGACTTCTGTGAATAGTTACGTCCACCTTCTTTCATTTGATTCAGACATTTTGACATTGACATGCGCTGTTTTTGCCACTCTAATAACATACAGAGCAGCATCAAGAATATCAAATCTTGTGGTAGACAATTTGGCATATACTGTATGATTTTTAGGTTCAGTGTCTGTGGTGGTTACAGCCCTGGATAATAGTTTACAAACTCTCTTCATGAACCCTGTGGACTCACCCGGTAAAACCTGGTCATAGATTCCAATATGAGGGTCAAACTGAGATTTAGCTTGTGTTTTTCTGTACTGACACTCTAAAATCTAATATTCTTATAACTTAAAGGCTGAAACTGCATGTGAGAGTGAATCTGGCCTGTGTACTATTTGTACACACAAATAAAATGACATATTAGATTACCTTTGTGTACAGAGAGAACAGCATGACACACTTTCGGTGACCTGCTGCCTCCGTCGTTATGAGAAAAGGAGCTTGGAATCTCCCCTCTGGCGTCCACTCTGTAAACAGCTCTAATCAAACTGTTGCAATGGGATTTGACCTCAGGGATAACTCATATACACCGCACTAAAATATAACTGATCTTTGAATGATCTCTAATGACCTGTGTGCACATCATGCCTCATTAACTTTGTCTTGCATACATATAATGTTGCATTTTCCACAGTCAGCTCAACTGTGTATCGGTAAACGACTCTTTGGGGTTTTATTCATGCCCTGTTTGCTATGCTAATACGGCTAGGCTAAGTGATGACAGACAGTCAGCATTACAACTAACACAAGACAGAAACAGCAACTTCACTTGTTGCCATGGAGTCTAGCTTCCTGTTTCAGTCCAGTGGGCTGTGCAACGTTCAGGATTAGCACTACGCTAAGCACGGTGAGGGTTCATGTGGGTGTTAGTTGTCTTACTTGGATAATGATGGCCTTAATTAGCTACACGCTGAATGCAAGTCACAGGCAGTCATCAGGAGACTGCTAATTACAATCATGTAGTCTAGACACACTTTCTGTAATCATTATGCTGCAAACACACACATAGAAATGCACAATATATATGGATGTATATGCAACTATAAGCAATTTTAGGCTGGTGGGCTTTTAGGAATCATACTTAAACACACTGTACACCCTTGTTAGTTTATTTAATTAGTCCACTAACAGTTTCTGACATTATGTAGGCCAACACAATGTTGAAAAGAACAGGGTCTGTTGCTAGGATTTAGGGTTTAGGGGGGCATTTTGTTGAACTTTTGTAATGCCATATACGTTACTAAAAGTATGTCATCTTTTGTGTCAAATTAAAAAAAAAAAAAAAAAAATTATATGTAGAAGCTTTTTTTTAAAATTTCTAATTCAAACAATCAAATAAGCACAAGTAGAATTAGAAGTTATCAATCAAAAGAAATCGATATTAACAAAATGTATTTGCACTAAAGAGTATGAATTCATAACAATGTGAGATTAATGTTTTAATTATAACATTAAAAAAATAAACAGAAATATTGACTGATGAACTGAAATGATTTAAATAGCTAACTGAAATGATGAAACTAAAACTGCCAGTATACTACCTATAGGTGGCAGCAGATCACTGAGTTTATCACTGAATCATTTATTGAATTGATTCGTTTGAACGGCTGATTCATTCAGGAACTAAGTAAGCCTGCGCCCTAATGTGCATACTAACCATCCTAAATTCTATGTGATAGTATTCATTTTCAATACTATTTAGGGCAGATAGGGCAGATAGGGTGGATAGTATGCACATTGGGACGCAAGGTACGTGACTGTCTTTATGAATGTGTAATTGAATCATCGACTCGGATTCGTTTAAAAGCGCATGTTCATTCATAAACAAAACTGGTTTACTTGGAGATTACTTGAGACTATTTTCGTTGTCAAAATCAGACAATGTAAGTCACTTAATATTAACTTCTTGTTTACTGAACTGTTGTATTAAATCAATATCACATTTGCAGACTCTCTTAAAATCTTTCACGCACCTTTCATGGCGATCTCATAATCAACGAAGCTCTCTACACTGTACAATTAGGCTAATCTCTTATTTGCATCGTGTCTTTGTTATAATGAGAGGATTCATGAGTTTGCATAACTCAGGTTTTTGGCAGTGAGTGGATTCTGGTTAATATTGCGTTCAAAGATTCAATAGATACGTCTGCAATACATTACTCAACGCTGCAAAAACTAGTGTAGAAACCTTTTAAGCTCCCTTGATCGAAAACACAAATATGCACTGTCGCACTGGTGCTCCTAAATATTTTAATATTCGCACGTAGTAGTTAAATGCGACTGAATAGTCGCACTGTAGAGCCCTGGAAGATGGGTCGCGATGGCAATATAGTTCGGGGTGAGGGGGCGGATCACGGGCCCCCCATACCTCTGGGCCCTATGCACTCTGTCAGCATTTTCCCTAGACGCCTCTAGCGATGCCTCAAGAGAAGAATCATCCACAGTGTCCAAATTAGAATTTCCACCACAATATAAATTATGTATTGAGTGCCTGTATATGATGGAAATAATTTTCATACACATATATACATAACAGTTCTTACTAGTCCTCGAATCTAATTGGCTGAGAGGAGTGCAATATTCTAGTGATATCGGAACTCCAACGTTTCACCGTTGCATCACTCCGCTCGCAGTATTTCTCACAGTGAGTGTCATGGCGAACACCCAAATCCACTATAATTTCATAATTTATACTGTTTGGTGTCACAGAATGTAGGCTAGTTTTAGGAGTTATTTAGGTGAGCATGTACTTGCTTAGATTTCAAATATCTGGAATTTGCCGCTGGCTCTGATGTTTCTGTAATGGTTAAATTAATTTAGGGTTAGGGTAAATCTAATGGGCAGTTTTTGGTCTCATTAATCTATTATTCGTTCCAGAGCGAACAGTTTTGGCTGAGGGCAAAATGTCATCATGTTCTATTTTATGCAAATTTCATGCTGTATATCAGAGCTCTGCCTTAGTACTTTTGACTGAATTTCCTAGCAACTTTTGTTTTGGCTGTTGTTGTTTAATAAATATTATTATGCAGTAAGTAATATTTTATGTAAATAATAGTAGTATTTAATAATAGTATTTAGTATTGGGAACTGGTGTGTTGTTCATGATGGTGATTTTAGTTACAATTCTGTCATTAGATGGCGACAAGAATCTGTTGCTGAAGCTGCTCAGTCCATCTCTCTCTCATAATACTCATACAATAAGCTTTCAGTGAAGCAACTCAACGTTCCTTCGTTATTATTTCCAAAGTTATGTTTTTGAATTAGTAATGGAGGTTTGGGCTCAACTGTTAAACTCTCAAACTGAGATTCAACCTCCTGGGACATAAAAGTCAAAGTTGAAAAACCACCCAATTTTACATTACTGGAATCAAAAACTTTGTTTCAAGTAATAAACATGCTGGAGTGTGAGTTTATGCTGCAGTCTTTATCACTGTTGTCACACTGTGATTTGAAATGGAGTCCAGCAGGATTATTTGATCTGAGTGCATGTGTGGGTGTGTGTTGATGCTCTCCAACACTGACCTCAGATGGGTTTACTTGTGCTGGCCAGCAGGACACTGAGTCAAGAATGAAATGTCACGAGGCAACACACAAACATACACAATAAATCATCATATTTTTTTATTTTAGAGGGAATTTTTCAAGCACTTACATCCGGAAATGCAACAAATAGACGCATATAGATGCATTGATAGTTTTCTAACCTCTATAAAGGGCACAGTGTTCCTCTCAGTTAGACTCTTTGGCACAGCCAGGATGTGTAAAAGGGTCAGTCACTCCAGACAGCCAACAGGATTTATGTCTTCTGTCTGGCTGTGGGCGCGCACACGCAAACAAGCCAGTGGAAAGATAACAGGATACAAAGCACACAGAGCACACAGTTGATGTGTGTCAGATTAAAGAGGGACTAAGTGACCTGCACTGTAAAGATGCTCTGAATAAGAACAGAAATCAATCCGGTGTGTCTGTATATAGTCATTGCAGACAGATGTATTGTAATGTTTGATAGGTGAAGTGTGTTCTAACGTCTAAATAGCTGAAACGTTGCAGTACTGGAACATTTGTCATCTCCAGTCAAGCATCACTATCAACTGCTCTGTGAAAAACAGCTGCTTATCTCCCAATAGCCCAGGTGGAAACTGCTTCTAGACAACCCCTGAATTCAAACATGCTCTGCTTATCATGACTCCACTCTTGAACAACTCTGGCACTATTTTTTCAAGGCACTGTGGCACACCAAACTTACTTTCCCGCCAGGCCCTGCCTGAACTGACTACTGAAACAATAAATAGGAATTTTTACATTATGAATGGAATATACTGGAAATACTGGCATAACTTCTAAACTTCAGGCCTCACAACACGCTTGTATGAATACATTAGCTATATAAAATCTACCAAACAAAATTTAGGAATCCACTTATATTTAATTGCTGATACAGATAAGGGATACTTCTTACTTCCAATAAATGACATATTGCTGTACTATGTAAATATAGATAATACATTACCATTTTATTTTTAAAATTAAAAAAGAAAACACTAAACAGGCATATCACTTTAGCCATCTCAAGATTTTAATGTACATATTAATGCATATTTATTTTGAGATTTGCTAAAGATTACATTTTAACAGTGTTATTAAATTATTAGTTTTTTAAAAGGTCAACATTCACTGTAATTTCTTTTGAAGATTAATAAAAAAAAAATAAAACTGATTATTGGAGTATGCTTTACAAATAAATACTATTTCAGTCTTTCTACTTTCATGTTTAATTTAATATGTTACTTGCCATTTCTCTGTAATTATTTGTTAAATTTATTAGCAATTTTTAAGTGAAAATTATTTTAGAGTCATTCCTATGCCTTTTATTTTCAATGTGTTAGATGATTGCAAAGTTAATCTAAATATATAAAAATAGGAGAAATGAACATGCATATATTCGGGGTGGGCGATATGACCACAATCTAATATCTCGATATGAGTAATTATATTTCACAGTAGAAATATAGTGCACAGCATAAATTAGTACACCCCCTCTAAAACTTAACAAATTCAGCAATTACTCTTTACTTAGATAACATGTTAGGGTTCTTTGGAGATATGATGTTCCAACAAGCCTGCTTGATCAGTTACCAAAGAAGAATGTCAAAATTATTCAGCAAAATAAGATTTTTATTTATTTATTTATTTTATCAAAGTGTTAAAATGTTGTGTTGCGAAAATGAGTACACCCTCCTGAAAGTTACTAAATAAAACTAAAAAAAAAAAAAAAAAAAAAGTGTATAGGTTTAAGGCTATTTTTGATCCACAGGTAAGTATATTGAACCAAAACTTTTAAAGACAAGTCATTTCCTGGCACTTAAAAGTGTTATATAGCCCACTGAATCATACTCAGACTTAATGCTGGCAGCACGGAACCACTTGGGATTTATGTCTTAGCATAAAAGAGGACAGTGGTACAAGAGGAATACCAAATTATTGTTTCAAGTATGAAAATATGGCAGAAGCAGCACCGACATTCAAAAACAATGGACTTGTGACAAGGCTCCTGAAATAATCAGGTCTTCACTTTAAGTTTTCATTTAGTGAATTTTTTGCTAGAAATGGAGCAGGAGAAATACAACGCAAGTGTCTCAGAGCCACCAAAAGCTATTAAAAGAGTGACACTTTATCTCACAGAGTATGACGCAGCCTGCAGAAGTGACATGCATGGTTGTTGTCACCACTAGAATTACCTACTGTAGCCAAAGCACAGTAAACTCATTTAACTTCTTGCAAGGCCCATATTTACAAAATATAGACTTCTGGGAATCCATACTCTGGTCTCAAGAGACCAAGTCAATCATTTCAGATCCAAAAGCATCCAAAATGTTCTGGTGTTGCTAGAGGAGGAGTACAGTGAGAAGTGCCTGGTTCCCACAGTGACCTTCAGTGGTAGTAAAGCTCTTATATAGGGATGTATGAGTGCTAAAGATGTTAAGGAGGTTGTACTTTATCAATGCTGTCATGAATTCACACACCACTGTGTAATGTAATACAAAAACTTGAAACAGAAGATGCTACCCTTTCCTCATTCCCTGCATTATTGGGCATTTTTTCAGCATGACAGTGAAGATATTCATTCTCCCAAGGTGAAAATCCTTCATTAGAGATGTATTTCACTCAGTCTCAATGCTCTTGAGCAGCTGTGGGGGATTCTGTATAGACGAGCTGAGCAAAACTCCCCATTAAAGACCAAGGCATTTAAGGAGGTCGTCCTCCAGGAGTTAAATAGGACAGATGTGAAAATTTGTCATGAACTTGTACACTCAATGCCAAGAAGGGTCAGAGCAGTATACTTAAAGTTCTGGAAGACATATTAAGTATTAGAATATTATACATTTGCTGAATTAAATCTAGGGTTTACTCGTTTTTGCAATCCTTCATTTAAACAAAATTGGCTAATTTACTTATGTTACAGAAAATATTGGCATATATATGGTTGTTTTTATTACACTGTCAGAAAAAAGGTACAATTCTGTCGCTGGGGTGGTACCCTAAGGTACAAAGTGAAAAGGTACAAATATGTACTTTTAAAGTACTAATATGTACCTTTAAGGTACCAATATGTACTGTTTACGTGTAGGTACAAAGATGTACCTTTTTACTTTTGTACCTTAGGGTACTGCCCCACCGACAGAACTGTACACTGTAAAAAATAAAAAACACAATTTGTTGAGTCAGCTTAAAATAATTTGTTACCCTGCTGCCTTAAAATTTTAAGTTCAGTCAACTAAAATAAGTCTATTCAACTTGAAATGTTAAGTTGTACTAAATAACAACTTAGATATTTGTGTTTGCTAAACTTAACAGATGGGTAAGTAACCCAGCTGCCTTAAAATCTGAAGTTGATTCAACTCAAATATCTAAGTTGTCACTTAATATACACATAATTTAACATTTCAAGTTGAATAAACTTTTTTGAGTTGACTGAACTTAAAATTTTAAGGCAGCCAGGTGACAAATTATTTTAAGTTGACTCAACAAATTGTTTTTTACAGTGTACCTTTTTTTTCTGAGGTCCGCGAGATCCTCAAACATGGGACGGCCGAAGTGCAACGGCGCCACATGTCGACGCACCACCTACGAGGCTATTGACGGCGACATAAATTATTGTGTTTATGAGGATACTTGCAAAGACGGGCATTTTGACACATACAAGTGTGTGTATTTAACCGTTCGAGGCCTATTACTTCACGTGCGCATGCCTCTCTGACAGCGCTCAAAAACAGTCTCTGAGACACCGTGCACATATAGTGAAATGACTTCTGTTTCGCTGCTGATTGTGTTTCAACGGCTTAAAATCGCTTGTTTTTAAACATCAGTGCTTAAATACATGTGCAAATTAGCAAAGCAATGTCATGTGAGCGTGTAACCGTGATAGAGACGACCGTCCAAATTCTCTACCAGTTGAGAAATTTTTACCGTTAATCATATCTACTGGTATATCATCCACACCTAATATAGTGTGATTTCTTTTTCAAAAAAAATATGTTTATGTTTAGTAAATGCATCTTTTGGTTAGACAGAGTCTGAAATATCATCTGTATTTTTCACTATTCAGGTTATTCACAGATTTGTTGTATGACCTTGCTGCATATACTTTTGTATGTTTTGCCTGTACCAGCACAGCATGCTGTTGCAGTGCATGGTGGGAGTAATAAATGCTAAAGAACATGCATGGCTCCTGTTTACCCCTCAGGGACACTGTTGAAAAAGATGTTTTCTCTTCTTCCAGACAACTTTCTCCGGTTCATCCTGATTTAGAGCTGAGATGTTCTGACAGTGTGATGTTCGTAGGATGAAGATTTAATGTCTCTTTTTATAGATGTTATATATTAAAAGTTTGAGGTCTCGGATATGTTTTAATGGCCCTGTGGTGATAAAGTGTGTTTGATTCAGGGCAGATGGAGCAGTAGTTTACGTGATTGATTTAGATTCTGTATAAAAGGCCTTTAAAATGCAATAGAGAAGAATGGGAAGGACAAGAATAGAGAGGAAGAGGAAGAGGTATTGTTGGCACTCGGGGTGAGTCTATTAAGCTGTGCTTAAGAGATATGGAGTCGTTCACTGACGTCGGCCCTGTCAAATGAAGATGTGGTGTAAGCCTCGGGCATTAGTTGTCACTTACGGTAGTTCATTTTGAGATAAAAATATTTACGAGGTACATGTGCATATATCTTAGTAATTATAACAGTACTCTGATTCTGGGTAGAAAAAAAGGTAACACTTTACAATAAGGTGTCATTTGTTAACATTAGTTAATGAATTAAATAACATGAGCAAACAATGAACATTACATTTATTACACTACTAATATTTGTTAATGTTAGTTAATGAAAATACAGTTGTTCATTATTTGTTATTTCACAGTGCATTAACTAATGTTAACAAACCCAACTTATGATTATAATAATGTATTAGTAAATGCTGAAATTAACATGAACTAAAATTAATAAATGCTTTCATTCTTAGTTCATGTTAACTAATGCAGGTAACAAATGTTAACTAATGAGCCTTATTTTAAAGTCTTACCAATAAATAAATAATTAAAATGTTAGCTTAATACACTGAAAAAAGTTGGTGTAGGATTTTTACTATAAAACCATTTTCACTCAGAAATAGCTAGTAAATTTAACAAACAATTACAAAGAAATGGCAAGTACTTTTTCTTTTATGTTTTTCTTATATTTTGTAATATAAAATTTATATTTTGTTATAATGTATTCTGACTACTTTTTAAATTACTTTTAGACTTTTACATTACTTTTTATCGCACTTATTTAAACTTACACTACCAGTGTTAAAAAATCTCTTCTGTTCACCAAGCCTGCATTTATTTGATCCAAAGTACAGCAAAAACAGTCTAATTTTGAAATGTTTTTACTATTTAAAATAACTGTTTTCTATTTGAATATATTTTAAAATGTAATTTATTCTTGTGATTTCAAAGTTAATTTTTTTAGCATCATTACACAAGTCACATGATCCTTCAGAAATCATTGTAATATGCTGATTTGCTGCTCAAAAAACATTCATTTTAGTAGATTTTTTTCAGGTTTCTTTGATAAATAGAAAGTTCAGAAGAACAGCATTTATCTAAAATTGAAATCTTTTGTAACATTATAAATGTCTTTATCATCACTTTTTGTCAAATTAAATCATCCTTGCTAAATAAAAGTATTCATTTCTATAATTTCTTTCCCAATATATACACTGAATCCAAGCTTTTAAATGGTATAGTGTAAAATGTTACAAAAGCTTTTTATTTCAAATAAATGCTGATCTTTGGATCTTTCTATTATTCAAAGAATCCTGAAAAAATGTACTCAACTGTTTTAAATATTGATAATAATACTACTAATAATAAAGTGTTTCTTGAACAGCAAATCAACATATTAGAATGATTTCTGAAGGATCATGTGACACTGAAGACTTGAGTAATGATGCTGAAAATTTAGCTTTGATCACAGGAATAAATTACATTTTAAAGTATATTCAAATGGAAAGTAGTTATATTAAATGGTAAAATATTTCACAATAGTACTGCTTTTGTTGTATTTTAGATCAAATAAATGCAGGCTTGGTGAGCAGACGGAAAATCTTACGGTCCACAAACTTTTGACTGGTACCATTGTACCATTAAACATACCATATAAAAGCGAAGCGAAAGAAAAATATTTTCCTTTAAATATCTTTTCTTTCTTTCTTTCTTTCTTTCTTATATATAATTATTTTATTTTTTTTATATATAATATAATCAATATAGTCTAAGCTTAATGGTATAACACAGTATAGGACTTTAAGAAAGGAAAAAGAAGAATTAGGGAGAATCAACAAATTAAGAATAATTTACTGCCATTGTGTGAATAATATGTAATCATGTAATCTATAAAAAGTAACTGTAATCTAATTATGAGCATTTTAAAATGTAATATACTCTAATTACAAGTACTTAATTTTTGGAATCTGATTACATAACTTGGATTACATGTAATCAGTTACTACCCAGCTCTGCATGGGACTTTACAAATAATAATAGCTGATTTTATATTTTAGGGGGTGTTCGGGTATATATGGTAATTTGAACTGAAAAATCGTGATGCAATTGAAGTAGCAACATAGTTTACTTCCATACTGTGCTATACGTCTGCGTGAAATTGATTTTATATATATATATATATTTGTATTTATTTTATGGTGTGTATGTGTACAGAAATTGCCTCTAATATACACCTAGCTGAGTATATTCACAATATTCACTGGAGTAAAAATTGACATCTAGCCTGTGTGTACTTGTTTAGACTGGAAACTGTTTGCGTGTCATGGAGACGTCAGTGGAGAGTAACGCCCTTTCCTGAACTCTATGAAATTAGTCTAAGTACTCATTCCTCATATCCACTTATGGAAGAAAACAGCGCTAGATGAGCGATCACTCTTTCACATTCTCCTCCTTGCTCGTTCGCTCTCACTCTCTCTCTCTCTCTTTTAGAGTGCACTGTGCAAAGTTTGCATCTGACAGCTAAAAGCCTGATGTCTGGTCAATAATTGATCCTATCTGAGTGTTCCTCATGCTCTGGAGAGAAGGAAACCTCTGGCCATCTCTCTCTTATCTATCTATATCGCTCCTACCCACATCTCTCTTTTTCTCGACATTTCTCTCCTTGCTTTTCTTCAGCTCATCCTCTCTTTTTCTCCCTGTCTCATTCAGTTTTTCCTCCCTCCCACACACACCTCCCCCCTTCCCGTCTCAGGGTGATGTGTAAGAAAGTGCGTCACTGATGGTGGTTTATTCCCGGCATTCCCTCAGGCCTCCAGTGACTCCTCAGCTGCGCTTTCATTAATGATCCATTACTGACAAACTGTCAACAAGCACTCAAACCTGCATGCACATGCACAAGAAAACAATGCTTTCATGTTCTGCCATGCCCACATAATCATACATAAACACAAACATGTGCTCGAAGCCCATCTTCAGCTTGAGAACATGAACAAGTGCATGGTTATTCAATTTGGTGCTAAAATCTGTTTTCTCATTGTAGTATTAGCACTCACACGCACCCTTGTGCAATAACGTATGCATATAATTATGAAGCCCTCACACACGCATGAGTATTCATGACATTTATTAAACATGAACTGTCTGTCTACACAGACTGCAAAAATAGTAATGTTAACAGAAAAACAATTTTCAAAACTAATTTTCACCATATGCAACCAAAAACAATTACATTAACAAGGTCAAATAATTTAATTTTACTGTAAAATATGTGGGAAAATAGGTTTATGATGCAAGTGTATAATATATACATTTTATTTATTTTTTGTTGTGTAATACAATGTACTTATACCGTAAAATATTTTTAGGGGTTCAAACGCATAACACTGAAACCCTATTGTAATTGTTAGACTAGCCAAGGATCAGCAATCTTCACATAAAACTGATCGGGCAGTATAGATTTTTTCTTTTCAGGTATTTTGCATTTTTCAAAAAATCTACTTTTGTGAACTAGTCCTAGGTTTTTCGCTTGATCGGAACCAAACCAGTGCAGGAAGATTCTCTGGACAGTGAATATCAATGATTATTTAGGCCGCTTTTACTAAAACAGCTATAACTTTTGAACTAGTCCTATGTTTTTATCTGGAAAAAAACACTGCAGTGCAATTCTCTGGACTCTCTAGGTCAATAATTATCAGAAAAATATTGAAATTTACCCTTTGGTGAGCTATAACAGGGTGGTTTAGAAAAGGGGCCTGTCCAAATATACCCAAAAGCCTATAAAGCCTAAATGAAAACTCAAAACTTCACAAAACCTGCTGAGCACATTCGACAGGTGATTCTAAACAAGCATGCAAAGTTTTATGGCGATCAGACCACAGCTAACGCTATAACAGTCATAAACTTGAAAAAACATTATACCTCTATGGTAAATTACCAGGATTTGCTAAAAATGCTTTTTTAATTATTGATTTAGGTGGTTAAGTAATATGTAATGTTTTTTTCATGTGCTTAAAAGACTTTAAATCGCTGTTTTTAAAATTGTTGTTGTAAGTACAAAAACAAGCTCACTATTAAATAATTTTCCTAATGTAAGTAGGTCTGTATTTCAAGGCGCAACAGATTTAATTAATAAATGTTAATGTTTTTTATTATTATATCAGTTAATAATATACACTCTTTTTTTGATGCGTTCTTTTAAACTTTGCTCATCAGTGAATCCTGAAAAAATATATTATGGTTTTCACAAAAACATTTTTTTCCAAACACAGTTGTTTTCAACATTGATAATAAAATTACACTTTTCTTGAGCATCAAATCAGCATATTAGAATAATTTCTGAAGAATCACGTGATACCGCTTTGCCATCAAACGCACAAATTACATTATAAATGTATTCAAATAGAAAACGGTTATTTTAAATTGTAAAAAGAATATAATAAATAAATAAATAAATAAATAAATAAATAAATAAATAAATAAATAAATAAAATCACAATATTACTGTTTTTACTGTATTTTTATCCAATAAATGCAGCCTTAGTGAGCATATATAGACATTCCTTTTAGAAGAATTAAATGCCTGGTGCATCGTCACCATATTTTTTCATATTTTCGGCAAAGACGAAATCCTGCCTGTTTTACTATACATTTTACAGGTATTTTGTTACATTGTATCCTCAAAGCAGCTCATATGTGGTCTTTATTTCTCACTATTATCCTTCTTTTCCAGGTGGTAGGTGTCATTTGAGCTCCTTGTGCAGGCTAATAGATCCGCCCCTTGCTGACCTCATCAGGCCCTTTAACCTCTGTCTCTAAAAAGCAAATCGACAAGCTGCCAGCTTCCATTTAATGGCCAGCACTGGTATTTACATCATTTAATTTAACCAATCCCCTCCCTCTCACACCTCACAGTTCATCACCTACAAAAAAACAGACCTAATTTAATCATAGGATACAAAAAAGAGGTTTTAGATATGCTTATATGTGATATGCTTACACATATTGCTGACTCGCCAAAGCTTACAGTAAGAGAAGATAATTTCAACCCCCAGAACCGTTAATTATTTAACATCTTTCATAATCATTCTCTGTACGTGGCATTTAATGTATATGCATGCATTCCTTAATACTGTTACATCAGAAGAGAAGCTCTGTGACCGATTACATAATGCATGTTAAATGTCTTTCTAAAGGATGTTGCAGGTTTGATTGTTTTCTAATTGTTGCATAATCACATGAAAAACAAGCACATTGTGGTTTATGGTAATAAATGTGTGTAGCTTTGTAAATCATAATCTGTAAACAAAGGATTTTCTCAATCCTTTAGCATATGACCTCATGAGAGGAAGTGGAAAGAGTACCGTTTGCATACATTATTATAATCACAACACATAGAATTCATTTAGCTTCCTTATGGAATAGTTCCAAAATGTTATGATGTTATGATAATGATGTGATTTTATGTGAATCAAATCAAAACTCATACAGCCTGCATATAGGTCTTGAGATGTGCTTTTATTTGATTTTATTAAAACACAACACTCGTTCAAGATGCTAAATATGCAGTGAGATGCGCAGTGGAACGAAAGTTCATTCTTATTTCACATTTCACTGTTTCTGGGTGCAAACGCTCTATCAGATTCCAAAAGCGAACAACAAATGGTGCTAATATACACTTATGGTGTGAAGTACACTGTAAAAAATCTTTTTCGAAAATTATTGGAGTACATTTTACAAGAAAGTGTTTCTGCTTCAAAATTTTCTCTTTTAATTTGATGTGTTACTTGCTATTTGCCATTTGTAAATATTTGTGAAATTCACTAGCAATTTCTGTGTGAAAACTGTTTTAAAGCTATGCCAATTTTTGTTCAGTATACTACTGAAATACCAAAATCTCAGTTTACTAAAAAAAAAAAAATATCTGGGACACTGCTAAGATTGTATTCTCAGCTGAAACACTTGAAACATTATTCTATTCCACAGAAGCAGTATTCTATCTTAGTTGTACACGACTTTCTTCTTTCAGACCAATACAAGTGGAGTTAAATTAAAAAAAAAAAAAAAAAAAAAAAGTCCTGGCTCTTCCAAGCTTTATAATAGCAGTGAATGGTTGTTGAGATTTTGAAGTCCAGTAAAGTGTGTCCGTCCATCATAAAAGTGCTCCACACAGCTCCTAGGAGTTAATAAAGGCCTTCTGAAGTGAATCGATGCATTAGTGTAAGAAAAATATCCATATTTAAAACTTTATAAACCGTAATAGCTTCCGATAACTGTCATATGCTTGCTCCAGCGTATGATGTAGGATGGGGGAAAGTGCCGAACGTGACTTTAGCTATGTTGAATCATCCCAGAAATACACACAAATACACCATTTTAAGAGAAATAAAATGTAGAGTATAGCTAAAACAATTCACTTTTTCATGTGATTTTCCTTTGCTGTAAACAAAGCTAACATATTCTCACCAGTGCTTAGTCTATGCTTATGCCTAGGGCTATATGAAATCTGTTTAATTTTTTTTCCCAACTTCTGTATTATTTTTTTCCAAATTCAGTTTTTTTTATGCTTTAATTTTTCTAGACTCTGTTTTAATGGTTAAATTAAGAATTATTAATCAAAAAGCATGTCTAACTACAGACCCAGTGTTTACAAAGCGAACGCGCAAAGACTAAGGAAGTGCAAGTAAGTCAAACGCTGTTTACAAACAAAAAGGTACAAATATGTCGGATGATTCTAAAGTTGTAGGAGAAAATAAGATTTCGCCATGCTCTACTTTTTTGAGCTGGAGTACACAGACAATGAACTTAGACGTGATTCGTTGCATCGTGGTTGCGCATCCCAGAGCCTGTGCTACACAAGCTTTTGTGCTTAAAAAGTACACAATTTTTTATTTTTCGAAAAAAAATGGCCGATCACTAGATAAGACCCTTCTTCCTCGGCTGGGATCTTTTAGAGCCCTTTGAAGCTGCATTAAAACTGCATTTTGGGAGTTAAAAATCGGGGGAACCAATGAAGTCCATTATATGGAGAAAAATCCTGAAGTGCTTTCTTCAGAAACCACAATTACTTTACGACTGAAGACAGAAAGACATGAACATATTGGATGACAAGGGGGTGAGTACATTACTTGTAAATTGTTGTTCTGGAAGTGGAGTTCTCCTTTATTTTTTTTGTGTTCCATTTTAATGCTTTCATTAAATTTTAATAATGAAAAGCATTTCTATCAATTGATTTCATTAAAAAATATATATATATATATTTTTTTTTTTAAGAAATACTGTGTTGTGTATTTACATTTTTCTGGAAAATAAATTATGCTAAATCATTTTTCTGGCAAATATTTCTTTAAAAAATATTTTTAATTATAATTTTATATTCAGTAGTATCAATACTGTCATTACATTATGTCACATATTTCTGTCACAGTTTCTTCAAGTTAAACCAAACTTTTATTTCAACGGGTTGCTGTGAAGACCTTTAAGTTTCTGTTCCTATATGGTATGATGGTAGTTTTTTTCACAAGAAATGGTAAAATGCTCATGAAATGACTCTCAGAGCAGTTCTATAGATTATGTTTGTGCATTCATCTACTCATGTATTGAGGCGGCAGAGGATAAAAACACTGTGAGTATCACGTGCGCTACGTACAGTATGTGTGTAGTAATGAAATAGCGCATTTTATTGACACAGAGACAAGCAAAACTTGTTGGGTTCATATTTCAATAATATTTCACATTCCGTGTTATACAGTAAATTACATTTTAATGTAATTTACTGTTTTCCACATCGCAGAATTCATAGGGCCCTATACATCCTACGTCACCCGCTGGAACGCCACTCTCTCGTGAACCTGTGTACGACAGTTAGCAGAAGCTAGATATTATGGTTTATAAAGTTTTAAATATGGATATTTTTCTTATAGAAATGCATCGCTCTGTTTCAAGAGGCCTTTTTTAATGCCCTGGAGCCATGTGAAGTATTTTTATGATGGATGGATGCACTTTTGAAATCTCAACACCCATTCACTGCCATTATAAAGCTTGGAAGAGCCAAAACATTTTTTAATATAACTCCAATTGTATTTGTCTGAAAGATGAAATTCATATACACCTACGACAGCTTGAGAGATAATCATGGGGTAAATTTAGATTTTTGGTGAACTATCCTTTTAACAAATTAATATGCATCTCAGCAACATGGAAAAAGAAAGCAGAGCTTTGAGAAACCGAGAAAGTCAAACTTCTTGTAACTTGACACACCATTTTAAAAATGCGGTGCTAGCGTGTGAGACTCAAAAAACAAACAAACAGACAGACGCAGCAAAACAGTCCAAAATGTCTGTAAGTCGCATGTTTACATAGAGACGTGATTGAAAAACAGTGCAGTGGAACGATAAAATCTCTTTCTGTCTGAACCGGCCCTTAGAGGGAGGTTGTGTAACCATGGCGATCTCTCCTTGAGTTCTCAAGCTACCATTAGTCACTGGCAATCAATGAGCTGTGACATAATCTTAAGTGTGTGCGTTTGCTTGTGTGAAAGACAGTAGCGCTTAGTGCTTTTTAGCCTTTTTTAGCCTTTCTGTCCATCACAATAACATTGTACAGTTGTACATAAACTCCAATCTCATATTCTCACAAATATTCTGCTTCCTAAAGTGAGTTCTGGTCTGCGTGATGTAACTCGTCTATTCGTACAGATCCATAACCGCTGCCTACTGTCAAATGAATAAATAAATACCGTCCTCTCAAAACAAAGCATAAATATTCATTCATTGATGCAGCTTACATAAGACTCTCTAAGCCACCCGACACTCATAGACGCGTGTGTTCGGACGCGTGTATGCTATGATGAGAGACGTTTGATGTCTTTGAGGTTCGCTCTCTCTCTCTCAAGTGAGTCATAGAGATATTCTGCCGCAGGGCTCACTAAGGGATGGCAGGTGGCCTTAAGCAGTCTCTCTCTCTCTCCATCAGTCCAGATGTCCTCCTGCTCACCATTTAGTCATCCTTCTATTTCTTCTTTCTGTCTCTATCTGCCCATTCTTTGCGTCTTTATCCGTCTCTAGTCTCATTCATCCTAATATTTCTAAATGCTCACAGGTCAGTTACTCTAAAAGCTTCAGTGCACCGGCAACCTTGTCTGTCACATTTAATAGAGCATGTGGATAGACAATTTTCTGACACGATCATCATTTACTTTTTTCTTGTACTCTATTTATTTGTCCAGTGGGTTTTATTTAGGTTTAGTGCACCTGGAATCGGATATAACATAAAATGCAATTCATCATAGGGGCACTATCTTATTCTCCTTGTGCTTTTTCAAGGACAGGACATGTGAAAGCATTTTATTAATCCGAAAGAAAGTTTTCAGAGAAAATAAAAACCGAAAGTTTAAGGCGGTTCAACTTTAATAGTATTTTCTTTAATCTTCCAGCTTTTTAAATTGACTCGTTCTGAGACAAATTAAAAAGTGCTTGACTGAGAGTTTCATTTCTAATAACGTTTTAGATTAAACAGTTCCTCAACAATAAAAGTCTTAAGAACAAACGAAGACTGAACTCCTGACAGTGAGAAATGTATTGCAGAGTGCTGTTTGAAATTGCAGACGGATTCTAAATGATGCTTTTGCTCTTGAGTGCATGACACTGGTGAAAGGTCATTACATTATTTTATTCTTGTTTGGATGTAGAGGTGTATGGTCCCTTCAAGCCAGCAGAAAGAGGTGAGGCAGAAGGCTTATCACAGGAAGCGCTAAATCATCTCGCGGACAGAAACGGCTCTGCTGGATTTACTGAGAGTCAAATATTTACACAAGGTATGCTCTGACCCTCTGTCTCCGCTTATTTTATTGCCTTTTTTAAACTTTCTTCAATTTTTTTTTCTTTTTGTGAGCTAAAATGTTTTAGATCCTTCCTGTGTAAGACACAGGGGAAGCATTATAAACTGTTTTATTACATATTTTAGCAGAAGCCAAAATATTTATCCAAGGCTCCAGAGATATTCGAGGGGATGTCCGAGTTGAAAAATGGATGACAATTTTTAGGACAGTTTCCATTCAAAAGGATCTTTTTCCATTATCATCTTACTTTTATCTTCCTTTTCTCTTTCCCTCACCCATCAGTCTTTTTGTCCATGGATGGCGTAAACATGATTGTTGTGCATACATGACAAGTTAAGCCGCATGACGGCGCAGGATTGAGTCTGGCGATGTTTGCCAGTATTATTTCCACTCTGTTTTGTCAGTCTCTGTGCGATAAAGCAAAACAGAGTTTAAGGAGGTAAAGGGAAGGAGTAAAAAAAAAAAAGGAATAAAACAGGTTCCAATGTGAGGGAAAAATAAGAAATGAAGATAATGGTGAGGAGGAAAAAGTGCAGGAGATAAAAAGGGAGAGACGAAATAAAAAAAGAGGGATGAAGAAACTATCAGGAGCCTCAGGCAGAAGAGCTCACGTCAGCAGTGTAGATACAGTCGCTTCTAAAAATGTTCTTCATTCATATGGAAGAGCCGACGGACGTCACTTTCTATTCCACAATACCATAAATAACTCCAGTATAGCCCTCCAGGCAATGGAACAGCAAAAGGAAAGAAGAACATATACATCATGCTTTATATTTATTTACATTTATTTGTGTGTGTGTGTGTGTTCTGAAATGAGAAGGCAAAGTCCTCACTTCTTCTTGGTTAAATTAAGATTGCTTACACTACCAAAATAGAAATCTATATTGTATTTTTACATTAACAATGTAATTAATACGCTATTCTGTTTATTAAAACCAAGTATTAATCTCATCAGTTTACTGTTTTTAAAGGGGTCATCGGATGCCCATTTTCCACAAGTTGATATGATTATTTAGGGTCTTAATGAAAAGTCTATAACATACTTTGGTTGAAAATTCTCAGTGGTAGTGTAAAACAAGACCCTTTTTACCTTGTCAAAAACAGCTCTTTTCACAGCAATCCATATTGGTGCATGTCCCTTTAAATGGTAATGAGCTTTTCTCACCCCACCCCTCTCTTCCGTGGGGTGACAAGCCATTTTCTGTCTGTAAACATTAGCTGCATTTAGTCACGGAACTTGCACATTATTAGGAAAGCCGATTTGCAAAGATTCATAAAAAAAAAAAAAAAAAAAAAACTTATACTGACTTCCTCTGTAGGTGAAGCTGCATCACGAATGATTTGCGCAAACATGAACATATTTAGGTAGTTTGGGGGGGGGCATACTGCCTTCAAAAACAATAGTAATCCTCTGCATCTTCAGCAGCTCAGATGTCAGGAGTAAATGACCCCTGCTCTGGCTTCGAAACAATGGTGGACAGTTTACAGCTCACTCAGGGCAGGTCTAAGGTAAGACGGCCATGTCAATCAAAAATCTTGAGAGTGGGCTTGGTCTGTGTGACGTCACACAGTTTATTGCTCACTAAAAAACCCTCAGATCATTTTTTTCAGGCCGTTTGAAGTTTCACTGTGACTTGACAAGTCAGTTATTTACTTACTTTTTTTTATTAGTCCTCCCATTAATGGTGTTATATTGTTCATTCTGGAGTGTGTTTCCCAAAAACATTGTTAGCCAACTATGGTCGCAAGATACCAACATAGTTCAAATGAACATTCGCAATCAGTCTCGCAAACTTGCATGTTCTCAACCTGTGGTTAAAAGCATAGTTTCTTGCAAGACATATGTGACCCTGCACCACAAAACCAGTCATAAGGGTCAACTTTTCGAAATTGAGATTTATACATCATCTGAAAGCTGAATAAATAAGCTTTCCATTGATGTATGGTCTATTAATAGGACAATATTTGGCCAAGATACAACTATTTGAACATATGGAACCTGAGGGTGCAAAAAAATATAAATATTGAGAAAATCACCTTTAAAGTTGCCAAATGAAGTTCTTAATAATGCATATTACTAATCAAATTTAATTAATTTTTGATATATTTACAGTAGAAATTTTACAAAATATCTTCATGGAACACGATCTTTACTTAATATCCTAATGATTTTTGGCATAAAAGAAAAATCGATAATTTTGACCAATACAATGTATTTTTGGCTACTGCTACAAATATATCCCAGCAACTTAAGACTGGTTTTGTGGTCCAGGGTCACATATGGTCTTAAATAAATTATGCTCTTGGCCGCAATAACCAAGCTAACATGCAGTCCAATCTATATCTTCCATTCTATCTAAATATAAATATAAATGCATTTTAATGCATTTTAATTTTAAAATGTATTTTTTGCTCATCCTCTGTAAGAGCCATTTTTTGAAGAGTGCGCTTATGCATAAATGCCTAAGGGAACCCTGGAGTATGACGGAAGAGGGAATCCGTGATGAATCAAACATCAAATAAAGCGAAATGACAGGGAACCAAAAAAAAAAAAGAAAAGTAAATTAGTCATCAGGTACCATGTTTAGAGATCTCTAATCATTAAAATAGCAGAAGTTAATACTCCACCACATGCACGTCGTCATTAACAATGACTAATGTGGTTAAACTTCAGAGATGCGACCGTATTTGGGAAACAGTCGTGACTAGCTAGTTCGTTTCCACAACAATGCATCGTACAGTGGTGGTTTATCAGCGAGTTATGTTGTTGTATGGGAAACGCACCCCAGATTGATTCACAAATGTGCGCGAACACAAGAGGTGGGATTTATAGTATAAACCAGTCACAGCCGAACATACCCAGTCATATCCAATCATATCACAATGGAGGCACTGCTTCCTCTCATTTGACTTGCCCCACCGCACATTTTAGAGTGTCTGTTAAAACTCAGTGGGCTCAGGGGAGGCGAGAGAGACGTGGACTCCCACTGTTGGTGTTGCTGTTGGACAATGTTTCTTTAGAAAAATAAGTGATTTATATGCTTATTATATCATATTTTGTAATATTTGCATTGTTTTATTTTTGTACTATATTTTTTCTCATCCAATTTGTTGAGGAGACACTGCCTCTCTTACCTCCTCGGAGGAAACGCCCCTAATCAACATATGTAATATGAAAATGAACAAAAGAAAGAACTCATACATGTTTGGAAGAACTTAAAAATGAGTAAATAATGACAGAATTTTCTTTTTATTGATGTTCAATTATCAGTGTTGAAAGCAGTTGTATTGCTTTGAAACCTTGATATGCTGTTTTTTTCTGTTTTTGATGGATTGCATATTTTTAAACAGCAAAACAGAAATCTTATGTAACATTATAAATGACTTTGCTGTCAACTTTGATCAATTTAATGCATCATTGCTGAATAAAATTAATAATTTCTCTAAAAAGAAATTACTCCCAGTCTTTTGAACAAAAATATATTTATTTATTTATTTTTAGCATGGCTTTCTGAGCACAATCCTGTCTACGTTGGAGGAATAAATAAACATTGCTGACTTACCCTGTGATATAAGAACACATTCTCCTCCCCAAAACGCACACTACCTGCCATGAAATATGCATTTATAATTTACAAAGAAAGCCACAGAAAGGATGTGCATCTCTGTTTTTGCTATTTATGACTTCTACTGAGATTTATGCTAAGAAACTGTTTTGTTTTGCAGATGACTGTGTGCAGTAAAAATAATTCACGAATGTCATTTGTGAGCCTAATGTAGAAAATGACATCAGACAGGTAATGTCACAGCCTGCTCTCGTGTCTAACAGTTTACGCTTGGCAGGCCAGAATCTGCTCCTATGAATAATGAAACAGTGTGTTTGCATGTGTTTACATAGAGATTGTGAATGTAGGAAAAAAAACTAGTTATTCTGTGAATTCCGAAGCAGCGTTGCACTGAGACTACCAAATCTCCTTTTGCCTAAAAGGACCTGTACAAAATGCTATCTTTTTGCTTCTGTCCTTCATATATCTCTTCATTACTCTCTCATTTCCAGTTGGTGTTTGTCAATTTCCAATGCTAAAGACCCTCGCACTTTTTTGTTAAACTAATATTTGTCATTCTGCCACTTGTATATACACACACACACACACTCACACCCACACACATCTGGAGGCTTATTATACAGACTCAAACCTCCTCTGCTGCACCGCATGTTGCTCTAATAGTTACACAAAGATCTTTGGAAGTAAACTGTTGACAGCTATTAGTCCTGTTTATGCAGGAGACGCAGATTGTGTATCCCAAAAGGACAGGTTAAAAGCACCATGTTCGTTCATTCATTCACTCACTCACTCACCCACTTAGTCCAATGTAATGCAATTTCTATACTCCTTTTAGAATCCAAATTATTCCAAACCAGCTTTTCAAGGAAAAAAAAAAAGCCCCTAGTGAGCAAGATAAAGATGACTTTGGAATGGAAAATCCCTAAGATGTTTAAACAGATGAAGAAGTAACTTTGGGAGGAACTAAGACTCACTTGCTCGGTCATTCATATGCTATTTCCTCACAAACGTAGTCCATAATTCTTATTTTTATAGTTCTTTCAAACAGTTTCCGTGCAGTTCTTTTACCAGACTTATCTTTCAGTTTTGATCGTTCATAAGGCTTTTAAGTTCAGAAATTGCAGTTATCCTAAAAACGTCAGCTTCGTTTTTTGGTCTCTCCTCTGCGAATGATGGAAGCCTCCTGTGGTTCTAAGATGCCATTAGTAATCTACAGCTGAGGTCTGGAAATAAAAAGAAAGACACAGACAGAGAAGATTGATTCAGAAAAGATTACAAAGGATGCTAGCTGTGAAAACAAGTGAAACAGAAGTCTACCTCACAGAAATGCATCCATACAAATGGATGGAAGCTTCAGTATTTAAAAGAAGGAAAGAAAGATTCATGAGCTACCGTCATGTTTCTTCATGTCTCGTCATTGTGAATTTATCTCACAGATGTAACTTTGGACTTAAAATCACACAATTGTGATTTTGTTTCTTGTAATTGTTACTTACTTAATCTTTCAATGTGACTTTATCCCTGTTGTGATTTTTATGTATCACAATGTGGTTTTTATATTTAATTTATATGATTTATCTAAACGTATATATTTTCGTACGCATTTTACGAGTTGCACAACACTTATGAATTTGTATGAATGCCCTAAACCTACCCGTCACTGAAATCGTAGGTTGTAGGAATTTGTGTGAATTAGCCACCCCGTAAAATACGTACAAATTCTCAGAGTTATGAATTGATATCTTCCAGTTGTGCCATTTTCACAACATTACTTTATATCTTATGACTGTGATTTTAAAATCTTGTGATTTATCTCCCTGTTGATTTTATATCTTAAAAAGCAACTTTATCGAATTTATCTCTCTTATTTGTGAAAATTAGGAATTTCACAAAGATGACTATTTGTCATTTTGAACTTTTAAAATTTCACATTTATTTATTTATTTATTTATTTTGCTCTTTCGTAACCAATGATGGGAAGGTTACTTTGGAAATGTAATACATTACAGATTACAAGTTACCCTATTTAAAAGTAGTGTAACTATTTCTGTTACTTTTTTAAAAGTAATGTAATTGGTTACATTTGATTAAGATTACTTTTCTAAATTAATAATCAATGTTTTCAACTGTTATTCATTTTTAAACATTTAAATCAGGTACGGTTAGCCTTACAGTAGTACTCAACACTGATTACTGTCAGACTTTCAAAATCCTTCATCACTTGAATTAAGATTATAATTTATAATTATATAACTATAATTTTATTTTAAAGCACAGCCACCACAAAACCAGTCTTTAGCACCTCTTTCAACTTTGAGACCATTCTGAGATTAAATACAGATTTAAAATCTTAACAGGAAATACTTTAAGCTATGATACTGTTTTTGAAATAAAGTCTTTGCATAGCTATAACAGGAAACGCTTGCATCTAACAATGTCTTTAAGTTAATCTTAAAAATATAGCAAATACATCAATCCGAACAGAAAATTAAACAGCTATCGAATAAGCATGTGTCATATTCTGTGTACTAAACTCCTGAAACATTGGTGAGGGTCATATTTTAAAGCAGTCAGTTGCATTTTGGGAAAGGAATCAATCAAATCTGTATGTGTGTGTGCAAATATTCAGATGTAACCCTCTTTGTAATGGTTAATATTTTCATAAGTGTAATTACACAGATTACTGTTACATTTATTTTGTAATTAAATTACTTACCTCTGTTATTTGTAACTAGTTACTTTCCAACAACGTCCGTAACTTTTGAATGGCTGTCAATAGAGACAGTTGCCCCATAATTTCATAGTAATTGCATCTACCAGCAGGGTCTAACTGGACCATGTTAAGCAGTCAATCTCTCACCCCTTAGTTCCTGCATGCTTGAAAACAGACCCTCCTGATAAGGGATGACCTGTCTTAGAAGACCCTTTTTTCCCGTGAAAATGCCATACATTCCCCACATAACTGTTTACAACGATTTACTTTGATCTCGCTTGCATCCACACACACATACACACTCCAGCCTAATACAAACACATCCAGACATATTCTTAATATTCTGATTTGTCTGAATTAAGCTGTGTCATCTGTGCATGTGCAAAACTGGCATAATCTAATTTGCATGACAGGGATAGTCAGAATGTGTATGTGTGAGAGAGAGTGAGAGAAAGCAGGTTCCTTATCTCAGTATGGACAGAGATTTATTCAAGGCTTTGAAATGAGACACAGACTAACACAGACTTTCGCTGTAATCCTCTCTAATGAGAGGACGAATCTTTTCCCTCATCCAAATGCTTCAATGACAGCCGAAGGAAGAGCTGTAAATGGAGAAAAACTGAATGGATTTTTTTTATTCTCAGTTTAAATCCCTTTGACTCTTTGAGGAGTCATAGATAGTGAAAAAAAAATCAAACGACTCAATAATAAGAAATAAATCATATTATACATCAGTCAGTTCCTGCACACAGTTTTAATCAGCTTATAATTGATTTAATTTGTTTGTTTGTTTGTTTTTTGTCTAAATGAACTTGTGTCTACATGACCGATTTTACAAAAACCATTCATACAGGCATGTTTAACCTTCTTTTAACCTTTAACACTACATGTTTTGAATGCTGTGTCATGTGAAAGATGGTGCCAAATATGCATGACACAAGTGCAGTCACCAAAAATGTCCATCTGGTGCTTGTTTGCATACAATGGAAAAGCAGTGCACTGGAATGCAAAAACACATTCTTTGTGTTCCTTAGTGTTTGTATCACTTTATTTTCATTTGAACAGATTTTTTTTTTTTTTTTTGGATATTACTTTGAAATTTTTCTTTTTTTTTTTTTTATAAAAGCAATAGCACGCCACTGGGTTGTTATTCTGAATATCAACATTCAAATGAAGAATACTGTTTAACAGTGTGTTGACATTGATTTGGTTACTTTTATCGCCATGTGTAAGTGTGTGTTTTGTCGACAGTGCGTCTCTTTGGGGCCCTGATATGGGTTATGACTCTGGCGCTGGTCAGTTCTGTCACTGGAGAGCCATCATTCACAACACTGAACTGCTTAGACCTCACCATCTGGAGCCTGTTAAAACACACTCCACCTTTCTCTTCCCATCGGTCGGCCACTTCACCTCTCTCCAACCCCTTTCATTTCTCTCTTTTACGCAGTCCCATGCTGTCTTTCCATGTCCGTCTGCTGTTTGCCTTTCAGCCTGTCTGTCTCTCCTTCTGTGTGTTTCAGCAGGACCACATGTATAAACATTCTCCAGCGTCCATTATGCAAACGAAATGGCCTGAAAATGCCTGCAAGAAAGGAATAGTGGAAATGTGTGCAAAGTTAATGGAGAAAAGGGCTAAAAAGACCCGGATATTAAGACTTGTATGGCTTAATATAACGTAAATTATGTCTCTCTCTAGTAAAGTTCATGAAAGATTTACGTTATTTAAAAAATTCACATAGTTTTATACATATTTTTGACTACGGTGGCACCATTTTTCGATGACGTGAAATGGTTGCACTCGGTGATCTACTGGTGCTACCTGTTGCTATTTTTACCGCATCACAACTTGGAAAATAAAATACTGATACAATGCAACATTGTGTGATTTTAGGTTATAATTTTAAATCGAAGGGCACCAAGAGAAGCAACGTAAGTCTTCACTGCTTTCCTAGCGATAAGAAGAAGAGAAAAGAATGGGAAGATGCCTGTGGACGAATAAAACTTCCTAAAGACCTGCGTCTTTGTTCTTTTCACTTTAACCCTGGTGCCTTTGACGCTTTTGAAAGACCACAGCTACTGAAAGAGCTTACAAATGGCGGAGAAAAGAAACACTAGATGCCATCCTGGCAGGATGTAAACATGTCAACGCTTTTCATGATGCTGTAACCACTGAAGGAGTTTTTCAGTATGGATTTCACTCGATATCCGGGGTGTTTGGATTTTTCCTTGTGTGGAAAAATCAATGGTACATCGTTTGGTTTAAGCCTGCGCTTATATCCATCACCACCTGTAGGCTCTTTCAGTAGCTGCGGTTGTCGTATGAGTATATTATTTTCCGAGTTGTGTTGCTGTAAAAATAACAACAGTTGGCACCTGTAGCTCACTGAGTGCAATTATTTCACGTCATTGCAATAATGGCGGTCCATAGTCGAAGATATTTATAAAACAATGTGGGTACATATTTCATATATACACAAAGGTACATATTTCAGTAAGAGACATAATTTATAGTATATTAAGCCATATCTTAATACCCGAGGTTCACTTTAAGCATATGTGCATGTGCAAGTTTAATAAAGCAATAACTCAAATGGTGATTGTCTAATCAGATATACTGGGTACATGAACCTTTACTATGAAAAACTGACATTTAGCCATAACCTGCATTTATAGGGACATTGCACACATGATTAATCAAACGAGCATTCACTGCCTAACTGAACTTATCTGCATATTTTCCTTGAGAGAAAACACAAACCAACCATGAAATATCCATTAAAGCCTCCATACCCAACCCCACAGAGCCAGACTGGTTGTAACTGGTTACTTTACCCTAAATTAGCACTACTGTGACACCATAAATCTGATATTACAGGATAAATGGCTAACATTACATTGCAAATGTTAAAGTTTAATATTGGAAACTGAAGTATGAAGTAATAAATTGCTTCTGAGAGCTTGCTCTGTAACTGTGTTCTGTGGAGTCTTATGGTGAAATACTTAATAAAAACTGGAAGTGCTGAGCACATTCCCTGGGGCCAAATTTAAAAACAATATCATGACAATGGTTTCCCCTCTTTCTTCTGGCTAAAGCACTTCTTGTTGTTTCTCAACATTGGCAGCAGTTCCAGACCACATGGCCCACAGCATGGTCCAGATGTGGGGTAAAGGCTCATGGCTCAGATCTCTGGAACAGACAGTGACAAACATACGGGATGCCTAAACACCAGTCTATGAGCTGCCATCGAGCTTAGAGTATTGTACTTCACAAGTGATTTCCAAACTACACATTATGCAAATTAGATGTGGCTTCAGTTTCATTGTGTTCAGCAAGCATCCAGACAACCATGACTTCATTCTAGCACTGCTGAACTCAGTTACAGTAGGTCACGGCAGCTAATAGTAAGAGTAAGAGACGGGGGGTCACATAAAATCATCACTCAGGGTGAGGGGTCAACGTTGTTACAGACAGAGAAAGGAGACGTAACAGCACGCTACTACTTCCCTACCACCTATACAAACAGATCACATTAACAGTAAACAAGAATCACAGAAGCAAATAAACAGTGGACACACTACATGTGAAGACATTTTTTTCCAGGTGTTTATTATAGTTTGTAAAAGTTTATTAGAGTTTGTATAGTTTCTTGTTTTTATCTTTTTTTTTATCAGAAGAAACTTTATCCAAAATAAAATACACATTTTCTTAAAATGCACATTTGTTTTACTTCAAAACTTTAAATAATTTTAAGTCAATTTAAATTTTTTAGAAAAGTTTTATTTTTAATTATTTTCATTAAATACATTTTAATTACTTCATTCATTCATTCATTGCTAAACAAAAATATTAGGGTTTAGATTTTTTAAAAAGTTTGTCAATTAGATAAAAAAAAAAAAATCAAATTCAAGACATTATCTAAAAATAAGTCTTTGATTTTAAAATTGAATTTTATAACTCAATTTTATTTTATCTTTTATTGTATTTTATGATTGCCCTGTATTACACTTTGGTCAGTGTAAGCTGAATTTAAATTTGTTTTATAAATAAAATTTTATAAATAATAAACAAACAAAATGCAGTTTTGCTTCTAAAGTAAATTTATCTAGTTTTAGGCATGTTAAGATACATTGGTAACCGTTTACTTGTGTTATAAAAGTAGTTTTTTAATGCATTAATTATGCCTTGTAATGCATTGTATGATTTAATAAAAAATTGTTAGTTATAAAACTCATCTATTCATTTTACACTATAAAACACATAACAGTCAAACCTTCAAATATTATAATGCATTTTAACTTTGGTTATTGTTATTTATGAAAAGATACACATGTAATGAATTACAACTTACATTATAAATACCTTTTACCAATATTTTTACTGGAAAACGAAACCAAAATACAGTCACACTTTAGTTTGGGGACCAATTCTTACTGTTAAATAACTATTAGATGCAATTTTCTTCTCAATAAACTTCTAACTTTCTGCTTATAAATAGTTAGTAAGGTAGTTGTTAAGTTTAAATATGATTAGAGAATCTAAAATATGGTCATGCAGAATAAGGCATTAATATATGCTTAATAAATAGTCAATAGTTAATAGTGAGAATTGGTCACCAAAATATGTACTTGTGTCTTAAAATATACTGAGGGGATGCGTAAGTGTGAATCTATGAATGTGATAAGCGTGCGTGTATAGCTCTTGTGTGTATCCTTGTGTTAGTTCATATGTCATCATTGTTTGCTCAAAGATTTCCCGTATCTGCTTGTTCCAGAGGAATACTGTCAAGCTGACACCTCTGTTAGAGTGTTCAGTATCAGCGTGAGGGAGATACGGAGAGAGTGAGTGTTGTGTATGTATGATTCTGTGCTGACAGATATGCACACTGGTCATTCACCAATTGAGGTAAACACCCCATTAATCTTGGGTTGTCAGGGTAATGACCCCCGTGACCTCTCTGGGCTGTTGCCGAGTTGTCCCACATGGGTGTAATTGAACATCAGCCTGCTGCTACAGGATGAAAGTTGAACTCTGGGTAAAATACCCATTAGCCAATTAGAGCCCGAGAACATCTAGAGTGATAAGAGTTCACTTATAAATACTACAAGCTTAATTTGAAGTAAATTGCAGAGACAAGCAGCCAATTTATGGGTGAAACGGCCTGATTATAAGACACTCTAAACGTTTGTCACTGAGCTTTATGACTATTTATGCTTGAGCTGTGTGTGTGTTTGTGCACATAGCCACAGTTTTGGCTGATCTTATGTGCTAATACATTTATGGACCTTCATGAATTTGTCTGACAGGTAACTTGTGTATACAAGAAGCATGTTTTATCATCTCCTTGTTTTCTTTTAGAGAAATTTGCTGAAAAATATCCCCAGAAGTTAGCTAAATCAAAACCTCCTGACAAAACATAAGCCAACATTCAAAGTTTGTCTTTTCAATTGTTGCTTCTCTGCTTAGAGTTTAAGTTTAAATGTCTATTTGATTCTGCTTCCTTGCATTCACATTTGAATTGCAATTACACTTCTTGTTTGCTACCCAAATTTGAATTCAGGAACTGAAGTTGAATTTAAAGGCACTTTCAATTCAAATCTGACTGAACAGGATTGTTCATATTGTAAGGGCCCAATTATTTGAAAATATCCTGACTATTATAGTAAAGTATGTTGAAAATGGAGGTTTTTGAGGAAAACATTCCAGGATTTTCCTCCACATAGTGGACTGTAGAGGGGTTCAGCTGGTTGAAGGTCCAAATTGCAGTTTCATTGCAGCTTCAAAGGGCTCTACATGATCCCAGCTGAGGAATAAGGGTCTTATCTACTGAAACGAAAATCCATTTTCTAAAAAAAATAAAAATGTATATACTTATATATTTTTAGCCACGAATGCTCATCTTGCAATAGCTTCACGCATTACATAATCCTGTTGGAAAGATCATGAGTGACAAAGGCGGAAGTACCGACCCATTCATTACAAAGTGAACCTGCAAAGAAAGTCAAACGCCCTTTACAACGATGTTGGATGATTTTGGAGGCGAAGATGAGATGGAGTTTTTCACTCTACCCTACCTTTTTGAACCGAAGTACATAGGCGAAGAACTAACCAAGCGTGACCTTTCCAGTGTCATAGATAAATATCACGGAACTAGTGCAAGATGAGCATTTGTGGTTAAAAAGTATAGAATTTTTTATTTTTTAAATGGCCAATCATTTTGCTAGATAAGACCCTAATTCCTCTGCTGAGATCGTATAATGCGCTGAAGTTCATGATGCTTGTTCTATCCAGGGGCGTTCGCACCGCATCAAAATAAAAACATCTCAACTTTTCAGAATGCTGCAAGCCCACCACAGGTCATGTGACAAGAACCAACCAATTAGCTTCATCCTTTCCCGTAACAACACTGAAAGCTCAGCCAAGATGGAGAAACAGCTGATCATAGCTGTGCAGAGATAGCCATTTTTAAATAAATTTAGTAGCAGAGCTACAGCAAGTGATTTTTAGTGCTGGAAATCTGTTTTTCCTTTGCTGAAACTTCTACATCTTCACTGAGAGCACAGACGCCACAGGAGCGCAAGCTACAGAGCGCTTTGGAAAGAAGGAGAAAGCGGCGTGCCTAATGTTTTCCACGCGTCTTTTAGGCCCCTTAAGTAGCACGGGCATATTTGTAGCAATAGCCAAAAATACACTGTATGGGTCAAAATTATTGATTTTTCTTTTATGAAAAAAAAAAAAAAAAAGAATCATTAGGATATTAGGTAAAGATCATGTTCCATGAAGATATTTTGTAAAATTCCAACTGTATCAAAACTTAATTTTTGATTAGTAATATGCATTGCTAAAAACTTCATTTTTTGGACGAAAAGGTGATTTTCTCAATATTTAAATTTTTTTTTTGTTTGTTTGTTTTTGTACCCTCAGATTCCAAATTTTCAAATAGTTGTACCTCAGCCAAATATTGTCCTATCCTAACAAATCATACATGTATCCGGTCCTCTGTCTGGTGTAGGGAATTCACAGTATTGGGATTTAGCTTTGCTTTCTCCTCATGTTTCTCTTGTGTAATGATAAAACATCTCCAGTGCTTGTCAGTTATAAACAATGACTTTAGCAGACTCTCCAGCCCCCTCTGTCTCTGAGCCAGGACAGTGGACTGCCAGCAACATTCATAAAAATGCTGTGTTTGGAATGCTGAACACAGAACAGGCTGCTTCCAAATGAATCGCAGAGCTTACGCATCTCTCTGAGGGGATACGAATATGGCCTTTTCCAATCATGCTGGGCGGTTCCACCACTTCTAGATTCTTTGGAGGCTCTGGGGAATAGAGATGCCTCTATCATGAAGTGTGTCATATGCGGTTCTGACCAGCAAGATGTTGAGTGATGGGTGTTCCGCCTCAGCTGTCATGGGATGCCATATGACTGATGGCCCGGTCGGCCTGTCTCTGTGTTTACGCTGTCTTGACCTCTGACCCTGAAGGGTCGGGGTAAGGTTAGTTTCTGGAGTATCACGATAGATGCTGACCATGAGACTCAACACTGTCAGAGACAACTGACAGACCAACTAGAAAAGAGTGAGATAAAGGGAGAGTGCAGAAATGAGGATGACTTAGACATGTGAATGAATGTGTATGTATCTGAAATGAATAATGTTGTGAGGAACATAATGCAAAACAAAGTAAATAGAAATTTGAGGAAAAATGAATGACATATCAATTATGCAGTTCTAAATAACAAATGGCTCAAAACAATTTATACTGTAGAAAAGCAAATAAACTTCATTCAGCACACTCTAAAAATGCTGGGTTAAAATATGGACAAACCCAGCAACTGGGTTGTTTTGACCCAGTGGTTGGGTTAAATCTTTAACCTTCAACCTTCTGGGTAGTTTTATTTAACTGAACTATTGCTTAAAAATAACTATATTTCTTGCTTAAAATGAACCAAAATAGGTTGTAGATTAACATTTATTAATATGTTCAATAAACATGTATTAGTTGAATAAATAATGATTAAATAATAAACATTTTATTTATAAAAGTTCACCTATTGATTATTGCTAATGCTTCTAGTAATTATGTGTCTGATTCATAATTTAAAGTCTATTTTGGGTTAATTTTAAGTCAGCCATATAGTAATTTTCAAACAATAGTTAAGTTAAATAAAACTACCCAGACGGTTGGGTTGAAGATTTAGTAAATTAAAAAAAAAAAAAAAAAAAAAAAACAGTACTAAATCAAATATGGACAACAGCAACTGGGTTGTTTTGACCCAGCGCTGGTTTGTATTTAACCCAGCATTTATTAGAGTACATATAGCATGTAGTATTTTGGAATATGAAACAGTGGTTTAATACTTTAATATATTATTATAGTTTTTTTTTGTTGTTGTTTTTTTTTGTACATATGACATAACAAAATATAACAGGGCAAAATTTAGACAGAAAACCATAAATATAGAACAACAACAAAAAGGTTTTACATGTGATTATGTGAAGTTTGGAAATGGGGTTGTGTTGTACATGTGCATATCGCTATTTAATATGTATCTAAATATATATGTAAAGCAGAGTGTGGAAGAAATAGAAGAGAAAAAATATATAATAAATCAAATGAAAGTACTAATTTCCCTAATAATTTTAAACATAATAGTTTTTTTTTAATATTTTATTTTATTTATTTTTATATATATATATTCAGTTTTGCTGTGAGTTTGATTAGTTTTTGGTTTTCTTTATATTTCCTTTTTTTAGCTTTATTTTTATGTATGTTTTACTTTTAATAACATTAGTATTTTAAATTAATCTTTATTTCATTTAAAGTAACCTTTTTTATATGTTTAAGTTTTTCCATCTAGCTTGCATCCATCTTGCAGCTTTATTTTAATTAACAAAAACTTTTTTTTGTTTTGTTTTAGTTAAAAACAACACTGCTATTAAAGTTACTTTGTAATAAATCTTACGCAATAGACAACATTTATTTGAAATGTGTATATTTAGTGACAAAAGCTTAATTTCTTTCCCTTACTGACCCCAAACTTTATTAGACTAAATATTAATTTAGGAAATATTACATATTAATGTAATACCAAAACTTTTGCCTCAGTACATTCTTAATTTGCTGCTTATTATAAGTTAGTATTGAAAGTTGTTGAAACCTTTATTTGCTAGCTGATAATTTGCAAAGCAATAAATCGGTAACATTTTGCAGGGGAATGACTAAATTCAAACTGGTTAAAGTTTTGTTATTGAGGACTTAATAATAATTTTGAGATAACTCAATCCTTTGTTTATATGCAGAAGGTGTTCTGGCAACATTTTTTGCTTGTTTGGTCATAATGTTGCAGGTTAAGCTCAGGGCAGGAAGTACTGATCATAAATCAGTGGGATATCACAGACTGGAGTCAGTTACTCTGGTCCAGGCCAGCAAGCGACTCAGACCCCCCAGCAAGGGGATCAGACGCAGTGCACATTTCATTTCAACAACACTGAGAAAGAGAGAGAAAAAGGAAAGAGTACAAGAGAAACTCATATGGCCGAAACGATTCAATCAGACCAGAGATACGAGTCTCTAGCAGAAGGATTTATAAAGAATTGTGAGGTAACCAGATGAAAAAAGGAGGAAAACTGGACTGTAAGAAAGATGAAAAGAAAATAAATGGAGAAGTATGAATGCAAAATATCAAGATTAAATGTCAAAGAAATTATGCATGTGGCCAAGTAGGAAATAGGACAAAAACAGTCAAAAAAAAAAAAGAAGTCATGCAAATTTAGATTTTTTAGATTTAGATTTTTTTTCATGCACTTTCATTAGAAACTTTGAAAAGGTTGTTTACATTTCTGTGCATGTGTAAATGAATAATTTGCATAATAATGCTAATGAGCAACGAGCATGTTTGGACATTATCATCATGCCTCGAATGTGCCAATGTGTTTATTTGTGTGTGTGAGCGAGAGCATGTTAATGAGCGGTCTTCTCTTATCTTTTCTCTTGGGTGTGTTGTTTGTAGCTGTTGTACGTCAGCCATCTCTGGCACTTCAGACCAGACCATCTCTCACTGTCTCCTCGTCTCCACAGCGACCAGACGGCTGTGAGGCCACTAGATGGAAGGAGTGCAATGAGCTGTCTTTTTTCTAATGAATAGCGCTGCTATCCTGTGAGTGACCTGTCAGATGTGACAGGCAAGACGTGAGGGATTGTTCAAAGGTAAAGTTTTAAATGGCATGCAGAAATGTATCTAAAGGAGACAGACACCAGAGAGGCATGGCTATCATGGGATAGTGGGACAGTATAGACTTATCTCTGTAATGAGAAAAGAGAAAGAAGGAGGGGGTGGAATCCCAAAGGGTTTCTCTGGTCAAGAAGATAAGGGACATCAATGTTGTTGTGCATGCATTTTACACCTTTAAGGTTTATTGTTAAAAATGCTTCCCTTTGTAGCTCGCAAGGCTTCTCAGAAAATTTGCAAAATACCTTCATGGAACATAATCTTTACTTAATATCCTAATGATTTTTGGCATAAAGAAAAAATCAATAATTTTGACCTATAAAATGTATTGTTGGCTATTGCTACAAATATACCCATGCTACTTATGAGTGGTTTTGTGGTTCAGGGTCACATATAAAGTCACGATTCTGACTTTTTTTCACAGAATTGCATGATATAAACTCACAATTGCACGATATAAACTCAATATCATGCAATTCCAAGAAAAAAGTCAGAATAGTGTGATATAAACTTGCAATTGTGAGTTATAAAGTCAGAATTGCGAGATATAAACTCAATATCATGCAATTCTGAGAAAAAAGTCCAAATTGCGAGATATAAACTTGCATTTGCAAGATATAAAGTCAGAATTGCGAAATATAAACTCGCAATCGCGAGATATAATCTTAATATCACGTAATTCTGAGAAAAAGTCAGAATTGTGAAATGTAAACTCACAATTGTGAGATATAAACTCAATAGCACGCAATTAAATTCTGAGAAAAAAAGTCAGAATTGTGAGATGAACTCAATATCATGCAATTCTGAGAAAAAATTTAAATCGTGTGATATAAACTTGCAATTGTGAGTTCTAAAGTCAGAATTGTGAGATATAAACTCACAATTGTGAGATGTAAACTCAATATCACGCAATTAAATTCTGAGAAAAAAAAGTCAGAATTGTAAGATAAACTCAATATCATGCAATTGTGAGTTATAAAGTCAGAATTGCAAGATATAAACTCACAATTCTTTTTTTCTCACAAATGCGAGTTTGCATTTCGCCATTCTGAATTTTTTTTCAGAATTGTGAGATATAAACTTGCAACATCAAGTTATAAAGTTTAAAAAAAAAAGACTGATATGTTCTAAGGATTATAAGTTTATATTTCACAATTCTGACTCAATAAATTTATATTATAAATTATATTACGCGATTCTAAGAAAAAAAAAGTCAGAATCATGAGTTTGTATCTCACAATTCTGACTTTATATCTCAGAATTGCGACTTTGTCTCAAAACAATCATAAAACAATCGATAAAACTAAGTTATAGTATAGTCACTTCAGCAATACTTTGACAAATTTGTTTCTGCTTCAAAGTAAAACTTAAAAGGGTAATTGTGAGATTAAAAAAAGTTTTCACTTGTGAGTTGCATCCAAAATTGCATTCTGTCTTTTTTTCTTTTGAATAAGTAATTATTTTGTGTCGGTTAAAAGGTATGTTATAGTATGAATGTAATCTCTGGGTGTACTACATTTGTCACTTTCACAAGACCTATCTTCAGCTGCATCGCTTCATTGCCACTCACAACTCCTCTAATCCTCATGGGATAGTAAATATTGGTGGAATAGTAGGTAAATTCAGACATGCTACTCTTTTTACATACTGTTTATATACACACTGTTTTTTTTTTTTTTTTTTTACGTACTGTCTACTATGTAGGTAAGCATACGCTATATTCAGATACAGCCATAGTAACACTCTAAGATATGAAGCTGCAATTAGTCTACCTTGTTATTCTGAAGGGGAAATGGGCTTCCATAAATAGGCCTACTTGACAGCACAATAAATAGAAATTTTCTCCAAGTTGCTTCATTTAACATCATAGTGCATTCACCAGCTCCCACAGTAATCTTGTAAAAACCAAAACAAAAGTTTTTAATGTCTGTTCTCAATTATGGCATCATTTTATTCCAATGACTAAAGAGTTTACCATGTACTGTATGCCAGGGCTAGCTTTAAAAAAAAATCATTTAAACACACTTAAACGAATGTGTGGTTGTTTAGAAGTATTACAAAGAAGTATTTTGCATTTTTTGGCATTTCGTTGCATTCCAGAACACCGGAAGTTCCAGTCAGCGGAAGCGTCTGTCTTACTCATCGCGTTTTACAATATGCTGTGTAGTTTTACCCCAAAATATGCTGCTCTGGAACTGCCTAATTCAACAGTATCCTATTTTTGGAGACAGTTCATTCGAGATGCTACGCGAAAACAAAGGTACATTATATACAATGCGCATTCATTAGTAGGAAACTGAAAGAGGATTGTTGTTTGAGGCGACAAAAGCTGCATTGTGGCCGCGGCAGGTCCTCTCTGTAGGTTACATCCTCCACAGCTCGTCTTTCCGACACTAACCTCACAATATCTAGCTTAACATACAATTTCGTGTGATGTGTTAAATACTCAAATGTTGAAGACTGCGTAGCCGATTAAATAAACCACTTTAATTACTGTCATTATCCTGCTTAATTTGCAGTATCCTATAATTTAATGATTTAAATTGTATAAAATGTATCTTTGAGTACGAGAGTAGTGATTTGAGAAAACAAAAGTGTCGTCTGTTTTGGAAAGCTCAACAAATTCTTCCAGATCAACTCAATATATGTCTTTAAGTGAAAGAATAAAGCGAAAATAAAAATATTTCAGTTAGCCTGTGTGAGGAACAGACGCTTCTCCAGTCACCACATATTACTTCATACATTATCAATGTTTATTCCTCACATACACCGATAGGGGGCAGTATGTGCCACACAATAAACTTCCTCCAGCGTAAAGTACATGAAACTGCGCACTAAACTAAGTCCCTTCACTGTCATCTGTCTCTTTAGTGAATAGTGCACAATACAAACTTTAGCAGTGAATAAAAATATAACTTATAGGGTAAAGAACTATATTTAAGCACCCATTCATTGCATTTAATTGTTTGTGGAGGGGGAAAAAAACTTCTTGAGGCAATAATTAATGGACTTGAAGAATTCACTTAGGCCTGTCTCTCTTTAATGCTTTTCTAAGTCTCTCTTTTTCTTTTCTTTCTGTTTAATTACCCTCCTAACACCCCAGCATCAGGGTCAAGAGTCTCTCCCTTTCTCTCTCTCTCTCTCTTCACCTTCTAATCTGCTCATCATTATAGTCTTTTTTCCCAGTCCCCACCTACTCTAAAGCAATCTAATGTTGTGAACTGTCTCAAAGTGTGTCTGCGACACAACCGTCTACATTTTGTCTGGGAAGATCACATGCGTTTGGAGTCTTATTCTGTTTTCCAGAATGATCCCTCCTTTGTTTTTATATTCTTGTGTGTGTGTTATGCACATTATTTTCTCTCTGAGTGTGAGAACGGAGAGATAAATGGGACGCAAACTATTTACAGTATAGTACTGTTGTAATTAGATAAACAGGCCTCTAATTTTAATATAATAGGAGCCCTGACTGTAGAAATCCCACACGGCATTTATTGCTAGCCTACAACACAAGTTATCAATCAGTCATGAGACGTATCAAAGCGCCTGGTGTCTGTGATATGAGAACGAATCTGTTGCTTGTCCCATTGTTCTACCATTGAATTCATATTTGGATTTTGAATATGATTTATTCCACAGCACATGGAAAAAAAAGAGAACTGAGCTCTGGGATGAAACAGTTCAGACAATGAGCCTCACATGTTGCTTTTGTATGTGGTCCACTGGCAGGTTTTTTCGGTGTAGGGTAAATTTAACATTTGTTTGGGTGAGCGAGCAGAGGCCATAGGACTCACCTCTTTGCCACATACCACAGGGACAGTAACACACACACACACACACATGCTTTAGCAGATTATGACCGCTAATCTCACTTTATGGCACGCTGCCTTAGGCCGAACACTCTCACATTCACTTTCTCTCTGATCTCCCATTCTTCTTCTGTTGCTGCTACACACACATACAGCTGGAAGCTGGCCAGGCATCAGATCACTGTCAGTGCAGCTGAACAGAGTGAATGAATTCAAGATGAGAATTCGGTGGGCATAATAACAGCAGTGGCTGCACTCATATTGATAAAAATGACAATTGACACTTTTGTGGCCTACAGTGGCTCCAGAAGTATTTGGACATTACTATGTATGAATGCAATAGCATTAGAAGCTAACCGAATATTTATTTGGAAGAGAGCTCAAGCACACTTTTATAGAAAAAAATTTTAAATAAAGGTGTTTTTATCATTCACTCATTCCACTCAGTTGAGATTTTGTTTTCTAATGTAGTGGCATTCTTATATTTTCAAGTGTGTATTTTCATCTATATTCTCAAGTGTAAGTAATATTAAATCAAATAAATTAATTAAGTAAATCAAGGCTGTCTTTAAAATTTAAGTTGATTACTTTACAATTCTTTGCCCTGAGTGTAGTGATACCAAAAAAAATATATAATGAAATTTTATTTGTCCAAGAAGATATATATTATTTAATAATATTTTATATTATTTAATAACATTTTGGTAAAAGTCTCTCTTTTTTTTTTTTTTTGGCCACTTTGTTAGATTTTTTTTTTTTTATGCAGTTACATTCATGCATGTCCAGTTGTGGATTTTCATTTACATTTTCAAGTGTAAATAATATTAAATCAAATAAATAAATTAAAAAAGTAAATTGCCTTTAAAATTTTATTTAAAAACTTTACCATTCTTTGCCTAGATTACAATGATACCAATAACAAAGTATAGAATGAAATTTTATATTTCCAAAAATATATATTATTTAATAATATTTAATATTATTTAATAACATTTTTGGTACAAGTATGTCTCTTTTTTTCTTTTCTTTTCTTTTCTTTTCTTTTCTTTTCTTTTCTTTTCTTTTCTTCTTTTTTTTTTTAAATCATGCAGTTACATTCATGCATTTCCATGTGTGGATTTTCATTTATATTTTCAAGTGTAAAAAATATTAAATCAAATAAATAAGTTAATTTAAAAAGCAAATCAAGGTTGCCTTTAAAATATTAGTTGTGAAATTTACAATTCTTTGCCCAGATTATAGTATACCAATAAAAAAATAAATAATGAACTTTTATATGTCAAAAAAAAAACAATATTATTTACTTTTTTTTCATTTTCATTTTCATTTTCATTTACAGTTTTTCTTTTCTTTTCTTTTTTTTCTGTTTTATATTTACATTTACTTTTTGTGCATTTTCATTTACAATTTTAACTGTAAATAACATTTTTGGACAGATCTTCTTCTGATTGATAATCATCTTTTATATATATAATGCATTCATACATTTCCAATTGTGAATTTTCATTTACATTTTGAAGTTGAAATAATATTTATACGGTACATGTTACATGTTTTAGTATTAGTACCTAAAGTGTGCCCACTTTTTACTTTCCGTTATTGCCTTGTGACAGTTTTTACCTTTTTCTCACTGTGTGTATGTATGTATATAGACTAGTTTTGCTGCTGATACCACAAAGTGCTGATTTTCACTGTTTCTTCTCACAGTGACTAGAAAAGCATAAATCAGCGAAACTGTGGACTGAGACTTTTTTTTTTTTTTTTTTTTTTACTGTGGTTCTAGTTTTTTGCACCTCTGAAGTGGCTTTAAAAGAGGGTTTGCCTTTTGTGTCAGCCAAGTGATTCCAACATTTTTTTTTCTTCTAACCCTCAGACACTAAAAAAAGCAACAACACAAAAGACTGAGCTTCAAGAGCGTCTCCAGACCACAACACAACTGCAGTAAGTGCGCACACATATATTTAAAACTTAAATGCTGACATATACATTGAGGCTCACACATTGCTGTTTACTATAGAGTGACAGACTCTTAACACACATGTGCCAGAACGCTTAATGATTCGGGACACATCACACAAGCCCACACATTACTTTCAAACACACTGATCAGAAACAGGCCTTTCTCACGCAGACATATAGAAGCATGAACGCACATAAAACAGAGGTCAGGCCTCCTTCTGCATACCCTTAATGTGAATCAGCATTGAAGTATTTAACCACAAGACAGTTAAAGTGAAAAGTGAGAACAAATATCAAAAACATTCATCATGAAAGCATGAATGAATCATGACAGTATTATGCACTTAATTTTTTTGTACTTTTCCCCCTATGATTTCTGTTTCAATTTTGTATGTAATTTTTGAGCGACATCTTTAGAGATGCACAATATATCTGTACCATTTCAGTCAGTGTTGTTTATTTAATTTTACATTCTCATTTTCCCTGTTTTTACATGTACATGAATGCACACTCGGATGCATACGGTAGAGATCAAAATTAGAGTTTTTTAAGCAAATTTTATAAATTAATTGTTTTCTGAAGCACAGTATAAAAAAACTTAAATGAGATGTTTAAAAAAAAAACTCTTACAGATACATCCAAGTTATCAGTGTTAATCTGGCACCTGATGCTGCTAATTTCCTTAATTATGTGGCAAACCCTATTTAACTGGAAGCATTCCTCCAATTTTCACTGAGATTGCAAGATGGCGGGCTGGTCTAATGTGCCTAAAACCCTGCGACGGGAGGTTGTCCGGATGAAGGCCAAAAGGATGACACTTTCAGCCACTGCAAGAGAAGTCAGTCTTTCTAAATCTGTGACTTCTTGAATATTGCATGTTTACAATGACACTAATTCATTCAAGTCCCTCAAAAAGGCTGGTCATCCACATAAGACAAATGCACAGAAAGACAGGATAATGTACAGACTCTCAATGGGAAATCAGTTCAGCACTGCAGCTGGAATTGCTTGCTGGTTTAGTGCAGAACAGAGTAAGGATCTGATTCTGGATGTTTAAGTGAAGTCGGACTGAATGCGCACTCTGCAGTGACCAAACCTCTCATCAGCAGAAAAAAAGACTGATCATCCATGTAAGACAAATGCACAAGAAGACAGGATAATGCAGAGACTCTCAATGGGGAATCGGTTCAACACTGCAGCTGGAATTGATTGCCGGTTCAGTGCTGAACAGAGTAAGGATCTGTCTCGGCATGTTTAAGTGAAGTCGGACTGAAAGTGCACTCCGCAGTGACCAAACCTCTCATCAGCAGAAAGAATCAAAAGGCTAAGCTCACATTTGCTGAGGAGCATGTTGTGTGGAGAGAGGAGAACTGGTCCAAAGTTTACTTTATTGATGAGAGCAAGTTTAATTTATTTGGGTCTGATGGGGAACATTATGTTCGGCATCAAACTGAGGAAAGCCTGAAGCCCAAATGTGGAAAAGAAGTCAGTGAAAGATGGAGGAGGAAGTGTCTTAGTTAGGGGAATGTTTTCTGCAGCAGGAGTTGGGCCTCTTATACAGATACATGGCAGAGTGAATGCAAATGTTTATCAGAACTTCCTTCAGCAACATTCAGTTCTTTCCCTGCAACACTGTAAAAAGTTTTTACCAGCTTCTACTTAACTTAAGTTTAGCAGCTGCCTTAAAATTGTAAGTTAAATCAACTTAAAAGTACAAGTCAATTAAACTTATTTTACCGTAGTGAGTTGAAATGACTTGCACTTTTAAGTTTATGTAACTTTAAAATTTTAAGGCAGCTGCTGGACTTAAGTTAAGTTGAAACTGGTAAATTTTTTTACAGTGAAACATCGCCCAAACAGTATGCAATTTTCATGCAAAACAATGCCCCCGTCACACTGCAAAAAAGGTCAAGCAGTTCCTAGAAGCTGAAAACATTGAAATAATAATGAAAATCCTTTGCGACAAAGTTATGGCTAAGAAACCCACTACAGTTACCAAACTATGGAAGAGAGTGGAAGGACAGTGGACCAAGATCACACCAGTGCAGTGTAAGAAATTAGTGATGTCCTGTGGCCGCAGATGTGCTGAAGTCATTCAAAGCAAGGGTTTCTACACTTCCTATTAATTTTTGATTGCTGTAACCTTCAGATATTTTAGCTGTAATCTTTCTTTGTGCTACAATCGCTTTCCACAAAATAAAGGGTTTCTGTTGAAGCACATTGGTTATTTTGTAAAACACTGTTGTACTAGCATGGTATAGCCACAATTGAAATTCCTTCAAACTTTGAACGATGAAGATTACATTATTTCTGAAAAAAATCAAGTGTTCATAAATTGTTCTCTAATTTTGATCTCCACTGAATATTGGTACCATAACGGTTATTACCCAATATTTAATTACGCAGTTATTTTAACATGTTGATTAACTTTGCTGTCAGCCTCACTGAAAGTTAATCTTTAAAATTTAATAACATTGTTAAATATAATCTTTAGCAAATCTCAAAATGAATATTCATTTTTCATACTTTACATTATCATTTTCCAATGCCTAAACTTACTTGCTGTGCTGAAAACCCTTTACCTAATGTGATGTTTCCTTTTAAAAATGGCTTGTAAATCTCTCATTGTGCTATATTATAAACTTTTGGATTCAAACTTTTTGTCTTGTTTTCTTTCAGTTAGGTTTTGTGTTTCTTTTTGGAACTGATTGATCATAGGCCTCACTGAGAAATTCATGAGCAATTTTTTGTAGGCTGACCCTGTTATTTCATTAAAAAAAAATCCATTTATATACTTTTTAACCGCAAATGCTCGTCTTGTCTCGCTCTGTGTGAACACTGTCCTTAAAAAAAAATACTCAAATTATTTAGAGTGGTATTTTGAATGTATTATAATCATTTTGTTTACTCACATGTATTTACTTTTAATATGGCCCATTTATCAATTAACAACCTCAAAGTGAATCCTTTTTAGACTCCTGTATCTCAGTGCACAAGTTACTTTTATACAGAAAAAATTAACATAAAGCATGTCTGAAGCGGTTTTTATACACACACTTCCCATCACTTTCTTGTGCCTGTGAAAAATATGTCTGCTTCTCCGCTTCTTTAGTAGCGCATCTCTCTTCTAAAGCGAAGCTCACTGTAAAGGCAGCCTGGGGGAGCGTTTACACAGCACTAATGTGCATGAAATAGAGGATTAGGTTTCGAGGTGGGAGGGGAACGGACATCTTAGGGCCTAGTGGCTGCTGTGCCGTGTTCGTGTTCCTCATGGGAAGGCTTATCCTAATCGCCCCGCTGTCGCACCGGCCCCCCAGGGCCCCTACACAACACCCAGGGGCCCCAAGTCTTTAATAAAACAGGGTTATGAATGTATTTGTCTTAATGCTCCACCACTGCTGGTGTGTGTGGGTGGCAGAGAGGAGGGAGACGGTAGACGACGGGAAAGAGTGCCGCCTTTGAATGGCAAAACTGTGTCCAGTTTAACGGAGCCACTTTAAGCCGATTTTTTTCGGGTCACATCGGCACCAATGAGGGATTAACTTTGTTCACATCAACGCCCGATTGAGATCCCGGCCTCGCCGCATCCTACATCTCGCTCTGAGGAGAAAAGGTCCACAGTTGACCAATTTGTACCAGCCAGGGAGAAGAAAGAATGGGCCATCCTATGAAGGACAAAAAGAAAAATTAGCTCAGTTTTACTGCTTTTTTTGTTGTTGTTCAGTCCTTGTCCCAGAGAATTAAGGTTTTCCCACAAGGGATCAAATGGATGATGAATGCTAGTGTCTCCGATTCTCCTTTTCTGTCCATCAAAGGAGGGAGCTTGTTCTCACAGTGCTCTGCAACAAACAGGTGGTGTTACAAGTGTGTTTGTATGTGATTGCCAGCATATATTCAGTAAACAGGTGTGGGTCTGACAGCCTTTACGTGTGTCAATAACATTAATGGCTTCTCCACAGTCAATTTCCCACAGTGTCGCAGTTTATGCCCTGAGGCGTTATACACGGATTTGACAGCATTTTCATTTGTAAAACACAATTAATCATGAAAGCCATTGCGGGTGCGTTTGTGCCGAATCTCTGAGGCAATTCCAATTGTCTGGGGTTGAGTTCTGTGTGTCGGATACTATCGTGTTTAACATTTTCTCCTGGCTCATTCTCACTATATTATTATCCATAATCATATGAGTAAACAAACTCTCTGAAAGCTGCATAATTAATGCTGGCCTTGTCAGCTCCTCTGGGCTTCTCTCTAATCTATTTTTCTAACGCACTCTCATTATAAACATAAAAGACGGAATCAGAAATGTGTCGGAGTAGAATACATGAACAGACTCGTACACGCAGTCATGGAGGAGGAGAAAGAGTCAGACTGAAATATGTTTGCTCTAACTCAGCAATGTAAACAGCAAAGCTCAATGATATTTACATGCGCTAAATATTAGTATTCAAATGCTATTTGCACAGAAAAAGTGAGAAATGGGTGGGAAAACTAAAGTTCCCGTCTTTTGAATACCAATCCATTAATTTATTTTCAAAAACAATAAAAATTCATTTACATACAAGAGAGGACCCTTGCAGATTTTTAAGACTGTGTCAAGATCCAATAAGTGTCAGATAATTTGACCTTTTTATGACAAAGTAAGGTTAGTTTAGTTTGTAAAATGTCATGTGGTGTGATGAGATGTTTGTCTTTCTTTTTTCAGTCGAAAAGAAAGTAAGGTTTCTGAGGAAAACATTTTAGGATTTTTCTCCATATAGTGGACTTCAATGGGAGCCAGTGGGTTGAAGGTCTAAATTGCAGTTTCAATGCAGCTTTAAAGGACTCTACACGATCCCAGCCAAAGAATAAGAGTCTTATCTGGCGAAACAATTGGTCATTTTCTAAAAAAAAGAAAAACTGATATACTCTTTAACCACAAATGCTCATCTTGCACTAGCTCTGCGACTTCACGCATTACGTAATCATGTAGGAAAGCTCACACGTGGTTAGTTCTTTGCCTGTGTACTTCGGTTCCAAAATGTAGGGTAGGGCGAAAAAGTTGTCCAACATCGTTGTTTTACCTTTTTTTTTCTAAGGGAGTTAGACTTTCTTTGCACGTTTACTTTGTAAACACTGGGTAGTGATTATGTAATGTGTGAAGTCAGGCTAGTGCAAGACTAGCATCTGTGGATAAAATATTTACATTTTTTTAGAAAATGACTGATCATTTCGCTAGATAAGACCCTTATTCCTTGGCTGGGATCATGTAGAGCCCTTTGAAGTTGCATTCAAGCTGCAATTTGGACTTTTTTAACCAACTGGCTCCCATTTAAGTCCACTATATGGAGAAAACTCCTGGAATGTTTTCCTCAAAAAGCTTAGTTTCTTTTCAACTGAAGAAAGAAAGACATAAACATCTTGGATGACAAGGGGGTGAGTAAATTATCAGGAAATTTTAGGTCTGGAAGTGACCTAATCCTTTCAGTTGTCTTCAGAGATGGACATGCACAAATCAGGACCCTCTAGACAAAGTCATTGCAATGATTGTCAGCTGTAAAAACTGTCTCGCAGTAATTGTTCTCTAGTTTTTGGGTTAACGACATAAGGTCATGTGTGGCCCCACTGCTCTGGTAACATTTGTACAGCAGTAGTTACCAAGCTGTCTTTTAAATCTTTTTTAATTACTTTTTTTATGTTTTGCATTCAGGCATTCTGGATGTGTAGAAGCTGAACAACTGAAAGAGACTGAGAGGAAGATGGAGCATGAATGGACAGAGACATTCTGCAGGTGCAGTGGAGGAACACATGGGGGCAACAGAAGTCATCATACATATAAAATCAGATTCATGTCATGACCTCTGACTTTTGGGTGGCTGCAGTTGGAGTGGCCATTGACAGCTCTAGTTCCTGCCAGTTCCTGATTTAGCTGCTCTCTGATTGGCCGATTAAGTTAGAGAATCCACAAAGTGGTAGCTAGATTAGAGAAGAACATTGCAGTGCTTGTGGGAGACAGTAAGGGAGAGACACAGAAATGTATATGAGGGGGAAAAAACAGGAGACTTGTTCATAATTCATATGTGACACTAAGGAAAACTAGAAAACCATTGAGGTCACCATTCACACCATAACTGCAACCAAAAATTACAGAGTGACTGACAATGGAGGGAAAAAACAAGGACAGCAGAGATATGTGTGGAAAAGATGCCTGGAACATTTCATGCAATTATCATACAGTACAAGCTTTTTTTTAAAAAAAAAAAAATTTTGCACTTACTTCATGCAAATGTAAATTGTGAATGGTTTATTGGCAGATTATCCCACTGAGGCTAATTTAGTGACCTAATTCAATTGCATAAAGGGATGATTTTGTACATCCAGGTGCATATTAAGGGATAACGTACATTCATCATTAAAATGAGCCCTTACAGGGCATTATAACACTTTGAAGGGTTTATTTTGTGACAATGACTGTACGTTATCCAACTTATTACATGACGGCTTACCAAATAAATGAATGGATATTGTTCTGAGTTTAAGCTGTTATGTGAGAAGAAAAAGACTGCAGAGTGACATAACACCTGAAACTAGCAAAGCAATGCATATGTGACCCTGGACCACAAAAACAGTCATAAGTAGCACCCTTTTTGATTTTTTTCCACCCTTAGATTCCAGATTTTCAAATAGCTGTGTCTCGGCCAAATATTGTCCTATCCTAACAAACTACACATCAATGGAAAGATTATCCTTTCAGCTTTCAGATGATGTATAAATCTCAATTTCAAAAAATTACCCCTTATGACTGAGCCAATAATATTTGACCACAGATTTATCTCCTTTATTCTGATTGGTCAGTCAAAGTTCTAAGAATGATTCAAATGACCAATCAGAATCTAGCAGAAATGTCCATTTAAACGTAGCATGTGGCTCCATAAATATCTGACCAAAGTGGATTTTCAGCTTTCAGTAAATTAATAAATACTGAATTTTTTTACCTTTTAAGAAGTTATAGATTTATTGTAAGTAAAATAATTGGTGCTTTAAATTTGCCATGAAATGTACTGTTTTAAATCCAGATTATGTTATTTGTATCATTCATGGAGTTTTTGTGCACATTTTACAAAATATTTGTCGAAGCAAGACCAACAAGTTTTAGCATTTAAGGTGAGACACTGCAGGTAAATAAGGTAAAAAATGAACTAATAGTTATCGCCTTACTTACCTAGTTGATTGATTACATTGATAATTGCAAACTTTTTTTGTATTACAAGTTGTCTAAAATGTAGGGTATTATTTATTGAAATATGTGCTAATTTTCATACATTTCTAGTACAAAAATCTAAAGTCAAGTTTCAAAACATTTTTTTTTTTTTGTCATATTAGAGTCAAATGTTTTTTACAGAGGATACTTTGGGCATCTCATTTTTCAGAAAATACTTAGAACAGACAGAAAACAATATTTTGTCCCAATAAAATGTTGTATATAATCAAGCAAAGTATATATGAACAAATCCTTCTTTAAAATTCTTAAAGTAAAATGTAAAGTTTGGTGTGTGTAGGAGAAAAGGAGAAAACATTTATAGAGGAAAAAAAACCTTTTTTTCAAACCTTTTTAGAAAACGGCCTTTAAAATTTGTATTGTAATTGAAATCTATTGACACAAATAGATAAAGTGCTATTAAAAAAAAACACTTAAAAGTGTCTTTTGGGTGTTTTCTTTCCACTAGTCTGAACAAACACTTTATGAAAAACCAAAAATCCCAAAATCTCAAACTTGACAGGTGCCTGCAGTGACTCCCCTTAATGAGGTTTTTATTATTTTATTTAGTATTCATTTAAATTATCAGCATTAATAAATGACAATAACACCACTACAATCATAGAGAAAATTGCCTGTCACCAGTGCTCACTCAAAAAAAAAAAAAAAATAGGTGCATGATGCCCCTGGAATAAAGTGTTAACTATCTTTATTATTATTTTAATGTGTTATTTTCTTTCCTTCCATTTCGAGGCCTTCAAGCAGAGCTGACAGGTCTCCTGAAGAGTGATGGCTATTTCCACATACAGTGTTACTGGCACGAGCGAGGAGAATGGCAGCCCTCACAAGTCCACCTGTGAGTGTTTTCTGAAGAGAGGATAGAAAATCCAAGAGGAGTGGGTGGTCACCGTGCTGCTGGGTTTGTGTGGGTGAGCGTGTGTGTGCGTCTCGGTGAGCCAGCTCCCATGCTTGGTAAAAATCACCTAATTTTTCACTTGAGTGGCTCTCTTTGGGCAGTCCCCCCCCTTCCGTCGACCCCTTCAGAGTAAAATTCCTCTAGTGAGTGTGAAGACTGCACTCGCAGTGCCCCCCACTCCCCCAGCACACACCGAGGGGCATTGAAAATGCATTAACACCAAATCAATGGAAAACAGTGGAAAAAAAGCAAAAAGAGAGAGGACGAAAAAAAATCTCCTTAGCAACATAATCTAGATGGCCTCACGAAAGGAGAGGGGAGAGTGAAAAGAAAGGGGAAAAGGGGGAAAGAGAAAGGGGAGGGGGGAACCGAGCGTTTAGTGCCGAATAAGAGACTGAACACTGAGAGGTCTTGCACACAGACAGCGACAAAATGGAGAATTAACACAAGAGAAACTGTTCCTATTTAACACCAGGGGAAAAGCGACTATATTAACACCCTCCCATTAGGGGGCAGGGGGGAAGAGTGGAGGCTGGGAGGACAGGATAGACCCCTAAAAACACTCTCCCAAGGGAACAGAGAAAGTCAGCAATAATCAATTGTCTGTTTTTTTTTTTATTCAGTTTTTTTTTTTTTTAGAGTAGTTTTCTTCTTGATAACCTATATTTACTTATATAATGTAATATGTGTTATATATAATAATTATTTATATTATTTAAATTGGCTTATTAGTTAAAAAGTTTTATAAATTACATTTCATTATTTTGTATACATAAGAATTGTTTCCATATATATTTTGGCTTACTTTGGATCACTTTGTCACTGACTTACATAATATATATTATAATGATATATGTTATGATTTGAGACAGAATTGAGAAATTGCAATAACCAAAAATAAATAAATAAATAAATAAATACTACTACTACTACTATTACTACTAATCATAATAATTTTGCAAATAATAAAGAAGAATATTAGGATTGTTAGGACTGTTGTGTGTGTGTGTGTGTGTGTATGTTTTGTTTTCTTTCAGGTAACATATATTTTCTATTTTCTTATATACTGCAATATTTGTTATATGTAAGAAATTATCTACAATATTTAAATTGACTTATTACTTAAAAAGTTTTATGAATTATATGAAATTACATTATATTTTATTACATATTTAAGAAATATTGCTTATATATATTGACTTACTTTAGATCACTTTAAATGTCACTGACTTACATAATATATGTATATAATAATGATATATGTTATGATTGCAATGACCAAAAAATAGGAGAAAGTAATGAGAAACAAAATAATTATACTAATAATAATTTTGAATAACAATGAAGAATTTTGTTAGAATATTAGGTTTTTTTTAGGACTGTTGTGTGTGAGTGTGTGTTTTTATATGACTTATTTTTTATTTTTTTATTTTTTTTAATGTACTGCAGTATTTCTTATATATATAAGACATTTTCTACAATATTTAAATTGACTTACTATTTAAAATGTTTTATGAATTATATTAAATTATATTATATTTTATTACATATTTAAGCAATATTGTTCCCATATATGTTTTGGCTTACTTTGGATCATTTTAAATGTCACTAACTTACATAATATATTTATATAATAATGACAAATGTTGTGGTTTGATAAAGAATTGAAAAATTCCAATATTTTTATATAAATGTTTATGTTAATTTTCAAAAAAAAAAAATTTACCCCCCACCGCCCAAAAATATAAACTTTATAAGTTTAACTGGTTAAAAAATATATACTGAAAGAGTCATTAAGATAAAAATAGAGGTGCACTAATATTGAAATATTTAGCTAAAATGAATGAATGAGCAAGCTAATTATTTTCATGCCATAACTGATAATATAATTAAAAAAAAAAAGCAATATTAACAAAAATAAAAATACAGCTGCTCATGTAATCTACTTGTTGTCATTTTTATTTTGCATATTTTTATAAGCAATTCATATTTATTTGTATCTTTTCTTTAAAAATAATATTTGTTTTATTGTATTTTTAATTGTTATTTAGTTATTCATTCATTCATTTTTATTTATAGGGCTTTTATCAGGACTGTTTTCTTGTTTTGTTATTGTAATTCCTTGTCTCAATCCAGTTTCAAAGTGAGTTATGATTGCTTGATGTATTAAATAAATCATTCTGGGCATTAGTTAAATCAGTTATCAAAAGCCAGGAAGGAATTTTGAACCCTGTTTCAAAGTTCACTTCAGCAAAAGTTCAAATAAATTTTATTTAAAAATCTCAGAGCCGTGAGACCAGCCACCATGTCGCTTACTAACGGACAAGGCAGAGAGTAAAACACAGAAGGTAGATCCATTATTTTAATTGGGGACTGATAAAAATGCTATACTCTGCGGAAAGAAAGGGAAGGATGTATTCCGCAAATGTAGGTATTCCCAATTCTCTTAGTTAGGTGCTGGACACTGGTTACCAGTCTCTATGTAAATGACCTTTAACCTCTACTACATGATCTGGTCAATGGTGGGAGGGTTAGACTTAATTAGAAGGTCATTAAAACCTGCCCCCTGCAAGCCATTAGCTTTATAACTGGCCACACACAGCTGACCCACGGCTGTAATGAGCCAGTTCAGGCCGTTTCATCAAGAAACGTGTTGGATTGTATCCGTCCCACTGCATCTGCACAGATTCGAGATCTAATACCAATAAGTGAAGATTAATTTGATGGTATTATTTCACTTCGGTTGCTTGAATCGTGTTATTAAATGACGAAGTAACATGTCATTGATTGATGAAGTGGAATCATCCGAAGTGAAATGTTGTATTGTTAAAAGGGAAAAACACATATTTTCCAGCTGAGTGTTCCTGGAGCGTTCGGGCCATTATTTTCTAGGCTGCATTAAATTACTGTAGCAAAATGTGTTCCCATGCTCTCTGCCAAGCTGAAGCAGGATAAAATGAAGAATAAATTCGCACGTTTAGCTTTGTAAACCTTCATGTGCACGTTTGTAGAGAAGTTGGGCAACAAAATTTGGGGTTAATGAGAAAAGCGATGGCGTTCAGATGAAGATTTTCTGGCCGAGTAGGAATCTGGCGCTAAGAGGGCCCATCTAAAGACTGAAAGATTAAGATAAAACAAGGGAGACTGAATGAGAAGCAGAGAATAAGTGAGAGCCGACAACTTCATCTACAGAGGCATTAACAAAGACAGTACAAAGAAGAAGGAGAGAGAGAAAAGGGCCAGAGGTTAGCGAAGACAGAGAGAGATGGAAAAACAGCGAGAGAGAGACAAGGCGTAAAAGAGGGAGAAAAGAGAGCGACTGATGTAGATAAACAGTGAAGAAAAGGAGCGAAAGAGAGATTAATAAAGAGGCAGAAGTGGAGAAAAATAGAAACTGAGGGAGAAAGAAGGGACTCCAGCGACTCTCTTTGTCCCAATCGCCGATTTCACACCGACACAAAGGGCTCGGTGGACGTTTCATCCTTTCATTAACGTTTCTGTGGCGTTTATTCAGCGTTAGTCTGTGACGTTATGAAGTCAGACCCATTCAGGCCACATTATAAATCACCTCCGCCGCTGCAGAGCGTGGCCAATCGGCCAATTACGCAGTGTGGCCGCCCCTGAACACGCAGGACAATGGCATCACAAGGCCAATAAACAAGCCTCTAATAGGGCGGCGGGGAAAACGCGCCCAAAACAGGCCCCAACCGCCCGCCGCACGCACGTATTCCATCATCCCCATGCCCTCGCATTTCCTCCCGCGAATGCTAGCGCACACACACACAGCTGTGGAGGGAGCGAGGCAGGGGCAGAAGGGTAGCACTGGCACACCGAGAGAAAAATGACCCAGCGCCAGTGCGCCATGCAAACCCCCCCCGTGGCCCTTTTCAGGCTGGGAGCCAGAACAAAAGCATACTGTTGCCATACTGTGACGTTCATGCTAGCCAGTTAGCACAGCTGCAAGAGCTCACCTTGCGCTAGCGACTATTGTTGGCCTGTTTTAGAGCCTCTTCCATCCATCTTCTGGACTGGATGAGACAAATGCAGACGGGGAGAAAGAGAGAAAGAGAGAGAGAGAGAGCTCGGCTGAGAGAAAGTGGTCGGGTGATGCAGCTGCAGCGTGAATGAATGCGAGCGTAAGGTGAAAAGGGGAAGACTGGAGAGACGGAGAGAGAGGTGTCAATGTAACAGACCGCAGGGTGGTCCCACCCACTCACTTACAGAGCAGCTGCACAGCAGTTAAACAGTAACCAGAGAGATCAACCGCTCGGCGATATTTGCCACTTTTTTCGCTTTTGAGCTATAAAAAAGGAAAAATCTTTTTCTAAAATCTTAAAATTGTCATTTTAAAAATTATTCTGGTTTCGAAACAAGTTACGCTCAAATGACAGCTTTGTTTTTTTTTGTTTTTTTGCATTTTTCGTTTTGTTTAGGTTTAGTTTAGGCGTTTACAATGGAAGTGAGTGGGCGAATTTTCGAGGATTTAAAAGCAAAAATGTGAAGCTTATAATTATATAATGAAGCGATAATTATTGTAATTAATTTATTCTAATTAATAAAATGAATGCATGAATTAATAACTATTAAATAATAAAACCACAATAATTATTGTTTAAAGGGTCGTTCACACCAAGAACAATAACTATATTCACTATAAGTATGTCATTTATTATTCACTATAATTATAGTTAATTATTATTATTATTAAGTGTATTATTATTGTTATTAATAAAAAAATTTGTTATTAATATTTAATTTATGGAATTTAATTTTTTAACTTATGAATTACCATTAAAAAAGTAAAAAAAAAAAAAAAAAAACTTAAAATAAATTCTTTTAAATGCTACAAGTGAATATAGACATTAGCATTATAAATTACAGTAATAAAATGGATATTTATTTTGAGATTTTCTAAAGATTACGTTTAACAGGGTTAAATATGTTTTAAATAATTGGAGTTTTTAAAGATTAACTAAAACTTTACTAAATTTATCTAAATGTAAAAATAGTGGAAAAAAACAGCACAATTAAATATCCTATATTAAATAAACACATAAATAAATCAATAGTGACCGATAAATGAGAAAAAATGAAATGGTAACAATCATTATCAGATAATTTGCTGACTATAGACTGATTATAATTATAATTAATAAAATTATTGCATTAAATATTTATTATTAAATAATAAAACCAGTTTGGTCATCTGCCACTTTAAATGCTCAATATCGTTAAAGTCAGTGTTGGCTGTCAGTGTTTTTAGCCTTCATAAGCTGGAAAGAAAATTATTCTGAAAGTGATTCCAATAATATCATTCCTCTGTATCATTATTGTTAGTTGTGGTGTGAACTCCTTTATTCTTACTGAATTAGATTATTCATATTTTATAGTTATACTCATCATCATATTTATCATTCTTGGTTTAAACAGGAATTCACTGCTTGTTCAAAGTTGTAAAATTTAATATAACTTTACAGAAAAGGTTAGAAAGTGATTTTTTTTTTACACCACATTATTTAAATCTTCTGGCTATACTATTTAAAGAGTAAGCATTTTAATGCTTACATATTTGCCCCATTCATTTCCATTGAAAATACCTTACTGTAACCTAAGATTTTCACCTTTTTAAAGAAAAGGAGGGACACATGGATAATACACTACCAGTCAAAAGTTTCTGAACAGTAAGATTTTTAATGTTTTTTAAAGAAGTCTCTTCTGCTCACCAAGCCTGCATTTATTTGATCCAAAGTACAGCAAAATTTTGAAATATTTGACTATTTAAAATAACTGCTTTGTATTTGAATATATTTCAAAATTGATTTTTTTCTGTGATTTCAACGCTGAATTTTTAGCATCATTACTCCAGTCACATGATCCTTCAGAAATCATTCTAATATGCTGGTTTGCTCAAAAAAACATGTATTATCATGTATTATTATTGTTATTATTATTATGTTGAAAACAACTGAGTTTTTCAGGTTTCTTTGATGAATAAAAAGTTCACAAGAACAGCATTTATCTGAAATAAAAATCTTTTGTAACATTATAAATGTATTTATCATCACTTTTTGTCAATTTAAAGCATCCTTGCTAAAAAAAAAGAAAAATTAATTTCTATAAATTTTATAAAATTGGATCTATTCATCAAAGAAAAAAAAAAAAAAAAGAAAAGAAAATATATTAAAATTGAAAGCAGTTATTTTAAATAGTAAAAATAGAGTCAAATGTATATATATATATATATATATATATACAATATTACCTATTTTGCGGTATTTTGGATCAAATAAATCCAGGCTTGGTAAGCAGAAGAGAACTATTTAAAATACATTAAAAATCTTACTGTTCGAAAACGTTTAATTTTTTGTGGTAATCAACAGTACAAATGCTGTCACCCAAGCTTAACTTCTATAGAACTTTGAATATTTCATTAAATATGAATGAAAGCACAGGGGTGCCCACCGTTGGCCCAGCTGCAAGTGTCGAAAATAAAGACAAAGGTCATCTGCACTACACGCTATCCTCATGAACCCTCCCCGTGTACCAACAACGCTCACAGAAAAAAACCCACCGTCACGAATCGGCAGTGCCCCGTCCTCTTATGCCCATACAGACTTCATCAACGGCCCACGTACCTCCGTGAATGCTCCCTCTCTAGATGCTCTGGCTGAAGTGTCTGCAGCTGCTAAGAGAATGTTAGTGTCATCTATTGGTTGAGTGAGTCTAATAGCACTTGGTACTATGACACTAAATACCCCTCGCACAATTCTACCGTATTCATTAAAAAGACCCCAGGCACGTTACTAACCCACTAAATGTCTCCGTCACAATGCCACTTGCGCACGAAATTTCCACGATACAAAAACACTCGTGCACGAAATCTTTCCAATGCATTTCTAAAATGCCCACTCGACTAAATCACCCTGTAGGCAATACCAGCCAAACAATACAACTTCACGCTTTTAGATCTCTAGGCTCCAGCCATCCATTGTGTCTGTGCCAACATTTAACTAGGTTTTTTCGAAAATAAAGCCATTTGTTGAGGTAAAGTTTAGTTTGGATGTGTTTGGATGAACCTATAAGTTTAACTGATTAAAAAATATATTTATATATATATATATAAGAAATTATGGTTACACTTTACCATAAGGTAAACTAACATTTGTATTAACTAACAGTAACGAACAATAAGCAACACATTTATTACACTATTTATTATTCTTTGTTCATTGTTAGTTCATGTTAGCTCACAGTGCATTAACTAATGATAACAAACACTTGTTGATTGATTTTACGAATGCATTAATGCTTTCTTAGTTCATGTTAACTGATGTACTTAACTAATGTTAACTAATGAACCTTATTGTAAAGTGTTACCGAATATAATTATATTATGTACATAAGAAATATTGTTTCCATATATATTTGGCTTACTTTGGATCACTTTAAATTTGATTGACTTACATAATATATTTATATAATAATGATAAAAGATATGGTTTAATACAGAGTTTACAAATTGCAATAACAAAAACAACTAAAAAATATTCTAATACACACACATTGAATTTTTAAACATTATTAATGTATAGTCTAGTTACCAAAATTAAAAAAATACATTCCCTCTTTTAATCTACTTGTTGTTGTCATTTTTCTTTTGCTAATTTTTATATGCAATTCATACTTATTTGTATCTTTTTTTTTAAACTTTTCTATACCGTTTTTAATTGTTATTTATTATTAGTAGTAGTAGTAGTAGTAGTAGTAGTTGTAGTAGTAGTATTTAAATATTTTTATTATTATTATTATTATTATTATATTATTTTATTTTTATTATTATATATTAATTATTACTATTGTGGTTGTTGAAATGTTATTTTAATGTTATTCTTATGAATTTTATTATTCTATTATTATTATTATTATTATTATTATTACTACTACTATTTATTATTATTATTATTATTATTATTATCATTATTATTATTATTATTATTATTATTTTATTTAATTTATGGAATTTAATTATTTAATGCTTGTGTTGTAAAGTGCTTTGAGATTTTTATTGTTGTTGTTGTTTTAGGCGGTGTATAATTTTTTGATGTCTTATGATGTTGTATTACCTTATGAATAAACAATAAAAAAGTATTTAAAACAATTTAAAATTAATCCTTAAATGCTACAGTTGAGTAAAGGCGTTAGCATTATAAAAATGTATACGGTATAAAAATGAATGTCCATTTTGAGATTTTCTAAAGGTTATATTTAACAATGTTATTAAATAACTGGATTATAAGGTTTTATTAACTTTAAGTGAGCATTAGATAATGGCAATAGTAAATGTAAAAATAGTGGAAAAAAACATCCTATATTAAAAAAAAAAAAAAAAACATGCATATTGACCGTTAATGGAAACGGTGTCAATATATTGTGCGTTCCTAAACAAAACTGTAACAATTATTATCAGATCTCTTGCTGATTGAATATGTGTCATTTTGGGCACAATCAAGTAGAGAGGTTTCCCAACTCTTCTGTTTGGCTCTCTGTCTGTATCTGTCTTTCTAACCCATGTCCCATTTGCAAACACATTTCAGCGGGGCAACTTGATTACCATTCAGGTGGACGTCTGGCTGCAGCGTGTACTTGTTGGAAGAGCTCTTTGGAGTTGCTTAGAGAAGTGTGTGTGTGTGTGTGTGTGTGTGTGTGTGGTTGAGGGGGTGGTGGTGCTGAGGGATCGATTTGATTCTAATCGGACCATGAAAAGAACATGATCTAACTGCTTTCAGCTGGGAGTACATTTGGGCCCTCTCCACTATTTGCTCTCCCTCTCTACTCCCCTTTTCCTTTCTTTGACGCGCTCTCTCGCTCTGTCTCTCGCTCTTTGACACACAATGTCTCGGACCGTTTCAAAAAGCCTTGAATGTCTCATTAATGACTTTGTGAATACTGGGGTAGAGAGATTTGAGGATGGACGTGGGGTGGGAGGGAGAAAAAACGGGTGGAAAGAAAAGGGTGGAGAAAGCGTAAAAAATTCCAGGCTTGTTTAAAAGGCTGGCTGAGATCTTTTGCCATGGATTATCATGACAGCGTTTTAGAGGCTCAATGGGGTTGACCCCTTTGAATGCCTGTGTATTCGGCCGGATAGACACTCGTTGTCTTTAACCAGGCTCACTGACTCTGAAAGTTTGTCTTCTTTCTGTATCTTCCTCCTGTGTCCCGTCTCAGGATTTGAAGTCTATTCTGTGCGTTCGTCTCTCAAATTTTATATCCCCATTTCCATCTTCCATTGTCACTCTCTCTCTCTCTCTCTCTGCCTCTCTGTCGGTGACATCATTTATCCATAGTTCACTCCCGTCCTTCCATCCGCTTGTCATTGGGTGAAAAATATCTCCTCACTACGTGATTCTCTCTCTCAGGATAAATCTGTGAACATTCCCTCTGCTTTTCAGCCGCTCCTGTCATCAGGATAGTTAACACAACACTGAGGGCCATAAGTCAGAAGCCAAAGGTCAAAGGTCAAGGTGGTCCTGAGGCTCTCTTTTTCTGAATTTCTATTTTATTTGACTTTTTTTTTTCATGAATACTTCACACATGGTTATAGTAGAGAAAAACGGTAAGAAGTAAATTATTTTTTATGCCTCGAGTCAAAGCAGATATGCTATTAAATTCTCTCCACAAAATTCACATGGTTATAAGCACATGCTTATCTCCTGAAAATTTCTGGAATATTCAAGACAGAAATATTCAAAGGTTGTGTGGATTGTGTGGATTCTTGTGCTTCCTTCCTTATTTATTTATTTATTTATTTATTTATTTGTTTGTTTGTTTGTTTGTTTGTTTGTTTGTTTATTCATTAATTTGGAACAATAATAAAAAGTATTGTGGTATTAATTATTAGTTATATTATTATTATTGTTATTATTATTATTAATAATAATAATGATTATGATGTCATTTTCATTATCCCTATTTTGCTGGTTTTGTTGTGTGTAGCGCATTTGTTGTAGTTTCACATTTATTTATTTATTTATTTATTTATTTATTTATTTATTTATTTATTTATTTATCAGGAACAAAAATGTGAAGTATTGTATTATTAGCTTTTAGTTACATCGTTGGTATTATTATTATTATTATCTTTTACTTTCACGTTTATTTATTTATTTATTTATTAGGAACAACAATACAAAGTATTGCATTATTAGTTATTAGTTATATCAATATTATTAATATTATTATTATTATTATTATTATTATTATTATTATTATTGTTATCTTGTACTTTCATCTTTAATTAATTAATTAATTAATTAATTTATTTATTTATTTATTTATTTATTTATTTATTTATTTATTTATTTATTTATTTATCAGAAACAAAATACATAAAGAATTGTATTATTAGCTATTATTGATACTGCTATTATTATTATAATTTATTATTATCTTGTACTTTCACATTTATTTATTTATTTATTTATCAGGCACAACAATAGAAATTATTATTATTATTATTATTATTATCTTGTACTTTCACATTTATATATTTTTTTATTTATCAGAGACAACAATGGAAATTATTAAATTGTTTGTTATTATTATTATTATTATTATTATTATTATTATATTGTACTTTAAAATTTCTTTTTTTTCTTTCTTTCTTTTATTAATTAATTTATTTATCAGGAACAACATTAAAAAGTATTGAATTATTACACTTACTATTATATGAATTATTATACAGTTATATTGCTATTATTATTTTTGTTTAATTAATGATTATGAAATCATTATCATTATTCCTAATTTTGCTGGTTTTGTTGTGTGTAGTGCATTTGTTGTAATTTCATATTTATTTATTTATTAGGAACAACAATACAAAATATTGTGTTATTAGTTATATCACATTATTAGTAGTAGTGGTAGCAGTAGTGTCCTGTAATTTCAACTTTTATCTATCTTTTTATTTATTTATATATTTATCAGGAGCAACTATGCAAAGTATTGAATTATTAGTTGTATCGCTATTATTATTTTTTTAATATTGATTATGATGTCATTATCATTATTTCTAATTTTGCTGTGTTTGTTGTGTGTAGTGCATTTCTTGTACTTTCACATTTCTTTCTTTCTTTTAGCATAATAATAATAAAAAAATATATATATTGTTATTATATGACTGTTTTACATATAATATGATTGTTATTATATATAAAACTGTTGTTAAAGTGACTAATTTTATACAATACTCACAATACAAAAATGATTTCAGTCACGCATAACCCAATACACAATCCACTCTCACAAAGGATGAAACTGTGAATATTTCAGTAGACAAACGCTAGAGGAATCAGGTATAGTGACCTTAGAAAGAGAGAGCAAATGAAACGAACAGAGGGGTTGGAGACTCAGGCAGGTGCTGCGAAGCCCTCGCACGTGCATCCACATTAGTCTGCTTGACTTAAACTAGAGTCGCTGCAGCGAGCAGGTGAGGGGATACAAATTCTAGTGGGAAAGAGGGGGACTCCAACTCGCTTGCTTGCATACAAATTTCAGACCCCTACCCCCAAAACACTCACACACGCACACAGACAGACACAAACGGACTAAGGCAACACAAAGACGCAGCCACACTTGAAAGTCTCTTCAGCTCTAGTTAAACAGGACAGAGTGCGAGAGAGTGGGGCACAGCACAGCCCTTTTAGATCTACCCACTCCTCTCTATGCATGCACAACATTAAGGTCCTCCGGGCTATTTATGACACAAGGAAGCTCAGAACTGCCACAATTAATGGGACACAGGGAAAACACCTTATCCTGAGGTGGCTGAAACACCGCTGGAAGCTTTCCATACAGAACTAAAAGGCTTCCTTATACTCAAGCTCGTATTTAAGACCTAAAAGACTTGTGATAATTCAATTAGTCCTTTTTTCATCCAGCTACATGAAGTGCACCCCAGACTGTAGAGTGCTTTTCCCCACACAAATTAATTGGGCTGCCACAACAATCACAACTTATAGGAGTATTCAGTTTTAGTGCATTTTAGCGTGGCTTGAATTGATACTTGTAGTATAGCATGGTTGTGTGTGTCGCGGTGTAGTGTGTGTGAACATTGCATTGGAAAAGCACAGAGTGGGGGATGAAAGTGTTTTCTAAATATTATCTTTTGGGAATATGTGCATGCTACCTAACAGTTTATACACTTAGCAAAGGATAGATGGTAGTTTTAGGCTTATAGGGAAGTTTAAAAGTAAACAATTCAACACTGGAATGAAGAACATCCAATCAAGTCGTAAATCCTGTACAGTGAATCTTTGAAGTTTTATTTTATTTTTTTTTTTAAGATTTGTTTTTGGCATTTTTGCCTTTATTTAGATAGGTCAGGGTAGTGACAAGAAGCAATGTGGGGGAGAGAGAGAGGAGACGGGATTGGGAAAGGGCCACAAGCCGGGATTCGAACTTGGGACGCCTGACATAATTCAACGCTGACATGAATCTTAAAACTTTTGATGTAATGGCAATTTTTTTCCATATTGTGGTATACATTCGAGTGAAATGGACTGTCTAAAAAAAAAATTTAAAAAAAAAATAGGGCTGGGACTTGGTTTAATTAATCAGTTGTTGATTGGATGAAGGCAGATAAACATGAGATTGCAACGAATGGGGCGGGACTTAAACTAACGAAATGATTGGAGAAGTCCGACATATGTCAAGAAAGTCTGTCATTTCACTGGAAGAATAAGTTACGATATTTTGATTGAACTGTCAAAAAATTAAACATAATCGATTAATTGTTCACAATAAACCTAACATACATTTAGAAAATAAATAGGTAAAAATAAATATTATGGAACTTGTCAATTCTTTTTTTGTATTACCAGCGATTACCAGGGCTCAAGCGCTTTAAGTCATTTAAGAACATAAGGAAAAAGACATTATTTAGCAAACTTGTAAACACCTAAATCAATGATTTAAAAAAACATTTTTGGCAAATCTAGGTAGTTTTCTATAGAAGCATTCTCTTTAAATTGGTTATGACTGTTATAGCGGCAGCTGTGGTCCCATCTCCTTAAAACCTTGCACGCTTGTTCACCTGTCGCATGTGCTCACCAGGTTTTGTGAAGTTTTGAGTTTAACTTTAGGCTTTGTAGGATTTATAGCTTCCCAAAGAATAATTATTGACCCAGAGAGTCTGGAGAATTGTACAGCAGTGTTTTTTTCCAGATTGTGCAAAAAACCTAGGACTAGTTCGCTTTTACGTCTTCTCAATCATTTAACAAGAAATTTGATTGACAGCAGTGGTTTTAGAGGCAAAGTTGTCCGGATTGAGGACAAATGATACGAATTTTGCATGTATGTGTGAAAAACTGTGCAATGCACAATTGTTTACGCCCTTGTAAAATGCGATATCTATCTGATCGGCCTCCATTAACCTTGTCTAATAGGTGCTCAAAGTCAGCCAATGGTTGCCATGTTTTTTTGAGATACGCAAATGTCCTTATAGACACTTGTGCCACTTTGGACCAAGACCGTGCACAGCAATTTTTCTGTTGATAAGACAAATGGTTGTGTAGGTATAGCCATTTTTATGTTTTTCCCCTCTTATAGTGCCACCAAGTCTCCAAGCTCCATGGTTTTTGTCCTGTGACCTCAGATTGAGTGTACATAAGTGTTTTGAGTTTGGAGAAGATATCTCATTCCGTTCAGGAGTTATAGGCATTTTACTAAAAGTGACCCTGCACCTTTCAAATGTTTTGGCGTCCCTTTGCGACAGTGAGTTAAAAGTTTGACTTTTTATTGTTTGAATTTATATTCACTCTCCAGAGAATCTTCCTGCACTGGTTTGGTTTCCAATCGAGTGAAAAACATAAGACTAGTTCGCAAAAGTATGTTTTGCAAAAAATCCAAAATACCCGAAAATTTCGACAGTCAAGGATTCCAATGACATAAGACACTTCAGCCTGCCACTGACGATTTAGGAGTTATGAATGATTTTGTATTTTTGATTGTTGTAGGGCCCTCATCAGGCCGATTGGGTCTGCACGATTAGTTTTACGCGAAGATTGCTATTCCTTTGCCATTCTAACAATTACAATAGGATTTCAGTGCTATGCGCTTTCTACTCCTAATTATACACACAAAAAAAATTTTAGTAAGCTGTTTTTCAAACTAAAATTACAGGGATGTGCCCGAATCCGAATACCGTGTTCAGAAAGGAAATTATGTGTACTATAGAACCCCTAAAGGGAATAAATACATCATGGGAGGAAAAAAATATATTTCAGTGCTTTCTCTCACAGTTATATCCTTGGGTAATTATTCTGTATACTCTATTACTTTGTATATTTGGTAAGTGACATTTTATGTACTGTAGGCTAGCAAGCGGCTAACCATGCCCTTTTAGTGGCTCCATATAACGCGTTATTCTTTTACAGATTGACTATTCGGGCACATCCCTTGATAACTTCTTATGGCTATACTACCAAAACTCTGAGAGCACATGCTGTCGACTGAGCTCAGCTGCAATATTCCTTTAATATTATGTCTATTTTAAAAGAAGGAAAATTCCAACCCAAACCTTGTTTTTCTTTGACTGTATCAGGTTAAGTCAGGTGTTTCATCCAGATATGCCTCTGTTGTTTAGTAAGCTCCATTAGAGTTATAACTGTTGCTTTGTTATCTAAAAATCTCCTACATTTGCATCTATTCCTATTTGTGAACTTTATGTAACGATCTGTTTTGGAAAACCGGGAACAAGAATGCATCAAATGTAGAAACCAATAGCTTTGAGGATAAAATCTGTAATCTAGGTGGCATTAAGATGTCTGTGTGCAGCTCTGGAGTAATTATTATTACTGTATTGCACACACCATGTTAAAAACACAAGCACTTCAGTAACTTACCGTAGATTTTGCTTATTATCCTGCACGGCTCAATTCATTCCAGAACTACTTATCCTGGCTTCAAAGCGATGCCTATAGAACACACAGGTTACTGCTATAGGCTGATGTTTATGTAAACACAGAGAACCTCAAATGACCCAATAAGCGTTCGACCCACTGACGCACGATAGGCCAGGCTAACCTTGAGAACTGGATAAACGTTCAAACAGAGCACAACTCTGTTTGTAAGCACCACACTGCTGCAAAAAGATGTATTTTCATTATCTGAACGTTTTTATTAGTAAAAAAAAATATCTGAAACATAATATTATACTGTAGGGGTACAAAGTACAAAGAGATTTTAGTTTAACATGTAAAACATTAAAATTCAGAATATTACAATTCTGGCTGTTACTGATTAGCCAATATTTATATTTTTTTTATTTTGTTATGGCTTACAACTGATAAATGGTCTACATACAAAATCTTAATAAATAAAACAAAATAACGAAAAACACAAAATAATAAAATCATTTTTAATGCTGCAAGTGAATTTAGGCATCACAAAATTATAATGTAGGCCTATATTATGACAAATTGATGTTTATTTTGAGATTTGCTCAAGGTTACATTTAGCAGTGTTATTAAATATTAAAACCTCTTACTTGTTTGTTTTGCTTGTACATTCCAAGAATGTGAGTGAGGTGTGTTTTCACAAGCATATATAAAGAGGATTGAGGGGATTTCAGTGGTGCTAGCATTACACAGAGGGCACAATATTATAACAGTACCAAAAATAAACTCAAACAAGCAAGAAAGTAATAATAGTCAGAGACTGACTAAACGAAATGATGCCCCTAACATTGACCAAATGGGCTCTGGATGGCCTGATCCCAATTTATAGCCATATCTTGACACTGATTACCTCTCTCTCAACTAATCTATAAAATTCATCCTCATAACTAACACAGTATGAGAACACAGCAGATAATATCTGAGTATGGCAGCATACACTCATTTATAACATGTGTGCCCTGTTTATCCAGAAAGGAAGTGATGGGGGGGAAGAGAGTGTGAGAGAGGGAAGGGTTGATGGCAGTCATTAAAGTCAACTAGTGCTCCCTAGTAAGAGGGCAATCTGGGGAGAGGTGGGTGTGTGTGTGTGTGTGTGTGTGTGTGTGTGTGTGTGTGTGTGTGTGTGTGTGTGTGTGTAAAAGTGCATAACAATGACGTGCGGTAATGAGCCATGATAAACATTACTGTAATTGACAGAAAAACACCACACTCCCACTGCAGTCATGATAGAGTCAATCAATAAAGTGTGCATCTGCTCACAAGAGAGTGAACAGAGAAACCTCTCATCAGAATAATGAAACACAAATGAGCATCAGTGTCTGCCGAATCTGTTCTCTGATAACTTTCTAGTTAATTCCTGAAAATAGGAAGTAGAACTCATTTCTGTCAAAAGGAACAAGATGGTTATTTTCAGCTTAAACTTTGGTTTTATGCTATGTTTTATGCTTTTATGCTATTAAAACTAAATTTAAACCAATGATATTCTACAGTTCTCCACGTGACAAATAAAAAAAGCAAGCAAGAAAGAAATTTGCTAATGGAGTTAAACTGCCTTTTTTAAGATCTGTGGTAAATTGAATTAGCAATTTTATTTGTTAAACTGGTGCATGCATCTTTTATAACCTTTAAACAGTAAACACATCTTACAAACTAGATGTCTAGTAATATTCTGATAATATGAATGATTATATACTAATTTATTAATTGTAATATTATTTGTAAAATTATATTTTTACTTCTTTTTTTTTCAGATGCATTTTACTGACAAAAAGAAACCAAATTTGGTAGAAAAAGTTGCTACATTAAGTCACTGGAGATCGTTTTTAAAACAACTATCTGTAAAATTTATGCTTGTACAAAACTCCTTGTATGAAACATTCTCAAGCTTAATTATATTAAATTCAGATGCTAAATAAAGTTTATTTTTAGATTTACAGTTATTTAAACAAAATGGGAATTACATTTGAAAAAACATGGAAAACATTTGATTATTATAATATAGCCATATTTATCTCGGACCAGTAAACCTCTGTTGTGGCTAATTTACAGCACCGGACCTCCCAAGTACATATATATTTTAAAAGAGTGGTTTGGATATAACTCTGCAGCTCTCTATGGCCCTTTGATTAAGACCTTTACATATTTACTACATTTTATTTCAGCATGTCAAGCGAAACGCAATCGGCGTAAGGGCTATTTGGTCCCGTGTCTCGCCAGTTGTGGTTTAGTCATGAATGTTTGCCTATTCGTTTGGAAAGAACTGTTGGCTAGTAGGAAGAGTTGTACGCTCTAATAAGGTGATGAGAGAGAGGATTTTTTTAATGATGTTAGTGGAGTTTCTGTGGGTTATACTGAGTTCAGCATCACCGAATCTGTCGGCATTTATCTTGTTTTGTGGCCTCTCCTAATTGCGCGCTGTTTACGTGGCTTCTCTTACAGCCTCACCCATTATTTGTGTGTTTATTGAGAAATAAACTCTATTAATAATTATATGTTGTTGTTTATTCGTGAAGAAAAAACGTTGGGAATACGCAACAGTTGCAGTTTGCTGTAGAAATTCCTATGTGTGTGGCTCCGGCTCCTTTTCATAAAAATCGTATCCGTCATTAAGACATAAATTAGATTTTGACACACACAGGCAATTGAATTTAAGCCCCCCACTCAGCCCCCAAAACGATGAAATGAAGAGCAGGCCCTGCAGCTGCTATTCAGATGAAGGAGATAATTGGCAATGAAAAGTCACTGCGCCGCATTATGTTGTCTGCGGGATCATTGTTCATTTTCCCCTTGCTATTGAAGACTATATTGAAAACCCGAGTGTTTCTTTTCAGTTTTCAGTATTCACCGTGTGTTGCTTAGTTACTGGGAATGGGGGGAATCACCCACTGTATCAGTCGGGATGGGCCGCAGGCTGGCCCCTTGCGCCACAATGCAACTTTTGTGAGGAGGCGTTGACACAAATTAATGACACTTATGCAATACGCAGTTATGGATCGCTTATAGCGCAATATTGCTCGGGACTAAAGGTGAGAACTTTTGCCACCATACGCTGACAACTCTGTTTATTTTCAACACATCACATTAGAGCTTCTCATGTATTTGATGTAAATATAATTAGTATAAAATAATTGCTAACAATAACGATTTTTTATGTATGTATAAGTAGTTTCTCCCCGTACACTCATTAAACGACTATAGAACACTCACCTATGTTCCTTGTATTGAAATGCATTACAAATGCATGATTTTTTTATTAGAATACAACAGGTCTGAACGTTTAAGACCCGAAAAATATTTTATTCAATATTGGTAGAGTAACCGTTTAAATAATGATGTGGTAAATAATTTTGGGACAGTTAAGCAGACGCTGTCAGTTTGTCTTGGTTTATTTCATTTTTGCCATGCTAACAACTTTTGTATTAGGTTTTCATACCGGACTCGTGAGCATGTCAAAAAACAAAAACCATTGTGACTAGAGCAAGTCAGTTTGGACCCACTTTGCACAACCGTCACAAAAAAATCCTTTCACCTTCTTTTACGCAAAACAGTTTGTGCAAGTATTAGCTACAGGTGTTTATGAAAGTTGTGTAGTTTTAGTGCTTTGGCAGAAAATTACATCCAGTGGGCCATTTCCCCCAGGTGGCCTTTGCGGTAGCACAGTGGGCAAAATCTTAGAAATTTAAAATAGCCATGTAAGAATAATACTGAAAAGGTCAAAGAGATATATATATATATATATATATATATATATATATATATATATATATATATATATATATATATATATATTCGTTCTGTTACTATAGATGTTCTTGACAATATCACTTGGTTTGGTTCCAACCAAACACGATATGGTATTTATAGAGTAACGAAGACCTGAGGAGAATAAAAGATGATAAGGATTTCTTTTACTCAATACTTGTGTAAACTGTAATGAACTGCAGTGTAAACTGACAGCTAATTTAAACCAGAACCCAGGCTCCACATAGGCCCTAACTAGACAACATTATAAAATACAAATGAAAGGGGAGTATTTACAACATTTTATCTGCAATATTTGCGTTATTCAACCACTATAGCTTCTCTTTGAACTAGGCACTTTGCTACGCGTTTGTTAGACTCTCCGTCTTAACCCAAGCAGACAAAGATGTATTCCTATCACCCGGAGCAGAATGAAAGGAATCAAAGGATTTTTTTCCTTAAATGGGCTAATTTTCCCCTTGAATTATGAAAGTAATGGCTAGGTAACACTCTGTGCACAGTACCCGACGGCTTAAGTCTTAAATCCTTCCACGTGGCCCGGCTAGTCGTGGCAATTAGAGCTCATTACAGACTCATAAAGGCTCTCATTTGTGGGATTACTTAATAGACAATGAAATTTTATCGTGAAGAATTATGGAGGGAAAAAAATAATATTAAAGACTGGACGGCATGATGGGCGCGCGCCGCGAATCATTCCGCATGGGTTGTCATTCATCTCTGTCTCTCTTTCCCTCTTCTCTCACGTCTCATACGCCGTGTTTCCTCCATTACAACAATTACAGCCAGAATGACAGATGTGTTTGTTTTTTCGCCTCCCCAATTCAGCCCACTTTAAAGTCATATTCTACCTCGTTTAAGAATGAGACTTGCCGCTGATTTCAGCAATTAAATGCCTATGAAAGCAAAGCTCCCGGTAGCATCTTCTCGCTAGCAGTAAATGCTGATATGAAATCGTCATTACAGCGCTTGAACTTTGGCCTCAATCATCATTAGTAGACTTTCAATTCTATCTTAACATCCATAAAAGCCGCCCCAAATGAGAGCTCATTTTACTATGTTTTGCATGTTATTGAAAAGCTCAGGTGTCAGGCCTGTAATTGAGTGTGAGCTGAGATAATTGCAGCCTACATGCACAGGCAACAAAGCTCTTATAGATTGACAGCATTACTTTCACTGTAACCTTCAGACAAGATTTGACGAGGTTAAGACTCTCCCGACATAGTAGGAGGTAGAATAATGCAAGACCTGCCGTTTTGGGGAGACTTAACCTCGTCAAAGCTCTCTCGCTTGCGCCACTGGTCTCCTTGCGGAGTGTCTGGAAGAAAGAGGCGTTCGCTCGCAGATGAAAGTGGAAGCTCAACCCGCTGCTGACCCGCCGAGAGATCAAACCCGCTAATTATTGTCACAAGATGAGGGATTAACGCATTTCTGAAATAGCTGGCTGTTTATCCACTCCAAAACCTCCACAATAAACACTTTCTAATTGAATCCTAATCGCTATCAAATTGCAAGTCCCCAGACTCCACTGAGAATCATAAATCTTTAATTGCCGGCCCGAGATCTTTCCAAACGCGAACCAAGATTAGAACTGCATTTGGTTTGCGTTTTATTCGATTTTGTCTCAAACCCCTTAAAAAAGGAGAGTTTTATCACAAACAATACTTGGCAAGAAGTTTGTTTATTCCTATTATAATTCACCACTGGTATTCATCTTATTCTTTAACGCGAAAGTAAGCCTATGGGCGAGACTTCCAGTTCATTAGCTGCTGCAGGAAATAAGGAGAAGAATAACAACGTGCAGTAAACTCAAAACTGTTCACTACAAACAAATGTGTTCATAATTATGATAATACATTCAAATAATATGGTAAGACGCCAATTTCAATATCAAGCAGCAAAGCCAGTGGTTTTGTACAGCTAAAAATAGCTGGATGCCAATGAGACCAGAAGCAAGACCCATAAAATGTACAAATGGCCACGCCCACTCTTACTGGAAGAATAAGGTGTATACAGAGTTTTCTTTTGTTAAACGGTCTATAATTTCTTAAATTAATACAGTTGAATAGATGGGGGAAAATGTAGTCTATAATATACAAATTTGAGCTGATTTTAACTGTAAAAGACTAAAAATACTGCAGTAAAAACTGTTAATTGGTTAACACTAAGTTTCTGTAATATATATGGTGCATAATTGTGATTGCATGTAATGTAATTTTACAGTAAAGAACTGTTAAAATCACAGTTTTTGGAAGTGAAAAATAAGTCATTGTATAATTTACAGTAAACAAAAAAAAAAATAAATAAATAAATAAAAAAGGTAAATTGAAGAATTCCCTGCAGCATACTTCAGATTTGATGTTTTTTCGTTGAAATGACTCTTGTTTCTTTTCTTTTCTTTTTTTTTCTCATCAGATGTGTACATTAGGGTTGGATGTTGCATCTAATGTTGTTAAATGAATGTTTATTACATTATTTCAGTATCATGTGTGTTACCATGATGGTGTTTAGTATTTCATTGAATGACACTGTGCACCTTCTGTATATATTTATTACATATATTTTTCTTGTGAAAAATATGTTTGTTATGAGCTTTGGTTCATGTGACTTTTTTCATCACCAGCTATTTTTTTGGTAATTCTATGAGTTGGTATATTATCAGTTTATAAAATGTGTTTTTTTAACTGTGAATTATGTAAAACCTAAAATGTTGCTACCATACTTTTTACGACATTTCCCCAGGTCTGCCGGTATTTTACCGTAAATGTCACTGATTGTTTTACAGTGCAATACAGTGTAGAACTGTGAATGAGGAACGATTGTTAACTTCTTATAGACATGGCTTTTGGCCAATAATCTCTGGAGTTATTTGTACTGAGGTGTAATTTGCCATCTAAAATTGAGAAGTTACTTTCATGTCGACGCAAAGACAATGTAAACTCAGATTATGTGAGAAACATAGGCCTGCCTTTCTTTAACATCATCTGAAAATCTAAATAATAATGCCGTATATTAGACCAGGATTATAAAGGGATAATTGTTGATATCTCAGTGGGCGCACTTGCCAGAGCTGTTGTGCCACTTTGCCTGTCGAGGAGCGTATACTCGGAGCTAACAAGACTGTATGGGCAAAGATTTGATTGGAGGCTCTCATGGGCATCACGTGTCTCGGGACACCAGAGGTACTAAAGCCCCTAGGCCGTGAGCGCACGTGGGTGACGTTAGGGCCGGCCCTCTCCGGGGTCCCTTTTGTTGAACTATCAAACATAAGCCAGCTCCCGAGGGCTTTAGAACAGTGTTAAGACCACTGTGTGCTGGAGCAACGCCATCAGTGTGGTATCACTGACACCATCAGCATCATACGCAGACAGAAGCAATCATGTCGAGGTCTTTCTACGTAGACTCTTTGATTATCAAGGATCCCGCTCGCCCGGCTCTGAGCGAGCACACGGCACAGGACTTTCTCATCCCCATTGGCATGCACTCTCCCGGAGTGATGAGCGTCACTGCGCCCGTTTGCCCGTCCCGGAAGACCGGCACCTTCTGTGTCTGTCCGCTGTGCGTAACCTCGCATATCCACTCTCCCCGCGGCGGAATCTCACTGCTGAAGGGACAGGGCTTCTCCGCCGGTGACGCGGCTTTCTGTCAGAGGGTAGCACACCAACAGAGCCCCGCGTTAGCGCACCCGGGACACGGACACGCGCCTGTCTGCACGCCCACAAGCTACAGCGTCACTGACCCTCGGAGGTATCACTGTCTGTCTCTAGGTGAGTGCGTGCGCGCGCATGCTGTACACCTGTTACTCCTTATCACGAGACGCTTGACTATTTGACAGGAAAACAATGTGTAGAATTCAAAAGTCTTTACGCATTTTACCTTGTTGCTTTATTTTACTTTTTATTGACTTTGAACCGTGTTGATAATGTTTATTACAATTGCTTCTCAAATGCATAGAATGATGTTGGTTGGCATTTACGTGATTTTAAGACTTTATTGTTTTTTCCCCTACAGGTGCGTCTGACAACAGCCACATACAAAACGGTAAACGGATGCGCACTGCCTTCACCAGCACTCAGCTGCTTGAGCTGGAGCGCGAATTCTCATCTAACATGTACCTCTCCCGCTTACGCAGGATCGAAATAGCCACATATCTAAACCTGTCAGAGAAACAGGTGAAAATATGGTTCCAAAACCGCCGCGTTAAACACAAGAAAGAAGGCAAAGGTGCGCAACGGAGCGCGCACGCAGGATGCAAATGCTCGGGGAGCCACTCACACTATCCGCGCTCGGAAGACGAAGAATCCCTGTCACCTGTGTCAGCAACAGAGGAGAAGGAGACTTCACCTATCTAAGGGCGCCGCGAACATCATAGACTTAAGTTTGGTATACCCTGCATGGCACGGATCCGTTGAAACGACTGAATTTATGAGACACTGTCTTCCATATTTCCATAACCCGAAGGGTATGGACGTTTAGCTACTACCAATTCCTCCCTCTTTCCTTTTAAAGTCTTGTTTCACCCTGAGACTCAAGTCAGTTATTTGTCTTAAACTGTGAAATAATAGTTCAGTGATGCAAGTAAATAACGTTTTTACAGTTTTTAAGTGAAAACGTTTTTGAAACGACCACGGATATGCTGTCATCCCTGTTCTTTGAAGAATAAATGTTGGATATATAGAGAAGATAAAACTCCCTGTGTGATACTGTACATATGCAGACTGTTAATTCAATCTGTCCTAGACTACTGAGAAACTGACTTTTTCCCTCTGAATTTTATGTGCATATTAAAGAAAATGTGTATATTTGTATTTATTTAAATAAATAAAATTACTTCTGTAACTTCATTCAAGAGTTCTGAAATGTATTATCTGACTGGAACAAGGCACCAAATATTACAAAAATGAAAAACATCATACATAAACTTTCATATGGCTATTAGGATGGAAATACGTTGGGTTGGGAAAAAGACCGGATTTGAGGCAACCGTAGGCCATTTTCTAGTTTCAAATGTAAAATACACTAGTGTTCAACATCTATCTATCTATCTGTCTATCTATCTATCTATCTATCTATTATGAATAGAACTTTGGGAGACAAATTTAAGTTCTGCATTTGTTGTACTATACTGTAAACATGGGACAAACAGTATTAAATGCGCCAAATTATATATATATATATATTAAAAAAAAAAAAAAAAAAAAAAAAAAAAACACTTAACAGCCTTTTGACCTCTTGAATAGCCTACTTTGCAAAAAGAACACGGGAAACCCTGACGAAAATTAACCATGGTTTTGAGAAAAAAAAAAAAAAAAACCTTACTATATTTTAAACCATGGTAACTACACATTAACCATGGTTTTGGTATTCTAACCATAGTTTAACCATGTAGTAAAACTGTGGTTTTACAAATGGTAATCAATATGCCAAAAAAGACATGGTTACTACACTTTTACTAATAAAACCGGTGAATTTTCGTAAGGGAATTCTTCGTTAAAAGCCCCCTGTCGTGTAACGCTAAATGTGAAACTTAATTGTTAGTCTACATACAGTTTATTTTTGTTTTTACATTTTTATTATTTAATTACTACTGTTTGGGGGTTTGTTCAGAGCTTTAATTTCAACTGCACTGTCTCACTTGGTATTTAAGTATCATTTAAACATATATGAGCTATATTTTCACTTATTTTCCCGTGTTATTCTCATATATTCCCTACTAGTGCACAGGCCACAAAAGGCCTATAGGAGAGAATTTGTGTCTCACAAGCCAGGTGATAGTCAATTATACGTCGACCCTATTCTGTGTGTGCTTTTCAAGAGACGGTTGTCCCCCTGTTAAGTTAATCCGAAAGGAGTTTAATTGCAGTTTTTGTCCCACGTTGGTTGCTTATGTAGCAATTCCTTCAATACGAGCGAGGGAAAAAAAGCTACGCAGAGCTGGCCAAAGGCTTTGACAGGTTAGATTGTCCTGCCAGGAACTCGCATTTAGCCGGCGGACCCCCGACGGCGGCGAGCTCAAGGCCTTTCACGAGACGTCTACAGGGTTCCTCCGCGCGCGAGAAAACGATTTAGTCACTGTTTCATTAGGCACTATTTGAACCTTTCAACTTGGGCCAAATTGAGGGGGCATGCTGAAAATTGAGGGATTACGTAGGAGGGGTGATAGGAAATTAGCGAACGCTTAATTTAACTCGTGTTCCGTCAGAGTTTGGGATACATTCCTAATTGAGAGGGGAAGCAGGTGAAATTTTGGTCCCACGCAGGTCCTTTCAGACGGGGAATAAATGGCCTCCTTTCACGTCTCGCTTCACGATCATATATTATCGAGGGAAGGCACCTAATGAATATATATTGAATCTCTTATTAATCGAATTAGACTTCACCCCTCGCAGGTGTGAGAGAGAAAGACCTCCCGACAAAAGAGTTTTCAGCCGTTTCACGACTGACTCCCGTTTTTCACACGTGACACGGTTGACCCCGGACACTTGTCACTTTATTAATATCAGATTTAAGTTTTTAGTTTGGAACTTGTAAACTTTAAAATGGCATTTTTAATTTAAAGAGTTATTGATACTAAAAAATAAACTAATCTATCTAGGTTTTCTTGGTTTTCAAATATTTTAGCTATTTTTTTTTTTTTTTTTATGTAGTCAGTTACTTTGTTCCGTCCTCTGGATTAAGCTTCGCATTTAGGATGTGAGGCAAGGTAATGCAAGCTTTCTGTTGGTGTTATGGCATGTAATAGGACTTGGACGGGTGGTGGAGTTGAGTACCAGATATATTAGAGAATCCGATGCTTAAAACCAAATATTAAATGGAAACAATGTACGGCTCAGCTTTTAAAAGATTACGCACTGTCGCAAAATGGGCAATTACGCATGACAAAGAGCAATTAATAGAAGCCCCTTTTAAGCGCTTGCAGCTGCTTTCGCCTTGAGAGAAGTGGGGCACTCGGGCAATGAATGCCTCCAAAACCTGTTTTGTCTTCAGTCTTCGAAACCGCTTTTTTAATAGTTTAAACTGCGAAGTGAAACGCCGAAAAACGCCGTTAGCGTGAACTTTTGAGCTCGAGGACATCGTTTGGGCATTCCGTCCAAAAACGATTGTTTCAAATATGATGGAACTGGGAATTCTAGACACGTGTCCCATCAGTGCTGTCCATGGTGACTTAATTTAGTGGGAACTCGGTCATCACACAATATGTCCTGAGCGCTTTTGTCGGGCTCTCTAGAATGGGCCCTTTCTGAGACGTGTCAGCTCCTCTTTAAGGCGTCCCATTGTTGCGCTCCTGAGCGTGCCCACTATATTATCAAGTGTGCTTAGTGGCTTTGCTGGATTAGAATGTATAGCCGTTGTAAAAAGAGGTCAGCTTTGAATGAGATAATATATGATTATATTATATCCGTCGCACAATGTTAGAGGACAGAATATTATTCATTACTTTGGCCAGCTCATTCAGGTGGAAATAAGAGGAATCATGGTCTGGTGTAAGTGGCCTTGTATAGGCTATGTGAGTGAAAACATATTAATGTCTTATAATGTCTAGATAGATAGATAGATAGATAGATAGATAGATAGATAGATAGAGCTGTGTGAGACCAACCTGTGGAGCTGAGGAGGCTGAGGAACAGGTGGCATTTCTGTTTCTCAGTCCTGTTCACAGTCTATTCCAGATGTGTGAGTTCATAATGACATATGTAATTTTTGGTGAATGAACAAATAAACTGTCTTTGCTTCCTTTCTGCTGGCAGGTGTTCTTTGTTGGTTATATTGAGGGTTGGAAAGCAGACTTCAGGCCTGTAAATAATCTGAATGAATCCAGAAACATATCAGTGTTTGTCATTGTAATCAGTTCTAAATGTTGTATTTTGAGGAACACTTTAGGAATTATTTCTGTGAGGACAAACACAAGAGGAGCCAAACCGCATAAACAGCAGGCCTAGGCTTCTGTAACTGGAAAAAGTTTATTTTTAAGTTAAGTTTATTGTAAGTACATTTCCCTTTGAGGTAATAACTGGCCATAAACACTAAAGCTGAATAAACAAGATTTCGACACACTGCGTAATAATTAAAAATACAGGGAAATTGTGTGAAAAAATCAACACTGAAAATTCCTTTATGAACATACCAGTCAAAAGTTTTTGGACAGTAAGATTTGTAACGTTTTTTAAACAAGCCTTGTCTGCTCCCCAAGCCTGCGTTTATTTGATCCAAAATACATCAAAAGCAGTAATATTTTGAAATATTTTTACTGTTTAAAAATAACTGCTTTTTATTTGAATATATTTTAATATGTAATTTATTCCTGTGATCAAAGCTAAATTTTCAACATCATTACTCCAATCTTCACTGTCACATGATCCACTGATTTGCTGTTCAAGAAACATTTTATTTTTATTTATTTATTTATTTAATTGGGGGGGGGGGGTGTGTGAATGATGATATTGTAATTTAGCATGGACGCTTTACAAAAGAGTTTTATTTCAGATAAATGCTGTTCATCTGAACTTTCTATCAAAGAAACCTGAAAAAATTCTACTCAGCTGTTTTCAACATAATAATAAGAACTGTTTTTGAGCAGCAACTCAGAATATTACAATGATTTCTGAAGGATCATGTGACTAGAGTAATGACGCAAAAAAAAAAAATTCTGCTTTAAAATCACAGGAATAAATTACATTTTAAAATATATTCAAACTGAAAACAGTTATTTTAAATAATACAAATATTTTAAAATTTTACTGTTTTTGCTGTACTTTGGATCAAATAAATCAGGCTTGGTGAGCAGAAGAGACTTCTTAAAAAAAAAAAAAAAACATTAAATCAAAAGCAAGACCAAAATATAAGCTTCAATTCATTCTGACTTTCATGCTAAAATGCATACAGACATGAAGAATATATAGTGTGTCATTTGCCACTTATTTAATAGGCCTAACTAAAGTAATTAGTTGTAAATGTAATTAGTCAATACATACTCATTTTCATGAAGTATGAGACCCTTTTGGGGAATGCAATAGCGGGGAAAGATGCCAGTGCTGTTGAATAGTAAATACTACTGGTCATTTAAATAATCATCTGCTGAATTTTAATTGGATGTTGGCAGTAATTTAGTTTATTTGTCAAATTATCTTATATTTTCTATGTCTCATTGTCTAATAGTACTGCAAACAAAGAAATGCTGCAATTTCAACTATCTCGAACGAAAGGTTGCAATTACCAGCATTTTCGGTTATAGCACCCCCCATAGGCGAAACTTTACGAAATTTGGTGCGTGTCCTCAGAATAGCCTATTAAATTCAGTAAAGACTTTATTGTCACTGTAGTGATACAACGAAATTTGTTTGGTAGCTCTTAGAGAGAACAGCAGCAATAAGAAGAGTAGAAAGAAAATTAGAATGCCGAACAAGTTTTATGTAAATTGGCCTTTGTAGACCAACAGCTATCTCTCTGCAGTTCATGGTTTTCCTTTGAAACTAAACAGTGTTGAGAACCTGAAACTCTAGCCCACACTTTTAGTGAAGGAAAAAAAAAAAAAAAAACATATGCCCATGAAAATATGAACAAAAACAAGAGGGTTACTTTTATTGACCCATAATGACAGAAAATAACAGGGCTATTTTCAGCACCCAATAATTTAGCCACACAGATTTGAACAAAAAGTAAAATTATTGTTTCACTTTGCCTTGACATTTCAGATCTCTAAGCAACCAAAACCGAAAAAGCGTGCTCTAAATGTTTACTTTAACATTTTACACCCTCCTGTGCAGCCATGCTGACTCAGTGTTTGCGTTTAAGGTTAACCATCAGTCATTATAAAGTTTTCCTCCGCGAAGAGCAGTAGCGTTCCGCCCGGTCCCACGCCCACAAACATATAGCAGATATAGAAAAAAACTACGAGCTTCAGCACGCTGGACAGCGCGTGTGTGAAAACAGCGAGTCAGAGCCAGTGACAACTGACCATTCAAACAATCTCTATATCAGCACAGAAAACAAAAGACTTTTTCTTTTGGAATTGAAATGCATCTTTTTTCAGTTTGACCTAACTTGATCTTTTGATTCTGAGGCTGAGAACTAATATCAAATTTGCCTTAAGGAAACTGGAATCGAACCTTCATTACTGCTGGGTACCGTGTTAAATCACTTGAAAACGCTGTAATAGCAAAAGCATAATGTGCCACAAAGTACTAGTAGTCTATGCTTTTCTATTTTTACGCTCGTATGCAACGTATTCATGTCAAAATGTCAAACCTCAAATCTTTGTTGTCATTGCACCCTTTCTTAAGTCGTTATGGTGCTAATAAAGTTAAATCCATTTGTTTTGATGTGGTTTGTACTTCGATTCCATTTTTATTACTCCCAGGGGGCTTTAATTCGCTCTCTCCGATTCTCTCTCTCTTACTTAATAGGTTTGAACTGTCGTGGCAAGAGAGAGATGGATGCAGGCTATCCCACCGATGGACATACACGCCACCATGTGGTTATCTCTGTCTGGAGAGAGACTAGACTTAAAACTCACACAGCTTTTTTTCATTCAGACATTAAAGATAAAAACTCAGCTGTAACATCAGTCAGACTCTCATTGGATGGACATGTTCCTGTGAAAACTATTTTTTCTTCATGGCGTCAGACATACTGAGAGGAGGTAGACTAAAGTGCTGGTGTCCCGTAGCTGAGACAGCTTCTCCCTCCCGTTTGCGCATTCGTCCCATACTGGACATTCTTTTGAACTGAACTGAAATGATTTCCGAACAGTCACATTATCGCTGAATGCGGAATATTTTAAAGTTATCTAAACGAGTCATGTTGCATTGTCTATGTTTTGCCATTTAAGAACTCGTTTTATTTCAAATCATATGCCGTATTCAGAATATTCTTATTATTAAATACCTCATTTGTTGTAGACAGGTCTGCTTCTTGAACTGAAATACCTTTAATGCAGAAATCTTAAGCAAACAATAACAAACTACAGTCGGTCGAATTAGACCCGCATAATTGCGCGTATTGGTTGCCAATCTTTTGCTCACTTCAATGCATTTAAACGATTCCAAACTAAAGCACCGAACAAGGTATCCCGCGCTGTTTCTGAAGGCTTCAGTTTTAGTCTCAGAGATTAGAGTCTTTTGTTTCCAGAACAAGGGACTCTGTTCTTTTGAGCGGCCGGGCGGCACGAACATGTGGAAATAATTGTGCTGAGCAACTGGAGATGTGTGTTCCTCTGCGAGGGTGAGCTGCAAGGCGGGCTGCTCTGGACCGGCTGCAGGAAGAACGGAGAGGGCTAGAGGGGGGCCAAGCCTGCCCCGGGGCTTCACTCACCACATACCGGGTCAGTCATCTGCACAGAGAGCTGCGAAATCACCGTGTGCAGGGACACGTAGGGGTACTAATTCATAATGAGCCATTATCTGCAGTCTGGTATGTCTTAAAGAAAAGCTGAAGGGCAAAAGCAGGAGAAGATGTGGTGGCAGTTCTGTCCTTGAGGGAGTTTTTCACAACTTTAAGATATCGAATACAAATGAACCCTATATAAAATTCACATTTCAGGCGTCGCAATATCTTAACTGTTATTTGAACGTTTATAAACGTTTAAAAAGCAGGGTGTAATAAATTATATACAGGGAGAGAGAGACCGAAAACGATTGAATTTGTTTCTTATGTTAGAGCGCCCCCTTGCATGCGTCAGCACGTTCTTTTGATGGACCCCCAGTTTTGCAATTTCTCTACAGAATAGACCATTTCACAATCACACTGTACTCTTCACAAAATAAACTTTATTATTTGAGAATCCTAGGCATTAATCACATTTTGTCTTTATATAATGGCATAAGATTCGATATGAAGGCTGCGTAAACTAAAAAGAAGCGCAACGTCGTTGCAGAAATGACACGAGAGCCACAAATGAAAGTCATCTTAAATGAATATGCATAAAAGAAAGTGCAAATAGATGCTGCAGCAGCAAGAACCACAAGTGAAAAGCGCAATCGACTAAAAGCTGAACGTGAAGAATGGAGCGTGATGACAGGGTTAATCGAGTAGCTGAATGTAATTGTGCATTCTCAATTCTTTGATTTCTTTCCTACCTAAGCCTCTATAAAAACACTTTTAATGGGTCACTTGACTTCATTGTCCCCACAAAAAGATCCCTTTATTCCAAAAGGGCCCCTCTTGGACTTACAAAAAACATATGGTCCTTTTCTTCCCTGCTCAACCTCTTTTCATGCACCTCCTTCAGAACTGCAGAGCACGGAGAAATCTGACTCCTCTTCGGAGCTGCAGTGTGAAAACACGGACTCTTATTTTGAAAGGACGCCTGGGGCAGAGGGAGAGAGGAGGGGCCGTTTCCTGAGAGTTATTTACTTTGAGCCAGATGACTAGTTCTCTGGGAAGGATGGACTGTAACATTGAATCAATTACAGGTTGCTGTTGCAGAGGCGCATTTGTGTGAGTGGCCGTGGAGCAGGACGGAGAAGCGCAGCACAAGGGAGAGGATTACTATTGCTTTACAACTGAGGACCCTTGGGCTGATTAGAGTATTTTACAAGAGCTTTGCCATTCATTTTGGCTGTTCTTTTATCAAAGGGAACAACCAAAAGGGATTCAAAAGGTATTGTATGTTTAAATTAGTTTAATTAGTTTCCTTTGTGTTTTCTTTCATGAAAACGTTCAAAAACATTTGAACCTTTAAGCATAATTGCACTTCTTCAGGATTAGACTAATTAAAGCTGTTCTTTTATTTCTTTTTTTAACAATTGCGTTTTAAATTAATTAGTTTCCTCTCTATTTCTGAGGCGACCAGTAAAAAGAAAGGAGAGAGAGAAAAAAAATACAATTTAGCACAATATCAACTCGTTAAATTGTTTTACTTTTAAATGATACTGGGATTTTAATACTTTTTCATCAACGCTCACAATGGACACGTCAATCATTCGTTTTCATCTCAGAAAAAAGAAAACGGATTTTTCAACTTCGTTTCTGGGACAATTTTGCATCGAGCAGGATTATAGATTTTTTTCTTCCCAAGGAATCGCATTTTCACCAGTAAAGTCAAAGCCTGGTTGTGCTGGATCTCAGTTGGAGCCGCAGGCGCGCAGCTGGGGGTGTCTCAGCCCGTGGAGAGGCGCAGTACTGGCATCTAATGGCAAACACATTTTGGACTAGATCTGGAGACTTGTTTACCCATCAGAATTTAATTGGGATGCCCATAACCACACTGGAATACTATTCTTTGGATTAGGCTGCGGAATGGAGATTTGTTTATTGCGGAGCAATGGAGTCAAAGCACGATTGAGGAGTTTGGAAAACTTCTTTGCCGCCTTCTGCGCTCAAATCCGTCGATGATGAATCTGCATGAATGGGGAACTTCTCTCACATCTGGATTAACTTAATGCAATTTAGGTACTAAGGACCAAGGAGACAGTGTTGCTTTGCTTTGACTAAAATTACGCTGAAACTGGATGAAATGAAAGAAAATTGTATTTTTTTTCTTTTCTTTTCTTTTCTTTTCTTTTCTTTTCTTTTCTTTTCTTTTTTTTCTGCAGCGCTCAGTAACTTTACCTCAACAGACTATCTTTAGACCGTTTTCTTTTATTCCCATGGAAATCGCTTTTACGCGTGAAGTAACTGGGTGTTGGAGGGCACCCCTCGTTCAGCTGTTGCCCGAAAGTGTCAAGCACAGCGGATCGGTTGTGTTTGGCAGCCAGTTGCGCATCTGTGTGTGGGCGCCTGGCAATGGGGGGTGCGCGGAGAAAACTGCGGGCCGAAATTTGCGCTCCAGTCACCGCTGGACAGATGAGCGGCACCAAAAGCGCACCCGTCTGCCATTCCAGAATTGATTCCCACGGCAATCCAATGGATTCCCAAATTGCGGCACAGAAAGGGGTCGACTAATTACAGTCTTACTCAACACCCCCGGATTCACCAAGGATAATTAGCTTGAGAGGTCTGACATGAGCAAACGGCAGAGCTTCAGTCTTCTCGGGGCTGTAAAAAGAGTTTTTTCCTTCACTTTGAAGTAGACCTTGCGGGACCACTTATCTTACAAAACAACTGGACATGCTTTCATCAATTATTTACCTTGATTTTTATTTAATTACGTTTTTATTTTTTTTTTTTTTGAGGGACTAGACGACTAAATTAAACAACTGGTGCATTTCTTCAGGCTAACTGAGTTTTAACAGAGCTGACCACTTCAGATTGAGTGGCACTGACTGTCTGCTGAAGCGCTGATGGAACCCAGGGGTCTGAGGATCAGACAGACAGAGATAAAACACGCGTGCTCGGAATGTCTGATTAGAAATCTGGCAAAATAAGCGCTTAAAACATTGACGGAACTTTTGAAATCAAAAGAAACAAAGACAGAATGCAAACAGTGTGCTGCAGGACTGTAATCTGATTTAACGTTCAGAAACGTTTTGAAAGCCAATTTAAATTCAGCTGACCATATTTAAATTATACCGAGAAAATTTTTTTAAAAATTTAAAATAAAGGCAATAATTAATCCCATATATATATGCATAGACATAGATATATTAATTACAGGTTGTCATCGTGATACAGATTGTTTCTACTCTATCCGTCTGGATTAAAAAGTTATGGTTGTACGAATGTGAGAAAACGCCATGTTTTCCACATGTACATTATTGAACCTCCTATCCGTTGATTGTAGGCTATTCGCTGCGGTGGTCTCTTCGGGAAAATGTGTACTGTGTCTCCACCTGGTGGTCGAACAAAGCTGAACCGAACTATCCAAGCGCTCCGCCGACAAAGAGTCTGGCGTCGGTTAACTGACCGAATAGCGTCCAAAACTTTCTGCTGCCGATTATTCAATGGTCTCCCTAGGCTACCGGAGTTATTACTGAATAGAGGTTCATCTTTTATGCTGGATTGACCGCATGAGATCTATACAGAGCAAAACTAGAACTGACACAGAAACTGGCTGTGTTTTACATGTTTGGGTTTTTTTTTCTGTATCGTTTCCATTTTCTGTCTATTTTTTAAAACCAATTTTCATATTTCCTTCCCTTTCAGCTGAGCACGATCAAGTGAACATGGGTTTTCTGGAGACACATCTCGTTTTGGGGATTGTCTTACTAGGGGTATTTTCAGGTATGTGGATGTTAAAAATCAAGGAAAATATTAATAAGGAAAATGTTAATGTGCAAAAAAAATTGTTTTTTACTAGTATTTATTTATTTTGACTGTTTTAAATATATATATATATATATATATATATATATATATATATATATTACATTTATATGTACCACAGCTATTAAACAAAGTTTTTGAACAGTAATTTTGAACAGTCTCTTCTGCTCACCAAGCCTGCATTTATTTGATCCAAAATACAGCTAAAGCAGTAATATTGTTAAATATTTTTACTATTTAAAATAACTAATTAATAATAATAATAATAATAATAATAATAATATTTAAAACAGCTGGGTACATTTTTTTTCAGGATACTTTAATGTATAGAAAGATCCAAAGACCAGCATTTATCTGAATTAAAAGCTTGTAACATTATACACTATACAATTCGAAAGCCTGGAGTCAGTATAATTTTTTTATATTTTTTTTATTTAATTATTTATTTTAATTATTTTGTATAAAAGTTATGATATAAACATTTATAATGTTACAAAAGATAAAATAAAATAGATAAAAGATAAATGCAGTTCTTCTGAACTTTCTATTCATCAAAGAAACCTGAAACAGTCCTACTCATCTGTTTTCAACATAATAATAATAATAAATGTTTTTTGAGCAGCAAATCAGAATATTAGAATATTAGTAATGATGCTAAAAATCCAGCTTTGAAATCACAGGAATAAATTACATTTTAAAATATATTCAAATAGAAAACAGTTATTTAAAACAGTAAAAATTTCAAAATTGTACTGTTTTTGCTGTACTTTGGATCAAATAAATGCAGGTTTGATGAGCAGAAGAGACTTCTTTAAAAAAAAAAAATCTTACTGTTCAAAAACTTTCGATGGTAGTGTATAAACTGATATTAATCAAATACATCAAATATTTCCCTGCAGATATTTCAAAACCTTGGCCAGTTATTAATTCAGATAAAAAGGTATTTGTTCTGACACCTCATTCTGAGTTCAACATCACTTGCTCTGGTGAGAGGAGAGTGACATGGCTCGAGTCGTTACCGCCAAACATTGAAGTGCATTCCAGAATTAATGAAAGTACTTTGGTGATCACTGATGCTGAGGCCTCTAACACGGGATACTACACCTGCTTGTATGAGGGTCAACCTGAAAGAGACGATGATATCTACATTTTTGTTCCAGGTACATTGTTACTAATATACATATACATCTAATAATTAGCACATTTTTCATTTGTAAATGAACTCCCAACTCTTCATCCACAGATCCTGAGGTTCCGTTTGTGTCTGAACCTGCTGCTGAAACAGACGAGACGGGCACAGCTATCCCCTGCCGTGCTACAAACCCACATTCTCAAGTGATTCTCAGAAACCAGCAGAGTGGGGATGAGGTTTCTGCGCTTTACGACCACAAAATCGGCTTTTTCGGTGTATTACCACCAGGTTGCTATGTTTGCGAGACGAGCGTGAATGGAAAAACAATGCAGAGCATCGTTTATAAAGTGATAAATGACAAGGGTAAGTAATGCCTTTAAAGGGTTTTATGGATTGTTTTTGATTTTGACAAAGGAAACTGAAACATTAGGTCATAGCTTTGACATGACACGAGTACCAAGGGAGATGAACAAAATCTTGTTAGCAAAGAGTGATGACATTTTGAGTTGGGGTGGGCTGCAGGTGTGAGATGCTGACGCACACTTGCTTCATTTTGGATCATCGTACACTGCAAGTTCCTCATGAGAAGAACATTTATAGCTGTTGAAAGCAGCTTAAGCATTAAGCAAGAGAAAAAGAGTGAGTGGGTGTTTCTGCAAGTCCTTGCGTCAAGTAACTGGCCCTGATTTCACTCACACATGTTTTTATTATTATTAGAGGACTAGTTAGCAAAATAGGTTTTATTGCAGCATTGTTCATGTTTTGAATGATTTGTATTGTATTGAAGATGTCGATGATGATGACGATGAAGTGAAGAGCTTCAACATACAGTTGAGAGCCAGTATGGAGGACCTGAAAGAGGGGGATGCTGTCAATCTTACCTGTGAGACGCCCCCTGGGAAGGTTTTCCACCAGCAGTGGCTGCATCCCCAAAAACAGGCAAGACCCTCATCTGTTTTCTGTTTCTGCCTTTCCGTCTCTGTTTTGTACTTAAGCAGTGTAAACAAAAAAAACTTATCTGAACTCCATAACTGAGAACTTCTGGTTTGATGCGGAGGCGCGGTATTTTCTCAATATTTATATAGAACGGTTAGAGGTGAATGGAAAAATTTTTAAAAAGTTAAGGTTAAGACCTCAAAGGAAAGAAGTGACACTAATTTACTATGTACTTTGACCTATGACCTGTACATCCTGTGAGTGTTCAAGACAGATGTGCGTTTCTCACCTCTGTGAGCCCTCTGTGGTCTTGTGAATCCACATGTGTACAGGATTCACAAGACCAAAGAGGTCTGTGTGTATTAACATGTTTAATGAAGAGTTTTTCCTAAATAAATGATACCTGGTAGATAGTTTTAGTTAACATTTTTGTGCCTTTGATGATTAATGGAAATTCTAAATCAAAAGATGTTTGTTAGTTGAAATTGTTGTTTATTTGATGGTAATTGTAAGTTCCAAAACAAAAGATATTAGTTTGTTAGTTAGGTAGTCAGTTTTAGTTGATGTAATGGTTGTGTTAGGTAGATAGTTAGGTAGATAGATAGTTAGCTGATGTAGCTTTTGTATGGTTGATGAACAACGTAGGTTTGAAATTGAAAATATGTTCGTAAGTAAGTTTGTTTTGTTTTTTAAAAGTTAGTTTGTTGGTTGGTTAGTTATAGTTTCAGGTTATGTCATTTCTGTGTGTTGTTTATTTTAAAGCTTTTGTGTGTGTTTGCTGGAAAGATATGCATATATTTAATTGAGTTTGAATGTACATGGATGCTCACCATCCATGTTTGTTTCAAATGAGTCTGTCAGAGGCATTATCTTAAAAATAAGAGATTTTTGAAAGCAGCGTGGAATTGTGTAGAGACGCTCCAAGTCCTTGTCTGGACCGGAGCCGTTTTGAGTTCTGCTGGGGTTGTTTGTGATGAGTACAGGGCTTTAAAAGACTCTTGTAGAGCTGATTTATCTCTTGCAGGCTGCACTGAAATATGGACAGAAACATGTGTTACAGACACTAAAGTGCATCCTTGCAAAGAAAAGTGAAGTTGATTAAATAGAATTTTTTAAAAAAGCAAAGAAAAAGAAGAGTAATTTGCAATTGATCGCTGTCATGCCGTCATCATTCCACGTGTGTATCCATAATAAACACAAAGTGTGTAATACTGCTTTTTTGTCTCCTCATTATTGCTTTATTCAGGCCAGAGAGGCTGTTCCAATGAAGTTAACTTTCCCAGACAAGGTTCAGTACATCCTCAACATCCCGAAAGCCTCTGTGGCAGATACTGGACGCTACGAGTGTGCTGTAACCAACCAATTAACTGGGCAAACCAAGTCTCTCAACCTGGGAATCACAGTCCATGGTGTGCACTTCTCTTTCTCACTTAGACTCCACACACCTCTGCTTTCACCATTAAAACCAGTAAACGGAGATGGGCTGAACAGATGTGGAGAAGACAATCAATCAATGTTCTTTTCTTTCTTTCTTTCTTTCTTTCTTTCTGACCTTTAGAGAGCTCTTTTGTGGAAATAATATCTAATGGCATAGGGCCAGTGGAGGTTGTGTCGCTTCTGGAGGAAAAAGAGTTCACTATTTACATCGATGCTGATCCTGAGCCAAAGATCAGGTGGTTTAAAGATGGCCTTCAGCTGGATGACAGATACATCTCCACCAAGACCACTCATCTGGGGGGCCTAAGGTAGAGTTTCACAAAATTGTTCATAAAGTACACAGAAATTTCCTATTGTCTTTCTGTAAATACAATGTATCAAAATGTATTGAAATATTTCTTCAATAAGGTACTACAGTAACACTTTACATTAAGGTGTCATTTGTTACCATTAGTTAATGTATTAACTAAAATGAACAAACAATAAACAATACATTTATTAAGGCATTTATTAATTATTGTAAACATTAGTTAATAAAAATATAGTTGTTCATTGTTAGTTCATATCAGTTCTAGTAACTAATGTTAATAAACAGCTTTTGATTTTAATAATGCATTCGTAAATGTTGAGCTTAAAATTAACTGAGATTAATAAATGCTGTGGAAGTATTGTTTATTCTTAGTTCATGTTAAGTTGTTAACTAATGAAACCTTATTGTAAAGTGTTGCCGATATTACAAACATTTCATGGTAAGATTTACTGGAATGAATACCTAAATAAATACGTATATTATATAAATAAGATGATTTTTTTTAATATTTAACATTTACTTAAAATAAATTCTATAACAAAAATAAAACATTAACCTAAATAAATAAATAGTGTAAGATATGTATTTCAAGAAAATATTCATTTAGGTTAATTAATTTTTAAATATTCATTAAACTTCAAAAAAATGTGTGTGTGTGTGTGTATATATATATATATATATATATATATATATATATATAATACAACTTAATTAATTCTTAATGATTATGTTTTTTCCTATAAAGGTATGAGAATATTTTGGTTCTCCGCCACCCCATAGAGGAGGACAGTGGCATCTATGAGATTGTTGCCTCCACTGGTTCCAGGACTTCAAGATTTACATTCAAACTGCTAGTTGAAGGTATAATTATATCAAACAGCAAAACTATAAACATAAAGTGTCCACAACGATTCAGAAACACAAATCTAAAGCTTCAATATATATGAGTTGAGTTCAAGAAATTCAAAAACTTGTTCATGTTGTGACCAGCCATGTACCCAGAGCTGCCACAGTCAGTGCTGGCTCCAGTGATGTGGCCCCAGAGGGACAGCATGGAGGTGACTCTCCACTCCACTTTCCGACTCACATGTCGAGGCCAGGTCGAGCTGTCCTGGCACAACCCTGTATATCTCCATGATCAGATTGATTCTGAAAAGAAAGGACTCTTCATCTCCACCGTGACTGTTGGCGACGCGACAGCCGCCCATACAGGAGAGTACATCTGCTACTATGACTCCAGCAATAACACTGAGGAGACCTCCATCTATATTTATGTGCCAGGTAAGCACTGATTTGTCTTTTTGTACAAGCTGGATTAGCACATTCATGTTGTTTGAAAAAAAAAGTTTACTATATAGTTAGTAATTTCTTTCCAACAACGCACACAGATCCAGAAACGCCGTTTGTGCCATCCATGGCCCCTTTTGAAAACCACGTCTTGACGAGTCACGATGAAATGGAGATTCCCTGCCGTGTGACGGACCCCAGCACCAGCGTCTCTTTGATTAACATGGAGACCAATCAGGTTCTGCACAGTGTCTATGACAGCAAGAGAGGATTCATTGGCCTTTTCGGTGCTGGGACGTATGTCTGCAGGGCCCTCATTAATGGACAGCAGCATGACAGCATAGAGTACATCGTTCATGGCTGGACAGGTGAGAATGAGTTTGTGTGAATGGCATGTATAAAGAATATTTCTCGTTTGAACCACAGGGACCATTTATCCACTCGGCTCAAAGTTTAAGTGGCAGCGCAATGCAAGCTTACCAGTATGGAAGGCCAAATGGTTCAAAACCATGAATTTTAACACATCAGCAACATGTAAAATACACATATTTCACGTGTTAAAGGAGAAGTCTACTTCCAAAACAAAGATTCACATATAATGTACTCACCCCCTTGTCATCCAAGATGTTCATGTCTTTCTTTCTTTAGTCATAAAGAAATTATGTTTTTTGAAGAAAACATGTCAGGATTTTTCTCCATATAATGGACTCCTATGGTGCCCCGATTTTGAACTTCCAAAATGCAGTTTAAATGCGGCTTCAAACGATCCCAAATGCGTCTGTAAACGATCCCAGCCGAGAAAGAAGGGTCTTATCTAGCATAACGATCGTTTATTTTAATAAAAATAATACAATTTATATACTTTTTAATGCCAAATGCTCGTCTTGTCTTACTCTGCCTGGACTGTTTTTGTTTCAGTTCATGACAGTTAGGGTATGTCAAAAAACTCCCATCTCATGTTCTCCCTCAACTTCGAAATCGTCTTATATCGCTGTTTTACCTTTTTTGCTAAGGGTGTTTGATCTTCTTTGCATGCTCACTTTGCAAAGACTGGATCGGTACTTCTGCAGCGATGTAGGATGATTTTGAAATGATTTTTGAAGTTCACGGAGAAAATACAATTTTAGTTTTTCGACATTACTGTCTTGAACCACAATACGCAGAGTTCAGGGAGAGAAAGGCAAGACGAGCATTTGAGATTAAAAAGTATTTAAATTGTATTATTTTTGTGAAAATAACCGATCGTTTTGCTAGATAAGACCCTTCTTCTTCGGCTGGGATTGTTTACAAGCGCATTTGGGATCGTTTGAAGCCGCATTTAAACTGCATTTTGGAAGTTTAAAATCGGGGTACCATACCAGTCCATTATATGGAGAAAAATGCTGAAATGTTTTCCTCAAAAAACATAATTTCTTTACAACTGAAGACAGAAAGACATGAACATCTTGGATGACAAGGTGGTGAGTACATTGTATGTGAATCTTTGTTTTGGAAGTGGACTTCTCCTTTAAAAGCGAACTGTTTACGTGTGAAAAATCAGTGCGTTAAATATGCTTAAACAACAGGTATTTAATGCATAAAATTGATGAAATATCACCACTTGTCCAGTTTGAACGGGTCAGTCTCATTGGCTGCTGAAGACTTGGGCCAAACCATTTCTGTGAGCTAAGGGGGAGGTTTAGGTTTACCTGCTGACAAGTCTTGGCCATGCGAGTAATAAACAGTGCTGTGAGATCCAGTGTAAAGTACTTGAATTCAACACAAATGATAAAACGATAACAAGAGTTCGATAAATGTTCGATGCAACGAATGAAACAGCGTAACTCATTTGAACCCACGCCACACGGACCGTTTATCTGCTCGGCTCAAAGTTCAAGCGGCAGCGCAGCACGAGCTGTGTCATTGGCTGCTGCAGACTTGGGTCAAACTATTTCTGTGAGCTTAGGGAGGTGTTTAGGTTTACTCGCTGACAAGTCTCGAGCACATGAGCACTAAACAGTGCTATAGATCCAGTGTGAAGTGCTTGTATTCAGCGAATAACACAAATGACTCTGTGATTTACAACAGTAACACTGTGCAAAATGATACATTTAGAAGGCTTTTCAATCTACAAATCACATTTACTGTAGTAACACTAACCTCACCATGGTATTGTGGCAGAAATGTAGGATATTCATATTGAATTTTATTATATTATTAACGTAGACATGTATAGAATGTATTAAAGGAGTGTAATAAACTATAGCATTTGTGCATTTATACCAAATGTATTTAAACTACTGTTTTTATACAAATATCTAGAAACTGTATAGTTACATTTTTACCATGATATTGAGGTGCTGTATGTGTGGTTTTAATTATCATGATCTAAATGTTTGCTACTATGGAAGACCAATGGTTATTTTTAATAAAACTCAAATAGTCAGAATAATTAAATTTCACCATATTAAAATTAGGTTGTTTTTTCTACAGACTGTTTTTGGTAATGAACATCTTTTAATGATAGATAGCTGAAGATACACATTATCAAAGTCAAGCAACACAAACCTGTTTTATGATTTGAAACCATATCACTCATTAGAACATGCAGAAACTAAGAAATAAAATTGTCTGTTAAGATATTTATTTTGTTAAGGAAAAATGATTGGAAAAGTGTAAAGAATTCAAAAATGTGATGTGCTTGTCATGTTCTGACCATAAAGAGTCATTTAAAACCACAATTAACAGTCTGGTTTCTACAACTTTGACTTAGGAGCAAAAATCTGCCTTTAAACTTGAATAAAGCAATAAACCTAATTTATTGTAATGTTATTATTGCATGTGCCTTCTGTAATGTGTGTGATGTGTTGGTCTTGTAAAGACATTACAGATGCACTATTTTTGCACTGTGTTTCATGAAAGAATGAATTTGAATAATTCCCCTACCATGCATTAAACCAACTTAACTTGCATTCATTATAATGTCTCTCAGGAGGGTCTGATGTGCAAGTTGAGCTGCGAGCAGAGAAGAAAGCTCTGCTGGTGGGTGAGACCATCATTGTTGACTGTGTGACCAGAGGCAGTGAAATGCTGGAAGACCACTGGAAATACCCTGGGAAACTGGTGAGTACTTGACATTCCTCCAAATCGTGTGAATAAACTCAAAATTGAATTCTTTAAAAATAAATAGATTTATATTCTGTCATTCTCTCTTAGGCGGATCGAGGAGTAAAAACCGTAAAGGAGAATAAGCGAGATCTTGAAATCCATTATACTCTGACAGTGGCTAATGCCTCACTGAAAGACAGCGGTGTCTACGCTTGCTCCATCACTGACATTATGAGCAATGAGAGCCAAACCAAACAGCTCACTATTACAGTCTATGGTAGAGTGATCACACATTATAAAATACACGATTTTCAATGCATTTGGAAAATTCATACGTGATTAACAGTTTAGAGTGATCCATTTGCAGTCCTAATCTGCGCTTATGGTTTTCATGTGCAGATCGTGAGTTTGCGCGCTTAAATCTAGTGACTGGTCCAGTGGAGACTGCTAGGCTGGATGAGGTGCGAGAGTTCAAGGTGGACATACAGTCTTTCCCTGCCCCCAAAATCACATGGTTAAAGGACGGCTCAGTCCTAGGAGACGTTGCTGCAGAGATCACCACCAACCTGCTAAAAATCGACGAGACCAGGTGACTAAAATAGCTCTGCCTTAACATATTCACTATTGTTCAAATTTTTTTATTTTTGTGTTTAAATAGAAAAAAGTGTTGAGCTAAAGCTGTTGTGTTGTTTGTCCAGTTACCAGAGCGTGTTGACCCTGATCAGGGCTAAAGCAGAGGACAGTGGGAATTATACCATCAGGGCAGAAACAGGCAGACAGATTGCCAGCAACAGTTTCTACCTTCAGGTTAAAGGTGGGACCTTTTCTCTTTTCTTTACCTGCAGGTTGTTTTTGTCACACATTTGTTTACCTACATTTGCATGTGTTTGCTTTTCCCTCTGCTTGATGTTTGTTTATCTTGGTGCACCTCTATATCTTTCTTAACCACTCTTTACATACATTTGTTTAGGTTTTTCTTGTTGTCAACTGGAGGATCTTTGTCAAGCAATGTGTAGCCACATGTGCATACAGTATAAGTGCTGGTTCTATCCTAACCAGAAGTGTAGAAAATACAGAAAATAATTACACAAAGTTAAAGTGTACTGTTTGAAAATAGTACTCAGGTTTGCATATTTAATAGTACTTAAGTATGTAAAAAAACAAAAGTCAAAATGAAGAGATTTTCGCATGAAACAAACTTTTAAATCACAAGTAAAGACTCAAAAATAAGGCTTTAGGATGCATAACATATTAAATGATAATTTCTGTCATGAAACCGGTTTCATTAAGCATCAAACAAATCAATAATGTTTCAAATTATTTTGTAACGTAAGTGTGAGTATTAAGTCATAATTTTATATTGTATTTGTATGTGTTGCACTATATTGCTTCAAATGAAGAAAAATTAATAAATTATTTGTAGTATATTATATTTTTGTATTAAAAAACATTCATGAAATATATACAGTTAATTATATTTAATATATTTAGGTTTATAAAAATGCTTTATATTAAATAAACTAGTGTTCACAAAGTTTTGGGTCAAGTAAGATCTTTTTTTAGATGAAAGAAGCTCACTGAGCAATTATTTCATCAAAATACAGTGAACCATTCCGAAATATTATTGCATTTTAAAATAACTATTTTAAATTTACATTCATTTTAATCCTGTGATGGTAAAAGTTGAATTTTCAGTGTCTCATGATCCTTCAGAAATCATTCTAATATGCTAATTTTGTGCTATTTTTGTTGAAAACAGTTGTACTGTGTAATATTTTTGTAGACACTCTGATGCATTTTCTGATGAATAGTTATAGTTCAAAAGAACAAAGCATTTATATGAAATATGAATCTTCTGTAACATTATAAATGCCTTTACTGTCACTTTTGATCAATGTGGCCTTGCTGAATAAAAGTATAAATTTCTTTTTGTTGTCAAATAAATGGTGGGGCTAGTGAAAATGTTTGGCAGGGAAAGTAATCTTCTTTCTCTTCTTACAGTTCCCCCTGTGATTGTGGACCTGATGGACATCCACCACGGCTCTGCTGCAGGTCAGGAAGTGGTGTGTACTGCTGGCGGCTCCCCTGCCCCTGACGTGGACTGGTATATCTGCAAAAACATTAAACAGTAAGCTCACAGTTTTACTCTGATACCCTACAGGTATTGTCTCTATATTTCTGTCTTCCATTATTCAGTCCTCATTTCTTACTCTTTCCTTTTATAAAAGCTGTCCAAAGTAAATGACACAGTCTCATCCCTAGAGATTAGGGTCAAGTCACCATAATGACATCATGCTGAGTTCACTTTTCTTTCTTCCACCAGTTGCGCCAACGATTCCTCCCAGTGGATGCCACTTCCGATCAACTCTACGGACATCACGGTGGAACTGCAAATGGACGTGGACAACCATATTGAGAGTCACATCATTTTCCACCATCTGGAGAGCACGATTGCTGTGCGCTGTCTGGCCAGGAATGACATGGGCGCTGTTTCACGGGAGGTTAAACTTGTGTCAAATGGTAAGAGGCCTGTTTTTGTCTCTTTAGGGTCAACTATGTTGATTGTATTGACCAGGCCATTCATTTCAAGTGTTCTAAGTCCCTTCAGTGTCACTGTTTGTCGTGGGTAGACAAAGTAAACAATGCTTCAAGCTGATTTGAAACTAATTTGAATCACAGGTGTACAGTTTATTTAGGGATGAATTGCTGGCAGAGGCTAGGTTTTGTTTTTGTGGTTTCAGTCATTGTAAGGAAACATCTCTGTATTTATGTGTTTGTGTGTGATTATCTGTTCATCATCGTTCTTTAAAATTTAGCAATTGCTACATTAGTAGTCTTTACATCTGTTAGTCTCATTTTGTAAGCCGTGCCTGTCTTGTCAGGCTCCCCATGTCTTTTTCCTGTGATAGATTCCTCAGGTGGACCGTCCATGGTCTTTAGAAACAAATCCATATGTGTTTACACTAGTTTCTGTTGGCAGGGGTTTTGCTTCACTCAGTTACCATTTAAATGAATTGCTCACACTGGGCACCTTGATTAATACAGCATACGAGAGTCATGCAGTTAAAAATATTTATACTATTATGATGACATTATTAGGTATGTAAATTAAGCTGTAGCTCATTTAGACAAGTTTGTTACAGAGCTTAGTTTTGCACCGTTTCTTCCCATACCTTCACCCTTCTCCTCCTCATTGCTGCTGCTGCTGGTGTGTTCAGGTCCGCACTCGGAGCTCACTGTGGCTGCTGCTGTTCTGGTGCTGCTGGTCATTGTCATCATCTCACTCATTGTGCTGGTCATTATCTGGAAACAGGTACTCACTCATTCATCCACTCACACTCTCATATGCATTGACTCATTTACTCTCATTCACTCACTCATATACAGTGACTCATTCACTCATTTATTTAGTAATTTCCTCATATATTCACACAAACTCATTGACTCAATCGCTCACATACTCATTTACTCACTCACTCGCATTTTCTCATTCACTCACCCATTCAACCATTTCTTCACTCATTTACTCACTCACATTTTCTCACTAACTTGCTCACCTATTCAACCCTTTAACTGTCACCGTCCATCCTGTGGGACGCCCAAGTTTACTTCACCATATTACAAATAAATCCTAATCTAATCATGACAAACTATACATCGTTGGAAAGGTCTCAGACTCCTAAATAGATATTTTACCATATTTATGTGTTACAAATTATGTAGGAAAAGTAATAGATTAATATATGTCAAGAGTACAACTTAAAAAAATCTACATCATAACATGAGTTCTGACCTTTGTCACAAAAGACTTTCTTTGTTGCTTTTTCCCTATCACGTTTTAGAAATAATAAGAAATTATATATCAGCTCAAAACTTAAAATCTCAAAATTCATCCTTTGAAAGGCATTTTAAAATCAGACATTGCATTACCATGGGAAATGTACATTAAAATCATATTACAAACTGTTTTCATTCATGAATTATAAAGATTTAAGTCTGGATAGTGCATTTTTATGTCTGTGTTCAAAAATGGGAGTGACAGTTAAAGGGTTAAACAATTGTTAATTTATCCATACTTATCATACTTATCCATACTTATAGTTTGGGTCAATAAGATTTTTTCTAAAAACTGAATACTTCTATACAGCAATGACTCATTAGATTGATCAAAAGCGACAGTGAAGACATTTATAATGTGACAAAATTTCTACGCCAGTAAATTCCGTTCTTTTAAAAGTTTTTTTCCTCAAAGAATCCGGAATTACACTTTTTTTTTTTTCTAAAAAAAATAAAAAATAAAAAAATAAAGCAGCAGAACTTTTTTCAACACTGATATTAATAAGAAATGCTGCTTGAGCACCAAATGATTTCTGAAGGTTCATGTGACAATGAAGAATAGCGAAATGGCTGCTGAAAATTCAGTTTTGCCATCACAGAATATATTAAATAACAAAACAGTTATTTTAAATTGTGATATTTTACAATATTACTGTTTTACCATATTTTTTATCAAATAAATACAGCCTTGGTGAGCGTAAGAGTCTTTTTTTTTTTTCAAACAAACAAAAAAAAACATTACAAAACTTTTGAGTAGTTTCAGATTTACTCATTGACTTATTCACCCTTTCACTCGGTCACTTTATTCATTCATTCATTCACTCACCCACCCAGTCTCTTACATATTCAGTAATTCACTCACTTACTAACTCATTCACCCACCCACACTGTCTTACATATTACATCATTCACTCACTCAGCCACTCTCTTACGTATTCAATCATTCACTTACTCACTCACTCACTCACTCACTCACTCACTCACTCTCTCACTAACTCAGCCACTCTCTTATGTATTCAATCATTCACTCACTCACTCAATCACTCACTCACTCAGTTACTCTCTTACACATTCAAACGTTCACTCAGTCACTCACTCAGTCACTCTCTTACTTACTAACTTACACATTCACTCAGTCACTTTATTCATCCATTCACTCAGTTACTCACTAATTTAGTAATTCACTCACTCATTCACTCACTAACTCACACGCACACACTCACCCACTCTCTTACATGTTCAGTATTACGTATTCAGTCATTCACTCACTCACTCACTCACTCTCTCACTAACTCAGCCACTCTCTTACGTATTCAATCATTCACTCACTCACTCTCTCACTAACTCAGCCACTCTCTTACGTATTCAATCACTCACTAACTCACTCACTCTCTCACTAACTCAGCCACTCTCTTACGTATTCAATCATTCACTCACTCACTCACTCACTCACTCACTCACTCAATAAATCAGCCACTCACTTACGTATTCATTCATTCACTCACTCACTCACTCTCTCACTAACTCAGCCACTCTCTTATGTATTCAATCATTCACTCACTTACTCACTCACTCACTCACTCACTAACTCACTCACTCACTCTCTTACTAACTCAGCCACTCTCTTACGTATTCAATCATTCACTCACTCACTCACTCACTCAATAAATCAGCCACTCACTTACGTATTCAATCATTCACTCACTCACTCACTCACTCACTCACTCACTCACTCTCTCACTAACTCAGCCACTCTCTTACGTATTCAATCATTCACTCACTCAATCACTTACTCAGTCACTCTCTTACACATTCAAACGTTCACTCACTCACTCACTCACTCACTCAATCTCTCTCTTACTTACTAACTTACACATTCACTCAGTCACTTTATTCATCCATTCAATCAGTTACTCACTAATTTAGTAATTCACTCACTCATTCACTCACTAACTCACACGCACACACTCACCCACTCTCTTACATGTTCAGTCATTCACTCACTCAATCACTCACTCTCATACATATTCAATCACTCACTCACTCACCTACTCTTACATATCCAATCACTAACTCACTCACTCAATCACCCACTCTCTTATGTATTCAATCACTCACTCACTCACTTAATCATTCACTCACTAACTCAATCACTCACTCACACACATTCACAAATCAAATTTACCAAATTTACTCTCTCACATTCAGTCTTGTTGTAACTTTTACACATTCGAGGCATCAATAGACATGATGCATCAGCACAGTCATGTTAACGTTTGTGAGGGCTGAAATGAGATTGTCAATTGAACACCTATAATATTGCTTGTGTGTAAATGACACTTCTCCCCTCACAGCCTGAGTGTGGATCCTCCACTATCTGAAAGCTCTGTTACTGACCACCTGAGCATCACTCTCTCTTTGTGCACCTCTTTACAGAAACCACGTTATGAGATCAGATGGCGTGTGATTGAATCGGTCAGTCCGGACGGTCACGAGTACATCTATGTCGATCCCATGCAGCTTCCATATGACTCCCGTTGGGAGTTCCCTCGGGATTCACTGGTACTGGGTGAGTCACAGCTGTAGTGAATCAGTCGACCACGACCCTGTCCTGTGGATTCGGTGTGGTTCAACCATCTTTAAGTGACACTTTATTGTGGTCGTGCACTTGATAGGATTGTGGTTATCTTGATAGCCCGTCCTAATATGACATCATCACAGTGTACTGCACAGATCTTATTTAAGAGCTTTGTGTGGTGACTGTACGGACTGATTGAGGTTTTCAACTCAAACATCCATAATGTTCTTTTACTAACAGGAAACCACTGTGGTAATACTGAAAGTTACAAAAAGTTTGCATGCTTTTTTTAGACTAGATAATGTTTCAGAGGGATCCTCTAGCTATGCAAACGAACTCAAGTTTGTGTCTATGTGTATGTATGTGTTGCAGGTCGTGTCCTGGGCTCAGGAGCTTTTGGGAAAGTGGTGGAAGGCACTGCTTACGGACTAAGTCGTTCTCAACCTGTGATGAAAGTGGCTGTTAAAATGCTTAAACGTGAGTTAACTGAAGTTTCACTAGTAGTTGCATACATAAAATGCATGGTGGCAGAGGATTCCTTTAGAGTTATTCAAATGTTTTCCCACTAAGAATATATATATATATATATATATATATATATATATATATATATATATATATATATATATATATATATGGTTCTTCTTCAGTGAAGAACTTTTTACTTAAAAGTTCTTTGAGGAACTCAAAATGGTTCTTCTTTGGATTTTAGTGAAAACTTCCTTTTGTAAGAAAAACTCCCTTTTTTAAGAGTGTATTTAAATGGTTAATATGCTTGCTTCCTCAGCAACAGCACGCTCCAGTGAGAAACAGGCTTTGATGTCAGAGCTGAAAATTATGACCCACCTGGGCCCTCACCTAAACATCGTCAACCTTCTGGGAGCATGCACCAAATCAGGTGAAAATGCACAAATGCACAGATAACAAACACAAACACTTGGTCTCTAGGGTGGTGTCTTCTTGGTTTGTTGGTGTTTATAGTGTGGCGTTTTAACAGGCAGAGTTAAGTGCAATGTAGAACTTTAACCTCCTGCTTTTAGACATTTTACAAGTCTCTGATAAGATTAGACCAGTTTTATTAACACTGCTCTCACACTTTCTCTTTTTGTCTCTCAGGACCAATCTACATTATCACAGAGTATTGTTTCTATGGAGACCTGGTGAATTACCTGCATAAGAACAGAGATGGGTTTCTCATCCGGCACACAGAAAAGGGCAAGAAAGATCTTGACATCTTTGGCATCAACCCAGCCGACGAGAGTAGCAGGAGGTCAGTCAACTCGCACACCCACACAAACAATCTGAATTCTTTAAAATGAGTGAATCATAAAAATCAATCGTAAAAATGCCATTTTAGGTCAAAACATGATGTTAAGAATTGTTTATCTTGCTCTTTAATCTGATTGAAGATTGAGATTGGCAGGATTTCAGTCTAATTGGGTGAAGTGAAGAAATTTATGAGAGAGACAACAGCCAAGTAAAGAAGTAGAGAGTAAGCTACCTACATAGATTCCCTTTTCCTACTGCCTACAAAGGCAGCTATCTAACAAATTTTAATAGTTTTAGTTTAAGGGATAGTTACCCTCAAAAATGAAAATTTTGTCATTAATTACTCACCCTTATGTCGTTCTAAACCTGTAAGACCGTCTTTCATTTTCAGAACACAAATTAAGATATTTTTGCATTTGAGATATTGCAGATCTGAGAGCTTTCTGACACTGCACAGACAGCAACAAAACTATCACATTTAAGGCCCAGAAAGGTAGTAAAGACATCATTGAAATAGCCCATGTGACATCAGTGGTTCAACCCTAATGTTATGAAGCCACAAAAATACTTTTTGTGTGCAAAGAAAACAAAAATTACGACTTTATTCAACAATTTCTTCTCTTCCGTGTCAGTCTTCGACGCATGTTCACAACAGGATCTAATAATTCATTAGCATGACTAATAAACCAGACAGTGTGAGTGTTTTTGGCTAGGGTGACTTATTATTTCTATATTTATGTGTGTGTGCAGCTACGTCATCCTGTCTTTCGAGGGGAAAGGTGATTATATGGACATGAAGCAAGCAGACACCATGCAATACGTCCCCATGCTGGAAATGAGCGAAGCCTCAAAATACTCCCCCATTCAGAGATCAGACTACGACCATCCTCCCTCTCACAGACAGTTTAACGGTAAGAGAAACCAAATTCTGTCATGAAACTCTAGATGGCGCAGGCTGATGGGTCGTTAATGCAAAATACGATGATGTTCACAGCATTAAGCTGATTGGTTCATGTTGCGTACACAGCCAATAAGCTTGTTGCTTTACATTTAAATGGCTGGTTAGCGTTCACTAGAGCAGTTCACAGCGTGCTTTCAGAGTTCTTCTGAAACCCTCCACCTCCCCAGCTCCACCTGCATAGATATGCTACAGGGTATTATATATGCTATTCGTGCAGCAGCAGTATGTCTTAAATACTCACAGCACTGCATCTGCATATGTATTGTCAGTAGCAAGTTCCTGTGTTTGCTTTGCAGCAACAGCAGTAATCTACAACAACAGCAATAACCAACAGAAGCAGCGTAGCAGATCTATTCCACCAAGACCAAATACATTAACATTGTCATATCCACCACCATACTAAAATCTTCCAAGAGTAGTCATGATAAAACTCTCTTAAATAGATAATCCCATTCATTCCCAAAACTCTTGTCAAGCAAAGCTAAAGCATATGTCAAGATTTGAACTTCGAAAGCTCATTGCAGTTGCATTGAAAAAGAGCATGAAAAACTTTTTTTTTTTCCACGGTTTAAGTCAAACGGGTTTGGAATGAAATGAAGGTGAAGAAATGATGACAGAATTTTTTATTTTGGGATGAACTGTCCTTAAATCACATCTCCACCTCATTTCTTTTCCTATTTTCTCATTCTTAATCCTCCGGAATTTTTCCCTTCAGCACTTTATTTTTCGGTCTGTCCTTCGCTTGCTGCACATACTCGGGTCGGTTTGGCATGCTGTGGTCTGGTTTGGCTTGGCGGGTGGTTATAGGACACACACACACACACAAACACACACACACTGATGTTTAGCTAGTGATAGCAGAGGTCCACCCATGTCACTGCAGTCTGTGCACCCTACAATTACAGAGGGTAATTGTAGCACAAACATCTTAATGCATACATCTGCCTGCCATTCCTTAGACTCTACACACACACACACACACACACACACACACACACACACACACACACACACACACACACATACAATCATTTTCAGCATGTAGTGCTAATTCAAAATGTGTTTGTGTGAACAACAGAGAGTGAAGTTGAGAACCTTCTCTCAGATGACACCAATGAAGGCCTGACGACAGTGGATCTCCTCAGTTTCACCTATCAGGTGGCTCGAGGGATGGAGTTCTTGGCCTCTAAGAATGTAAGTTAAATCCTGTGCCTTTGTCTATAAACATTTGCATCAAAACACTTTTGAACTCGCTCATACGAGCGGTTTAGACATAACATTGGAGACATAACATTAAAGTGATTCTGGAAGTCTGCGGAGGAGGTGATCTAAAGGCAGGTTTCTATATTTGACTAAATGGTTGCCTGTATGTGCTGTGGTGGTATGGTTAAAATTCATAGGATTGAGGGTTTGCAGAACTTGCGTGGTTAAATAAAACCTCTCAGGACAGAGGCCAAGCATTGGAAATGATGTTATCGTTTCATGTTATGTTATAGCAAGTATTAATTAGACTTCTTGTTTAAAATTTGGTAACAGAGGGCTTACTAAATCTCATGTTACAAAAGTGGACTTTCCAGACCACCCTTGAAGAAAATCGAGGGTGGGATTGAGAGTTGATGAAAGGGAACAGAGCATGTACAGACAGTTACAGTTGTGATTTCCAACCAGGGCTTACTTAAGCAGATTTTAGAAGTTTCTTGGAGCTGTGAACAGACCTTTTATTAAGACATGTGTGCCTTTCCAGATCATACCTATTCAATTGAATTAGCCACAGGTTAACTTCACTCAAAGTGTAGTAACATCTACAAGCAATATGAAAGCTAAATTTCAACTGTCCCGGATAAGGGTATGAATACTTATGCAATGGAATCATTTAAGTTTTTTATTTTTAATAAATTTGTAAAGATGTTAAAACCCTGTTTTTTTGCTTTGCCATTATGGTGTATGGAGTGTAGATTGATGTGGAAAAAAAATAATTTAAAGCAGTTTAACATAAGGCTGCAACATAAAATGGGAAAAAAATGGGGTATGAATACTTTCGCAAGGCACTGTAAATAATCTTACTATATAATACAACCCACTAAAACTGAACTGAATGTCGTTGTAACACATGCTTACTCATCTGTTTTTCTCTCTGTTTCTCACAGTGTGTACACAGAGACTTGGCTGCACGTAATGTCCTGCTGTCTCAAGGCAAGATAGTGAAGATCTGTGACTTTGGACTGGCCAGAGACATCATGCACGATAACAACTATGTCTCCAAAGGAAGTGTGAGTGCTTGTCTTAGCCCTAATGTGGTGTTCTTGATTATTCGTCTTAGATTATGGATATTCTCAATGTTTTAACATGACCTTCTTTGGACAGAAGAGATGGAACAATCGTCTTCTAATACTTCTAATCTTTTTGTCTCTCACACACAGACCTTCCTTCCAGTGAAGTGGATGGCCCCTGAGAGTATTTTTGATAACTTGTACACTACACTCAGTGACGTCTGGTCTTACGGCATCTTATTATGGGAGATCTTCTCGCTTGGTATGATTTGTTTAGCATTTATATTTTTCTTTACACTTTACAGTGCATCCAACACATTTTATTTATTAGTTATTAGTTTATTAGTTTATTAGTTTATAAAAATACCATATGTAATGTGTTTCTGTAGGAGGGACTCCTTATCCAGGTATGGTTGTGGATTCCAGCTTCTACAACAAGATCAAGAGCGGATACCGAATGGCGAAACCTGAGCACGCTTCCAGTGATGTGTACGTTCCATCTCAACATTTGCGTGAATGTTTTGCTGTGCTTGGCCTCAGTTGGAGCAGGTGTCTAAACAGTGTGTTGTTGTTTGTCTGTGTGCAGCTATGAGCTTATGATGAGGTGTTGGAACAGTGAACCAGAGAAAAGACCATCTTTCCACAACCTGAGTGATACGGTGGCCTCTCTGCTGCCCTCAGGATATAAGAGGGTAAGCCTGCAAAATGAGCACACGATTTCAAGTTTCTCTGTTCTTTCTCTCTATGTTTTTCACTCACAAGTGATTTCAGTTTTCCTTGGGATTAAATTATATTCGAGGATAATATATACATGCACTTCTAGTCAATAGTTAATGAACAGTAAGATTTTTTAATGTTTTTAAAGCAGTTTCTTCTGCTCACGATGCCTGCATTTATTTGATCGAAAATGCAGCAAATATTGTAAAATATTTAAACTATTTAAAATAACTGCTTTCTAGTTGAACATATTGTAAAATTTAATTTATTCCTGTGATCAAAGCTAAATTTTCAGCATCATTACTCCAGTATTCAGTGTTACATGATCCTTCAGAAATCATTCTAATATGCTGATTTGCAGGAATAAATTACATTTTAAAATATATTCAAATAGAAAAGAGTTATTTTAAATAGTAAAAATATTTCAGAATTGTACTGTTTTTGCTGTACTTTAGATCAAATAAATGGAGGCTTGGTGAGCAGGAGAGACTTTTTTTAAAAAAGAAAAAAACATTAAAAATCTTACTGTGCAAAAACTAGTGTATAAAAATTTGGACAGGTAGTGTATAAATACAATTATTTACTAAAATGCTTTAAAGTTTACTGAAATGTTTGTGCTACAATTATAATATGATTACAAATTATTTTAATTTAATTAATTTTATTTATATTTTATTTACATAAAATGTTTTTATGACCAATTATTTAAAAAAAAAAAAATGTTGTAATTGATCTCTTCCACAAAAGCATCTGATCCGTGTATTTTGGCTGTCAGGATCTGACTGATATTTACACACACACACACACAAAATCCATCTTATGTGAAATTGAGGAGTAAATACATCTTAAATAGATTATACCACAATAATTAAAAAAAAAAAAAATTAAAAACTATCCTAAATTTAAAAAAAAAAAAAAAAAAAATACATAAATAAATAAAAAATACAAAAAAATAGAACAAAATGAAATAAATAATACTACTTATACTCCACTAGTTACACTATACCAATACTTGTACTCCAAACTATCTGAAACTGAAATTGAAAACTATAATATAAAATGAAAATGGAAAATACTGACATTTTCTGTACTACAATAAAATATCCCGGCATGCTCTAATAAATGGCCCAGATAAAAGTATGGTGGAAATGGCTTCCCACTTCCTGTAGCTTAAATGCAGTGTGTCAATCTGGGCTTTGAGGCCTCGGCTACGTGTATGTCATCTTTGCCAACGCTGCCAGACCGCTAACAGAGATTAGCACAGCAGCGTTCCAGCTGGCTAACGCCCCAGCAAGGCACAACCCAGCGGTGCTAATGACCAGGAGCATACAGTTAGCGTCCGCCAGCTACCCAAAATTGCTCTATTAAACAGACACCACACGTGGTACTTCAAAACTCCGCTTCCCAGAGTCACATGGCACAGGGAATAACAAGCTCCTGTTATAGCACCTTGGGCTGGGGTGTGGTGGGAAATGCGGTTCGTAAATGGGCCAGTAAGCCCTCAAGTAACCACAGAACGCTTGCAGAAATGGGGCAGAACTTTGGGGTTGAGCAGTGTTTATGGCAGTGTTGAAGTGCTATTTACAACTACCAGAAATGATTCAATTTCTCCCTCATTTCCTTCAGTACAATGTATTAGAACAATGAATTGCAAGCTTAATTTGAGATAAACGTTTCATTTACAGCTGCAATTGTTGTCACGTAAAGCCTATTCAAAAACTGGTTTGTTATATTGTTATTGCACATGCTGTAATACTCTTTCAGCTGAACTTTTATATTTTATGTATATTATTTTTTATATTAAATATTAAATTATTAATTTGAATGATTTAGAACATAACTGAATGCTATTTATTTTTAACTTTTGTATTGTATTTGTATTTCTCTTGATGTGCAGTGCTACGAACGTGTGAATCATGACTTCCTGAAGAGCGATCACCCCGCTGTGACTCGGGTGCAGTGCATTGACAATGATGATGCATACATGGGCGTGCTCTACAAGAACCAGGGCAAACTAAAGGACCGGGAGAGCGGCTTTGATGAACAAAGACTCAGCTCTGATAGCGGTTACATCATTCCTTTGCCGGACCTCGACCCACTGTCAAATGAAGACTACAGCAAGAGGAACCGCCACAGGTAGCACACCAGTTACATCACATTCTCACTCTGGTGTGTTAGGATTTTGTTAGCATTTTGAACATATATTCTATCATGTCATTCCCAACCCATAAGACCTTCATTCATCTTCAGAACACAAATTAAGATATTTTTGAAGAAATCCAAGAAAGCTTGTCAATGTGAGTTGAAGACTAAAGAGAAGAAATTGTTGAACGAAGTTATTTTTTTTTTCTTTGCACACAAAAAGTAACCACTGCATTCACATGGACTATTTTAATGATGTCCTTACTACCTTTCTGGGCCTTAAACGTGGTAGTTGCGTTGCTGTCTATGCAGGATATGCAGAAAGGTCTCAGATTTGATCAAAAATATCTTTATTTGTGTTTTAAAGATGAATGAAGGTCTTACAGGTTTGTAACAACATAAGAGTGAGTGGTTAATGACATAATATTCATTTTTTGGTGAACTATCCCTTTAAATTGATCAAAAGTGACTGTAAAGACATGCTAATCTTTTACATTTCTATTTATCAACGAATTTCAAAAAAAAATGTGAGGTGCTTTCCACAAAAATATTAAGCAGCACAACTGTTTCTACTGTATTTTTGATCAAATAAATGCAGCACTGGTTAGCATAAGAGCTTTTGAGACTTCTTTCAAACATTTTACTAAATCTTACCACCCCCAAGTTTTTAATTAAAAAAAAAAATAGATTAAAAGATTTTTAAAAATCCACATTGCCACTGAAAGCTTTAGGCTACAACCTGAGAGTTGATTAACTTAAGAGTTGAAAACATTTGTTTTAGAAAAGTAATCAAAAATGTAATCATATGTAATTAGTTACATTACTTTAATAAAGTAATTGAAATAGTTACACTATTTAGCTACTAATCTGTAGCCTATTACATTTCCAAAGTGATCTTCCCATCATTGTATATACACAACCTGTCAAAAGTTTTTGAACAGTAAGATTTTTAATGTTTTTTAAAGACGTATGTTCTCACCAACCCTGCATTTATTTGGTTAAAAGTACAGCAAAAACAGTAACATTTTGAAATATTTTTATAATTTAAAATAACTGTTTTCTATTTAAATATATTTTAAAATGTAATTTATTCCTGTGATTACATAGCTGAATTTTTAGACTCCAGTCACACAATAATTCAGAAATCATTCTAATATGCTGATTTGTTGCTCCAAAACCATTTATTATTATTATGTTAAAAAAAAAAAAAAAACAGCTGAGTAGAATTTTTTCAGGTTTCTTTGATGAATAGAAAATTCAGAAGAACAGCGTTTATCTTAAATAGAAATCTTTTGTAAATTAAAGCATCCTGTTACAATTTAAAGCATAATGTTACAAAGCTTTTTTATTTAACATAAATGCTGATCTTTGGATCTTTCTATTTATCAAAGAATCCCGAAAAAAATTTACTCAACTGTTTTAAATATTGCTAAAAATAATAGTAAAAATAAATGTTTCCTGAACAGCAAATCAGCATATTAAAATGATTTCTGAACAATCACGTGACTGGAGTAATGATGCTGAAAATTCAGCTTTGATCACATGAATAAATTACATTCTAAAATATATTCAAATAGAAAGCAGTTCTTTTAAATAGTAAAAATATTACACTATTTTACTGTTTTTGCTGTGCATTGGATCAAATAAATGCAGGCTTGGTGAGCAAAAGAGACTTCTTTAAAAAAAAACATTAAAAATCATACTATAGATATACAATTTCAAACTAAAATTATTCAAAAAAATTCGAATGTTTTTAGTATTGCATTTTGTATAAATTTGCATTTATACTCAAAAGTATTTATAAAGGATGTGCTAAACTGTTGTGTCTTTTTCTCTGTAGCTCTCAGACGTCAGAGGAAAGCGCAATAGAGACGGGCTCTAGCAGCTCCATGACGAAGCGTGAGGGAGAGACCCTGGAGGACATCACCTTGCTGGACGAGATGTGCTTAGACTCAGGAGACCTGGTGGAGGACAGTTTCCTGTGAGAGAAGGATGCAAAGAGTGAGAGAGACATCTACAGACAAACATTCCTCACGAGTCATTCCAAGTTCTCTCTCTGCATCCGTCTGCTATATTTTCCTCACTTCACTTTCTTGGAGCCTTCAGAAAAAAAAAAAAAAAAAAAACCTTTGATGCGTGAATGTCATTGATGTTTTTGGAATAGACATCACCCTCTACAGGTCTGGAGGATTGAGCAGTGCACCACAGGACTCAATGAGCGCTCTTGATGAGCCTCAGTAAGTGACTCTAATGGAGCCAAGACCAATGAAGAGGGAAAGTGGAGGACATATTTGTTTTGTATATCATTTCTGTATGTCTGTATTGTGTTTGTGTATGTGTTTGAGTGGACTGTATGGACTTTATTTTGACGGGCATTCCGATCAGCAATATAAGCATGTCATTATAATCATACCTGACCTGAGTGGTTTCACAACTGCTACCTTTTAAATGATTCCATCTGAGCTAAACCACTATAGACATTTAAAAACTAGCACAACTGAGTCAACATGGCCTCTGTTGGATCAGGCCTGTTTTTTCCCCTCACTCCCACAATTTTACAGGATCTAGTCCACACTAAACAGCACATATAGGTTTAATGTAACTGATCATATATTGTCAATGTCTCAATAAGTGTGGCAGTTTGAATTTTATTTTTGTACTGGATAGTTTTTGTTTGGATAGTGTGGATATATTATTTGTGAATACTGGGTTGGGTAGGGAGAAATTATGTAGTCCTAAATGAAGAAAATGGCAACTGTGTTTTGACCTGTGAGTCGCATGTATTTTTGTGGCTTCAAACTTTATAAGATGCTGATACGACACTATTTATAACATCTTTATGTCTGGCCAAAGTTTTTGCCGATTTTATATCTCTTTTGTCTGTCTGAGGCATTACTGATATTCAGAGCTATGCTTTTGTAAAAGAAGATTCAATGGCTTATTTCATGAAGTTTCACACCATCATCATTTTTTGAAGAATGTACTCCAGTGTAGTAATAAGAAAAGACGTTGCGATTCAGTGAAATTACTTGCTCATGCTTGAAAGTCGGTACTTTTTTCTGTTTCCTCAGATTCCGCTCCTACCTTCCTGTTCATTGAATTTTACATGTGAGCGTTAAACCAAATAAGATAATCGAGATAGTCATGCCCTGACAGACGTGGTAGTTTGCTGCTTGTGAAGATTTCTGTGACCTCCCCAGAGCAAAGCAATTAAAAAAAATCACAGTGTAGATTTACACATAGCCAAATCCTGTAGTCTTGAAGCATCTTAGTGACACGTCATTTAGATTTTTTTTACTTTGATGTTATACATCACTCTTCATTGTAAATGTGTATCATTGTATATCAGGACTTCAGCATATCACTGCCTGCCCCCCGTCTTCACCCTCTACTGTGGTCTGTTTCACGGGCATGTTAAGAGGAGATATATATATTAAAACTGTTGCACTTTTTAAAACTCTTCTTTTTGAAAATGTTATTTTAGCTTTTCTTTATTCTGCTTTTCGTGTGTGTGTCTGTGTGTGTGTGTAGATGTTCAAAATTTGTCTGTGCTGAAAAAGGAAGGGAAATGATTTCTAAAGAGACAGTGGAGTGAATGTTCATGTTGTGCAGAAAGAGGGGAAACAGGAGAGTTATGAAGTATATTCTATGGTACAATATGTGTAATTCTAGGTAGTTATTCCCTTTAACAGATGTTATTCTTTTGCTATAATATGCATAATGTCCATGTACATTGAAAAGATTTATATTTCAATAAATGAGATTTAATGGACTCTGTTATTTATTTATTTATCTGATTATACGTGAGTGACTCAAAAGTTTCTAGTTTCCATCACCAGACAGATTTACAGAACTTAATCATGTGTAATTTGCGTTGGTTTCAAACACCACAGAAATGTCTTAATTATATCACAAACAAAAATTCAAAATTCCAATCCATCTTTTTCCTGAGTAACCGATGAGCACCGCCATGATGGATCCCAACTTCCGTTTAAATGCTGGCATGTTCCATTCTTCAGAGAAATCTATGTTAAAATGGGGTCAAAAGACCGGCTAAATTAATTAAACTAAAGATTCTTCAAATTTAACTAAATATTTAAGTGTATGCAGCCCGGGTGAAGCTGTGCGTTAATTTTACTAGAAACACCAAAAACGGAAATGTAAAGCATCGTTCGTTATGAGGAGGACGAGACTTCCACGTTTAGGAAAAAGGTGGATATCACGAGAGGTCATCAATCGGCCACACTGGTGGCACTTAATGTAAACAATGCCCCTGAACTGAACGAAACTCACATATTTTGCTGATTATTGCTGCTGAAATGATCAGTTATTGTCATGTTTTGGGCTGTACTAATCGGTTGGACCGGGAAAAAACATTTGGACTGCCAAAAGTTATAACAAATTAAGGAGAAGAGTGCAAAACTCTGTCTGAGGAACAAAAGGCGTTTGTGGTTGGCCAGACTGAACCAGGATTTCCAGGGAAAGAATCTTGACAACATTCGTGTCTGTTCTTATCATTTCCGGTCAGGTAGGTGAAATATTAGGCTAGTATCTTAATTAATACTGCTCGTATGTATCTTTACCACCTATTAACTTTAGTTTGTCAAAATATTGTGCTTCCTTCTCTATATGATGTAGCAGCTTCCACGCGATTTTTCAGTGGTTTAGACAGCATAAATTAGCAGAACAACTTTATACATTCAGACAAGAATTACCTCTTTAAAGAACGGCTGTAGGCTATATGTCATTTTAACTTACAGTATTTATTAAAAATATTCTTGATCAAAACAACCAACAAATAAGCAGGTGTTTTTGTATGTTACCTTTGTTTCTTTGTTTTTTCAGTAAATTGTTTTGTGTTTCATAATTACATATTTTTTTTCTGGACATTAAGGATAGAAATGGTTAAGATGGTAAAAAATATTTATAAATAGATATTTAAAACCAGTAAACCCTTTAGAAGATTTACTACACAAAAAAATCAATAAAATCAACCCTAAGAAAAATGCTCCAGTGAATATTTTTCTCGCCCTCATTTGATGCAAATTATGTAAGCGGTGTAAGTTAAATGTCAAGTTCAAATTTCAAGTGTTCCGTTAGAGAATAAAGTTGTAGTGAGACCGTGTGGCCTCTAGAGTGCGCAATGGCATCACCTGTAAGTGCGTGTTTGCTTGCGTGAGCGTGTGAGTGTGAGCGCACGCTTTTTTTCCGTCTTTTGCCTGGTTTGTTTAAATATTTTTACAGCGGGAATTCGAGTGGCGCCGCCTTCGTCTTACCTTGTGATACCAAAGTCAAACATTGAGTGAGTTTCTGGTTTTACAACAACAGGATATGCAAATGTGTGGATTAGGACAGAGAAAGGGAGAGGTGTATGATGTGTTAAGGGTTCTGTGAAACGGTGTTTATTTAAAGGTTCATTGGTTTCAAAGCAGTCATTCCTAGGCCTACTTGGGGAAAACCTTTTAAAGAATATCTCTGAAGAGGCCCATGGAATAGGGATGTAGGCCTACAACCTACAACCCAGATGCAGACAACAGGAGACAATTTACAGTGTTTTTACTATTTTGTAAACATGTTTTATTGCTTCATTATTTTGTGCAAACAGATTTTATTTCAAGTGCATAGCCTGTGAAGAGAATTTGGAAGTTTTTTAAGGTCTTGTGGAAAGTGTCCAGTGGCTGCACTTGCGTAAAGGTCATCGTGAAGGGCCCTTTGCAGCAAGCTCTTGCATACATTTTAGATAGGAATGTGATATAAATGATGCCTGATGACGTTGGTTTTTAAAGGCCGCTGGGTGGGCGCATTTTGATTTCAGCCTTAATCACTTAATCATGAATACATCAAGGCAAACTTTAAACCATCGCAAAATACAAGTCCATAATCCATAACACTTCCTCCATCCCCTGTTGTCCTCTCACATCAGAATCCAACCATCATATTTGTTTAATACTGTTTTGAACTCTTTTCACTTGGCGGCTGATCTGCATTTTGCCTTCCTGATTCAGACAAGACATGGAGCAAGCAGTATTATGGATAGAGGACACAAAGGATATAGATTTGAATTTAAAAACACTTTAATAATGGATTTATGTCTTACAGACATACATCTTTTCACTTCATAAGACATCAACTGACAGACTTGAGTCTTGTGGATTACTGATTATTATGATGCTTTTATCAGATGTTTGAACTCCCATTCTGACGGCACCCATTCACTAGTAAACAAGTGACGTAATGCAAAATTCATCCAAATTTGTTCTGGTGAAGAAACAAACTCTTCTACATCTTGGATGGCCTTAGGGTGAGTAGACTTTCAGTAGTAGATGTCCCTTATTTCATGTATTTAACCAGTCATTCTTAAATGTTAAATTATTTGCAATACCAGTGTTATGTATGTGCAAAATATCATCTGAAACATTAAGAGTGCTCTTATTATCAATATTTTTTTTTCTGAGGCTTAGTGCAGTACAGTATCAAAGGCACTCTCTTTATCTGGTGTAATTTGAAAAGAACGTTCTGTTTTTGCCTTCCAGGGAATAGGAGGTGCTTCCAGCAAACCTGTGCGTGTGTGCGTATGCATATATGCAAACTGTGAAGCTGCATAGTATCACTTGACAGTTCTATGCAAAAGAGGAGACATGAAAGATCATGTAAACAGGGTGGCAGGAGTGTGTGAGAGGGAGAGTATGGGAATGAACCAGAAAGAGATGGAGATTTGTTTTCAAATAGTGCTTTTGTACAGAAACCACATAAGAAATAAAAAAAATAAAAAAATCATGCTTTGGTAAATTATAATGATGATGTAAAAAGTAAAAATTATGAAATATAGGAAGTTGAAATTATGACAAAAATTTAGATAGATTATAAATAATTATGAGATAAAATGTCAACATTATGAGATGCTAAGTCATAGTTATGACACCAGTCAAAAGTTTTTTGATGTTTTTCAAAGAAGTCTCAAATGCTCACCAACCCTGCATTTACAGTATTTGATCCAAAGTACAGCAAAAACAGTGAGATTTTGAAATATTTCTACTATTTAAAATCGCTGTTTTCTATTTGAATATATTTTTAAATGTAATTTATTCCTGTGATTTCAAAGCTGAATTTTTAGCATCATTACTCCAGTCACACAATCCTTCAGAAATCATTCTAATATTCTGATTTGCTGCTCAAAAAACATTTAATAAGTAGAATACTGAGTAGAATTTTTTCAGGCTTGTTTGATCAATAGAAAGTTCAGAAGAACTGAAATAGAAATCTTTTGTGACATTATAAATGTCTTTATCATCACTTTTGATCAATTTAAAGCATAAAGCATCCTTGCTACATAAAAGTATTAATTTCTATAATCCCCCCCCCCAAGCTTTTGAATGGTGTATAATGTTACAAAAGGTTTTTTCAGATAAATGCTGATAAGACTCAGGAATAAATTACCTTTTAAAATATATTCAAATTCAAAGCAATTATTTTATACTGTATTTTGGATCAACTAAATGTAGACTTGCTGAGCAGAATTAAAAAAAAAAAAAAAAATCCTATCAAAAACTCATCGAGCTTTTGACTGGTAGTGTATATAAAGATATAAAGTAGAAATTTTCAGATAATAAATCATAATTATAAAAGCCAAAAGTATGGCATAATTATGACATAAAAGTCATAATTATAAGATAAACAATTTTTTTTACTTCATAATTTTGACATTTTATCTTGTAATTTGACCTTTTATGTCATTATTTCGACTTGTCATAATGACTTTATCTCATAATTTTAACTTTTTATTTTTTATTTCATAACTGTGACTTCATATCTCATTGTTTCAACATTTTATCTCTGAATTATATATTTTTAATTTGTTTTCCTTTTGTGGGTGGCAGAAAAGAACTTTCATAAATTCCATTTCATATACTGTATGCCATACATGCTGAATATATCTTGTGTTCTTAGATCTGGAAATTCAAGACCGATATGCAGGGCCAATCAATCTAATATCCTTTTTATGCTCAAACTGCTATATTTCAAAGGTTCCCCAAAATACATCGACAGCTATCACAGCTACACCCAGAGTAGTCATATTAGCCACACCTATGTGTCTCTTCTTTAAAGTGGGGACGAAAGTCAACTATGTATATATAATCTTAACCGTTTTCTCTCAGTATCTTATTGATGACAGTTTAACTCCCACCTAATTGTTCCATCCTTCAGCAATCAGCTTGCCTTCCCAGCCCAGACCTGCCTAAGGATGACATCATCACTGAAAATAAAGCTTGAGCCAGTTCACTTAGTGTTGCGCTACTTGTATAACTAAATGCTGAACAAGTGAGTTCAGCAGGTCTTGTAAACATGACCTCACCATATGTGTTTACCTGCCAGCGGTAGTTTTGGGGACTGAGCTCAGCTCTTATTTATTTATGAGACATTTGCATGCTCAGTCGTGTGAAGATTAAAACTGACAAAAGAAAACAATCTCAGCAAGAACATTTGGACCTATTGATTCAAATACTGTGGCGCTTTCTCGCAAGTGTAACGCGTATCAAAGAGTGCACGATTTAACTCAATCCGTGGAGAGCAATGAAGTGAAATAAGATATTGGTTTGTTGTGCTTTATGCGAAAACAGCGGGGTAGAATTGAATTTATGATGTATTTGGCTGCAGATGCATGTGAAGGGTAATCACATTAGCAATCTCTCAGTCTTTCAGGTGAAACTGAATCCTTGCTTTAATAGCGCTGCTCTCTCATCACCTCTCATCGCTTGGCTCAGTCGAGAGAATATCGCTCAGAGAGGGTTCGGATGGGCTTTTGTGCTGTGTTATTCGTCTTTGGACCCCGCAACCTCCCCGGAGCCCGTCTCTCGTTACCAGCCCGTCTCTATGGCCCGGTGCTCAGACTGCTCTTGTTGTTTGAACAGGGTATCACATCTAGATTAAAACGCCATTTCTGTAAGTGATACCTTGATTGATTTATCACTCAGACAATAACAGCCGCAACAAAATACAAATTGAAAACTGACCAAAGGTGCGCGGGGAAGCAGCCCTTTCCTCAGCGCCGTCTTATATATGAAGCTTAAGAAAATAAGCTTTAGGTTTAGGAATTTACAGTAGTAAATTTAAATATCATAGTTGCATGAAATTCTCTGTATGGAATGATGACAATATTCATGTAGCCTATTTTTGTATTTAAAGGGGTCATATGATGCGATTTCATGTTTTCCTTTTTCTTTGGAGTGTTACAAGCTGTTGCAAAGATTAAAGTCTCAAACCTAAAGAGATATTCTTTATAAAAGTTAAGCCACGCCTTCCTAAAACGGCTCATTCAAACGCGCCCCCACAAATCTACGTCACTGTGTGGGAAGATTTGCATAACACTGCCCAAATGTATACCCAAAAAAAAGGCGTAACTTTTATTCTCGCTGTAGTATTGTTGCAGCCGCCACCATGTCATGGAGACGCTGTGTATTTTGTTTGCGAAATTACTTTGTTTGGCCTTCCAAATGAGTACACAACTAGAAATCAGTGGTTAAGTTATATTTGCAACACTGTTACAGAACAGTACAACGCAAATATTCGAGTATGTGCAGCGCATTTTACGGACGACTGTTTCCCGAACCTGGGAGAGTAGCCTACAATGCCAGCTGTACACAAAGGCTGTTTCTATAAAGTGGGAAACTCGTTTTCATATTTAAAGAATTTGCTACTGATTATTCAAACGCGAGTTTTGAGCAGTGTAGACTAGTGCTTGTTTGTCATTTCTGTGATCACAAATGCAGACATGGTGTTATGTTTACCCGGTGCGACGCAACGCGTAAAAAGACATTACGATCAGTAATTATGTCCTCACTGGATCCAATAAATGGCTCATTTATAATAGGTTTTATTGTTTTTGTCTCGTTGTGCCAGGACACGTCATCACTACATGGTAAGCGAATGACGCATTTCCGTCACATGCTTGAGGTATTTGGCCAATCACAACACACTGCATAGCTGGCTAATCAGAGCATACTACGCTTTTCAGAATGATGAGCTTTGTAAAAAACGACGCGTTTCAGAAAGGCAGGGCAGAGAGGAGCAACCATTATGTACAATATGTGGAAAATAATGTGTTTTTTGAACCTCAAAGACAGACCACAGATTTTGACAGAACCTGTGGTACATTTTTTTTTACATTTGCACTCACACATTACAGAGTGTCATTAGTAATTGACCCTTCACAGGGAGTTTTATTGACAGGCGTTTTAAACAATCATAACGCAGAATCTGCCATTTTGTCTGATAAGCAAACCAGACAGCAGAGTAGATTAAAAGATTAGTTCACTTCCAGAATAAAAATGTCCTTCCCCTATAATAATTTACTCACCCCTATGTCATCCAAGATGTTCATGTCTTTCGTTCTTCAGTTGAAAAGAAAAGAAAGTTTTTGAGGAAATCATTACAGGATTTTTCTCCGTAAAGTGGGCTTCAATAAGTTGAAGGTCCAAATTGCAGTTTCAGTGCAGTTTCAAAGGACTCAACGCGATCCCAGCTGAGAAATAAGAGTCTAATCTAGTGAAACGATCAGTCATTTTCTAAAAACATTTATATTTTTTTTTAACCACAAATGCTCATCTTGCACCAGCTCTGCAGTGCGCGTGCGTGTCTTTAGGCATTACATAATCACAGTGGAAAAGTCACGCATGGTTAGTTCTTCATCTGCGTACTTCAGTTCAAAAGGGTAGGGTAAGGTAAAAAAAAAACTCCATCTCATTTTCTCCTCCAACTTCAAAATCATCTGACATCGTTTTACCTTTTTTCTAAAGGCGTTTGATTCACTTTGTGAACACTGGGTCAGTACTTTTGGACCTTCAATCCATTGGGCACCATTTAAGGCCACTATTTGGAGAGGAAATCCTGGAATGTTTTCCTCAAAAACCTTAATTTCTTTTTGACTTGAGAAAGACAGACATGAACATCTTGGATGACACAGGCATGAGTAAATTATCAGGAAATTTTTATTCTGGAAGTGAACTAATCCTTTATCGTCAATTGACTTAAACTTGAAAAGCTGTGTGTATTGGCATCTTTCTGTGGTTGAAACAAGATACCTTCTGATGTTCATTCATGTTTTTTTTTTTTGTGATATAACTAGTAAAGAGGAAGAGATGATCGTTTCACGTGCCGCTTGAACTGAGCACATCTCATACACTTACACAACTCATACACTTTTGACTGTATTTTTCAGTAGGCATGCGTACTTTATATTCATACTTTATTATTGGAGGTATTTGCCAGCAAATGACTAAAATGACTCATTATGTGTCAGTCAAAATGTTGTTTTAACTATGACTTGTTTTCACAGCATATATTATGATTGCTTGATACTAGCAATCCTTAATTGCTCAGTAAATATTATTAACCTTTTTTCTACACTAATCCATCCACAATACAAAGTGTTGGCAGGTAAGAAATGTTTGGCCAGTTTTCAGCAGGTTGTCACCTGGTGCATAGCTTTAGACATCTGGTAAAGTTAACAAATCAACTGCCTTAAGTACAAGTAAAACAACTTGGAGCCAGGCATTATGTACACATGCAGTGAATACAAAACACATTTATCTACACACAAATACTCTGGTGTTTTGTTTTTTTTTTGTGCTGTAATTTAGCTAAAAAGTAGGTAGAAAGACTAATAAAGGGACTGTTGGGTCTTATGATCTAAGATCAAGCTTTGCTCTATCATGTGAATATGTGCTACAGGCAAAGCATAAACTGAGAAACAAACACTCTTTCTCTTTCACACAGATATACATGCAGGGAGACAGTAAAATAATTCACTTTTGAATCTTGCAATCGTACAAAGGTATTTTTGATTCAAACTTAGTGATGCAGATACAACGACAGCTAAAAAACTGACAACATATGGCCATGGTGACAGCTGTAAATAACAGTCACGTTCACTCAGGTTGTTCTTTGGTTTTGATCACTATAGAATGAGGTTTTTCCACTTTGTTTTATATAATAATATGAATCAAAGAGAAGAAGCAAATGTTATTAATCATAAGGCTACCAGCTTCATGTGAAATAAAACAACCTTTATTACACTTCTGGTATGATTACAGTTTTTTTTTTTTTTCCTCTTATACAAGTGTAATTGATTTTAAAATATTTTTTAGGTGGTAAGAAAACTTCCTTAAAATCTAATATTGTGTTTTCAGTCATGTATGTATGGCAATGCATCAAACTAGCTAATCATTTTGAGTAAGAAGTGATCTTAACCTTTCTCACAAGTTAAGAACACTTTCCAAATCGATAAAACTAGTGGATGTCCACAGTGGGACAGCTTTAAAGGTCAATGCAAGATGATCCTACAAATACTTAATGTCAAGGGGTCAATTGTCTACCACCAGCTGTCCTCGTTTGATGAGGTCAACATCTAATCAACAGTGACGTCCTGTAAAACAAGCTCTTCTCTTTTTGCAAAGAACAGTAAATTGCAAGAATTCCTCATGTCAAAGTCAGGCCAAAGGTTGAGAAGTCAAACTAGAGTTTAGTTCCTAGAGAACATAATTACATTTTGCCATGTTTCCTCACGTCTCTCTTTTTATTTATATATGTCCCTCTCAATTTTTCTCAAACATCCTCACATATTGTCCCTGTGTAACCTTGCCAGTTCTTTAAGCCAACTCTTACAAAAACAGGCCCCATGAGACTTGTTTCTTTCAAACCAATGTTTCTTACAGATTCTAAACTTTTAAACAGTATATACATACACAAAGGTGTGCTTATGTGAACAACTCATGTTCTAGATTACACTGGATAACGCTGTCTGACAAGATGCAATTCATCAACATTAGCATTCTTCATCAGTTATTGCATTATCATAAAATGTCACAGGTTCAGACGCCCCAGTCACCAGCACTCAACCAGCACAGTTATTTGATTACTCTAGCATACCAATCTGCACCAGTATAAGACCACACACCTCTCAGTCCCTCATTGTCTGGCTTCAAAGGTGGATACAGACTGTTACTTGTGATTCTTATCTAAGTGAACTACTTGTGAATTCTCCTGCAATCTCCTAGTGATTCTCCTGTGTTTTCTTTGTGAATGCCTAGCGATCTCCAAAGCATATTTCCATATCCTCACAAAATTCTCTCTGTCTTGAAATGGGATAATATACCCAAAAATGAAAATTACCCCATGATTTACTCACTCTCAAGCCATTCTAGGCGTATATGACTTTCTTCTTTCAGACAAATACAATTGGAGTTATATCAAAAATGTCTTGGCTCTTCTAAGCTTTATAATGGTAGTAAATGGCTGTTGAGAATTTGAAGTCCAATAAAGTGCATCTATCCATCATAAATAGTACCCCACATGGCTCTACATAGGATGTAGGCAAACGTGAAGGCCACTCTCTCATGAATGCACATACAGAGTTAACAGAAGCTAAAGATTAGAGTTTATAAAGTTTTGAATATAAATATTTTCTTACACAAACACATTGATTCACTTCAAAAGGCCTTTATTAGACTTTAAAATCTTAACAGCCATTCACTGCCATCATAAAACTTGGAAGTGCCAGGATGCTTTTTATTAAAATATAACTCCAATTGTATTTGTCTGAAAGACGAAAGTCATATCCACCTTAGGATTTCTTGTAAATCATGGGAAGATTCTCATTTTTGGGTGAACTATCCCTTGTGTTATCCCTACTATCCCTAATGCTATTTTGTTATAATTGTTATGATTGTTATAATTAAGAAATATAATGTCATTGTATAGTTTTGCATTGTCAGTCAATGTTTGTGTACAATATATACTTTGGAAGTTATTTTCAAAATCTGACAGAATTCAAGTCAAAACCTATATTACTGGAGTTTAACCTCCCACAAAACAGACATACACATGCACAAATGTGTCTGGTGACCGTTGTAGTAATAATGTTTCTATTGCGAACGGTGGACAATATGCATTTAAAATGGTAAATATAGAAGGAGCATGTCAAAGTCATTTATATGTGCCAAAGGTCCTGCTACCAGGTGGTGGCGCTATGATTATTACTGGATATTGGCATGAAGATGTCAGCATTTATATCAAAATTATGAAGTTTGGTGCAGATTGAACATGGTATGTTTGAGTTGGTGCAAAGCATGACGTATCCTGTTGCCAACAGGTGGTGCTATAATTATAACTAAACATTGGCCTTTACATGTCTTCAGGCCAGAACTCTTGCCAAATATGGGAAGTTTGGTACAGATTGGACATTGCATGTTTAAGTTAGTGTAAAACAAGCCGTTTCCTGTTGCCAGCAGGTCGCGCTATGATAATAACTGAATATTGGCCTTTAGATGTGTTCAGGCCAGGACTCTTATTAAATGTGTGAAGTTTAGGGCAGATCTGACATTTACGGGTTACAAAACACCTTCTATTCCCATGGCGAAACATTGAACTTTGTCAGGCCGCCACGGACACACCCTTTAATGAAAACTCAAGATCTTCGCAATTTAACATTGCAAAGGCCTTTAGAGTAGACTGACCAAATATAATGTTGATGTCATTAAATCTCAATGAGGAGTCCGTTAGAGCATAAAAAATGCCACTTCCTGTTGCCAGCAGGTGGTGCTATGGTTGTAACTGAATATGGGCATGTGTTCAGGACAGGACTCTTATAAAGCGTGAAGGTTGGTGCAGATCGGATATTGTATACCTGAATTATAACAACTTTCTTTTTCATGGTGAAACATCGAAGTTTGTCAGGCCACCACAGACACACCCTTCAACCAAAACTCAAGATCTTCGCAGTTTAATGTCACAAAGGGCTTTAGATTACACTGACCAAATGTGGCGTTGATCTGTTTAAATCTCTAGGAGGAGTTTGTTTAAATGCAATGTCTGAAAATGGCAAAAACGTTACAAAACTTGCAGAGAAAATTTAAAATAACAGACTTCCTGTTGGGTTTTGGACTTTGTACCAGGGGACTTTTTTGTAGTTATTGGTATGTTACATGTGTCTACTGTATGTGAAACATAGCTCGAGGGGCACTTTGTTGAAATTTTATAGGTGGCGCTATCCAGCAAGTTTGCCAAACCCATTTCTGAAACCCATATCAGATGTAAATTTTCACCACTTTTGGCATACGTGCAAAGTTTCATGAGCAAAAATGCGATTCGTTTTGGAAAAGAAGAAAAAGAAGAATCCAAGCAATTCCAATAAGGTCCTCACACAACTGGTGCTTGGGCCCTGATTAAAACAAATAAACATCATCAAATCAACTGAATTTTTTTGTGTTTTAACATCAATTAATCATGAAGAACAGTTGAAGCATGTTATCAAATTGCCATTTTGTTCACAATCAGTTCTTATAAGATTTTGAAATGTCATGAAGTATCAGTGACAATGGCCTTGGGGGTTTCTCAGACCACAAGCAAAACATGGAGTAAAAGCATGCCGTGCGAATCCACTGTATTTATTATACAGTAATCATCGAAAACAAGTAATCCTTTCACATCCAACTCTCACTCGTGTGGTTTCTGGGAAGGGAGGAAGGTGTTTAACTTAAGAGCTTAAGTATTATCAGTACACCACTGAAGTCAGGCCTTTGGCTTCACTAGCCCTGCTGTGCAGTGTCTGGAGTCAGTGCTTGGACTGCTCAAACACTGCTGCTTATTGTTGCATTCTGGGACATTGACCTGAGGCTCCTCCCATTCTGGTTTATATGTGTGCGTTTGTGTGCATGAATATCATGTGAGTTCTCACAGATTGAAGCTGAAGGCACTGGAGGACTATACTGTGGGACTGTTTGTATGCATGTGTGTGTGTGCTGTGGTGTGTGCGTGCATAAACTGCTTTAACGTCTTTTGTGGTCTGCATTTTTTAATATATTTTAACTGTTTTACAGAGTCAGTACCTCCTCAGTTCTCATTTGAAGTATCTAGTGAATCATGTGATTTATAGCGGTAAGCGTGACCTGAGACAGGTCAGGTCAATTTCATTATCCAGTAACATATTTATTGACATTAATTTTATATCAGACAATCAGAGTATTTCTTAATTGCACAATGTGCATTACATAATATTATGCCTGAAATGTCTTTAAATTAATAAGGATTGTATGATCTCTGTATAATAACAGTCTTTAAATGCAAGATATTTGAAGTGTGCCTGAAGGATAGTTGCAGTAGTTCCAGTTTAACACAATCAAGTATACTTAAGTATATCATTAGTTGGCCTTAAGCACTACTTCTACACAATTAAAGTGCATTAAGCACAAAATTAGCTGTTCCAGTTTAGCAGACTTCAGGTATACCAGTTTAGTATTACAGAAGTACAGTTGCAGGGTATTTTTTATCAAGCACATAATTATGTAAATCTGGAGTATATTTAGTACAAAATAAATCAAATATCTTATCAGATAAGAGCTGGACAATAATGTACTTTACATTTTGCTACAGTATAAACAAGTTGATATTTGCTATAATGTTTGTGAGTGTACTGTTTGTATGTGGATAAAGTTGGATTTACCTATTTATACAACTTTATATTGAGAGCTATACAACACTGAAAAAAAAATTGTAGAATTTACTTTGAATCCATTTTTACTTGTCTGTACATTTCGTAAATAATTACTAAGAAACTGCAAGTAACACACTGAATTATATGTTAAATATTTAAGTAATATATATAGTAAAATATTGTTTAAAAAAGATTATTGGGGTATGTTTTAGAAGTTTAGAATACTATTTAGCCTAAGTCTTTCTACTTCAAAATTTCATGTGTTCTTTTTCTTCTTAATTCTTTTTTTTTTTAAGTTATATTTTTGGCCTTTTTTTGTCACTTCAATGGACAGGACAGTAGAGAGATGACAGGAAAGTACTGGGCAGAGAAGAGGGAGCGGGATCAGCAAAGGACTTTGAGATAGAATTTGAACTTGGATCGCTGCGAGCACAGTTGTGCTATATGTCGGCACACTAACCACAGGGCTATTGGCGCTGACAAATTTCATGTGTAATTCAACGTGTTCTAAAAAAAAATGAATTTGACTCTAATTCAATACAGCATAGTTACATTAAGCTTATTCAATTACATTTTATTTAGTTTTTCATTTTACTAAAAAATAGTAGTTTTGAGATATTTCATTTGTGTTTTGAACAAACCTATGTAAATTAAGTAAAGTCAACTAGAAAAAACTGAGTTGTTTCAAGTCAGTGGGGATTTCTGATCCAGTACTGAGAACAACTGGAGGACATATTAATGCTTCAGAAATTTTATTAGTCCTTTGTTTTAAGCCAAGTTCACACTACATGACTTTAAATGTCGTCAGATCGCTGTGCTGTTTAGATTACTTAGACTTGATTGCCTGACTTTAAGTCCTTGTGTTCTTAAAGTCAGATATTTAGATATTTAGCATACTAGATATTTGTTTGGCGTCAGCGATGCATCAAGCGGGATTTATACTTTCGCCTAGCTCCGCAGCTCGGGCCCTCCGCTGACTGTGCACACACCTTCCCAAACCGTCAAGGTTTTTATACTTGTCACGTTTCGCCATTGTGCTATTCTTTGAAATGATGGGGGGATGAAAAGTAATTGTCCTCTAAAACCATTGGTCATCATATGCCGGTACAAGACTTCTCGCGTGATGAATAAGTTGATGAATTACAAATTTCTTTATGTACAAACTGATTAAAATAATCTTAAGCTTTTGGGTTTATTTTGCATCAAATAGAAGACAACTTTAAGTGTATAAATAATAGTGTATAAATATTATCTAAATTAATTCAATTTCTGCTTTTATACAGTAAAAGTAAAACTTACTTAAATTAAAAAGCCTTGGACAGACTATGCAAAACAATATGCATTGTTTTTGATGCCTCAAAGTGTCAAAAAGCACCTGATGGAGTGAACTTAACATTAAACTGCTTCTGTCTCACACAAATGCTGGCACAGATGTGCCTGTTTGGCCAGTTACGCCTTAAAGTCGTGCATCTTTGGAAGCAGAGCTGCGCGGAAAGTTACAAAAAATGGTGAACACCGCCATGCGTATTGAGGTCACGCACACTCAAAGTGAACTTCTGCCAACACCACAATGACGTCATAACTTTCGGACACGTTGAGTATAAATCAGCCTTCGGTGAGCCTCTTTAATGCGTCTTTGAGTAGTTCACATATATGATTTTCCCCCGATCACAGCCTGACCTGTCGGCGAGCTCATTAACTTGCAAATCGGGCATACGGTCGGGCTTAAAATCCTGTAGTGTGAACTAGGCATTACACGGTAAGTAAACTATCATTAATGTAATGTGCGTTCAAAAAATGTGTGGAATGAACGTGTTTTACGTTTCATTGCCTATTATTTAGAATTATACAACAGTGGTTTCTGTTTGTCAAATCTGATTGGCTAATAAGAGTGCGATATTAGAGTCCAACAGAACTCCAACAGCCGTTTCACCGTTTGTAATGTATCACTCCGCTTGCAGTACGTCTTACAGCGAGTGTCATGGCGGACACCCAAATCTACTATAATTTTAAAAATATTACTGTTTTTGTGTCACAGAATGTAGTTTTAAGAGGTTTTTAGGCCAGAATGTACTTGTTTATAGATCAAATATTCAGTTTGTTAATAAAGATAGCGTCTATTTGAACATTTTCACACGTTTTTGGGCGTGTGAGCTCCAGATCGTCAGCGGTTGTTCTGCACTTATGAAGCCACTGAGAGAAGCCTCAGCTCAGCCAGATCTTCTGGAATTTGCCACTGGCTCTGATGTCTCTATGGTGGTTAAACAAGAGATATAAATCGTTTTGGGTAAATCTAACGGCCAGACTTTGGTCTCATTAATCTTTTATTTGTTCCAGAGCAAATCGTTTTGGCAAAATCTCATCATGTTTATGTAAATTCAATGCTGTATATCAGCGCTGCCTGTGTAATTTTTACTGAATTGCCTAGCAACTTTTATATGGATGTTGTTGTTGTTTATTAAATATTTAATACTGAATTTTATATAAATAATAGAGGTATCTAATAATAAATGTTTAGCATTGAGAAATGGGGTGTGTTCGTGATGGTGATTTTACCCTGCTGAAAAAAACATATAAAACCAGCCTAGGCTGGTTGGCTGCTCTTAGCTGGTTTAAGCTGGTCTCCCAACCAGTTTAGGCTGGTTTTAGCAATTTTTTTTCAGCAGGGTAGTTACATTGTACCGCCATTAGATGGCGACAAGAGACTATTTTAATGAGTCAGCAGACTTTTACTTTGAAAAAAAATGAACGCGGTCATAAGCGGAAGTTATTTTTTAGTTTCAACATCAGGTTAACGCAGCTAACGAATACACTGAGCAGCGCTGTCATCAGAAATCACCCTTAACAAATGAAAGGATATAAACTTTACGACAAAGATGACGCTCTCCACAACGGACATTCAAACTAATCGTGATTATGGAATTGATCTGAAGAATAAATGCTGTATCAGATGCAGGTAATCACACTCGCTCAATCAATGAGTGAGCTTTTAATGCTGTAATACAATAAGCTTTAAATTAAGTAACTCAAAGTTCATTAGTTACTAGTTCTAAAGTGACATTTTGGAATTAATAATGGAGGCTTGGGCTCAGCTGTTAAACTGTCAACTTTAGATTTGAATTTGTGGCGGAAGGAAGTAGTTCTGCACAAAATAGGGCTTTTAAAGACATTCTGTTGTAATTTTGTTTATGTATTTACACACTCATGCCATCTAACTGTTGTATAAATGCAATATTACACTAGTGGATGTGAGACACGGCTGTATATCGGCACGCTGTGATTACCTACGGCCGAATCACAGCAGTACCGATATACAGCCATATCTCATGTCTACTCGTGTGATATTGCTCATTTATTTGTGAAATTTTATGAGTTTAAATTGTTTAAATATATCTTTACAATCCATCTTTTTTCACATTTCTGTCCAAACGTTACTTCTTTGTATACTAAGCTGATTTTTTTTTCAGTTACATTAATAAATCTACACATCTGATATTGATTGCATCTCCCACATCGTATGTATTTCAGTAAAAACTGTATAAAGAAATAGATCTGAAATGTGAATGTCCTGTTGAGAGCAATCCCAAAACATTCATGTTGTTCACGTCAGTCTTGCGCACATTCACCACAGCCAGAAACAAATGATTATGCATGCCATGTTGTAGCTGTTTAAACTGTTAGACAGGCATTAAACAGGCAGAACAGCATCTAAAGCTCAGAACCAAGTGATAATGCTGCTGCAGCACTGCTAGTGCTTTAGCCATCTGCCAGTGCTGAGATGAGTTTGGTTCCCTGTGATCCTTTACATTTTCTTTTTTCTCATCCACCTCAACAACAATCCAAGTTCTAACCCTGAGATCAGTACAGTTTTTCCATGAAATGTTATACAGTGAAAGTGGGTTTAAACTGTAGCATTAAACCTGGCGTTTTCAAACTATTTTTCACTGTTGACCTCAGTATCCCCCTGTTTTTTACTTCTTTTTAAGGCCTTTCAATTTCTTTATGATATTGTTTTCTTAGCAAAACCACTTCGCTTCATATTCCGATTTACAGTGTGGCTTTAACAAATACTTTTTTTCCCATCTGAAACTGCCTGCCTTCACTAGCCAAGTATGCTCAAAATTGCTCCGCAGTTCGCAGAAAGAATCTCCGCCCTGACAAACAATATTTCATGTGCTTTTTTATACTCGTTTCATATCCATAATTAAATAAGGAGGGAATCTGATTAGCTAATTCATTTTTGCATTGGTCAATTCAACGTCAAAACATTTGGCGTCGACATGTTATGTTGAGGAAAGCGTGTGAGATTTATGCGTCCCGTGCATATGTAGCTTGTAGACATGTTATGAAATGACATCGCTGTCTGACTGAAGCCAGATAAAGAAACTCAGCATGGTGTTGAAAGAACGCCATTACTCATAAAGATCACCATGACAGTTTTACAACAGAGAAATTGTTTTTTGCACCCCCACATATGGGAACTGACGGGAATGGCAATTGTGAAAATAGGAGAGTTTAGTCGCATTGGAAAGGAAACACAATTAAAGGAAGCAAGAATTGTGCTATCAGATCAGTTCTATGTTTAAATCTGTGCTTGGACCATGCTGAGCTAGTTTTGCTAAATGCATGAATCGTTGAGGGTGTTGAAAATGATCATGCTCATCAGCCAGAATGTGTGAATAAGTGATTGATTCACAGCTCTCGCATAGCGGCTTTGGTTTTTATTAATGATTATCTGGTTAACAGTTTTCCCATTGTTTTCAATGTGTTTTTCCCCTAATCCTCACTGAGAACTGCTGTGACAGCAAGGCTGAGGCTCTAGATTGAAAGGAAAATCCATTTTCTTCTCTTTAATTTATTGAATAACCATGAGCCCTATCCATCTGTTCTTTGGTAATCTGAAAGCGGAGTACCACAGAAATCTCGGTACTTTTGTTATGCATAAATTAAGCTTTAAGTTCAATTAAATTAAATGGTGTTTTTTTTTTTTTATTTTTTTTTTTATGATAAATTACTTTCTCCTATCGCAGCTTAATATTCAAAGACAACCATAAGTAAGCCATTAGTAGGTTGATTTGCCTGCTAAGGCTTACACTGTGGGCTCTTTCAGCACATTATTCGGTTAGTTTAAGCATCACGACTAGATGACACAGTAGCATTATAGCTCAATCTATAGCATAAGTTTGATGTGACACTTTTCTTGCATGTTATTATCCTTGGTTATGCAAAAATATGTGTGAAATATATGCCAAACAAGCAGCATGTTTAATGGTCTGTCAGCTTCTTTTACTGATTTATACTGGTTTAAAAGTTTGGGGTCAGTAAGATTAAAATTATTGCTGTTAATTCCTGTTATTCCAGTATTCCTAAAACATTAGGCAAAAAAAAAAAAAAGATTTCAGACACAGCTTATCTGTTTATTATGAAGCCCATTTCCACCACAGAATAAAACAAAAAAATGTAATGAATATGTATTTTTTTTATCTCACAATTCTGCCTTTTTCCTTTTAATTCTGGGGGGGAAAAAAACAGATATAAACTCAAGTTATATATTCTGTCTTGCTTTCTCGTACACTACCAGTCAAACATTTTTGAACAGTAAGATTTTTAATGTTTTTTTAACACAGTCTCTTCTGCTCACCAAGCCTGTATTTTTTGATCCAAAGTACAGCAAAAGCAGTAATATTGTGAAATATTTTTACTATTTAAAATAACTGCTTTCTGTTTGAATATACTTTAAAATGTAATTTGTTTTCAACATAATAATAAAAATAATAATAATTTTTTTGAGCAGCAGATGAGAATATTAGAATGATTTCTGAGGGATCATGTAACTGGAGTAATGATGCTGAAAACTGAGCTTTGAAATCACAGGAATAAATTATATTTTTAAAAAAATATTCAAATAGAAAAAAGTTATTTTAAATAGTAAAAACATTTCAAAATTGCACTGTTTTTGCTGTACTTTGGATCAAATAAATGCAGGCTTGATGAGCAGAGGAGACTAAAAATCTTACAGTTCAAAAACTTTTGACTGGTAGTGTAAATCTAAGATTACTTGAAATTATAGCTTGAGTTTATAGCTCACTTTTTGTTTTTTGTTGTTTCTGCCACAACTTTTAATCTTACAATTCTAATTTTTGTTCTCTCAATTTGCAAGTTTATATCTCACTATTCTGACTTTTCTTCTCAGAATTGTGAGTTTATATCTTACAATTTCCTGTAAGGTACTTTTTCTCAGAACTGTGAAAAAAGGCTGAATTTTGATGTAGGAACTCAAAACTGTGAGATAAATTAAGACTTTAAGAAATAAAGTCACAATTCCCTTTTTTTTTTAATCATTCTTTTTAATCCAATTGACAATGGCCAGTAGGGTTAGAGTTCAGAACCTGTTTAAAACAATCTTTAATTTTATATTCCATTTGACTTTGAGTTTCAGAATCTATACATTTTCAGACTTTCCTATAAAAATATCTTATGTGGCCATGTGTATGGCATTTAAGTAAATGTTTAACCACAATAAAGTGGTAGATTTGAAACAGAGTAGTTCCTCTTTTGCATTTCGTCTACTGTATGCAGGTGTGAGAGAGAGAGGGAGGGAAAAAAAGGAAAAGTCTGAGGTGAACAGAAAGAAATAAAGTGAATAAATCAGCAACCTGATTAATTGTTCCTAAGCATCATCCTTCTTTTGCATTTCTTTCTGTGTATAAAAGAAAGCTCTTTCAACAGTTCTTGGTGACTGAAAAACACAAATCAAATGGGGGGGATTTGAAGATATAGTTCTCGCTGTTCTGTCATCGTGATATGATGCACGAGCAATCATGAAAAATTGTCATCAACACCCCTGCTGATGTTCATTTAAATACAAGTGTGAGTGACGATGGTAAATCGATGCACTGATGAGCTGGAAGCTCTTAACCGATTGACCCCCAGCAGCTCTTTTCACATTTAGCCTCCTTATTGTTTGAGACAACGTATAATGGCATCATTCATCAAAGTTGGGCTTGTGATAAAACCACCACACCACCGCAGCAAATTCAGATCTGGTTGTTATCGCAGCCTTCAAAACAGTGTAGAGTTTAGATTGTGTTCAAATGTAGACTACAAAATAGGAAATTTTACTTTCTTTTAAGCTACTATAGTAAGTGTGGCATTTAGACAAGACTAACTTACAGCTAAAGACTGCTCGGAAGCACTTTACAATAAAGTTCATTAAAATTGACTAGTTCATGGCATTATGAACTAACGACAAATGAATGGTAAATTCTATGTGTCTTTAACAAATTTTAAAACAAATATGCAGTCGCTTTCTTCAGTCAAAAAGAAACTAAGGTCTTTGAGGAAAACATTCCAGGATTTTTCTCCATATACTTAAGTGGCAGTCTACAAGTTGAAGATCCAAACTGCAGTTTCTACACGATCTCTACACAATCCCAGCTGATGAATAAGGGTCTTATCTACAAATCGATTGGTCATTTTCTAAAAAATAAAATAAAAATACATACTTTTTAACCACAAATGCGCGTCTTGCGCTAGCTCTGCGATGTGCATCCATGGCTCCGTAATCACGCTGAAAAGGTCACGCAAGGTTAGTTCTTCGGTTCAAAGCAGTACAGCGAAAAACTCTCTCCAACTCACTTTCTTTGCACGTTTGCTTTGTAAACACTGGGTCGATACTTCCGCCTACGTCCATGTGACCTTTCCAACGTGACTACGTAATGTGTGAGGTTGAGCTAGTCCAAGACAAACATTTGTGGTTAAAAAGTATATATGATTTTATTATATATATATATAAAATATATATATTTATTTATTTTATTTTTTTTTTTTTTTAAGAAAATGGTAGGGATGTGACGAGATCCTCATAAAACATTTTGCAGTGTTTACATCAAAGCTGCACAATTAATCCTTAAAATATCGAGATCTCGATTCAAACACCCACGCGATCTTATTCCTGAATGACAACGAATTAGCAATGTCTATTAGGACTGTTTCACATCGCGAGTGTCAGTGAAGCGTGAGAAGCACGTTTTGTCGCTGCCCATGTTAATGAATCAGAGGGGCGGGGTAAATGTGAACGCAGAAAGAGCAACACAAACAGTCTGTTCAACCACTTTATAATCATTATTTCTGTGTTACAGACATTTAAATAAATATTAAGAAGTACTGGGATAAAAGTTTATAGTTTGGGTATAAACACTTATTGTCTACAGTAGCGATAAAAACGAAAGTATTTTAAGACTTGTATGTATTGTAACGCTTATCCTCTTCCGCCAGGAGGTGGCGACAACTGCCCGTTTAAAGAAAGTATGTCATTGAATCATACATTCAGGAGATTTCAATAGTCAAACAAGTCTTAATGAAGTGAGACACTGACTTTGTTTTTATTTTGTTTAAATGAATATATGTTTTTAAAAGACTTAAGCGATGAACAGTTTGTCAGAACCACTAGTAAATTGTTATTTTGTTTAGTTTTCTAATCTTTTTTCTCCAGAATCGTGAGACAATCATGGTCTCCAGTTTATTAAAAACAACTGGGATTCTCAATTTATCCAGAATAGTGAAGCTCTTGTTTAAATGTTGTTTGTTAAAAGGAAAGGACGTGACATGTGGCCAAGTAGGGTGGCCCATACTCGGAATTTGTGCTCTGCATTTAACCCATCCAAATGCACACACACACACACACACACACACACGCACACCTCATTCATGGTATTGAGGGTAGAGAGAGCACTGGTTATTCACTCCCCCCACCTTCAATCCCTGCCAGACCTGGGACTCAAACCAGGCCATGGCTGCCATGTTACTGCATGTAATTCATTAAAATGGAAGTTTATTTTCATAAAGTTAAAAATGCACCTGCATTTTGTCTTTTTCAGTTGAATAAAAGCCTATTTTCACTATATATTGCATCATTGAGGATTTCTTAAGAAAAGTTTAAAAAATATCGGTTCTCTGGAACCCAGTCTCGTGTCTCGTCTTGTCTCGTGGGATGAGTGTCTCGTCACACCCCTAGAAAATGACCTAGTGTTTTGCTAGATAAGACTCTTATTCCTCTGCTGGGATAATGTAGAGCCCTTTGAAGCTGCATTGAAACTGCAATTTGGACCTTCAACCCACTGATCCCCATTTAAGTCCACTATATGTAGAAAAATAAATGGTTACTACACTTTTTCTATAATAAAACCATGGTTAATTTTCGTACGGGAAGCTATTTATTTATTATTGCCTCTTTCTCTAGTATTATTATGTAAATACATATGCACATCTCTTTATTTATACAGCTGTACATAAAGTAAATAATGCACAAATCTGTACATAAATCTTCTGTTCCAGATTCATACACATTATTATTTATTTTAAGTTTTTATTTAAATGTTTTTTCTGTTCTCATGTCAGATATGTATGTATGTGTGCATGCATTTATGTACCAGGAGCACCTTAAAAAACCACAACAAATTTCTTGTGTGTTTGCGCACACCTGGCGAATAAAGCTAATTCTGATTCTATTTCATGACTTTATTTAAAGGCAGGTTCCCTATCAAACCCTATTAGTGAAAAGTGTTAAAATTGTAAATTTAATATCTGCAGCAGCTTATCATACCTCTGGGAAAGAACATAATAGCTCAGACCGCTTCCTCAGTCAGACTTCTTGTTCTTTAGTAATATTTGACCAAACAGCATTTTTTATGCTCACACTTAAAGTGTGTGAAGCTTGACCTCAACACAAGTGGGACTTTATTGAATGCTGTTGACACCTCTTCTAATACAGAGGTAAGCGCATGTGAAACTAAACTTCCTCTCTCTCACAGCAGGCCTGACGTGTTAACTGCCCTCATCAGGGATATGGTGACAACTTTACAACCACCAAAATAAACACAAAAAATTGTACAGGCTAGCAATAGATATAAAATTTGAGGAAGTGCTCCAAACAAATTATAGTTTCACATTACCAGTGAAAATCACTGGATGACATGACAAATCATGGCAGTGTCTCTATTATTGTTGGGTTCCTGCATCTTACATTATTTGAATAAACCACTTGTGTACAGGTACTGTATAATATTCTTACAATAAACGATTGTCAATTTCAGATTGGATTAGATGAGAAAAACAGTAAGTGAAAACTCTTAAGATTTCTATCATGCTGAGGTGTTGACCTAAAGTAAGAAAAATATACTTACACTACCAGTCAAAAGTTTTAATTTTTTATGTTAATTAAAATTTTTAATGTTTTTTTAAAGAAGTTTCTTCTGCACAACAAGCCTGCATTTATTTAATAGAAAGTACAAAAAGTACAAATATTTTGAAATATAAATGCTGTTCTTTTGAAATTTCTATTCATCAAAGAAACCTGAAAAAATTCTACTCAGCTGGTTTCAACATAAAAATATTAAATGGTTCTTGAACAGCAAATTACATTAACATTTATTCATTTAGCAGACGCTTTTATCCAAAGTGACTTACAAGTGGGGAATACGTCAAGCGAATTGTCCTAAAGAGGCAGAACGACTTAGAAGTGCTCATAATACCATAAAACAGGCATTGTTCAGATAAGTACAAGCTAGACTTTTTTTAAAGTCAAATAGTTTCGAAAGAGATCAGTTTTCAGCAGCCGCTTAAAAGTTGTTAGGGAGTTGGCATTCCGGATAACGGTGGGAAGATCATTCCACCAGCCAGGAACGGTGTAAGAGAATGTTCTGGAAAGTGATTTTGTGCCTCTTTGTGATGGTACAACGAGGCGTCGCTCACTGGTGGATCTCAGACTTCTGGAGGGAGTGTAGATTGGTAGCAGTGAGTGGAGGTAGGCGGGCGCTGAGCCTGTGGCTGTTCTATAAGCAAGCATCAGTGTCTTGAATTTGATGCGAGCCGCAACCGGGAGCCAGTGCAGGGTGATGAAGAGAGGTGTGACATGGGCCCTTTTGGGTTCATTGAAGACCAGTCGTGCTGCTGCATTCTGAATAGTCTGTAGAGGTTTGATCGTGCATGAAGGAAGACCGGCTAGAAGAGCATTGCAGTAGTCCAGCCTAGAGATGACCAGGGCCTGGACAAGAAGTTGTGTGGCCTGCTCTGTTAGAAAGGGCCTGATCTTTCTGATGTTGTGTAATGCATCAAAACGTTAGAATGATTTTGTGACTGGAGTAATGATGCTAAAAATTCAGCTTTGAAATCACAGGAATAAATTACATTTTAAAATACATTCAAATAGAAAACAGTTCTCTTAAATAGTAAATATTTCAAAATTTTAGTTTTTGCTGTATAGTTCAAATAAACACTTCTTTAAAAAAACATTACTGTTCAAAAACTTTTGACTGGTAGTGTATGTTTCCTTTAAGTTTATTTTTCTTACCCCAAAACTTAACAACCTAGTTAGTTTTCTTACCCCAAAACTTACCTATTTCATGAATTTTGCTTCTTAAGTAAATGCTTCTTGTTTTATGAATGTTTAAATATTTGTACTGGAGAACAAGATGAAAAAACTGAGCAAGGAAACATTTTGCGGTGACTGATTTTGAAATATCAACAAATAACCGGTCAGAAATCTGATGGGATGTCATATGCAAAACTATAATAAATTTTATAATATATTGTAATATGGTGTGTAATCTTTAAAACAGGCAGAAAAATAAACGCATGACTGTGAAATGCATTTTATGGTCACAGAGAGAGAAGTATTTAGTCACAAAGTGTGTTTGGCTTCTTTTATATTTTAATTAAAATAGTATTAATTATTTAATTAGGCCTGTTGTTGTTATTAGAACTGACTTCTGAATAATCTTAAATGTCCTAAACTGACATTTTGTTTTGTGTTCCTTTGTTAGTTTTAATCATTAAAATCTTGTTAGAGTTTTTCTGTACAGTAGTCAGCTGAATCTTAAGCTTGTTTAAATAGATGTGTAAACCACAGCAAACCCCTTTTTCTCACAGAAACATTTGAAAAGAAGTAAAAGCAACTAAAAATACATGCCAGCACCACCCCTGCCATACACTCTTTTCATTGCCCGTTTATTTTGTATGGTGAGAAGAGAGAGGGGAGCACAACTATCTTAACCCCCATTTGGGCAGAGGGTGTGAACAATGAGGAGTCTTCATGCCGTCTGCCTCGTGGACAGGAGCAGGCAGGATGCTTGCCCCAAGGAAAATGTTCACTGTATCACATGTGCTGGGCTGAACCCTAACAAGCTCTGGAAGTCTGGTCCGCCATTTTGGACTGGCTTGGAAATGGTGATAGCTTTTGAGCTTATAGGGCTGTAATGCTCTTGAAGGCCTGAGTTTGAATCTCATCTGGGTCTGGATCTCCTCCAAAAAAAAAGAAAAAAAAAAAAACCTATATGTCAAAGCACAGGTAATGGGTATGTGATGAAATGCATTTACATACAGGGATATGTGAATGTGACAGGCTACCAAAGATGGATCTTGTCTACGTTCTATCAACTGGAAAGATAGCACAAAGAGGCGACACACACTCTTATTACTTGAATTCCCACACACACATCTGTTTCATAGTCATGTGTCATTTGATAGAGAGCTATTAGCTCACATAAAAATAGTTTTTATTTCAGTGCTTTGCCTGCGGACACGCATGGTGTGGGGTGGCTCCGTAAACACATACAGAGGGGCCTCTGTCCAAGACTGCTGGGGTGTGTGAATGTATGAGGCGGAAAGACATGCGGGATTGTCGCTTGCAGGGAGCTGAACAACCTCGGTTTTAAATGTGGTCACAAAAGGCAAGGAAGCTGTCTATTAAATGTTTTATTGCACTCTCTTGTGATGCCTCTTAAATGTTGTCTTAAATCGATCTTAAAGAATGGCGCCGTTTATCTTGAAACATTATCCGAAATGTGCGCGAGTGCACCTGAAGGCCTGATATTGATATGACGGTTCACTGTTACCTAAACTGAAGAAACACTTCCCCTGGGCTGTACGCGTTGTACTTTGAGTGTCTGATTATTGTAAGTGGTTTGAGGAGCGTTTGGGTGGTGGATCAATGTGCGGTGTTATGGGCGAATATATATGGGACTTTCTGAGGAGGTTAATAGTTTGAAGCGATCTGATTTAATTTAGATGGAGATCATGTTCCACTTGAGGCTAACCGCCTGACCCCATTTATTAGCTATGTGTGAGAGAGAGACATGAAGAGAGACCTGTGCTGTTGGAACTGCTTAGAGGTGGATGGTTATCATTTAATTAATTAAATATGATTAATGATACATACAGCTAGAAGTTATGAAAAAAAAAATCATTCATTAGAACGCTATACCTTCCCTTATGAAAATTAACCATGGTTTTACTACAAATAAGACAAAAAAAAAACATGCTTAGCTTAGTTAAAACACGGTAACCAGAAATTAACTATGGTTTTGCTACACCAAGCATAGCAACACATTCTCACTGCCAACTGACGCATGGTCAGGACCTTTGGCGTCACTTTTTGATGCACCAGGTACCCCATTAGCGTCATTTTTGATGTTCAGGATCCTCCATTGCTTTAAAAGGGTCATCAGATGCCCATTTTCCACAAGCTGATATGATTCTTTAGGGTCTTAATGAAGAATCTATAACAGGGGTGCTCAGCCCTGTTCCTGGAGATCTACCTTCCTGCAGAGTTCAGCTCCAACTCTAATCAAAGACACCAAAACCAACTAATTAGGATCTGAAGGAGCACTTGATAATTATAGACAGGTGTGTTTGATCAGGGTTGGAGCTAAACTCTGCAGGACGGTAGATCTCCAGGAACAGGGCTGGGCACCCCTGGTCTATAACATACTTTGGTTAAAATTTCTCAATGGTAGTGTAAAAAACACCTTTTTACCTTGTCAAAATTAGCTCTGCAGAAATCAGCCCCTTCTGTTGCATGTTTCTTTAAATGCAAATGCAGATCTGCTCACCCTGCCCCTCTCTTCTGTGAAGTGACAAGCCGTGCTCTGTTTATTTTAGCCTAGGGCTGTTCAATTCTGAAAATTTTGGAATCGAGTCCAATTCCAATTCCTGGTTCTGGAATCGATCGATTCTTTTTCGATTCTTGTTTCTTTTTAGAGTGGAGGAATCTAATTTCGCCATGACTGTAGGATAGATGTCTTAGAAAGTAGCCTTATCATAATATGAAGCTTTATTTTTAAAAAATTATGATACATTTCTGTATTTAAATTGTAATTTTGTCTGCATTGCACATGAAATTAGTCATAGCCCACAGTGCAGCACTGGACACGCATTTATTGCATGAATGGAACAAGGCACAGTTCAGCTGAATGATGTTTACTTCAAAGGTATGCTTTGCAAAATGAACAAACTGTACAATGAAATAAAATAACCAGAACAACAACACTGATATAAGGCGTTGTGGTTTATCTGTCAATCAGATGCGCTCTTGGCCACTGATCTGTGCTCTCTGCGTTTTCTTTCAGAATTATCATCGGCTGATAGAAAGGTTAAAAAATAGCATTTAATTTAAGATGAAAATAGGATCAAGACCCTCGATCACATCATGATCTATTGTTGTGCAGTGCTGAAAACTTTGGAAATATAGGGCAGTTCCCCGTAAAATAACTTCTGAATCGTTTTTGAACTGGTTCATTAAAACAATCTATCCGAAAGAACCTTTTTGTGGAAATAAATCAGGCTTCTAATCACTATTAGCGAGCAAGGCTGCATCCTCAAACAAGCTCAGTACCGACTCTTTACATTCAGTTTACTTTCCTGAATCAGTGTTCAGCGACGTTTGATGACAGTGGCCAAGATATGCAGCCTTTTGTTTGAGAGGCGCCCATAAATAAGCTTTGTTGAACTGAAAACGGCTATGAATGGGGAATCGAAAGGAATCGTGGAATCGATTCTTTTTGAAATCGACTCCCAGCCCTACTTTAGCCGCATTTAGCCATGTTTAGCCACTAAACTTGCTAACTAGTACGTTATTAGGAAAGGTGATTGCAAAGATTCATTAAGAAAAAAAACCTTACACTCACTTCTGCTGTAAGTAAAGCTGGATCATGAATGATTCGCACGAACATAGACAGATATATGTATATTGGGAGGCACATTCCCTTCACAAACAAATGTTATCCACTGCATCTTCAGCGGCTCAGACATCGGAAGTCAATGACGACTACTATGTTCATTATTACATCCAACAACACAACACCTCAGTCGCTTAGGAGCCATTCTTGTCTACATCCCTGTTCCGGCATCGAAATAATGGTGATCGGACTGTTACAGCTCATTCAGGGCGAGTATAAGGTAAGATGCCAGTGTCAATCAAACTATCGTGGGAGTGGCCTACGTCAGTGTGATGTCACACAGAAAAGAAGCTGAGAATTATTTTTACAGATTAATTAAAAACCACTGGGTGGATTTTTGTCATTATAGGTTAGATGTGTACACACACTGCCAACACACATTTATGTTCAAACAACATGAAAAAGTGAACTTTGCATCCGATGACCCCTTTAAATAAGAAACTTTTGGCATCAATATGCAGACGCGAAAGCCATTGGGAATTTTATCGTCATGATTAAATTATATATTATATATGGCCATCCGAATGCATAGCAATACATTTTATTTATATTATAAAAAAACCCAAACTAATTCTGCCTCTTAATTGCCACCCCAATTGAAGAATGACCCGACTAATAAACACACGACTACGACAATGTATGGTTTATCTGAGTTCTTCGTATTATAATTTTCCTTATGATACAGTATATAATAATGCAATGCCTTTATCACTGCTTAGAATACTATGAATACTATGCATGCCTTATTCTGTGTAAAAAGTCACATCATCTCACAGAAGGATTTATTTCAAACACTCGACTGACGTTATGAAGTGAATTTGGAGTAAAAACATGTTGGTATACATATTGATATTTCCACGTGCTTTCAGATGTAGCAGCATTTCTACACAGAGCCGTAGTTCACTGAGAAACTAAGCAAACAGCTGTCATTATCTTGAACGATTTTTTTCGATTTCATAATCGCTTGATTAAATCGTCTGCAATAATGAACGCGATATAGCGTAGCTTTTCAGTGAACTAAGGCTCTGTGTACTAAATGCTGCTCCATCTGAAAGCACCTGCTGGAGATTTACTACTTATTACACAACCGGCTTCACTGAAAAAATGCGCCATGACAATCGTGCAGCCCTACTACTGAACACGTTGTTCTGCAAATTTATGCTGTCTAAACCACAGAAAAAAGAATCTGTGGAACCTGCTAAATCATATAGAGAAAGACATAGTAAGCAGGAAAGAATGCAATATTTTGACAAACTAAAATTAATAGGTGGTAAAGATACGTACAAGCAGTATTAATTAAAGGGGTCATCAGATGCTAAGTTCACTTTTACATGTTGTTTGAACATTAATGTGTGTTGGCAGTGTATGTACAAATCTACCCTATAATGATAAAAATCCATGCAGTGGTTTTTAATTAATCTGTAAAAATAATATTCCCTTTTTCAAATTGAGTCATTCTCAGATGCCTGTCGTTGTGGCGTCATACCGACAGAGGCCGCTCCCACGATAGTTAATTGACATGAGCTTTTTACCTCAGATTAGCTGTAACAGTCCGCCCTCTTTGTTTCTTTGCGATCGCCTTTCCTAATAATGTGCTAGTTAGCAAGTTTAGTGGCTAGTTAGCAAGTTTAGTGGCTAAACGTGGCTAAAGTAAACAGGCTCGTCGCTCCACAAAGAGAAGAGAGGGGCGGGTTGAGCAGCCTCAACCAGAATGAGATGATTTTTGCAGAGCTGATTTTAGCAAAGTAAAAAGGGTGTTGTTTTACACGACCATTGAGAATTTTTAACCAAAGTATATTATAGAATTTTCATTAAGACCTTAAAGAATCATATCAACTTGTGGAAAATAGGCATCTAATGACCCCTTTAAGATATTAGTCTAATATTTTTCACCTACCTGACCAGAAATGATAAGAGCAAACACGAATGTTGTCAAGATTCTTTCCCTGAAAATCCTGGTTCAGTTTGGCCAACCACAAAAGCTTTTTGTTCCTCAAACAGCTTTTTGCACTCTCCTCCTTGATTTGTTATAACTTTTGGCAGTCTTTAGTACTCCAGATACAGTACTTTTCCCGGTCCAACCGATTAGTACAGCCCAAAACATGACAATAACTGATCATTTTCAGCAACAAAAATCTGCAAAATTTGCAAGTAAAAACACTCGCAGAACCTGATTTTACCAAGTATGACATGTTCCTGGATCAACATCTTTGTTGACCCTGGAACAACATTGTGATTAACCAATATGATCTGAAAAAAACAGTTTACAATCAGTGTTTGGTGCTTGTACATCAGTGTCATTCATCTATCATTTCCTATGATTTTAGGGATTACTCATGGGTAAGGTTAGGTTTAGGTGTAGGGATGTGGTCAAGATTAAACTTTTGGATTAAAATATTGTTCCAGGGTCAACAAAATATGTTGACCCGGGAACACATCTAACTCAGCAATATCAGGATGTGCAAAAACACTCTATTGGGTAATAATATTGCCATTGTTGCATATATGTTGGGGTGTGATTTTTTTTCAATGTAAACAGTCACAACAATTTTATTTACATTACACTGTTTACACATTAATGAGCATGTAACCCAACCCTTGATGACGCATTGCGAAAACATCTCTATTCACTCTCATTTTATCCCCCTCAAAATTAGACTTTATAACTCACAATTGCGAGTTTATATTTCACAATTCTGAGGAAAAAAAATCTGACTTGCGAGATATAAAGTCACAAGTGTGAGAAAAAAAAGTCAGAATTACGAGAAAAATGTTGAAATTGCGTTTTAATCTTATTATTTTAGCAATTCTGACTTCATAACTCGCAATAAGTTTATCTCACAGTTCTGAGAAAAAAGCATCAGAATTGCAAGTTGGTATCATGCAACTCTGAGACTTTTTTATTCAGTGGCAGATACAGGCTTCCATAACTAGAGAAATGTCTGTGTGCGTTCAAAAAACATGTTCATGCACACGTGGTTGCCTTTCCTTTTATTTTATATAGTTTTCCAGCACTCATGTAAACTATTTTCCACGCGCTCACAAGTTTCTAAGTAAGTAAAAGTTTATTTATTTCAATTCTTATTCAACTACTCGTTTCAACATGAAAATCCCAGGTGTTGTTTTCCTGCAGATGTCACCCTTACAACAGTAAATTACATATTATGTTTATAATATTCGACTAATAATGTTGATAATCAGTTACAGGTGCTTTGACATTAAAAGCATACTTGCTGAGCTAATAAAACCCTGAAATGGCTGAGAGAGATGGAGGGGGAGATAAATACTGTATGCACGTTTTAACTGCACTTTTTTGCAGACTTTTCACATAATACATCTTGCAGGTCAAAGAAATTGTGCTTGCAACAAATACAGACACTAATCTGACTTTGAAACAGGTGCTCTTTAACCTTGCTTTAGGCTACGTTAGTTCCTTTCAAACAGAAGTGTGCACTTGAACAGAATTTTAGGAGTTTTCCCAAAATAGCCTGAGAGAGCAAACCTCAAGCTGCAGATCATCGGTGAAGGTTCGGGTTTTCTTCACAGCTGAGATGAAGCTGATCAATGGTTGCCTTTGAGGCAGTGATTTCAAAAACTTTATAGATCTTGTTCTTCTATTAGGAAAACACCTTTATTGCTTTGTGTTGGCAAACAATTAGAACTAAAAAAAATTGTATACTGAAGCATTTCAAAGGGATATTTAATGCAGAAATTCTGTTATATATTTACCCTCATGTGTTCCAAAATGTGCATGCTGGTGACCACCACTGTCAATTTTTAGTGAATAATAACTTAACATTTGGTCTGGTCTGTTCTGTACTTGTATGACTTAAAATGTAGTGCACAAGTTGTTTGGAGCACTTCTGAAATCTTTATGATGCTTTCTTATCTTGCTGTCTACTTTCGTTGAATAGTAAAAAGCAGCTTAGACATTTAAATATCTCCTTTTATATTTCTACTGTAGCAGACATCTGTTGAAATGCAAAGCATTTCACAATAAATGATAACATTATGTACTATATGTAACTACAGGCAAATTCATATTCCTATCACATGTTTACCTTTACTCCTCAACCCCCCGGACTAGATTTTCTGTCAGGCTTTGTCTTATAGTTCAGCACAGCAGTCATAAGCAAATAAAGTCACTGTGTTCATGGGAATTAGATGAATCAAGGTGCCCAGGAGCTTAAAGTCATCTCATGAGGTTTGACAAGCATGACCAGGGACAAGCCATGGGCCTCTAGGACGCCAGAAGATCCTGAAAGATATGTTGTATTAAGAAAGCCTGCAGCATCTAACCCACTTTCTTTATGGTTTATTCAACCAAACCTTTAAAACAAGTAACAGCAAACTGGGAAAGGCCATGTGAATTCTCCGAAATGACTGCTTTGCTTAATGTTTGCTTTGTTCGACACCGCAATACACCTTAATTGGAACTGCCATTATCTTATTTTCCTGAAAACTACTTTGGGCGGAGCAAAATGAAATGTGAGGGATGAACATGAAGAAACTTCAGAGAGATATTGTTGGGTCCAGGAGTACTCACCCCCTTGTCATCCAAGATGTTCATGTCTTTCTTTCTTCAGGTGTAAAGAAATTATGTTTTTTGAGGAAAACATTTCAGCATTTTTCTCCATATAATGGACTGATATGGTGCCCCTATTTTGAGCTTCCAAAATGCAGTTTAAATGTGGCTTCGAACGATCCCAAATGTGGTTGTAAACGATCCCAGCTGAGGAAGAAGGGTCTTATCCAGCGAAACGATCTGTTATTTTCATGAAAATAATACAGTTTATATATTTTTTAATGTCAAACACTCGTCTTGTCTTACTCTGCCTGGACTGTTTTTTTCCAGTTCACGACAGTTAGGGTATAAAAAACTCCCATCTCATGTTCTTCCCATTTTTTAATGAAAATAACCGATCGTTTCACTAGATAAGACCCTTCTTCCTCAGCTGGGATTGCTTACAAGCACATTTGGGATCGTTTGCAGCCGCATTTAAACTGCATTTTGGAAGTTCAAAATTAGGGCACCACAGCAGTCTATTATATGGAGAAAAATGCTGAAATGTTTTCCTCAAAAAATATAATTTCTCTAGAAAGAAAGACATGAACATCTTGGATGACAAGGGGGTGAGTACATTATATGTGAATCTTTGTTTTGGAAGTGGACTTCTCCTTTAAGCTTAAAATGACTAACACGTTTTAATAATTTTATATTCAAATTAAGCAAAGAATACAGAAATTCTGAAAAAGAATGAAAGGAAAAGATAGCGGAGTAGTTTGCATTCAGAAAAGAGAGCATTAATATTCTGGGACAGAGCAAATGTAAAGAGGAAGGTGATTAGCAGTTTGATAAAATGTAAATAAGCCAATGGAGGAAAAAGGAAAGGGAGTTCAAGGAAACAAGTATTTACCTTAGCATACATGGCCTTGGATTCATGTGTTTTTTTATAAGAGAAAGAAAGGTAAATATTATGGTTTCGATAAACCATGGTTTAGTATGGAGTAACTATAGCCACATGTAAACAGCCTCTAACTTGGATTCTTCAGAATGAAATTGTTAGAGAATAAAATGTTAGTTTAGGTGTTGTCCAATGTGCTAGGAAACCAAATTTAAATGTAATGGGATTAAGTCAACCAACTATGGAAATATATTAAATTACAATGGCACGTAAGTAGTATAAAATTGAGTTTTATTGGGGCTTTGCTGTAACAGAATGTGGAACAGTTCTGGTTAGTAGGTTATTTCCCTATTGCTAGTGATTTCCTCACAAAATATGGCCTTTAGCCAGTATATCCTACACAGTCCTCTGAACTATACAGAGTGCAATATTTTTGAGTTTATTCTTCATCTAGTATAACAGCCGAAACAAGCTTCTGTTATACTTTCTTCTGCCACATAATCTGTTTGTCATATTGTCAATTTAATTTTAATGTTTAACATATTTCTTGTGAAGCCTTAGTTTAAAACATTTCATCATGTGGCTTGTTTTAATGTCTTGTTCTGTTATTGGTGTAATCCTCATTCGAGAATAATTCTATAATTAAGTCAATACATTTTATTTCCCTAACAGTTTGATTTGCCTTATTGAACTTGTAAAGCAGTTTCATTTCAGATTTGACAATTCAGTATTGAATTTAAAAGAACACAACGAATCTGTTTATCTCTGAGGCTGGAATAATGACAAATCACAAGATGATACGAACAAATGGGAATACAGCAAAGACAACTAAATCTTCGAGAAATAGGGGTAAACGATGGGTGAAAGGGAGGTCAGGGGTGCACAGCGATCATAAAGTCCTGGGTCATATGTTAGAATGACAACAAGGCTCAGTGTTGGCTTTATTATATGATTTAAGACATGATGAGCAATAATGAAAGAACAATAATGGTATTTTAGAAAGCCAATACAAACATTGTTCCCAATGAAGGACCTCCTATCAGATATAAAGACTCTTAATGACAAACAAATGCATGAAACAATGATCCACCCGCAGTTTGTTTTCGTTCTCAGGCAAAATTAAAGTAGCAAGCCTGCACAGATGAGACTTATCTTGCAGCTTCCAAAACTAATAAATACCACAATATGTTTGTCACATTTAGTGATAACACTGAGACAAATCAATGTGTTTTATGAAACTAAGACATACAACCCTATCTAAATGAGTCGCCTCATGCTGTAGAAATTATTGCTTTTCTGAGATAAGATCATGTTAGTTTTTTTGTAAACCGCTTGTTAGAATCTATTTTTCATCCAGCTGGAAAACTCAACTGGGATTGTTCTGCTCTAATAACATTCCATGCAAGTCTGTGAAAATTTAAATGTTTTTCCTACGAATGTTCCCTGTTAGTATTAGCTTTTATTGAATTTGAAGGCCACTGATAAATCAGTTAGATAACCGCTTTCCATAGCCATAGTTATGATAATATAGTTTCTTCTGACAAGCCACGTGTCACCCTGTGGCACTCTTAACCTCCTTTGTGCTTCTCAGGTATGACTAGCGCTATTACTGTTGATGTTGCCTCCTTGTCCCCGCCCATGTTCGCTCGTCGTTCCGCATGACCCGAGCGCAGAGTACAAGGTAGAAAACAACGCTGGCCCTTTAAGACGGGAGTGATCGCTCCGCAGGCGACCGTTCCGCGTTATTATCGAGCTCAAGACTACCAACACACATGAGCTAGATGGAATTATAACAATGGAATATCACTGCGTTCTGTTTACTGTTTTGCTGCAGTTAATCATCCAACCAGGTAGGACGACTTTTATCATTTATTGGTGCTTTTGTGTTCTGACTTTGCTTAGAGGAAAGATTGCAGAAAGTTTGGTTATTGAAGAGTAGGGATGTACTGCACTTGCTGTAGAGTATACACCTATAGATGACAGGCAGTGGGGTTGTTAAATTATTCTCTATGTATGACTCAGAGAATAATGCATGTACCTGTTGCTTCTTACTTTTAACTATTCTAGATTCATCCAGGCTCTTATAGAAGCACTCTTTTGGCTAGACTAACGTTGCCCCATGCGCGTTCTCTCATAATGAAGCTCTCCATAAGGAGCTTTCGCACCTCCGGGACGTTCTGTCAGTTCAGAACTCCACGAGTTGTGCAGTTCAAAGTATTCTAACGCACCAGAATTTCCACTGATAATCCCAGTGAATCATATCCTCTTCACTTACCTCGTAAAGGCTCATACCAGCAATTTAAGCGGTTACAGGAACCGATCACTGAAACAAGATATCGATCCGGAGAGCTGCAGGTGAGAATGTAAAGTAAAGCCGATCCTTGCGCCCTGCTCTCAATTATTCATCACTCAGGCTGTCTCCGCAACAAGTGTTAGAATACGAAGCTTGCTTTAGCTATAATTAGTGAGAGATGTGAAGGAAAGAGTGCGGATGCGTAAAAACGCACTTTGGGATTATTAACTTTATAGAGTTGGGGAGACGGGGTTGACTCTCTCGGCTTGAACCCTCCAAAATGTTTCAAAACAATTTTTGCGGGTCTTACAGGATATGTTAAACCGATTCAGATACGCTTATTGCTAAAGCAACCTGTTTTAGTATCCAAAAAGTATCACAATTTCAGCTGAAGCGCGTTTATCTGATGAGGTAGCCATAGCAACAGTGCGCAGATTTTTAGGCTTGTTAGCTGCAAAAATGTTTCAGAAGTCTGTGTAAGATTGGGGCGCTAAAAGCAGGTTTTGCGCGCTTAACAATCTGAGCTCCACTAAAATCTGAAATGGTCTGCAAGGTTAAACTTAGTTGGAACAAGCAGTTTTTTAGTGCTTTCGCTCTGCATTTGCAGTGTTTTTCTATTGTTATCCTATCAGCATAGACTGTTAGGCTGCATGCAAACGATTGGGAATTCCATGTAATTCCCTAAAAACCGGAGAAGTTGTTTGAATGCTGCAGCCTGACTTTTTTGCCTGCGCTTGCTGGCACCTCATGGACGTATCAGATGGTCTTTTGTAGTGCTCAGATAAGCCCTTATGGATGTTCCAAAAGATGAGGGGCGAGTCATTAGCTGGACTGCATCTGTTAACTGACCATTGCGTATTATGTTTTCAGACATTTATTCTTGTGTAACTCGTGCTTGGAAAGATATCACTTTTCTTATTTGCTACAATTTGTTTGTTACGCGTTAAATTTAAGTTTCCCAAAAGGATCATATGTTTCCGTTTCGGAGAAAATAAATCTGTTGTATTGCATCATTTCAGTTCCACGCATGGGTCTTTTGGGAAATATGGAGTTGGCTCAAGGAACCTAATGATGATAACCCAAGCCTTTTTATGAACCATTTCAGAGATCACGTTTAAAGTGAGCGTGGTGTGGTTTTGGTGTGAATCTAATGATTGTAACCCCAGAGGGCTTCAGCTCTTACGTGACTATTTTGCATCGGGCTCCTTCTAACACACAACGTTACAGGCTTTCAAATAACAGCCGTGAGAAAGTCGTTTACATGGAAATATCCCTAGTTAACGTTAGAGAGCTCTGATATACACTGTTAGAATTATCGCAATGATGCCCAGAAGTCGTTCTGGCGGGTGTATGAAGGGAGGTGCTGCTGTCTTCGGGCGGATACCCCTTGTGGCTGACGGTGGTATAACAAGATACACAACACAGTTCATATTTACCAGAGAGAGATCAAAAATAGCGAGTATGCCAAAAAAAAAGAGAAAACTGGAGAAAACGTTTTTTCAGTTTTTAATTTGCATCTTGGCCCAACATTAATCATCCTGCATCCTTTGTCAAGCATCAGTAGCTTAGTTAACAGTCAGTTCCCTTACATCACCTCTGTTCAACAACTCATAATGTTGTTGTACTGGCATAATTTAGATAAAAGCTCTCTGTGCATGGTTTAAATATTTACTAGAGAGCCGTGAGGTGCTAGGCTATGCATGTGCGTGACCAGCGTTCGTGGTGTTGTTTTTCTGTGAAGGCCTTTCTCTCATGCAGTGATTCTTATTTGTCCCTTCATCGCTGATAATGTTCAGAGCAGTGGAGAAAATGAGTAAACATGGATGGTTGTTTTGTTAGGTTTTTCTCTGGAAGGACACCTGACTTTGCAGATGCCGTTTTCTTGGCATAGAGTGACAGTTTGCAGTGAGGCAAGCGACTCATTAGGCTAAACCACAGTTTATGTTTTTATCACGTTATCTCATTTTAGCCTGAAGCAGCTATGGAAGCAGCGTATAGCCCCAACCCCCCTGTCTCTCATATTCTCAGAAACTAAAACAAATGTGTGTAATCAAAGTAGAATTAGAGGAAAATGTCATGTTTGTTTTATTGAACACATTTTCCCTTTTTAAAATGTTTTCCTTTACATTTAAGTTGCTCCCACCTCTCCGTGTTAACTTAAGGACCATGATTGCCTCGATCCATCAAAGCCAACTGCTGAAAGCAATGACAGCTTACAACAGTATTTACCAGTTACCAGCAACCAAAAGTAGACATCATTGCCACTACATAATCTTTATATATCCAAGCAATCCTTTACCTGCCGGAACAGGTGTTTGCTTGCCCTTTTGCCCTTTGATCACTGTTTGCCTTGCTGCTTTTATTTTTAATATTTAACAATACTATATCCAAAACTAACCCAGATGTATATGTAGATATGGTAGTTAAAATAATGCATATAATCAGCTGAAGTTTTACTATCACGCTACAAGCATTTTCTCAGTTTGATCTTTTTTTTTTTTTTTTTTTTTCCCCATACTTTTGTTATTTTCTTCAGTTATTTTCACCATTCTCCTAGTCATGTGGGGAGTGGGAGGATAAATGCTCTTTTGTTAGATTAAAACTCTATTCTGTTGCCTTTAAGGGTTGTAGCTGTTATAAGGCAATGCAGCGCTTTGAATAGAGAATGATGCTATAATTCAACCAAGAATCTACCACAACTGAGAAGGAGGCATTAATCTTTTTAAGAGCTTATTTAGACTTGTCTGACATCAAATTGCCATTTCTAGAGAAACTGCTATTAGAGGAACTCAGAAGGCTTAGCTTTTTGGATTTGTTGAGTTGTGAAACTATTTCACACCCTTAACTGTCATTTATGCAACCTGAGAGGGCTTTGATTTGTGTTTGTGAATAAAAGTTTATGCGCTTGGTATATTCTGTAAATCAGCGTCGGTTCTTCTATTTTCCAAAACCAGTACCGTAGTGTTCTGGCAAGTCAAATGCATTTGACACAACGTGCCATCTGTATCATCTTTACAGTGACTCTTAATAATCTACTCTCTTGTACGTTCATCAAATGTCAAACTTCTTTATCTTCCACTTGTGCACCATGCTGACTTACTTGTTTCCTCTCAGCCAGGTCCAGGCCCACTATCACCCCCAAAGGACCCCAGCTCACAGTACCACTGAACAGCGAGTTCATCTTGCATTGTCAGAGTAACAGTTCAGTGTACTGGCTGCGAGAAGGCCGTCAGACACGGATCTTTCAGGAACAAAGACAGGGTCAAGTGACAGTCCTTAGAGTGAACAAAGCAGGCCCACAACACATGGGCAAATATTCATGCCGTGAAGAGGAGTCTGGTAAAAAGAGCTCCATCTATGTGTACGTAAAAGGTAAGTCAGCCTTCTGCTTGTGTGAGTATATTAATTGGGTGTAATAAATTGTCTGGGTTGAGTGACATGTCTGTAGGGCAGTGTTTAAAGAATTTTTGAACCCTAGTGTCTACCTTGTCTGCAAGCGAGTGCAGCTGCAGTATGTTTTATATGTGCTAGCAACAGTATTCTAGTAGATACTAGTAGAGAACTTAGATAGAAAGTGTGTCTGCACCATTACATGTGCACTTTCTAACACTTTTCGTGATTTTTGTTTATGTCTTTCTCTCTTGCTCTCCCGCTCTCTCTATGAACACACTCTCCAGCATCTCTCATTCTCTGTGTGGTTCCATTTTTGTGCCAGAAAGACACTTTGAGCGCCAACAGATGCCTTAAATACCTACAGTCAGCTCTCTGTGTACATTAGTCACCTGCATGATCTTTTTATATATACATCTATGTCATGTGTTATTCCACGCATGTTCTTAAAATCCCAAATAATAAACTCTTCAAATCGATCCTTGGCATTTTTGGCAGTCACACTAATTTTACTAATGTACACTCTGCAGATGTGGGTTGTTTTATTTGTTTGTTAGGTATGATGGAGGGTAGTTTTTCACTTTCAGTCTTTTTGTGACACTCTCTCTCTTTCTCTGAGCTGTAATGTCATGATCTAAGCCCCCTTGGTTGTGTTTCATTGGTTTTTGATTTAGCATTCCTCTCAGCAGATCCTGAAAATCCCTTCAGGAGGAGCATCATGTTTGACTTTGTTGCGGGAGAAGGAGAAACGACCACCATCCCGTGCCTGGCCACAGACCCGCATATGACAGACTTGCACCTGCAAAAATGTGACGGACAGCCCCTACCCAACAGTCTGCGATATTCATCCAGTATTGAGATGGGCATAACGCTGGAAGATGTCAGAAAGGACTTTGAGGGATGTTATGTTTGCGTCGGGACTCTGGAAGGCAACACGGTTAAATCCGGACAATATCAACTCAATGTCCGCCTCGGTGAGAAAGAAAAGGAGAGACATGAATATTAGGACTGTCAATTAAAACAAAAACCTATAAAGCGTTATTAAAATGTGCAAAACAATCATTCAAGCTGGAAACACCATCTTACCAAGATAAGGCAACAGATAATGAGTAGGGAGCCATTGAATGTGTTCTTGCTTTCAAATCAGATGTGAAATATACATTTTAGTGCTGTCAAGTCGATTAATCACAATTAATTGCATCCTATATATATATATATACATGTAAATATTTCTTAAATATATACGTGTGTGTATTTATACATATATATATAAATATACACAGCACACACACATATGTAAACTTTTATTTGGGATGCCATTAATCGCGATTAGTCGATTTGACAGCACTAATTACCATTCAAAGTTTGTTGTCAATAAGAAAAAATATTTAGCAGCACAACTGCTTTCAATATTGATAATGTTAAGAAATGTTTCTTGAGCAGCAAATCAGCGTATTATGCTTATTTCCGAAGGACCATGTGACACTGAAGACTGGAGTAATGACTAATGAAAATTCAGCTTTGCCATCACAAAACAATTACATTTTAAAATATATTAAAACAGAAAAAAAATAATTGTATAATTTTACTGTAGTTTTGATCAAATAATAGAGCATTGGTGTGCATAAGAAACTTCTTTTAAAATGTTTCACAATCTTACCATCCCAAACATTAACCAACTTTTGAATGGTCTTGTGTAGACTTGTAAGGCCACTTTTGGTAATGTTTTTATTTTGTGGTATTTAAAATATTGATGTTTGCAGTTCATTTTCTATGTTACCCCACTGTAGCTTGCTCTTTCTTTCCCACATTTTCCCACTGATATAATGCATCTTTGCTATTTTAGTTCCAGGTGCACCTCCTGTGATCTCACTGGGTCAGCCTCAGAAAGTGCTGCTCGTCCAGGGGGAAGAACTCTCCATATCCTGCAACACCTCAAATGTCAACAGCGACATCACAATCAAGTGGAAGGCTCCACAAGGAGTGGTAAGAGCACTCTCACAAACTAACCAGCTCGCACCTATTTACCTGAGCACATCTGTGATACTGCATGACACTCTTCATGACCACAAACACACATACTGTACATTCTGCAGGCTTTATTAAACACAACAATAAAACCAATGTTTACAAAAGCAGACTTGTAGTACAAGTGCACGTCCCAGTTAACCTACTTAATGTGGTAATGTGTACCCATGATTAATTTAGTGTTTGTAGACTGAGAATGAGAATTCAAATGTTGTTTGTTCTTCATATTGTGCCCAGAGGCTAATTGGATCTTGTGTGGTTTAAGGTGTTCCTTAAAACTGTATCATTTATCATTTATTTACACAGCAGCAGAATACAGTTGTCAGGAGTGTTGTGCGTCATTCAGAACTGAATTGAGAATGCCTTTTAAATTCCAGTTTAAGTTTCGATTTTGGATTAACCTTCTATATTTATATCAATCTTGATTGATCAGCCCTGTTTTAGAGCTCTATATATGGTTGTGTTCAAATACAGTGCAGATATTAATGCAAGTAAACTGGATTTTAGAATTGAATTCATTCCCTTACATTTTCAGCACTCACAAATGCCAAGTTCTGTCATAAAACTCTAGATGGTGCAGGCTGATGGGTCGTTAATGCAAATTGTTGATATTTACAACGTTACACTACTTGACGCAAGCTGATCGGTTTATGTTGCATACACAGCCAATGAGCTTGCTGCTTTACATTTAAATGGCTGGTTAGCATTCACTATAGCAGTTCGCAGCACAATTTTAGAGTTCCTCTGAAACCCTCCACCTCCCCAGCTCCACCTGTATAGATCTGCTACGGGTTGTTATATATGCTATTTGTGCAGCAGCAGTATGTCTTAATACTCACAGCAGCGTATCGGCATATGTATTGGCAGTAGCAAGTTTCTGCAACAACACCAATAACCAAATTCCAAACTTATTTCAGTTATTTATTTGTTTGTTTATTTACATCTAATAATTATTTTATTTAATCTTAACTTCAATTAATATATTTTTTATATTTTTAGTTAATGATAATAGCTTTACAGTCAAAACGTTTCGCCCATTGTAACCCATTTTACTTCACAGGAACCACAGGTTATCACATTTCGATGAAATCTATTCCTCCAAAACCAAATGTTAAAATCGGAGAGTTCTCATGGTAGAACTGTATTTTTGGCAAACTTGTGCTGTGAGAACACAACCTACGTAAACAGATCTTCAGTACCGTATCGAGATTTGACTGGGATCAGACACTGGGATTTGAGAGATGAATGGCATGCTTTGTTTTATATAAAGATTATAAAAACAGCCACACCTGCATATAAAGACAACCACAGACACTACCCAAGACAGGGTCTATGCCTCATCTCTTTATAATTGCCCAATAAGCTTAGTGCCTGTTTTTGTTTTGCATGTGCCAAGCAACCATCAGTGCAGCAGTTCTCAAGTATCTTGACCGAGCCCATTTCTCACCTGAGGAACGCCACCCTAAATCTGGGGTCTGTGACCAGGCAGGATGCAGGGAATTACATCTGTGAGGCCAGGAATGAAAGAGGAACCAGTGCAAAGACAGTCTGGGTTGAAATCTATGGTAGGTCTCTACTGTTTTAGGAGTGGAACATTTCTTGGTATAAAAATCAAACCGTACACGGTTCGACGCACACTAGGAATGCGCATCTGTAATATAGCTTTTTATAAATAACAACACGTAAAACAAACAGGGTTCGGCTAATGTATGTTCTGTTGATGGATGCGCATTCTGGCTTCCTGGTACATTAACAACAGCGATGGGAAAAAATGTGGACAAACCATTCACTTTTGTTCAGTGCAAATGCTGTATGCTGGAATATGAGCAGCCATTTATGCTGTCATTGTGCTGATAGCGTGCACACGTTGATATCTGTGCAATGCTATTTTACGTTTGATTATTTTATTCAATTTTTGTATTTTTGACTATTTAGTACGTCTCAGTGGGTATGCCGTTTCAAAGAATAAAATGTGTTTTATGTGTTTCTGTGTGCAGATAAAGGCTTCATTAACCTAACCAATGTGAATAACAGCACTAAAAGAGTGCGGGCTGGAGAAAGTCTGTCCTTGCGTGTGGTAATGGATGCTTACCCAAAACCTCATACATTTTCCTGGAGCTACAGTGGTGTGAAACTTACCAACACTACTGATCATGTCATTACCAGTCGCTCACATGGGAATAGGTATGATTTTGTTTTTTATCAGCAAATCAGTTTTGAAAATGACCGATACGATAACCATAAAATGCTTAATGTTGGCATTGATAATCGTCTAGGCCGATAATCGGTCGACCCCTAGTTACTACAAACATTTCTTGTTTTTCCTATGTAGTAATTGCTAAGGATGCACAATATATCAGTAACATATTGGTTATTGGCCAAAATTACAGATTTTTTATTCATTGGAAGTATGTATCGATATTGTATATTTAATTGTGCTGCTCATTTACTGTTTTATATGTAAATTACATTTACTGTCACATAATGCTCACTTAAATGTAATGTTTAAAAATACAAATAATTTAGAAACACTAATAAATGTAATCTTTAGTAAATCTACAAGGGGTCGAAAAAGGGGTGTTTTTCAGGGCCAATGCCGATACCGATTATTACAGATCGAGTAGACCAATAACAGATATTTTGAACGGATATATATGTCTGGTGTAAAAATGAAAATTAATGTCAAAATTAAGAATAACAAAGGCTCTGACAAAAACTTTCTTTAAATGCTTTAAATTATTTTTTTTTTCAGCAAATCGGTTTTAAAAATGACAGAAACCGTTAACCACAAAATGCTTAATATCGGCATCGATAATCAGCCAGGCCAATAATTGGTCTACAAACATTTTACTACAAACATTTCTTGTTTTTCCTATTTAGTAATTGCTAGGGATGCATATCAGTATCATATTGGTTATTGGCCGATATTACATTCACATGTTGCATTTCAATCGTGCCATTTTTAGAGAAAATACAGTAGAATGATCAGTATCAGCCAGAATTTTACTACAAACTCCACGTTTTTTTCATTTATTCACTGCACTGAATGATATTTTAGGTTATTCATGTTTTTTTCTTTTCATTCAACAGTTACATCAGCGAGCTGAAGCTAGTGCGTCTCAAGGTGTTAGAAAGTGGCGTTTACACCTTTTCATGCTCAAACCGAGACGTAACTGTCCATCAAACGTTCGAAGTCCATGTCATAAGTGAGTTAAAACATTTAATGCAAGTGGCAAATATTTGGCTTTTCAACTTGCCAGAAAAGAGTATAGAATATATGTGATCTATGAGTTTTGTGTGTATTCTGGTTCAGAAGTGATGAGTGATGAGATATTTCTTGAGGATTGTGCTGGATAAAAGAACTTGATTGTCTGTGTAAGACGCTGGCTTAAAGCCCACTAACAATAGTAGAGGCTGTGTAAAAAAAAAAAGAAAGAACTGGCCTTCCAGACTGCAAATAAGACATTTGTCAAGTCATTTTCTTTTCTGATTGATCACCAATAACAAACAGATTTATCCCTCAAACGGGCCTTACTTTCTGTCCACATTTTAAATGGCAATATGTCTAATATCTGGCTTTTTATTGTGACTTAAGCCATATTTTAAAATAATAACAGCATGCAGAGTAAGACAGCTGTACAAACATCCATCCCACTAACCAAGATTGTAAAACTGACCCTGAACCAATCTTTGCTCTTAGGTAAACCACAGATTGTGTCCTATGAAGGGCCAATTGATGGACAGGTGCGCTGTGTGGCTGAAGGTTACCCCACTCCCCAGATCAAGTGGTATTACTGCGACCAGCCCCATTCAAGGTACGTGTACTGCCTTTCTGCAGTTTTGTAATTTTTAAATACACCCACAAGTACATACAATAGGCTCCAAAAGTTGTTTTCAAATATCAACGTCACGTCCCTTGAGCAGTGTTAACATATTAGCCTCTCTGAGGGTACATTGTGACGCAGCATGGATTAGCCACTAACCGCCAACTTGATGTTTGATGATTGGACAACAAGGCTTTAGCCTATTATTGATAGGGATAAGCAATTTGACTTTGTCATGATTGTGACATCACAAAAGCGATTGGCTGCTGTCAGTCATGTGACAGCGCCCAATGACATTAGAACAAGCTGCTTCCATTGGGCTGTTTATTCTTGAATAGCGGTGATGACAGAACACCTTAGCATAGACTTAATCACAAGCTTATCCAATCAATTCCTCATGATGATCAAATCCGATCAGGATAACATGCCTTGCTTCAATTTGAGCATGTAAACATGTAGTGCAATGTGTCTTTTGATCTTGTTCGTGCATTGCTCGCTTCGTCTGTCACCGGTTTGATGGTTTTCCCAACTGAACACACATTCCATTGTTGAGAAACTGTTGAGACGTTTTTGTCATGCTAAACAGTGTAATTAAAGATAACCTTTAGTAATTATGAGACGGAACTTGGAATGTAAACCAGTTGAGATTATTTGTTCTGGCTTTATATCCAAAGCTAACTCTCAACTTAACCCAATAGCACTTCATTTTACTAAAAAAATAAATAAATAGATTGAGAAACACTTGATGGCAGTACATTCCACTCTGATGTTTTTAAATAAAAAAGCCCTTGAGGTCTGTCACTTTGCTGCCTGTTACTTTGCTTTCTTGAGCAATAAGCTATTTTTAAACACATCAGTAAAAATCTGCCATAGCCAGTGATTGCGGTGAGAGATGCTTATCGCATCCATATTATATGTCTTGATATGCAGTGGGTCTTAACGTTAGGTCTTAAAGTCTACACAAAATCAAAAATGACTGCCCATGTTCCTGGCCTTATCGTAAAAATTCACTGGTGCATTTTATTCCAAAGAAAAAATGTTGGGCTTCATAATCTTTCATCGAAATGTGATAACCTGTGGTTCCTGTGAAGTAAAATGGGTTACAATGGGCAAAACGTTTTGACTGTAAAGCTATTATCATTAACTAAAAATATAAAAAATATATTAATTGAAGTTAAGATTAAATAAAATAATTATTAGATGTAAATAAACAAACAAACAAATAAATAACTGAAATAAGTTTGGAATTAAAATAAGTGAAAACACGTTGAAGCACTAAAATAAATATCAATAAACTAATTTACAAAAACTAAAGTAAAAAAAAAAAAAAAAAAACTGAAACTGAAATAAAAATAAATTAAGCCAAAAACCTTATAATTTAAATAAAAACAAATAAAAATCATAAGCAAAACTATTACAAATTAAACCAAAATGTAAACTGAAAATAAAATTATGGTTTTTGAGGAAAGCATTTCAAGATTTTTCTCCATATAATGGACTTCACTGGTGCCCCGATTTTGATCTTCCAAAATGTAGTTTAAATGCAGCTTCAAAGGGCTCTAAACGATCTCAGCCGAGGAAGAAGGGTCTTATCTAGCATTTTCTTTGGAAAATAAAATGTACTTTTTAAGCACAAAAGCTTGTGTAGCATAGGCTCTGGGATGCGCGGCCACGACACTACGTACTATTGAATCGCAAGCTTTTGTGCTTAAAAAGTATACAAATTTTCATTTTTTGGAAAAAAAAAGACAGATCGTTTCGCTAGATAAGACCCTTCTTCCTCAGCTGGGATCGTTTAGAGCCCTTTGAAGCTGCATTTAAACTGCATTTTGGGAGTTCAAAATCAGGGCACCAATGAAGTCCATTATATGGAGAAAAATCCTGAAACGCTTTCCTCAAAAAACATAATTTCTTCACGACTGAAGACAGAAAGACATGAACATCTTGGATGACAAGGGGGTGAGTACATTATTTGTAAATTGTTGTTCTGGAAGTGGACTTCTCCTTTAAGGCTAGGAAAAATTTGTTGATACACCTTCCCAGCAGGCACCGGACGTCAATATAATTGAACCCCAATGTCGGACAGACGTTGCATTTTGGTTGAGAATTAAAGTTGAAAATTGGGGTGACGTCAGTATTTGACTTCAATTTGACGTTGGCTTAACGTTGGATTTTGGTTACACAACCTAAAAACAACAAATTATCAACGTCAGCTGGTCTCGTTATTGGACATCAATTTGACGTTGACATTAGACATTAAATTTACATTGAATTTGCCTTTGTCTTGCACATCATGGTTATCAGCTTTCTTTTTATTCAGAAAATTGTTTTACAATGTGTATGAAAGACCTTTTTTGGTATTTTTTTTCTTTATTTTTTAAATAGTTCTTGTTATGCAGTGTTTCTAGAACAGTTCATGTCAATTTACGAGTTTGCTGCATGCCTCCTCAGATGCTCCAATTTGCTGAATGCCACTCAGGAGGAGGAGGATGTTGTCACTGTAACCATGACGAATCCTCCCTTTGGGAAAGGCACCGTGGAAAGCCGTCTAAACATCACCAAGAATACTTACACCACCCTTGAATGCGTGGCGTCTGCCAATGGAGAAATCGTGTACACTCTCTTCTCTATTAGCGGTGAGCAAATAACCTCTCAAATCACACACGTGCACACACACACACACACACACACACATACATACATACATACACACCCCTTCAGTCAATGACTGAAGACTAGTTAGTAATTACTAAGTCTCAGCCTCAGACAACTCCGCCCAGAAACCACCTACGGGCTGTTTGCTGACCTTCTGATCCATATTTCTCACATAACTGGAAAGCAGCTGGAAAGCTATAATCTGATTGACTGACTTCATGCAACTTCTGGTAGTAAGGGCACACAGGTGTTTTTTACTTGAATATATCTGAGATCTGGTTTAATTGACAGGTCTTTGTTGGCTGTTTGCATACATATGCCCATTAGACCAGTGCAGCCAGTATAGGCTGTGCTCATTTGTCACAGGTTTGGGTGTGTGCCTTTGCTTTGGTGTCCTGGTAGTAAAATTTTCTGTTGGTTTTGTTGACTTGTTTGTTTTTCGATTTTCTTCCATTGTTGACTCTAAGGGTGTGTCTCAACCCTTAGAGTCGGTGCACTGCCAGGGCGTCAGCCATTTCTAGGGCCATCAAAATCATAGCTGTGCAAAACATTATAAAAAACAATGAACTTCGGCTGCTCAATATATGCACATTAAAAAGGGCCTTTCAGTGGTAATAAAAGTAATAAACAAAAAGTCCTATTCCATGTTTTTAAAAGAGGTTGTAACTATTTTAATGACAACTTTAAAGTATTATTATTATCAGTTATTAAAGTAACTGATTACATTTGATTACTTGTATTTTTCTAAACTGTTAAAGGAGTTCTTTAAAACTGTTAAAAGTTCACTTCCAGAACATAAATTTACAGATAATTTACTCACCCCCTTGTCATCCAAGATGTTCATGTCTTTCTTCAGTCGTAAAGAAATAGATAAGAATAGATAAGACAAGCATTTGAGGTTAAAAAAAATAATATATTTTTTTTAGAAAAACTGATTGTTTTGCTAGAGAAGACCCTTCTTCCTCGGCTGGGATTGTTTAGAGCCCTTTGAAGCTTCATTTAAACTGCATTTTGGAAGTTCAAACTCGTGGGCACCAATTAAGTCCATTATATGGAGAAAAATTCTGGAATGTTTTCCTCAAGAAACATAATTTCTTTTTACGACTGAAGAAAGAAAGACATGAACATCTTGGATGACAAGGGGGTGAGTAAATTATCTGTAAATTTTTGTTTTGGAAGTGAACTTCTCTTTTAATAGTTTTCAAACTTTTAAAGAAGGCAGGGTTAACCTTGCAGTAGTACTCAATACTGATTGCTGTCAGACTTTCAAAATCCTAATTTACTTAAGATTATAATAATTTAACTAGCTACTCCCCAACACTGCTGCCGTTATATATGTTGGGGTCAGTAAGATTTGTTTTTTAAATTAATTGATACTTTTATTCAGCAGGAATGCAGGAAAGACATTTATAATGTTACAAAAGAACTTATATGTTAAATAAATGCTCTTCTATTAAACTTTCTATTCATCAAGGAATCCTGAAAAAAGTATATCATGGTGTCCACTAAAACTAATCAGTGTTCATTGGTAATAAAAATAAATATTCCTCAATCACCAAATCAGCATATTAAAATGACTTTTGAAGGATCATGTGATGCTGAAGACTTGCGTTATGGCTGCTGAAAATTCAGCTTTGCCTTCCCAAGAATAAATTACATTATAAAATATATTAAAACAGACAAAAGTTATTTTAAATTTTAATCATTTTTACTGTATTATTGTTTTTATTATATTTTTGATCAGATAGATGCCGTTTTGGTGAGTATTCAAAACAAAACTTACTTAGAATGCAGGACATTTTTCAAAATGGTACTGTACACCTACAACAAATATGGACAACCTCAACCTTGAGTCATCAGTGTTTCAGTGTTTAGTATTCATCTTTTACACATCATAGGAAACCAGGAAATGAAATGAGACTCAAAGACCTCGACCCAGGTGCTTCTAGTTTCCCAGGAATAGTTAAACAACCAAACAAGAGGAAACGCATATCTCCTCACGTTCGCTCCAGCTGTGCTTTGTCTACTGGCTGCATCATTTTGAGAAAATCTAAACCATCTGCCAACTCGCAGGTCACTGCTCCTGCTCAGCCTGTGTAGGCAGACTTTTTGGATAAGATGAGATAACAGCAGACTATTATTTAAACAGAGGTGCTGAGTTTTAGCCCTAATCTTGTTTCTTTTGTAAACCTAGCATTACCAACTGTTGGGGATTATCTCCCAAATTTAGGGGGGCTTTGTTTTGGCTTGTTGCAAAACACCAGGGTTTCCACCCTAGTTAGTACTGCTATTATTGGTAACTACAGAATGGTTAACAAAAGGTCATCCACATCCAGTTTAGTTTGCAGCTAGTACATTCATTTTTATGCTCACTGTTTTTTTTATAAAGTTGTTGACTGCATTGCCTGTTTTTTGCATTTTCGCAACTAAATTAGCCGTAAGTAAAAAGCTCTAGTTGAACGTTGACCTTTTTGTAGAGCCCATCAGGAATTGAACCGGAGGTTTTAAGAGCGTGAATTGAATCCACTGCCTCGGGAAAGCCTGTTAGGTGATGTGGGAACTTGCTTAGACTCTGAAGGCTGCAGCAGGTCCAGGAAAACCAGTGGGACGATGAGCCTTAGGCTAGACTGTTAAAACTGTTCAACCTCTGCTGAGAGAGATGCAAAAAATGTCCATTGTTAAGGTTTATGTTGATTTGTGGAGGGCTCAATGGTACGCTTGGATGCAGTGCGATGATAGATGGATAGGCTGGGAAGGATGGAGGGTGAGAGGAAGGGAGCAGAAGAGGACTGTGAAAGCCAGTGGCAGGTTTACAAGGGATTACTTCCTGCAGAGTCTGCATTCTTTGATTTGAAATGGAGAGAAAGCTTCTTATAGCTTAAGAGCTTACTACGCCACTCAGAACAACGCAGAAAAACAATAACACACCATGCATGAACACATACACACACCTTACATAAAACACAGCTGCACTTTCAAGACGTGAAAAAAGTGAGTCGCAAAAATCTTCAGTAAAGTGTTTGACCTCAATGCATCAGTGAGGATTATTCATACCTCAGTAAAAACAAGTAATTATGACATAACCCCACTGTAAGGCACTTATTTATTATTTCTGGTGGTTCTTTAATGCTCATGTAATGTTTTTTAGACATTCCAGACTGTGGACTTTTGTTTTAATGTTTATACAGAGTGCAGTAATAATTTTTTATTTCAGTTGGCACACTCACTGAAGTTGCAAGGCTAGCATCAGAACTGCTGTGATTTTCTGTGCTAACAAAAATGATCCTCAGGGATGAGCCATGTGTATTGATTATCCATCGATGCCTTGTTCACACAAACATGCTGTCTAGAGCTGTGATTCCCAGCTGGGCAGGTTACGGATGGAAAACGCTTAAACTAAATCAATTAATGTCAGGGTTTTATTGTAGTCAAAAGCTCACAAATTGTAAAATATATTCAAATAGAAAACAGCTATTTTACAGTTTTATTTGTAATAATTTTTACTGTATTTTTGAACAAATAAATGCAGTCTTGATAAGCACAATAAAATAAAATTTCATTAACAATACATTTAAAACACAATACATAATATAAAATATTAATGTTATTGTGTTAATTGAAATCTTTCAATTAATTATTATTATTATGTTAATGCTAAATTATGCCCATTGTAAAGAAGTATAATGCACAATATACAGTTGAGGACAAAAGTTTACATACATCTTGCAGAATCTGCAAAATGTTAATTATTTTACCAAAATAAGAGGGATCATACAAAATTCATGTTTTTTTTTTTTTTTTTTCTGAATAAGATATTTCACATAAAAGACATTTACATATAGTCCATTACATATAGTATTGATTCTTAATACTGTGTTGTTGCCTGAATGATCCACAGCTGTATTTTTTTAGTAATAGTTGTTCTTGAGTCCCTTGTTTGTCATGAACAGTTAAACTGCCTGCTGTTCTTTAGAAAAATTCTTCATTTCCCACAAATTCTTTGGTTTTTCAGCATTTTTGTGTATTTGAACCCTTTCCAACAATGACTGTATGATTCTGAGATTCATCTTTTCACACTGAGGACAACTGAAGGACTCGTATGCAGCTATTACAAAAGGTTCAAACGCTCACTGATGCTCCAGAAGAAAACACGATGCATTGACTCGGGGGGTGAAAACTTTTGAACAAAATTAAGATGTGTACATTTTTCTTATTTTGCCTAAATATCATAATATTTTTCATTTAGTACTGCCCTTCAGAAGCTACAGAAGATGTTTCCTAGAAGACAAAACAAGTTAAATTTACCCTGATTTTAAATTTAAAAAGTTTTCACCTCCCCTCCCCTAAATGATATTTTCTTTTCATTTTATCTCCATATAATGCATTTTAATGTAGTATTTAAAAGCACAGCGCTGCTTTGTCTACAGAAGCAACCAAGAAAATGCTGTATCGCTGCTGTTCCATGAGCGCCACCTGCTGTCAGAGAGTGAATTTGCATTTTCATTCTGGTTTAAACCATGTCCTAAGAAAAAAAAAAAACAACTGATACAGGTTTTGGTCAAACCGCCCAGCACTAAAGGAACACATTTCTTATTTGCTGTTGATGAAGGAGTGTATATGACATATTCTGCATGTTGTTTTATTCTTCACAGAGAGCACTGTTCCTCATGAACTCTTTACACCATTGCTCATCGGTTTTGTTGCTGCAGCTGTTATCCTGGTTCTCATCCTGATTGTACTGACTTACAAGTACATGCAGGTAAAGTGCCATTCATTTCATAGCTTCCAATACAGGAAGTGCATGCTGACTCACTGAAGTTTTTAATTAATTAGACCAAGTCAAACAGGTTTATTTCTCACCGTGTTCCAGCAATAAAATACTGTAACCTGCATTGTTATTCTAGCGCAACCTGTTTTTGATTATTTGATATTAAATGTGATACTTAACGTAATTTACCTGTCACACCTGGCGTTCCTCCCACACTTCAGGGGAACTTTGAAACTACACACTCAAGAAAATTATTTACTTAACATGTCATGAGACCTGATGTTTCACTGTGCAGTTTTGCACTGTTGCACAGGAGTGCAATCAGTGATATAAACACACACCCACAGTTGCACACACATAAAATTACTGGTCACATTGTTGTTTGAATAATTTATGTCCATTTACACAAAACCGTTATTAGTGGACTGTTTGCTTTTGTCTGTGAGAGCACCTACACTTACAGTAACTGGATCTGATGTAAAGGTTGTTTGGAAACATTACACATTGCTTATTTCTTCTCCCATCCCATCTCTTTTTTTTCTGTCTCCTACAGAAACCTAAATATCAAATACAGTGGAAAGTCATCGAGGGTATCCATGGAAATAGCTATGTGTATATTGACCCCACTCAGCTTCCATACGACCACCAGTGGGAGTTTCCCAGAGATAAGCTACGTTTTGGTGAGTTCCGTTTCTGAATAGGTCTGCTTTGACTTGTCAGATCTAATAAATCATATTCCAAAACATTATTCCAAATTGGAACATTTCTTTTGTTTGAACGTTATGTTTGGAAAGGTTTACAAGGATGAGAAAATAGAAAAGCCCTTTGAATTTTACAAAGCCTGCTACTTTCCATTGGCTGTTACATGGTTTGTGACACTTGATAGCTGGTGCCTTGTGACATAGTATCATATCTTCTCTATAAAGGAACAGCCATATCCGTCAACAAACAGGATCTAACAGGATCTAGCATATCCCGCTTCCCCACAAGCCACACCTCCGTGATTTAAAAACAAGTCTATGTTTAAGCTGAAAGCTGGTTTTGGATCAGTTTCCAGGCACATTGACTGTAAACAACTGTATGAGGAAAAAGTGAAATTGATGCTGTGTCAGTTTTCTAAGTTTTTGCTTCCTTGTTTTCTTAGGAAAAACTCTCGGATCTGGAGCATTTGGGAAGGTGGTGGAGGCCACTGCTTATGGGATGTCCAAAGCAGACACTGTGATGACCGTAGCTGTAAAGATGCTCAAACGTGAGTGAAAAGCAACATAAAACACGTTCATAATCTAGTGAAATATGAGTAGCGTAGTAACACCGCGGCATGTTTAACCAGCACGTTTATTTAAGCAAATAAGGCACACCAGAAAGTACACAAACCTGCATGATGAGAAGAAGGAGGTTAAACATTTCCAGTAACCCACAGTTTTTGGTTCCCAGAACATTGTGAGAAAGTTTATATTTTTAAACAATGAAACCTAAAAAAAACATTCCTGGACTGATTAAAAATGGTTTCCAAAGCAATGGGGAACCTATACTAACATGAGAGGAACATTCTGTTTTTTGTTTTATTTATGCTTTTGTTTGTTGTGGTGTTTTGCCCCACAGCAAGCGCCCATGCCACTGAGAAAGAGGCTCTGATGTCAGAACTAAAGGTGCTTAGTTATCTTGGCAACCATATTAACATTGTCAACCTGCTTGGGGCCTGCACTATTGGAGGTAAGAAGTTATGGATAGATATTGTTTTTCCAGGTTTGTGTGGGTGTATTGGGTTGTTCTTAATTTTTGCTCTGGTCTGTTGCACAGGTCCAACTCTAGTTATAACAGAGTACTGCTGTTTTGGTGACCTGTTGAACTTCCTGCGCAGAAGGAGAGAATCCTTCTACTTCACTACACTGGGAGAAGACTCTTACTATAGAAACGTCGCGCTGCAGCCAGAGCCAAAGTAAGTGTGATTGATGCACCTGGAGTGAAGTGTGGTAGTGTGAAGTGCTTGTGGGTTTACTAAAACGAGTTTGTATTTGATTACAGTGAGAGCAGGAATGGATACATGACCATGAAGCCCTCTGTAATGGGACTTCTGTCCTCGGAAAACCGAAGATCACTTAATAAAGGTTCGGATCAATGTCTGGTCTGTTTTCTTATCTGCTCTCTTGTCACGTCTTCTCCTGTCATCTCATCTCTGCTTGTGTTAAGTTTTTTTTTTTTTTGTCTTGTCTTGTGTCCTCTCTTCTTGTCTGCCCTTATTTTTTCCTGTTCTCATCACTTCTCATGCATTTTCTTATTTTTTTTCATCTTCTCATCTTGTTATTCTGTCTCGTCTCGTCTCATCTCATCTCTTTTTGTCTCATTTTGTCTTTCCTGTTCTTGTCTCATCTCTTCTCATGCCTTCTTTTTATCTTCTCATCTTGTCTCCTCGGTCTCATCTCTTTTTGGTTCATTTTGTCTTTCTTGTTCTTGTCTCATCTCTCTTCTCCTTGTTTCATCTCTTCTTATGTGTTCTCTTCTCATCTTGTCTGTTCTGTCTCATCTCTTTTGTCTTATTTTGTCTTTTCTCATTCTTGTCTCATCTCTTCTCATGCCTTTTTCTTATCTCTCATCCTGTCTCTTGTCATCTCTATTTCTCATTTTGTCTTTCTTGTTCCTCTCCCATTTCTCTTCTACTTGTCTAATCACTTTTCATGTCTTCTTTTTCTTATCTTCTCATCTTTTCTCTTCTGTCTCCTCTGATCTCTTTTTATCTCATTTTGTCTTTCCCGTTCTTGTCTCATCTTTTCTCATGTCTTCTTTTTCCTATCTTCTCATCTTGTCTCTTCTGTCTCCTCTGATCTCTTTTTATCTCATTTTGTCTTTCTTGTTCTTGTCTCATCTCTTTTCCTTGTCTCATCTCTTCACATGTTCTCTTATCTTCTCATCTTGTCTCTTCTGTCTCATCTCTTCTTTTTCTTATCTTCTCATCTTGTCTCTTCTGTCTTCTCTGATCTCTTTTTATCTCATTTTGTCTTTCTTGTTCTTGTCTCATCTCTTTTCCTTGTCTCATCTCTTCACGTGTTCTCTTATCTTCTTGTCTTGTCTCTTCTGTCTCTTCTCTTTTGGTCTCATTTTGTCTTTTCGTATTCTTCTCTTATCTCTACTCATGCCTTCTTTTTCTCATCTCTCATTCTGTCTCTTCTGTCTCATCTCTTTTTGTCTCATTCAGTCTTTTCTTCGTCTTTTCTTCTCATCTCATGCCTTGTTTTGTGTCTTTTTTTCTCCTGCCTCTTGTCTCTTCTGTCTCCTCTCATCTCGTTTTATCTCATTTTGACTTTCCTGTTTTTGTCTCATCTTTTCTCATGTCTTTTTTTTCTTATCTTCTCATCTTCTCTTCTGTCTCCTCTCATCTCTTTTTTTTTATCTCATTTTGTTTCTTGTTCTTGTCTCATCTCTTCTACTTGCCTCATCTCTTCCTATGCTTTCTCTTTTCTTACCTTCTTATGTCTCATTTTGTCTGTCTTGTTCTTGTCTCATCTCTTCTCATCTCTCACCTTCTCTTTATCTTCTAGTCTTGTCTCTTCTGTTTTTCTTCCATCTTGTCTTACCTCTTTTTGTCTCATATTGTTTTGTTCCTTTGCCTTCTTTTCTTCTTGTCTCTTCTTAACTGTTCTCGTATCTCGGCTGGCTCTTCTCATTTCATCTCATCTCTTTTTTTGTGTTCTCTTCTAGTCTTGTCTGCCCTTGTCTTTCCTGTTCTCATCTCTTCTCATCTCTCACCTTGTCTCATCTCTTCTCATGTCTTTTCTTTTCCTCTCACCTTGTCTCTTCTGTTTCATATTATCTTTTCGTCTAATTTTGACTTTCCTGTTCTTGTCTTATCCACCCCTCATATCTTCTCTTCTCTTATCTTGTCTCTTCTGTCTCACCTCATCTTTTTCTGTCTCATCTTCTTTTGTCCCTTCTTGTCTGTCGTTGTTCTTTTTCTTGTCTGTCGTTCTCTTTTAGTCTAGTCTGTTCTTGTCTCTTTTCTGTTCTCATCTCGTCTCAACTTGTGCCTTCTTTCCTCGTCTTATCTGTGCTCATCTCTTCTTTTTCTCATGCCTACTCTTCTCTTGTTTTGTTTCTTCTCATTCCATCTCATCTCATTTCCTTGACTTGTCTTGTGCTTTCTCTTTCAGTTTTGCCTCATTTTGTACCTTATTTTCTCATCTCGTCTCAGTTCTGCCTCATGTCTTCTCTTTTATTATTCACTCATCTTGTTGTCTCTTTTCTTTTTTTCACATCTCTGTTCTCCTTCTCTTCTCTTTTTGTCTCTTCTCGTCTCGTCTGGCTTTTTGTCTCACTTTGTCTTTATTGTTATCTTAAATTAATTTGTCATCCCTTTAGGCGATTCATACAGTGATTCAGATGCGGTTAGTGAGATTCTGCAGGAAGATGGTATGACTCTAGACACTGAGGATCTTCTCAGCTTCTCGTACCAAGTAGCCAAAGGGATGGATTTCCTGGCATCCAAGAACGTAAGTGTTTTTTTCATTTGTTTGGTTTCTATCTCTCTGACGGATACTGAGTTTTATATTGCGAGTGTGTGCAGTAATCCCATACTGCAGATCTTCTCGCTCTTCCTCTACAATGCCACAGGCTCACATTCCATTACCTCTATCCAGTCAAGCATCGGGTTACACAAGGTCACACACAAACGCATACATGTTGTCAAGCACATGCACACGCTCATTCATTGAGGATCATGCTGAGAAATATCACATTTCCCCACCTGGTCAGCAGGTCCAGTATTCAGTTTAGGAGAAGGACACTAAATTAGTCACACTGTTGAGCAGGCATGTGAGGTTTCTCTCAGTGAATTCATTCTGGCACCTCTATGCTAACTTACAACACTTCTTTGCCAATGAGGTTTTGAATATTGGCACAGTTATTGTAAATACCAGAGAGTTTTGACAGTCCGGACACATTAGAGCAATTTTAAGCAAAACTTTAAAGGCAAGTCAGTTTCCTTGGTGGTCATTTTGATAATGCCTCCAGGCCACTAATTTCTATGCATGTTAGATTCATACAAGTACAGCTTCTGTCTACTTGAATTCCGAAAGCCATAAGAAAAATAAACAAAATATAGTTTGGGCTTCTTTTAGAAGTAAAAACAAATAGTCCATTCCTATGGCCAGTTTGCTTCAATACATAATCTTTTAGTCTGTATGTTAACCTGAAGTTTTTGCATGTGTGTTTATGCAGTGCATTCACAGAGACTTGGCAGCCAGAAACATTCTCCTCACCCAAGGCCGAGTGGCCAAGATCTGTGACTTTGGACTAGCCCGGGACATCACCACTGACTCAAACTATGTTGTTAAGGGCAATGTAAGTATTAACTATTATTACATGTGACAAAAACAACTTTCCCACTAGGTTTTATGAGTAAGTAAACAAGCAAGCATGCTTCTTTAATGCACGCTGTGTGTGTTGGATGTGGTTTATTCCAACAGCTTTCTGCAAGGAATTCCCACCTTAATGCAAAATGACAATGATCACTTTATAACCCAAGAGATTTTATTCATGTTGAGACATGTACCAGATGTGAATTACCGAAATGTGACACATTGGCAAGAGGCTTATGCAAAGCAATGGGATCATTTTTGCAATTTTAGACAGTTGATTTATTTTCAAGACTTTGCATAAAGCAGCATATTGACATGTGGCCTGAGTTCAACCTTTCCTGGTCCCGCCTTCCTATCTCTTCCTATCAGTTTTATACTATCCTATCTCGATGAAGGCCGATTTATTTTTATTTTATTTTTTTGCGTAAACCAGAAATCTGTTTCTGGCTTATACTCCAGATACTTAATTTGCATCCTGTTTTAAAGATCTAAAAGAAGCCTAAAGCAACAAACAGTCATGACAAACTTGGTCTGTAGTGTTGATGGTCTTTAAATCAGTATTCCTTTTTTATATTCTTTTATTCTTTAAATTTACAGGACAAGTAAGGTAATGTCCATCTACAGCTGTGTGATGGACATTTTGTCAATTTTGGCGTGTTTTAATTGCAAATGGTTTCTTTACTAGTCACAGACTAAATCCTTCAAGAAATGTGGTTTGTACAGCATGTTTTCATGCTTTCAGTGTGTTGATAAGGAAGGAATTTTTATAATGAGGCTCTTCTCTGTGCAGGCTCGTCTCCCGGTAAAGTGGATGTCCCCCGAGAGCATCTTTGAGTGTGTGTACACCTTTGAGAGTGACGTCTGGTCTTATGGTATCCTGCTGTGGGAGATCTTCTCTCTCGGTGAGATAAATTTAGCTCATAATTATACTGACTTGTTATGATACACAGTACTGTTTTTAATCCGAATACTGATACTGTGCTTCTGTAGGGAGTAGTCCTTACCCAGGTATGCCTGTGGACTCTAAATTCTATAAGATGATCAAGGAAGGATATCGAATGGAGTCACCAGAATTCGCCCCGAGTGAAATGTAAGTCTGAGCTGTAATTAGTTCAAATTTCTTTCTGCAGAAAAACATGACAAGATAATGTCAGCTTTTATCATGTACACACCCTACAACACTGTTCCCAATAACTTCAGTGCCAATGTGTTGTTGTGTTTCAGGTATGAGATCATGCACTCATGCTGGGATGCTGACCCTTTCAAGAGACCTTCATTTAGCAAGATAGTGGAGAAGATCGAACAGCAAATCTCAGACAGCACCAAACACGTATGTATTTCTTTCTCCTCTTTAGCTCTCGAAATGTAAATATTGAAGGGTCACTGACATGACACTTTTTTTGGTTCTGTTACACTACCAGTCAGAAGTTTTCAATTTTTAATGTTTTTTAAGGAAGCCTCTTCTGCTCACCAAGCCTACATTTATTTGATCCAACATACAGAAAAAAGAGTCAAATTTTGAAATATTTTTACTATTTAAAATAACTGTTTTCTATTTAAATATATCTAAAAATGTAATTTATTCCTGTGATTTCAAAGCTGAATTTTTAGCATCATTAGTCATTACTGCAGTCACAGGATCATTCAGAAATCATTCTAATAATCTGATTTGCTGCTCAAAAATATTTATTATTATTATTATTATTATTATTATTATTATTATTATTATTATGTTGAAAACAGCTGAGTAGAATTTTTTCAGGTTTCTTTGATGAATAGAAAGTTCAGAAGAACTGCATTTATGTGAAATGTAAATCTTTTGTAACATTATAAATGTCTTTATCATTACTTTTGATCAATTTAAAGTATCCTTGCTAAAAAAAAAAAAAAAAGTATTAATTTCTATAATTTCTTCCCACCCCCCCCCCCCCCCCCCCCCAAAAAAAAGAATGGTATAGTGTATAATGTTACAAAAGCTTTTTTTATTTAAGATAAATGCTGATCTTTGGATCTTTCTATTCATCAAAGAATCCTGAAAAAAATTATTCAGCTGTTTTAAATATTGATAATAATAGAAAGCAGTTGTTTTAAATAGTAAAAGTATTTTTTTGCTGTACTTTTGATCAATTAAATGCAGGCTTGGTGAGCAGAAGAGACTTATTTAAAAATCTTCCTGTTCAAAAACTTTGAACTCATCTATTATACATATATATATATATATATATATATATATATATATATATATATATATATATATATATATATATATATATATATATATGTATTTTTTTTTTTTCAAAAATGTGAGTGATATAACTGCCTTGATATTATAATTAAGAAAAAATAATTTCATTAGAAGAATTAATTTAAAAAAAAAAACATAAAAAACATATATAACAGAGATAAGGCTGTAAAATGTCACCTGATGTGACACCCTAAAAATATAGATATTATGAATTAAAGGCATAGTTCATCCAAAATTGAAAATTCTGTCATTACTCACCTTCATGTCGTTCCAAACCCCTAAGACCTTCATTCATCTTCAGAACAAAAATTACAATATTTTTTATGAAATCCGAGAGCTTTCTGACCCTGCATAAAATTAAGGCCACATTAAACCACTGAGAATACAAAGATTATTTTTCTAAGAATGCATGTATTTTAAACATGTTGTTTTTTGTTTTTTTGGGTTTCTCTTCTTCAGATTTACTTAAACTTCAGCTCCAGGTTGCCTGTGGCACCGGGGTCCCGAGAGGAGTCCAGTTTTCACGTCCAGCGGCTAAACTCAGTCGGCAGTCACAGCACCACCACCCAGCCACTGCTCTCCAGCAACGATGTCTTCTTGGAAGGCACAAGTCCACGTCACCCTCCAGTCTGAAGATCCAAAATCTAGGCATTCTGGCAGATGCCTTTCATCTCTCTTTGCCCTGGCTAAGCGTCATTGTAGCTTTGAGGACTTTTGAGGATCCAAGAGCGGTCATGTTCTTTTTTCATTCACCTTTCTCGCAGATTGTGTATATAAGCCCCCTCCCCTGCCAGAAAGGACAGTGATGGTGTGCGTTCCTATCAACATTTCATATATTCTTTGGAATTGTGGGACATTTTGAGAAAGCTAATAATCAATGCTGGTATCAGTTCATGGTACAACATGAGTCTGCAAGAGGACTTGAGAACTTGTTTTCTATAAAATCCCTTTGCTTTATTATATGGGATATATAAACACAATTATGCTTCTTTTGCTAATTGTCTAATACGTCTTTACAAGTGACAGCGAAAGCAATGGAAATTAGACTTTCCCAGTTTGACATGACTGTCATGAGTAAAATAGCTTGGCGTGAACGCAAACCGGTTATTTTCCTATCAACTATTATTCAGGTCATTCCACTTAAATATTAACCACAAAAAAGGTTACACTATTTGGAAACTATATGTATAAGCAGCAATAACTCAGCATTGTAACAATGACAGCATGATCGTGTTGCTGCGCAAGCCAAAAACAAGCTATTTATTGCGTGTTCAAGATAGTATTTTCAGTTGGCAGCTGAAACTGTATTATGTTTAAATAGCCCAAGTTAAGGCGTATTTCAGTTCACTGTCAGGAAAGGTGTTGAGACACGTAGAGGCAATCCATCACAGTTCATCGTTTACTTTAAACACTCAGTGAAATTTTGGTTCCGTAGCAGTATTATATTATTGGCTTGTGTTGTGTTTTTCCTTTCGGCCAGGAAGTGTAATTTGGGACAGCGGAATGATCCAGTCAAGCTGTAATTCAAGCTTGAGGCATCAAACTTTTAGACAGTGTTTCTTTTAGGCATCACATTAGACAGTTTCTTCCACTTTCTTCCACGTGTTTTAAGGAAAATGCTTATTTGTACGGCACAGACGTAGTTTGTTTCAACACATTTGCTTCTTCGAGTATTTTTATGCATGATGTGGTTCCGTAATGATGGACTGTAGAAGATCAGTAGCTTCTGTAGCATCGGTTCTGTTCTGACTCCACATTTTATCCTTCGTGAAACCGGAAGACATAGCAAGTAATGTTCTTTTGTACATTTGTAAATGTTTCCCTGGCTTTCTCGTGTCCAATTTTGTGCATAATTTTGTGTGTCGTCGCTCTGCTTTCTCGTGTTTGCGGAAACCGCAGGTTATCGTTTTCTACAGACTTGACTCAGTTACTCTTGACTTCTACTTACTACACCAACTGTTGTGCCTGAAATGTTTTCTCTGCTCTTTAGCCAATGAGAATCATGCTGTTGAAGGTTGAGCCAATAGGAAGCTGCCGCTGCTGTGTAGAAATGGGTGCCAATGGCTTCTTGCTCTCTGTAGGAGTAGCCAATGAAGGATCTGCCAATAGAAGGGTAGCTTTCAGATGGAAGTCGAAAGAGCGGCTTTCTGTTACTTAGATGAGCCAATTGGATTCTCATTCCACTGCCAAAGGGAAAAGGGCAGGGTATTGGTTTGAATACGAGCTACGTACCGAATGTTTCAGTCGACACCAACCGCAGAACCCTGAGCTGTCCAAGCATCAGTAGTCCGGGCACTCAGTCAGTAGCTCATTTCCCAGGTCTCCCTCTGTTCTTTGTGTCCAGCTGCTTCCTCCGGCGGATGTGTCACTTCCACAGAGTCTCAGCCGGGGAGATCAACTCATCTCCCATCTCCACCGTCCCCCCCCTCCCATTCCTTCTCGCCACACTGGAACATTGTTCCTGATGGCACTGGCTTTTGCTTCCATTTGCGCTAATGTGTGTCTGCGGGAGCGTGTACGAATGTGTAAATGCGGGTCATTTGCTGTTAAAATACCAGAGCACTGATGGGTTCCTCTAGTAGAATGACTGTAGTTAATGAACTTCAGATTGTAGTGCTGAAGCAATTGGTGTTCAGGCGCTGCGTACATACCATCACTGTTTGCTCTTTTCTCTTATATATGTAAATAATATATATATATATATGTAAATCATAATGTTGCTTCTTGTTTTGTTATCACGGTACGTTCTCTCATGTGCTGAAAAGATTTTTGTATGTTACAGTTTGTCGTTTCCAGTTTATGTAACTTGATCATCTTCTGTTGTTATTTTGCCTCTTGATTCATTTATTCATAAGTGCAGTTTTCAGACACACACCAGGTACAGTTTGATGTATATTTAATCCATTTACGTTATATTCAGCGTTGCTTGTCGTTTCAGTATTTTCAGTGATTGTATGACCGATGACTGGAGGAACATATACGTGAAAACTAAACACAGACGGTCCAGGAATTCCATTTGTGGCTTCATGGTCATTATACAGTTCTCATACACATTTTTAAGTGATTGAAAGGTTTTTTGGCCCTGAAAAGTTGTTGTTTAATGTATTTTATTGTATATTTATTTTACAGTTTTTATTTTGAAGACAAACGTGCAAATTCTGTGTGTAGCTCTTGTTACTTAAGTATGTAAATAAATAACTGAAACCATAAGTCTTGCAATGATTAAGTTTTTTTTTAGCTTCAAGGGTTTTTATTTATAGCAAAATTATTGTTCATTTTTACATATATATTAGGGCTGTCAGTTTAACTTAATTAATTAGTTACGGAAAAATTATGCATTAAAATATTTTAACGCAGTTGATGCACTGGCCCCGCCCCAGACCTGTACATCATCTTACAGTTATGCCCTAAAATTCAAGGTATTAGGGCAAAAAATGCTCCTGTAGTTTTTTTGTCTCATATTTATATGATAAGCGATATCACATGTGCAGCGAGAACAATCACACAAGTGCTGTTTGTCCCAAATGTGATTTTATACAACAGTTCAGTAAATAAGAAGTTAATATTGTTATATTTTAAACACATTATTGTCTGTTTTTCTCAGTTTTGCCAACAAAAATATTACCTTTAAAGCCACAGCAGAACTGTTGTGCATCTTTAAGCAACACAGCTGTGTTTAGTTTTTTGAACAAATGCGTGTTTTGAAGGAATTGGGTGAACCAATGATTCAAAATCCCATTCATAAAGTAAGCGGTTTACAGAATTTCTGAATGAATCAGCCATTTGAATGAATCGAATGAATGAATGACTGACTCACAAAGACATTTACCGCCACCTGCTGGCAGTTTTAGTTTCTGATTAGAGTATATATCAGGGTATATATAGAGTATATATTAGAGTATGTATATATCAGGGTCAGAAATTAACATTTCCATCAATGGGCAATATTTGCCCTCTGGCAAAGAGGGCAAATAAAAAATGATATGAAATGTTTTTGTTTCGTTTTGGGCATGTCTACGGTGAAGCTAGCCAAGTCTATGCAAGTTATGCAAAAACTCCCATTATAATCACTGAAGCTACAAAAATAAGCTTTTATTTACATCGTATCTGCATGAGGGACGCAAGCGCCAATGTTTTCAGCGCTGACTAATCTAAACGCCTCTGATTGGCCAATGCATTTCTAAGTTCAACAGAAACGCGGTTGATTGGATATAAGGCTCTACACTGCATATAACGGCGCGTAAATCAACCTAAACAAATGTGAGCGAGTCCAAATGTAATTCTGCGAATTGACGCTTTTCACTCATGCTGTTACATTGTGCAGGGGCTTTCTCTGCCCCTTTGTCTTGAATTAATGGGGCATTTTTGTTCATTTTGGTGACATTTTTGCCACAAGCCCTATATATATATATATATATATATATATATATATATATATATATACACACAACCTGATAACACACATACATCACGGAGACGTCTATGTGACGTCTGCATTTACATCTGGAAGACTGTTTGCTCATATGCAATACTACTGCTATAGAACGCTTCCTATCAGATGTCAAATAGAAGTCTATTAGATGTCTTTAAGATGTTTATGATTTAGAATGTATGTAAAACTGACATCTTGCAGACGTCCGTCAGATGTTTGTACACAGTAGATGCTTTCCAGATCAAGTGATCCTTAAGAGCAAACATCTTGCAGACATACACATGCTATCTGGGTATATATATATATATAAAAGGGGAATCATCATATGTGATGAAGCAATTTTCAGTAAAAATAAGTAAATTTATACTATTATAAGTGTGTCCCATTTTAGTGTGTTCTTGAAATAAATACAATCAGTCTGTATCCAATACACAAACCAAATGATTTTGGGCCATATTGTCAGCCATCTGTGGGAGCATGCAGTACAGTTTCTGCAGACTGCAGAAAATGCAACTGTCTGCGAAGAAATGCTGTGTCTCGTTCATGATTATGCCTAATGGGCTGTAAATGATGTTAAAGTCAATGTTGTCTGAAACAGCTGAGACAGGGACTGTGATTTGGCTTTGATGCAACTTTGGACATCTGTTTCTAATGGGCCACAGACATAAACCCTCATTGCAAGAAGTTTTTTTCCTTCGAGGACTTCAGTTAAATTGTTTATTTCGAGTCCTTAACAGTAGGTTGAAGTGTTTTGTGTATATTTTGAAAGCTCTTAGATGGTACTTGTGCCTGAGGTGTCCAGTAGACATCTTGCAGCTCTCTGAGCATGTGAATCTCCCAGCACAGTCAGAGTTTATTGTTCACACATCTGATAAGAAGCAAAGGATTTCCCACTATTGAAGATGACCAAAAATACACGCAGTGAGTCAGCAGCACCTGAGGACTTCACTCACTGCCCAGTCAAAAGACAGCGAGGGAATAAAAGAATAACCTTTTACAACACATCACAGTTTTGTTACAAGACAAGAAACACCTGCAGTGAACTCCAGATGCTGAAGAAGTGATAATATTTACTTAAAGCTGAAGTGTGTAATTTCCAATGGCACCACGAAAGTGAAAAACAAAAATAATGACTGGTTTTAAACAGGTTTCCAAGACAAGCAGACCATCCTTATTTACAAAACATATACAGTGGAATTTTTGAAATGTGAAGAATCTCGATTCTTTTGTGTTTTGATTCTAGCTAGAAATCAGGGGCGTTTCCTCTGAGAAGGCAAGGGAGGCAGTGCCTCCTCAAAATATTTAATGAGAAAAAAAATTGTAGTACAAAAACAAAACAACACCAATATGACAAAATATAATATTAAAGTGTATAAACCACTCGTTTTTCTAAAGAAACTTTGTCCAACAGCGGCACCAGCAGGTAAAGTTACAGCAGGAGTCCATGACACTCTTGCCTCCCCTGAGTCCACTGAGTTTTAACAGATGAGTGGGTTTGCGGTGGTTTTGGTGGGGGGTAATTGAAAATGAATGGGGAAAAGTTACATGATTGCCATATGATTGGATAAGACTGGTTGTCGGCTGTGATTGGTTCATGCGTTAAATCCCGCCTCTTGTGTTCGTGCGAGTTCCATGCACGTGAAGCAGTCTAAATGAACAATATAGCGTTACGAAAAGACTGATTTAAAAAAGTAATCAAACACCTCAAACATTTAGATATAACCACTTTGTTACGTCAAAATAAGACTTAAATTGGCCTGAAAATATGATCTGTAGGAGTTTTTAGTAAGTAATCAGCTTGGTGAAATTGAAAGTAAATCTGCGTCTGTGACCAGTATTTACAGAGCTCTGATGATGATCCGAAAAATGTAAAAATAGTTAATATAGCTGCAAGCAGCGATTAACGGGGTTCAAGTGCTTTAGGTCAGGGTTGCTCAACCCTGTTCCTGGAGATCTACCTTCCTGCAAAGATCTCCAGGAACAGGGTTGGGCACCCCAGCTTTAGGTATTTAGGCACATGAGGAAAAAGACATCACATATTATTTAGCAAGCCTGTAACCACTTAAATCAATTATTAAAAAAGCATTTTTGTCAAATCCAGGTGATTTACCATAGAAATATTATGTTTTTATAACATTTATGACTGTTATAGCACCAGCTGTTGCCCGATCTCCCTGAAACTTTACATGCTTGTTTAGAATCCCCTGTCGCATGTGCTCAGTTGGTTTCGTGAAGTTTTCGAGTTTTCGTTTAGGCATTATAGGCTTTTGGGTATATTTGGACAGGCTCCTTTTCTAAAGGAAAGTTACAGCTTCCCAAAGGGTAAATTTCAACATGTTTTTGATAATTATTGACATAGAGAGTCCAAAGAATTGCACTGCTGTTTTTTTTCCAGACTGAGCGAAAAACCTAGGACTAGTTCTATCGTGTGTATGTGCAGAAAACCGCGCAATGTACAATCGTTTACACCCTCAAAAAATGCGATACTGCCCCTCAGTGGCCGATTTCTTTCAAATTTCGCACAGACCTTTGGGGCTGTGAGTCAAACAGGCCCACTTCCGATCAGCCTCTGTTAACTTTGTCTAATAGGTGCTTAAACTTCATCATCCAATGGCGGCCATATTTTTTGAGATACGCAAATGTCCCCATAGACACTTGTGGCACTTTGGACCAAGACCGTGCACAGAGATTTTTATGTTGATAGGCCAAATAGTTGCTTAATTATAGCAATTTTTCTTTTTTCCCTCTTATAGCGTTACCAAGTGGCCAATCGCCGCGTTTTTTTTTCATGTGACCTCAGAGTGAGCTTTTAGTAAGTGTGCCGAGTTTGGCGAAGATATCTCATTCTGTTCTTTTGGCGTCCCTTCGCCAAGGTGAGTCAAAAGTTCAACTTTTGTTTGATAACTTCTGTCACACAACAAATTCCTAGTATGTGTAAACATACATGGCAATAAAGCTCATTCTGATTCTGATTCTGATTCTGATAATTATTGAGATTCACTCACCAGAGAATCTTTCTGCACTGGTCTGGTTCGAGTTTGGGCAAAAAACCTAAGACTAGTTTGCAAAAGTAGGTTTTGCAAAAATGCGAATTACCCAAAAATTTTGCTACACGTTTAAACCACTAAAAAGTTAACTAATAAAAAGGACAGCTGCACATAAGTTCGCAAATAAAATATATTGTTTAAATTGTTACTGCCTTGACTTGTTGTTTTGGAATAAATAAAAAATGCTTAAAAACACTAACTTGATGAGACTCATACTTTGCTTTAATAAGTAGAATATTGATTACATATTGATATTAATATTTTTTATTTGCCTGATAGTGTAAGTAATAATTAAAAAAAAAAATCTTTGGTGTTTTACCATGTCGCCGTAAGAGTACTTTGTGCGCCCTTCAGTCAGAGTGGTTTCTCTAATGAGCGTCCCCTTCCTGTGGTTTTTGTGGTGTTGCTGACAGTTTGACCTGTTCAATGTGCTCAGAACAGGACAAGGAGGGTGAAAGGGTTCAAGAGGTTTATGAAAGAAGTGATGAAAAAAGATGAAATACTGTAAGATGAAGAAATACAGTGTGTAAGAAAAAAGAGTCTTAAGCTTTCGATGAATTCTAAATATTGTTTAAATATTCTATTATTATTATTCTATTATTATTTGTGTATTTACAGTAAGAAAAAAATGTAACTATTAACTAGTCGTTTTAACTCAAAGAAAAACTAAAATATGACAATTCTGAAATGAAACAGGTCTGTGCTGACTAAATATTTAGAGGAAAGCAACAATGTAACAGACAAGACAGCAACAGACATCAATGATTCCAGATAGGGCCGTGACTTTATGTAGATAAAGAGTCTCTTCCTTCTGCTGGAGGAGTTGAGGCTGTTGTTTGGGTTGAAGGCACAGGCTGTCATACAGGCATGAGATATGGTAAGATATGAGCCTAAAACACCTTGTGGTTGGATTCTACCTTCAGACCAGAATGGTTGCTATGGTGGAAACGGGAACATCTTAATCTTGGGTTAATCTAGACCCTTGACAGTTGATGTAATCATGTTGTTCCTGTCTGGTTTTCAAACAAACAGGTTGGCTTTCCACACACTGTTGGCTACGTGGTTTTCAAGACATTGGTTTTCAATGTACTCAGGTAATCAAAAAAAAAAAAATTATTTTGATGAGTTTCTGCTTTATTAAGATTTGCTGACTGTTATCTCCTTGGGCGGTGGATTGCTAGCAGTTTAACTGCACGGAAAAAGCCCACACAAAGGTCTAAGGGTGAATAAACAGGGAGGAGTTGCCTCAGGCAGTGTTTGAGCAGTTAAATAATGAAGGACAGCCCCAGGCAAACGAATGTGCTGTGAACACATACACCAAGCTTAAGGAAGATTGGTTGTTGTTAGCAGTTCTATAAGTAAAAGTAAGTAAGAGTTCATGTGTGTAAGGGATGTGCATTTCATGTAATTTTATAGTTCCTCTCTCTCTTACCAAGCAATTAGCCTGTCTACACCGTTATAACAACACAGTGTGACGTGACATAATTAATCACAAAACACAGCCAGTCAGAACAGATCTCTCTGTATGCACACTCTCTCACATTTACAGTTCACACCAGCAATAAAATGCAGGATGGAAACGCATTGTGTAACACGTTTACAAAGAAAAACAATAGAAAAGCAGCATTCAAATGCAAAAAGACCTTTGCTCATCTTCGGAACACAAATTACGATATTTTTTATAAAATCTGAGAGTTTTCTGACCCTGCGTAAACAGCAACGCAACAACCACGTTCAAGGCCCAAAAAGGTGGTAAGGACGTTATTAAAATAGTGGTAGTTGTGTTGCTGTCTATACAGGATTAGAAAGCTCTTGGATTACATCAGAAATATTTGAATTTATGTTCCGAAGATGAATGAAGGTCTCACAGGTTTGGAACGACATGAGGGCGAGTAATTAACAACAGAATTTTCATTTTTGGGTGAACTGTCCCTTTAAATGAATAAATATTAATGTACAGCTTGTTCTTATTTAAATAGGGCTTTTGATTTTCTGTTTAAATCTTGACCTACTGGGATGCATGACTCTAACAGAACTATACAGTTGAGGTCAAACATTTACATACACCTTGCACAATCTGCAAAATGTTAATTATTTTACCAAAATAAGAGGGATCATACAAAATGCATGTTATTTTTATTTAGTACTGACCTGAATAAGATATTTCACATAAAAGATGTTTATAATCCATAAGAGAATAATTCAAATTTATTAGTATAGCGCTTTTTATGATACATATTGTTGCAAAGCAACTTTACAGCAAATTAAAGTTTTTACAATATATTTAGTAGTGGCTTACTAGTGGTGACTATGTCAAGTTGATGTACATATGGCAGAAATGTATGGTAAAGATCAATTAATGACATAATCAAACAGACAAAGAACACCATAAATTAGTAGCAAAATTCGGTAGTGCTGTATGTTGTTTCAGGGTTGGCATTATCTGAAGTCCTCTGAGGGCTTGGCATCATCTCTTCTTAAGTGTTCTAGATCCAGACTGAAGCTTGTGAATTCCTAGTTTCCACGGGATGTCAATCCCATGGCAGAAACAGAGAACAGATAGGAACATAATTAGTGTAGCTGCTGTTCAAAACAAGCAAAGAAAGATTTGTTCAACCACAGCTAAAAGATTAATAATGTGCATTTGATCAGATATAACTGCAGTAAAAGTTTTGAGATGCATTATTTGAATGCTTGGCTAAAAAGATGAGTCTTTAATCTAGATTTAAACAGAGAGAGTGTGTCTGATCTCCGAACGTTTCAGGAAGGCTATTCCAGAGTTTGGGAGCCAAATGCGAAAAAGCTCTACCTCCTTTAGTGGACTTTGCTATCCTAGCAACTACCAAAAGTCCAGAGTTTTGCGACCTTAGGAAAATAGCTGAATTTATGAAAACACTTATACATTTGATTCTTAATACCTGTGTTGTTACCTGAATGATCCACAGCTGTTTTTTTGTTTGTCTTTTTTTTTTGTTTTGTTTTGTTTAATGATAGTTGCTCATGAGTCCCTTGTTTGTCCTGAACAGTTAAACTGTCCACTGTTCTTTAGAAAAATCCTTCAGGTCCCACAAATTCTTTGGTTTTCTAGCATTTTTGTGTATGTGAATGCTTAAAAGAAGGTTCAAACGCTCACTGATGCTACAGAAGAAAACATTAAGAGCCGGGGGGTTAAAACTTTTTGAATTGGAAGATCAGGGTAAATGTAACTTATTTTGTCTTCTCGGAAACATGTAAGTATCTTTTGTAGCTTCTGAAGGGCAGTACTAAATGAAAAAACTATGATATTTAGGCAAAATAAGAAAAATGAACACATCTTCATTCTGTTCAAAAGTTTACACCCCCGGCTCTTAATGCATCGTGTTTCCTTCTGAAGCATCAGTCAGTGTTATGTGAATATGTGTGGGCCTGAAAAATTTAACTGCACTGTCAGATTACCATACCAAAGATGTATTCTATATCTAATCACAATCTTCAGTACGGCTTGATAGAACAACAACATGGTCTTACTGATAACACCATAAAGTCAACATTCCACGACAATGAACACTCAATATGAACACCAAGGTATTTGTAAGAGGAAACCTGTGTAATGGGAACATAATGAATGTAAACTAAACTGTGATCTCCAATTAACTTTGGTTTAAAGATCATCTTCTTAGTTTTCTTCACACTGACAACAAAATGATCTCTACACATATATGTGGTTTACCTGGTTCCATATTTGTAAGTATTCCACATTGTTTTTAGAATTCAGAGTAGTAAAATTATACTCAATAATATCCTTCTGTCGTCCCCTTGCTTTCCTTAACTGACAATTGAGCTCTTTTTGTATGATTTTCAACTCAACATAATCTTTGTTTTTTTTTCCCGATTAATGCCATCCTTAAGCTCTTTAGTTAAATATGACTTATTACTCGGATATAGACCAGTTATCTGTTTGTAAACATTTGGGGATGTATGCGCAGCATGGTTGCAGAAAACCCGGGAGAGATAGCCTTTACGGCTAGAGAATTACAAGGATACGGTACAAAATACTTAGATTTAAAAAGAGTATAGATTATATTGATTAGATGTCATTTTTCAAAATGTTATTCACATATTACAAGAGCTTGTCACCCAGTAATAAGCACTGTTATTCAACAAAATTGACGTTAGATAGAGGGATAGTCTTACAGATCCAAAAAGGGATGACGTTTTTTTGTGGGCGGTTCAAGTGGCAGTCTATGGAGCCATGGAATAAAAGAACAAAAAAAGGTAAATTTGGTTTTATATTTAAAAATTCTGACTTTATTTTCACAATTCCGAGATTATATCTCACAACTCTAGAGGAAAATCAGCTCATCATTCTCTCTTTTCCCCTCGGCTCAGAGTTTATATCCCACACTTCTGGATTTTTTCCCCCTCAGAACTAACAAACTCTCTTGTTTTGTTAAATCGAGTTATAAAATCAGAATTAGGAGATATAAACATGCATTTGTGAGAAAAAAAAGTCATAATTATGAGATAAAATTAAAAAAGTTACATAAAAATGTTAATAGTAATAGGTTTAAATAATATGTCATGCTGTAACTGTAGGGCTAATAAAATACGCCCCCTATGAACAGCATATGTGAATATTACGTAGACCTATTGTTTAAATCAAATTTATGCTTTAAAAGTAGAGTAATCATAGCAGTTTTACTCCATAGTCTGTCCATTTAAACGTCTGCGCTTAACTTCAAATGGCGTCTTTGACTACAGTATTCTATACAAATTATTTGCATTCCGATTTTGATCATCAAAAGGCACAAAAATTTTTGGATTTTACCCATTTACAACGTGCAGCTGCAAGTAACATCACTGTGTCGTCTACTCAAAATTGGTCTATACGATAACATTCTTTTTAGTAAGTACCCACGCAGAAATTTATATAGTCCGTTAAAGTCTTTGTAGTCTCATCAACGTCCATATTATTAATAATTGTTATGACAATTATTAGAACAAACAAGGGATTCATGAGCAACTATCACTAAAGAATAAACAGCTGTGGATCATTCAGGTAACAACACAGTATTAAGAATCATGCACACACACCGTATGTAAACTTTTGAACGGGGTCATTTTTATAAATTCAACTATTATTTTCTCTTGTGGACTATATGTAAACGTCTTCTATCTGAAAAATCTTATTCAGATCAGTACTAAATAAAAAATTACATGCATTTTGTATGATCTCTCTTTTTTTGGTAAAATAATTAACATTTCGTAGATCCTGCAAGGTGTATGTAAACTTTTGACCTCAACTGTATTACATGAATGCCTACAACAATCAAACACTTAAAGAAAAATCAATTTCCATAAGTTCAGTGTTTTTTTTTGTTGTTGTTGTTGTTTTTTTTTAAATAGTCGACTTATTGGTCAGGAATGAGTACTGGTTTTGTCGATTATTTGTGCGCAATTTACATTGTGTGTGTCACAAGAAGGGGAGGCCATGGCAGGGTAAACACCACTTCCTGTTTTGTCCCAGCTGCTGAGGAAGTGTGTGTGTATATATACTGAAGGGTATATTTACCACAGGAGCCAACATTAAGCCAGTCCAGGGCAACACCACAACCCACACACATACACAATCAACCTTAAGCAATAACACACATACACATATATACTCTGCAGAGAAACCACAGCAGAGAGGTGAAGAGGATGGAGAGATAGATGAGGTGGGGAGTGGGGAAATGTGTGCTGGGTTTATCTCTGATACAGTTAACTTCCTCTAACACCACCACAGTGGTGTGGTAATAACAGAGGTAAGGATACACATCCACACACACACACACGTTCTCCTATTCCTCTTCTAAGAAGCTACTTGCTCAGAACTCCTAACAATACAGAGAAAGTTAACCCTCACTAAACTTACTAAACTAAGAACATATGGCTACTCTCTTATGACATTCAAAACAACAAAGGGTATACAGAATGATGGACAGGAAGTGATGGTGTGATGTCAATACATGAACCTTGACTAACAGCCTTAAATGAACTTTGACTGTTGCTTTGAGGATTATTTGAAGACCACGTGAAATTGTTTGAAAGACGCAAATTTCTTCCTTTGCTGATCCAATTCCTATTAAAGCAGGATGTTTGGACAGGAAATACTGTAAACAAGCCAATAGGCTTTAGTTACATCACAGTTGTGAACCATGATTTGTTACTTGCAAGTCTGGTGTGAATTAAGGGGCGGGTCATTCCCATTCTAGAAAGCTTCTGATTGGACAAAAATCTGTGTAGTGCAGGATGAGTCATCACTACTTTTGGTCAATTGTCCTATTTTCCTATTTCAATTGTCCTTAAATTATTAGACGTGGGCTAAAGCTAGTTTTGATTTTAAGGAATCTTTAAAGTCATTTTACTTACTTTACTGTGCTTTGCTTTGTTACATTTGATTTGGAGATGCACAGTTTATCTGTACCATTTGAGTTGCTGGTCATAAGAGTTTTTAAAATTTATCAGTATAGACCAATTTGGAGTAGACATCACAGTTACGTCACTTGCAGGTGCACACGCATTGTGGTGGCAGAAAAACACTGGTAACAAATGTGAGTGAAATGAGAAAACTCCATGGAATACGAGATCAAATGTATTGTTGTGCCTTTGGATGTCAGAATGGGGATGCAAATCATTTTAATAGAATACTGTCAAAAAACGTCATTTAAAGCTAAACGCAGATGTTTAAACGAACAGACTAATAGATGAAATCTGCTATGATTACTCTACTTTTAAAGTATAAATTTGATTTAAACAATAAGTCTACATAATATTCACATATGCAGTAAATAGAGAACATTATATTAGCCCTACATTTATAACATTAAATACTATTTAAACCTATAACATTTTACATTTACCTATTTTATCTCACAATTCAGATTTTTTTTTCTTGCAAATGTAATTGGTCTATAGGCCAATTCAGTGTTTGCAAACAGTGATGATGTTTTTTTTGTGGGCGGAGCCTATCTGGTGGCAGAAATTTTCAGTTTTTCGACATTGAGATTTATACATCATCTGAAAGCTGAATAAATAAGGATATGACAATATTTGGCTGAGATACAACTATTTAAATATATCTGGAATCTGAGGGTGCAAAAAAATCTAAATATTGAGAAAATCACCTTTAATGTCCAAATGAAGTTCTTAATAATGCATATTACTAATCAAAAAAATAAGTTTTGATATATTTACTGCAGGAAATTTACAAAATATCTTCATGGAACATGATCTTTACTTAATTTCCTAATGATTTTTGGCATAAAAGAAAAATCAATAATTTTGACCCACACAATGTATTTTTGGCTATTGCTACAAATATACCCCAGCGACTTAAGACTGGTTTTGTGGTCCAGGGTCACATTGCATTTGCGAGAAAAAAAAGTCAGAATTATGAGATAAAATAGGTAAATGTAAAATGTTATAGGTTTAAATAGTATTTTATGCTGTAACTGTGGGGCTAATATAATATGTTCCCTATTAACTGCATATTTGTGACCCTGGACCACAAAACTAGTCATAAGGGTCAATTTTGTGAAATTGAGATCTATACATTATCTGAAATCTGAATAAATAAGCCTCCCATTGATGTATGGTTTGTTAGGATAGGACAATATTTGGTCGAGATACAACTATCTGAAAATCTGGAATCTGAGGTTGCCAAAAAGTCTAAATATTGAGAAAATCACCTTAAAGGTTGTCCAAATGAAGTTCTTAGCATGCATATTACTATCCCATTTTCCCATTTTACTCCACTTGTTACCAGTGTTTTTCTGCCACCTCAAATTTTGTCATTTTTTTAAGAAATTCAAACACTAAATACTGTTTTGTGGCTCTTTAATGTGTCGTTACGGATTGCGGTAATACATGAATTGATCATTTCTTTGAACCGATGAACCGATCATTCTATTTTACTGGTTATAGCACAAAACAAACTAGAGTTAACTTCAGAAGGTATCTTGTTTCAACCATGGAAAACTGTCAACAAACAGCGTTTTTCAAGTTCAAGACCACCAATGTTAATCTGCCCTTCTGTCGGGTTTGTTTAATGGACAAAATGGTGGATTTGGCGTAATGATTGGTCAGATCACCTGTCAATCAAGCTCATGGCGAAGGGTCATTTGTGCCTGCTCATTTTCCAATTTTTCAACCTTTACAGTCATCTAACACTCATTAGCTCAGTAGTTCACTGAAGGGATAGTTCACCCAAAATCACACCCTCATGTTGTTCCAAACCTGTATGAATTTCTTTCTTCTGTTGAACAAAAAAGAAGATATTTTGAAGAATGCTGGTAATTAAACAGCTGCTGGCCATTGATTCCCATTGTATATTTTCCATAACATGGTAACAATTCAATGGCTGCCAGCTACCAGTGACTGAATGATAATATTTATCATATATCTGTGAATCATATTTTGTTGTAGAAAGCCTATTGTAGTGCAGAAAGCTTTACACAAGAGCTCAGGCAGATTCTGAACGTTAGTGTTGTAATGTTGCACTGGACCCACTGGTTACAAAAGGATACTGTTTCAGAGCACAGCGTACAACACACTACACCATCAAACGGCATGCTGTAGGAATAAGCCAGATACACAAAAAAGGCTTAGCCTCAAGACCCCACTTTATCTGCTCATACAGCGTCTAATCACTCTCCTGCATGAATATTTCACCATTCAAAACAAAAGGCTGGAAGCTCAGCGCACTGGAATCACTGGCAACAGACAAGCACTCGGTCCTGGAACATTCCGGGTGTGGAACTATCAGCTATCTGCTCATTAAATATGCAGCGGGAGGTGTGAGGGGTCACAAAGGACACCATATCAGGTTTCATTTTTGTTGTCCTCATCCATTTCCTTTGTTCTGCTGTCTTGTGTTTGACCAGCCACTGACACTTGCGTCACTTGTACAAGACTACACAAGAATATTCTGTGTCTCAGTCAACAAAACTGGGCAACTACATTTCGCAAAAAGGCAGAGGCTGTCAGCACTATATATAACTGGATAATCATGTTCACCTCACCTGCATGATAACAGATGTTTAGAAATATTACAACAACCTCTAGGTTCATTCCAGGCCTTTGGTGTATAATTACCACATGCCAAAAATTCCCCTCAGGGATCAGTAAATAAATAGAAATCAATCTATCTGTTCAGCATGCATAAATAAATATCATGTATTACAAATTATTCTTGCACAACATTTGTTTTGCTCAAATGTTCAACTTGATTATGCAAGTGATGCATGAATAAGGCGGAAAATGTCTTAAGATGATCTGCCATCAGCATGTGTTTTCACAGGGTGATGAACACAAACATTTTCTCCCATCTGGACACCCAGATGGTGTCAGGATAAAGGCATGATAAGGATATACCCAAAGACCTCCATCATGCAGGTCAAAAACAGCACAGAGCACTAAAAGCGTTATGTGTCACTACGCATCTTAATCAAACTTGACAACAAAGCAAACTCTCAGACAGTAGTCATGCATGAGGACATACAGCTTTTGTCACATGTCAGTGAAAAATTACCTCCATGCTGACAAGAAAACGTATGCAGGAATGTTCTCAAAATCAACTGAGTCCTAAACGATTTGTTAAATCCACACAGGTGCCACATTCTTACTGTTTAAAACTGAATTAAGATCACAAGCATGCAGGTTTACACAAGATATCACATAGCTCGAAGACAGGCTACTATTATAAGTTCTCTGCAAATGCACAGGGGGGAACTGAAAAGGTAAGTGTTAGAGTACCTGTATGGTTCTTCACAACTTCATTGTTTTTCAATGGGGTATACACAGCATAAGCTCAGTAAAAACAGAGTTTTCCAAAGGCTGTGTTTGTGCTTCATTTTTTCTGTGCTTGTGAAGATGTCATGTAATATTACAGGCTGATTTATCCTTTGTTAACTGAAAGCTCCATTAGTTTCTTCAGGCTGATCTTTCAGAACTTGGCAGTATAATATTTACTGAGGAAGTTTCACCAGATTCTAGAAGATTACAGAATTTATGAGAGATGCAAAGAGTTTCTGTATATTTTAATCTAGATTCGTTCTACTTCACCTGACATTCTGGTTATTACTGTCGTCATTGAGTTGTCATTCTTTGTCTGTCTGTAATGTAGGCATACGGAATGCGGAAAACGCAGACGGAATCGCAGAATCCAGTCATAAAAATGGAATTTACTGCATAATGTTATGGAACTTGCCAAATATTTGATGAGAAATCAGTAGGTCAGTACACTTAAAACAAAAAGCCATGGACTAGTGTCTGAATATTAAGCCACAAAATACTTTTTAAATGTGAATCCTCCATGTTTTGCGTGTGAATGAATGCCACAGATGCTCAGATTAGTTTACTACACACAACTACACACAAAATAAAAGTTCTTAAGGTTTAACTTTAAGAAAGTGTAACAGAAATATATAATTGATGTAATGATAGCTCTACTACTAAGTTTTTTTGTTTTTGTTTATATATATATATATATATATATATACAGGGGTTGGACAATGAAACTGAAACACCTGGTTTTAGATCACAATTAGTATGATATTGGGCCTCCTTTTGCAGCTAATACAACATCATTTCATCGTGGGAGGGACAAATACAAGTCCTGCAAAGCAGCCAGAGGGATTTTGAGCCATTTTCCTCTTGCAGAACAGTGGCCAGGTCACTATGTGATGCTGATGTGGGAAAACGTTTCCTGACTCGCTCCTCCAAAACACCCCAAAGTGGCTCAATAATATTCAGATCTGGTGACTATGCAGGCCATGGGAGATGTTCAACTTAATTTTCATGTTCATTAAACCAGTCTGTCACCAGTCTTGCTGTGTATTGGTGCATTATTATCCTGATACAGAGCACTACCTTCAAGGTACAATGTTTGAACCATTGGGTGCACATAATGAAACTTTACACTCTGCTCTAACTGGTGTAATGTACAATAAGTGAAGATTGGGCACCAGACAGCGCAAATATAGCCATGAAACCTCCAATACTATATTGGCGAGTGTTTCAGTTTCATTGTCCAACCCCTGTATATATAATGTAGGAAAAAGTGAAGAGGACGCAGAAGATCTCGATGAAGATGTTTTATTGCAGCATAGCAGTGGCAAAATACATGTTGTACCTTGGGTTCAGTTGGAGTTGGAATGAACCCAGAACATCCTAATCTCAAACCTTTTATACAGTTACAGTTTACTACCCTTAATGTAAATTAAGTTGCTCCTTTCGTAACAGCTGTGGTCTGTATGTTAATTAAGTTCCTGCACCCCTTTGTGTGAGGTGGTTCTCCGTGTCTCACACCCGCTCCCATTCTACAACTGGTCACCTTTTGCTTAGGATGTGATTATCCCAAATGGTCTAGAAACAACATAACTGTTGTTTTTCATCTTCTCTATAATAATTCAGCCATTTTGGTTAATGAGCATGATTAAACATATATTGTGTATATTATGCATATATATTAATTATTAAGAGATGCTTTTGATTAGTAATTTTAATAAAACCATTAAAATGGAATCCAGAAAATTATTGGAAAACTGAATTTGGTTACGAAAAAAAAAATTTAAATTGAGGGGGAAAAATTATTCATAGGGCGCTAAATGTAATTTTTAAATTTTTAATTAAACTTTTAATAAATTGCTGATAAATTGTGTAAGTTTCATTATTTCAATTCATTAGACATGCTTTTGATTAATAAACTGTGTATATAAAAATATATCTATAGGGAGAGAAATGTCTAATTTTAAATGAACCAATTCAAACAGACAGCAAATTTTCTCAGATAATAAAATCTGTATGAAACATGTAGGCACATCCACTACTGCAGAGATGACGAGTCAGTTTTGCCGACTTCATCTCAAGCCGAAAACAAAGAAAGCACTTGTTTATCAATAAATTAATAAAACAGCAATGGAGTCTCCTTGCTGATTTTCTCTATCACATTCATAATTATTATATCTGCCGGTGCGCAAGCTTTTTTGTGTGTGCTTGAGCGCTCATTAGGCTATGTAGGCAATTAAAGGCTCATTATTATTAAATATATGGTTTATTAATAAACATGCAACTAATAGTCAACTAATGCTTAAAATGAATGACTACTAGTCGACCAGAAAAAACAAAATTACCGTCATATCATTTACAAACAGAAACTTAAATCTCTTCACAGCAACCCATCAAAATAAAAGTTCAGTTTAACTTTAAGAAACTGTAACAGAAATATATTACTTAATGTAATGATAGTACTTCGACTAAGTTTTCTTTTTTTTAACAGAATTTATTTACCAGAAAAATGTAAGTACACAACACAGTATTTCTAAAAAAAAGAAGAAAAAAAAAAGATAATACATTAGGTATATATATATATATATATATATATATATATATATATATAAAATATTTAGAGATGCTTTTAATTATTAAATTTAACGAAACCATTAAAATGGAATCCAGCAAATTAATGGAAAACTGAATTTGGTTACGAAAAAAAGGGCGCTAAATGTAATTTTTGTTAAACTTTTAATAAATTTTTAATAAATAAAAAAAGAAAAATGTAAACAGAACTTGGAAAATAATAAAACAGAATTTGGGGGGGGGGGGGAAATATTCAGATTTCATAAGGCCCTAGTAATGTGTATGGTATTTGCTCTTTAGATTTCAGACAAAGTTTTGAAAATGTTATTTTTGTTATAAAAATTGGACTATGCTGACAGAAGTATGTTTAAATTTACCTCTCTCAAGAGCCTTATCAAGTTATTATATAAAAAACATCACAGTAAATACATTTTATATGTTATAAACTTGTTTCAATATATTATTACTTATCATTATTTGAAGGACATTCAAACAGTTAAGATATCATTACCTACAAGTTTTAAGAAGTTTTAACTACACTCTTAAAAATAAATGTGCTTCACGATGCCATAGAAGAAGCTTTTTTGTCTAAATGGTTCCATAAAGAACCTTCTTTGTGGCGTAAGAAGGTTCTTCAGATTATAAAATGGTAAGAAAGAGATGGTTCTTTAAAGAACCGTTGACTGAATGGTTCTTTGTGGAACCAAAAATAGTTATTCTATGACATCGCTGTGAAGAACCTTTTAAAGCACCTTTATTTTTAAGAGTGTACCCCATACATCAACAACAAGTGTGTCACACTGTGAAAGATTAATAAAACAACTAAGGCTGAAATATGTTCCAAAAACTCATCAGATTGAATTGATCTGGAACCAGGGGAGAAAAAAAAATCATTCCCTTGTTTCTAATATCTATGAGACAGGTAGTTGATTAAGTTCTGAATGAGTTATTTTGCACCTAAGTTTAAATAAATTATCCTTTTAGACTCAGGATCAAATTCAAAAGTTTAAAAGTTACAGTATGTTTTCAAAGCACATCAAGAATTTAAAAGGAAGGAAATATGATTCTTTATACCATGACCCTTTTAAAATAAATAATTGCTTCAGGCAAATAGTATGTGTAGGCAAACAAAAGAAGAAAAACAAGCTGAACAACAGAGAAATTTTATACTCTGCTGTACTTTCTCAAATAAAAAAGTTTTCATATTTAAACTGTTTATATTTCCCGTCTTTGTGTCTTATTCTAGGCCCCAAAATGACAATTGTTTTGCTGTTAACATGGATTCAACTGAACAATAAGTTTGCCACAGTGTGTTCAGTCTTGTTCACTCACATTGAGTTTTTTTCCCACTCTCATTACAAAGAAACCCAATGAACTTGTGTTTGTTTACTCAAATACCGTTTTCCATTTTCTTTGCAAAGTGACTCCTTGAATGTGTGTTATACTAAATTATACACATCAGAAGTTCTATCTGTGTCTTTAAAGAGTTCCCCCTCAGATGAACTTTAAAAATATTTTCTTTTCTTTTAGCTAAATCCATGGGATCTCACTCTTTATTAGTTTTCTGCTGAGAGCATCTACCTTCATGGTATTTCCAATAATAAGTTGTGGGTAAAAAGGAAGTTGTTTTCTGAGCGCTGAGAGGCCGTTTTATTAAAACAGGATTCAGTCAGGAATGCTCTCTGGAACTCCAGAGGCCACTTGGGAAGCTTTCAGGCACACAAAGCGTGTACAAGTGCTGCCACGCTTCATCATATTCAGCCCTTTCATTCAAGGTAATTTATTCACAAGTTCCATGAGATCCTATTTAGGACAGGTTAAATGAGCCGTGAATTTAGCTACACAATGTTAAGCAATAAACATCTCACCAAGAAAGTGTGTTTCTGTATAGACAAGCTTTAGGCATGGGCAGTTCTGGGGGAACGGGCGGATAATTTGAAATATCTTTGTTTGGCAGTATTTTCACAGACCACAGAGGATATTGGCTAAAGTTTGACCTTTTTTTTCTGCTTGACCCAACAGATCAAGAGATGACGCATGTAGGTTCTACTAAATATAGGGCTTGTTGGGCAACAGGTGTTACCGCACCATTAAATAATGAACAAGGTAAGTTAAGATGATCTAAAGAGCGTGATTTGCCACTTAATCTGGAAACTCAACCTGTGCTAAAAGATATCTACTCAGAATAGGCTTTTTTTTTTTTTTTTGGCATTTGCGTTAAGATATTTGTATGTGTGTAAGTTGTCAACAGGCAGTTGATTATATTTAATTTTTCAGTTTCAACTAGGACCAATCTAACCAGCAGCAACCTTGGTGTTTGAGGCGAGGCTATCTATTTATCTGACCAATGGCAGACAAGGTCATGTTCTGGAAACCTGTTTTCCTAAAGGGTCATTATTTTTGTTTTGATTTAAAGTTTTGCGTATTTGTCTACATTATAGTTGATTGCAAATTTGAGATTTTAAAACTCTGCCTCAAATATTCAGTCTAAATTTGGCCTTTTTTAATAAAACGATTAGTATTGTTTTTCTACTTAAAGGGATGAGCGTGTCATTTTTGGGTCACAAAAATAATGACCCATTAGGAAAACAGGTTTCCAGAACATGACCTTGTCTGCCATTGGTCAGATAAATAGATAGCCCCGCCTCAAACACCAAGGTTGTTGCTGGTTGGATTGGTCCTAGTTGAAACTGAAAAATTAAATATAATCAACTGTTGCCAGTAGTGCATAATTATTGTTTCATATTTCTATTTGTTGAGTGACTGAACGATGAATGTTCAATTAAGGTTTTTGAGGAAAACGTTCCAGGATTTTTCTCCATACAGGCCACGTACACACTGCAAGTTTCAGTAGTGATAACCCCATTTAAATGCGGGACGAGTCCCGTAAATTATCGTTCCATGTGTGTACGGAACAGCAGTCACTCTCGCATTTATTACCATAACAACATTTTGGCGTCTTGCGGGAGTGAATAAGAATTCAGCCATTTGGTATCTGCCATTTTTTGGCTAATGACTGTTTTTGTCCGACGATGTTAACTAAACTATCACTGTTAGACGTGCTGTTTTGTTTATGCTCAGGAAGCTGCTTAAGAGAGCACTGTCTTGCAGTGTTGCCATGTTCTCATATTTACAAGCGCCTTTTGGCATGTTGTTTGGTCTTAGCTCATAAAGCTAGGCACTTTATGGAGTTAATAAGGTGGTCTGTTGCAGATTTTTTTGGTGTTATAAAACAAAGTATTCGGGTATTTTAGTGTTTTTTGTGCTTGTCCTCGTTTGTGTTCTTTTTGTCCTATAAAGATGTGGCAACACTGACACTTAACCGCAGGGCTTGTGAACGCAACTAGCCCCGTGTCAAAATGTGCCAAGGTTAAAACTTCTTTCGCTGTTATTTTCTTGAATTTAACATACAGACAAATACACATTTCTGATGCACGTTTTTACATACGTCATTAACAAGTTGTTCAGTTCAGTTACATACACACTGAGTAGAATCTCTGTAAATGCGGTTGTCACTACCTGTATTATTCGTGAGTTAATGCGGTTGTCGAATACGGTTGTCAGGCCCGTATTTTAGTGAATTATGTGTGTACAGAATGCGATTAAAGGAGTAGTTCACTTCCAGAAAAAAATGTACAGTTAATGTACTCACATTCTTGTCATCCAAGATGTTTCTGTCTTTCTTTCTTCAGTTGTAAAGAAATTATGTTTTTTGAGGAAAACATTTCAGGATTTCTCTCTATATAAATGACTTCAATGGTGCCCCCGAGTTTGAACTTCCAAAATGCAGTTTAAATGCAGCTTCAAAGGGCTCTAAACGATTCCATCCGAGGAAGAAGTGTCTTATCTAGCAAAACGATAAAAAAAAAAAATGTACAATTTATTTACATTTTAACATCAAATGCTCGTCTTGGTCTAGCTCTTCGTGAACTCTGTGTTTTCTGGTTCAAGACAGTTAGGGTATGTTGAAAAACTCCCATCTCATTTTCTCCTCCAACTTTAAAATCGCCCTACATCGCTGCTTTACCTTTTATTTGTAAAATAAAGGGCGTTTGACCTTCTTTGAATGTTCACTTTGTAAACACTGGGTCGGTACTTCTGCAGCAATGTAGGATGATTCTGAAGTTGGAAGAGAAAATGAGATGGGAGTTTTTCGACATACCCTCTAACTCTAACTGTCATGAATTGGAAGAGAACACAGAGTTCAGGCAGAGCTAGACAAGATGAGTGTTTGAGGTTAAAAAGTATATAAATTGTAATTTTTTTTTAGAAAATAACCGATCGTTTCATTAGATAAGACCCTTCTTCCTTGGCTGGGATCGTTTAGAGCCCTTTGAAGCTGGATTTAAACTGCATTTTGGAAGTTCAAACTTGGGGGCACTATAGAAGTCCATTTTATGGAGAGAAATGTTTTCCTCAAAAAAACATAATTATTAAGTACATTATTTGTACATTTTTCGTTCTGGAAGTGAACTACTCCTTTAAGGTGTAAAAGGTGAATTGACAGCCGAATTTACGAGCTGTGCCTACATGGCCATAGTAGACTTCAATAAGGGACCATCAGGTTGAAAGTCTAAAGTTTCAGTTTCAGTGCAGCTTCCAAGGGCTCTACACGATCTCAGTTGAGAAATAAGGGTTTTATCTAGCAAAACAATTAGTCATTTCGTAATGTGTGATGTCAAGTTAGTGCAAGATGAGCATTTTGGGTTAAAAAGTATATACATATTTTTTTTATTTTTTTTTTGAAAATACCAGACTGTTTCATTAGATAAGACCATTCTTCCTCGAGTGGGATCGTGTAGAACCCTTTGAAGCTGGATTGAAACTGCAATTTAGACCTTCAACCTGCTGATCCCCATTGAAGTCCATTATATGGAGAAAAATCCTGGAATGTTTTCCTCAAAAACTGAAGAAGAACTGAAGAAAGAAAGACATGAACATCTTGGATGACATAGGGGTGAGTAAATTATCAGGAATTTTTTATTCTAGAAGCAAACTGATCCTTTAAAGAATGCAAAGCCAAAGGTTCAACACTGAAAACTTAACTGTAAAAGGTTACACACACTTTAGTAATGCACGGTTACACATTATAAAGTTTAAGGCATATTTGCATAAATTAATGATAGCGAAAATATAGATTTGAATAAAAGCACAGAAGCCAGTATTTTTGGTTAAACATTAAATTATTGAAGTTTTTCCTTGCAGTTACACACAGTCACTTGTACTATTTTAAAATATGTAGTTGTATGTATTCCAGTGGGCCAACAGTATTCTATTCATGCAAATGCACACAAGTCAGTAAACCTCCATGACGTATGTTCATACCATAAATTACATTCTTTAAGCGAGATAAAGAAAATACACACGCACAAAAAACATCCTGCGGAGCATCCTGGCTAGAAAACAGTAAATTGTAAACTCATATACACACTCAGAAGAAGAGTGTCACCTTTTATCATATCACTGAGCATTCTTATGGACATCATACAAACATCCTGTTTCTCTGGATCCACACCGGACAAGGAAATCAACTTTCCTTCCTCCACAATCTATTCACAAGCTAACAACCCAAAACCATCACAGACGCTAACGCACAAGCACACAAATAAACATCGGAAGAAAAACGTACTCGCTTTGGTGCACGCACACACTAAAGCTTCAGCCAGTAAAAAGACATTTCTTTTCACACAAATTACAGTCTATGGATGTCTAATTTTCCTGGAAATCTCCATAGCTCTCGTTCTTGTCATAAACAATTGACTCGCTCATCCATAACAAAGCTAATCCAAAGAAATTAGTATAATAGTTTCACACTCACTTCATATTCAAATTCCTAGCTGTCACATCCTGCATTGCGAACTCAGAACAAAAAAATCTTATTGTTATCCAAGCCCATTTATGCTCAAATAGAGCTGGTTTTCGTACTCAAACTTGCACACATCATAAAAATGTCTTTCTTGAACAAAAAGCCCTTTTTTGTCCGCTAACAGTTAACCCACATATGTAATTAGTCTAAATGACAAATAAATTGTACTTGGCCAACACTGACAATGTTCTTACAATGCCAAGCCCTGACTAATAGAAGCAGCTGAAATAAACAAATCAGAAATGAGTTGTCACGTCTGCTCACTATCTAATGCCTACTAAAATCGGTGGACCTGGGGATTTACTGAATTTTCCACACACAATGTCAAAAGAGTGTGCGTGTGTATAAGCGGTACTGTGGGGGTGGACTATTGTCTCTTCATTAGTTTGCTTGTCTTTTCCGTTCAAGATTGTTTTTCTCAAACACAGCTGTGTGGATGAGTGGAATGTGACGTGGGAGACTCACACTCGTGGAACTGACAACCTGAGAGCTACCACTTCCCGTACAGCTGGAGAGGCACTGACTTCACACAGGTACAAGCTTCATTCACTATGTCCGTTTGTCCTCTCAGGGAGAGTATTTATTAAAGAATAAAAGACAAACATCCTGAAATCCATCCTGAACTCTCTCCAGCTCTCTAAACCCTTATTCAGATGACATCATGCTCAAGATTTGAAATTGTAAGTGAGTTTTATCACTGACGGGTCTTATCGCTCCCTACAGACCTCCCCGAGCCAGCTGTGGCAACACGCTCCCAACGCAGAGAGAGAGAGGACACATCCTGTCCAACTCGCTGCACTTACTATAACCTGTGAGTCTGTATTGTTTGTGGAGCAAAATTGCATCAGTCTGATTGAGGTAATCCCCAGATCGCAGCTGCTGATAGCTGGAATAGCACTAATTGTTTATGAGAAGCCTAATTAAGGCCTATTCGGATGCGACTAGTTTTCCAGGGGGACGTTAGAAAAATTAATTTCACAAACATACTTTGGGATTTTAATCCCGTGCAAATCTACCAAGTCTGTGTTTTTCTCACACAACCTCTGTAAAAATTCCAGAGCAAATTACCTACTGTTATTCGGGAAACTCTGAGAAATCTAATCCTATCCGAATGCAAATGTCTGTTATTGCTGATATTGTATTATCCCAACGCTTGTCCTCATTTATTTTTGGCCTACCTGAGCTACTATTTGCGCACCAATCTTACGCATCCTGCATCTTTCACTATGGATGGTATCGGACGAAAAAATAAAATAAAAATAAAGTAAGGACAGACAAATCACGGAAACTGCTAAGACTGGCCATTTTAACATCAGAGTCAGGTAAGATACTTGTCATAACATTTTTATTTAACCTGCACACTGTCACAGCTGTTAAGTTATTTACCAATAATTGTCTTTCACGATTCCTATAACCTGAGCTAATGACGAAAACGTACCTGTGGCAACGTTTTCGCAAGATGCGAAATATGTACCGCTATGTACGTTTCGTGACATATTCGATGTGAAATGTCCACCGAGTGGCGCTAAAAGAATGTTCATTTCCACCATGTGATCATGGTTTTGTACGTGTCACTGCAGTTCTAACTTGAAATGTCCGCTGAGTGGTGCTCAGGGTTGACAGGTTTTCACAACAAAACCCGCCCAGTTGCGTTTCGAGGGGGGTCTCCCATTAAAAATCACTTTCCGGGGGATAAATTACATGTTTTTTTGTCGGGGTCCCTCTGGTAGATTCGTATTTCAGGGGATAAATATGACATTATTGGGGTCGCTTCAACCCCTGGACGTTAAAAACAATCCGCGGCAATAGTGTTAAAGTAGCCCAATTCCACAGGAAAACTGAAGATTTGATTTAAAATAACGTTAGATTTAAAAATGTTTGATTTAAAATAACGTACTATCTGTACTACACCTAAACCTACCGATAGTATGAACAAAAGCAAATGTGACATAAAAACGCAATCGCAGCATGCCATTTTAAGCTTGTTTTTTAATCTCTCATCTTTCAGCTCTTTCACCGTGAGTCATGTTTTTTCACAGTATTCATACCCAATATTTTCATATCTTAAGTGCAATTCCGTGCCGGCTGAGCTACCGAGCAAGCTTGTTGCGTCCCGAAAGCGAAATATATGGCACTGTAATCATAACGGTGTGTGGAAACTATTACAAGTGCTCGCTGTTTTACCGCCTCTAGTGTTCATTTCTGTTGAAAACTGCAGTGATATGTACTTATTGGTACGTATTTCGCATCTTGTGAAAAAGTTCCCACAGATACATTTTCTTCATGAGATCAGGTAAAATTAATAAGAGAATAAAACACTTCTTATTAATCCAATTTTTCACGGAAAAAGCAATTATTTTAGGTGGTGACCGTTTTGTATGAATTCGAATGATGTGAAGCGTACTAAAACATGATTCTCAGAAAAAAAAAAAAAAAGCATGAACGCCTGTTCCTCTACATAACCGTCACTGGAACATGAATAGATTGTACAAAAACCTTCCAATTAAAATTGTACAGATTCATATAATCAACCACCAATTCGCCAAAATGTAAAATTGACATTTAGAAATGTATTAGCAAATTACTAAGCATATATTTTGAGATCAGATTGCTTATATGCATTATAAAGTTCAGATTATATGCTTAAATGACATCTGTTTTGTGTCAAATTAGTGTTTAAAATAATTAGCCAGATGACGGCTGTAGTTAAAGGTGTTAAAATACCTAGGTTTCTATGTAAGTACCGGTACTTCTGATTGGTTTGAAATAAAGATATTTGATTAACATATAATATGTATCAAGAGCAATCACTCAGTATCATTATCTCATTTTTGACTGAGATGGCTTTTAGGGGGTTTTGCATCTAAACTCCTTCATATATATATATATATATATATATATATATATTATTTATTTATTTATTTTATTACTTTTGAAACTCAAATGTGGACAGAGAATAAAGCCACAATCAAGATTAATTAAAAATATCACCAAAATGTAACAATCAATAACAGCCTATTAAAAGGTTAAAATTCTAGTTAATTTTTATTTCTTAATGTGAAACCATTTGTCTACCCCTCAATGTTGCATTCCCAATTTAATATCAATTACAATTTGGCTTGAGCTTTATTCAATTATTGTCTGCTTTATGCAGCCCTAACAAACATTAATGTCATAATGTCTCATTTGAAATGTATCGCCTATACATCATGTCTTCAGCTAAAAGATCGGTACCGTTGAGATGCTGTTTCTGCTTTGTTTCCATCACATAAACTATGCCACATCAGTGACTCGTTGTTTTAATTAAAGTCTAACATGAAACGGATGGAACATATTCCATTTACATCAGTTAGATTTAAAGGTGCACAGAGTTTTGCAAAGTATCATGCAATAACAAAACGACAAAACAAACGTTTTTAGTTACCAATGCAGTTGCATAAATGTGCTATTCACACACAACATGATTAATTTATTCTGTGAGAGTAAGTGTCCAATAACAGAGAGGATAGATGAAGTAAGTAATATTAGGCTGGTCATGTGATCTCAACATGGTGCTTCATCTGAAATCTTGTCATTATTGAGGGTGCAATTATTGTCTTGTAACCAATTATTGTCTTGTACTGATTCCTATTCTATATATTATTCTTTGAGTGTAAGTGTTTTAACTGGCCACTATTTTAACTGGCGTCTTCATTCATTAAACATATTTTCAAAAATACTAGGTTCATTTCCTTCTGTGTAACACCAAATGCAGCTTTAAGTTCCATTTGTATAAAAAAAAAATTGTTATGGTATGTTTTTCAGTTTTCTCTATGACCTGGTTTTGACATTAAAGATGCCAACAGGGAGATACCATCTCAAGGTCTTCAAAACATCACCTTTTTACACTGGGCTGCACTCTAAACACAGACCATCACAATGTGAAACCACAACACAGCTGAGTCAAGGTACAGCTGTGAATGAAGCCTCAACCCTCACACATGAAGTGAAGCATTCACAGGGGTTTGAGAACTGTTGATTTACAAATGTTACTTTAGAATGGAACTTAATTTGCATGCTTTTATGTTAATGTGGCCAAACGACAGAGGCTCCTCATAATTCACCGTGATAATCATCTGCAAGTCTTTTAGAGTTTAACCCTTGTCCTTTTCAGTTTTGTTTTGTTTTTTTATCAATTTGCCTGTGTTATTGCCAGGTGCATAAATTTTGGCACAGGTGTGTATTTTTATTGGAAATTTACTGTTTCACCCCCATTTCCTTTAATAAATCTTTCTTGCACTAGGTACAAAAAACAGTTCCTCTCAGGACCTTAAGGACAAAAATATTTCCATTGAAATCCATTAAAACTGCTATTTTTAATCACAGTGCCATTTAACTGTAAAATGATGCAGTTTTTGTTAATAGACTGTCATTCTGTTGGCAAGGCTTCAAAATTTAATTTTTTACCAGATGGTGCCATTTTTTCAGATTTGGCCAATAAAGCAAATACTCGCTTTATTCCTGTTTTCTGCTTCTGCATACTATAGAGCAAACTGGATAAATAATGCCACTATAATTGTGTGGCTGTGTTGGTATGGATGTCAGAGTGTGGTTTTTATGCGTGTCATAAAAAAACTGTGTGTGTGCTTGTAATATTTGAGAGAAAAAAACCTCTACTGCAAATCACAAATCCAACCACTGTGTGCACCAGTGGAGATTTGCTGGCATCTAATGGGGAAAATTTGATACTGCGCCCAAACAAAATCTTGCTGAAAGCTCATTTTTTGAGATATCAACCTCAAATTTGGAACACAACTTGTTTAGATTTATGACTTTCTGATTTTCTAACAAGTTGTTTTTACTTCAACAATAATCTGCCATGGGTCTTCTTTCAAATGAGACCAAACTTAACTCTGTGCTTCCAAGCTTTACATTTTTATGCACTAGGTACACAAAATTGTTCTTCTCAGTGCCATTTAACTGTAAAATGATGCCATTTTTGTTAATAGACTTTCATTCTGTTGGCAAGGCTTTTAAATTAAATTTTCAACTATTTTTTACAAGATGGTGCCTTTTTTCAGGTTTGGCCTATAAAGTAAATACTCTCTTTATTCCTGTTTTCTGCTTTTGCTTATTAGCCAATTGGATAAATAATGCAGCTATAATTTTGTGGGTGTGTTGATATGGATGTCAGAGTGTGGTTTGCATGTATGTCAAAAAAAAAAAATTGTGTGTGTGTGCGCGTGTGGGTTCTTGTAATATTTGAGAAAGAAAAACTCTACTGCAAATTACAAATCCAACCACTGTTTTGCTGGCATCTAATGAGGAAAATCTGGTACTGCGCCCAAAAAAAATCTTACTGAAAGCTCATTTTTTTAAATATCAACCTCAAATTTGGAACACAACTTGTTTAGATTTATGGCTTTGATTTTCTAGCAGGTTTAGAGTTCAACATGTTTCATAAAATAAATATTTTATATAAAATATTGTTCATAAAGCATTTTCATAAACTTAAACTTCTATATATATATATATATATATTTTTTTTTTTTTTTTTTTTTTTTTTTTTCACTTTTTAAACTTTTCTACTTCAATATTCTACCATGGGTCTTTAAAATGAGACCAAACTTAAGGCTGTGCTCCCAAGCTTCACATTTTTATGACAGTTTTTAGACATGGACATTTTTGTTCACTAAGAACCTATGTGTAACTTTTTTTATTGACGCACAAGGGTTAAACTGGCGTGTTAAACAGGTTAAAGCTTTAAATTTGTCTGGTCTGTTCATGTCTACATATTTCCCAGATCATTCTACAGATGATCCTCAGGGTGGCTGTCAGTCTCTAAAAGTGGATAGAAAGAACATTGCTTTGGGAAAAATCATGATTTATATCAGAATGCATATAAAATGTTCTGTTCTTGACATGAAAAACAATCCAGGAGCAAGTCTGATGATGCAAAGCTTTGAAGCTTAACATAATTCACATACTTTCTTGCGTGCTTGATAGTGCCTTACAAAATTTGCCTGAAGGTGTTGGTGTGTCATCTTCTGTGCTAATGTAGCCCTCATACTGGAGGAATTTAGCAGCAAGATTAGCTCTACACAGCATTTCAATTGCTTGTCAAGTCAAAGAAGCCTGCTGGAAAATGAGAAACATACTCCCTCTAGAGACTGAAGAAAGGTTGGCTCCTGTACTACACATCCATCTTGGAATCTCTATCTCATGTTCTTTTCCTTTTTTTTCCTCTCTGGAAAATAGAAAGTTAATCGTTTTAAGACTACATTCAACTAGATGTGCCATTTGCACTTACACCTACACAAATTCACCACATGTTTAGATGTGATTAGACTATTACTCAACATGTAATTTTAAATTATACCGGACAAATAACAGGTTAAGCATGAATGTGCGCATGACTGCACTGATGAAAGCGTGGCATACATGGACTACCCAAGAAGTTTGTTTCTTCAAGATACACCTATTATTAATTACACATGTTCATCTCTGCATTCATCTATTCATTCGTTTATTCCTTTTCATTTAAGACAAAGAGTTGGCCTACATGAACGAAAGCAGGAATTGGCTTGTTAACAGTGACTTGGCTTGTTAAAAGAGACTTACCTGAGGCATGTCACGTCAAAGTCTTTCATTGTCACTGCTGTCTTGAATGGAAGAAGAAATGAAATACGTTGAAATGAACTGCGTAGGCACAGGACCAGTTACGTCTCTACAGTTTCCATGAACTAAACTTGTTTTACATTCCTTGCACAACAGCGGTGATTTTTGATGCCTAGGTTCCATGTGCTTAACCTTTTCTATTACATCTTGATCAGTGAACACAAATATTCACAATATTTGTCATTAGATACATTTTACAACTTATTTTTATTTTGTAACTTTTAAACCCTTAAAGGTTAAATAGTTTGAAAAAAAAATTGTCAACATCATTTCAAATCTCTATGACTTTGGAACATAAAGGAAGAAAAATGTCTATATTTTATCCACACAATGGAGGTCAGTGGTCACCAAAACTGTTTCAACATCAACATCAGTATTTTCTTTTATGTTCAGCTAAAGAAGGTGATACAAGTTACGACATGAGGATGAGTATATGACGGCAGAATTCAATTTTAGGTTGAGCTATCCCTTTAAAGCAATAGCAGAAGAGGACGAATTCTTTAGGAATTTGTCTATGCACAAAAAAAACTTGAATTCATATCGTTATATTCTTGTGCGTATAAATATGAGAGAAACTTTGGTAAGGATTCCGATCTGATCTGAAAAATAAACAGCAGAAGATAAATGCTCTCGCTGCTTTTAAATGAAACATTAAACTCGACATTAAACTTGCCTCTCAGGCTCATCTTAAGCCACCACCAGCTCTGCTCTGAAGATCCAGATGCAAGCTCATACTGTACGTGACACAATAGACCCGCAGAGACAGACACAGGCATGTTGCCTGAATTCACAAAACTTGGAGGATATTATTATGACTGGCCCCGTAGCCCGTACTAAGATTATAATCCTCAAAAAGTTTACAAAAACGTGATAGTGTGTCTATCATTGATCTCTTTGTACAGTCAATCGCAAAGTTTGTTATGGTTTTAGAGGTGTTTTGGGTGTCCTGTCGCAGCATTCACGTTGAAACCAATGCTGCCACTCAGTGGGCGGAGCCGCACTCATTCCAGCTGACGGTGACGTCACGTGCATACCTTCTATCCACCTTATTTTTCAATGCGGAAGTAAGCTGTTTTCTGGTAATGTGTTAGACGTCCGGTTCATAATCCGCCATAGGAAAATAACGAGAAGAATATCGAAGTGCAGTAAACGTTAAAACAGTTTGCACTACAAACCAGTGTGTTCATAATTAAGATAATACAACAAAACAATATGGGAGGACCAGTTTGCATTATCAAGCACTAAAACGAGCTTTTTGTGCAGCTAAATATAGCTGGAAGTGGATGAGACCGGAAGCTAGACACAGAAAATTGTACAAATGGTTGCATCCACTCTTATGGGAAAAATAAGGTGGATAGCGGCTGATGAACCGGAAGTCTCACCCATAGGCTTACTTCCGCGTTAAAGAAAAAGGTGGAGAGTACACTAGTAGGGCGTTTCAGACTCTCGCTGATGTGTTGCTAGGAAGATCAAAACGATTTACAAAATACCCTGAAAAGTATATGATTATTATGATTTATTTATTTATTTAGAAATCAGTTTCGTAGGACTGCTCCTGTCCTCACCCAACTATATCACATTTTCAAAATGATATTTGGAAAAGTAAAGGACAACAGATTTAGTTATTTATTTTTACTAAAAAAGTATCATATAAATAAAAAGAAGTGGGCACTTTGCATACCAAAATTTTCACATTTTGTACATAAAATTTATGTAATTATGTTTATTTTATTTTTGTGTTTTATTGTTTCATTAATTTATTTATTTAGTAATGTTACTAATGTGATTACGTCTTGTGGGATTGAACTAAAACTTCATCAACTGTTACTCACCCAATACACCACTGGGTGGCGGCAGAACGTTTTGTATTCCTCCTTTTTCAGCCCTTGGAAGCATGGACTTACTGCTCCAAGTGCTGGTGGATATAAAAATATGGTCATATGAAAAATAATACTAACAGTATAAATAAAATAATATATAAAATATAAGATCATCCAATCATCATATTTGTTGATGGATCTGAATCACAAATATTAAGGAGGTCGTTTGGTTTGGTTTGGATGATTATGGTGTAGCCTATTTTCAAAACTCGAATGAGTGTAATAAACGATACTTGAAACATTTATTATGCTGTTTATGGGAGCTACCATCTCTCTGAATTAATCTCCATTAAATAGATGTTTCTATTTTTTTTTATTAGAGTGTGAATACTTTGGGCCCATTGTCAGAGCTCTCCAAATTTTGAAAACAGTGGTTTTATGTCACATATCAGGGTTCAGAGTATGTGTGCGTACATATCCACTGCTTTCCACATTACCCGTGTGTGCCAGTGTGCCAGAGATTGTGTGTTTAAAGATATTTCCTGGCATTGCAGATCATTGCAGGACATTTCCCCCATTCCAAAGGAAATGAGAGTTCCTGCAGCTAAGAAGGATACGCTTTTATCATGAAAGACAAACAGATAACGTCAGTTTTTGATCATCCCCAACTATTTTCAATAATCTCAAATATAAACTGGGTTTAAAAACGCTATGTTAGGCTACTTAACAGAGCAAACATCCACACTGACACGATTACTCACAGATTCCCTTTGTAGCAGCATGTAAAGCCATTTCTAATCTCTAGATGGTGCTAGTAAGAACATCAGAACTTAGAAAAAAGGAAAAAGAAAAACTTGAGTGCTCATCTTCCATGTTGCAACCTAAATACAGCAGTTGGAAAGAAATCATTGCCTTTTTCTAACAAAAAGAGTTTAAAAATATGGCGTTTCCGTTGTCTGGTTCGTGACAATTTTACCCTGGAACAAAACTCGCACAGTCTGTGTATGTATATGTGTGCGTGCATGGCTCAGGGCAACCGCTGTAAAATCACATGGACTTATTTGTGTCTGTGTTTGGCAGTGAGGCTGTGCTTAATCCTTTGATGTTGATGTTCTCAGGAGTTGTAGGCACCAGTAAAGAGTAAGTTTATGTTAGCACAGCTTCCTCACACAGTGGGAAACAGAGCAGGGTACAACCTCCAGTTCAACTACACAAACATCAGATATCAAGTGCACACAGAGGTTTTGACGCAAAAGGTGTTCTGAGGAAATAGAAAATAAATATTTCTCCCCAAAAACATTTACTCTGTGGTCTAAAATTCAAAAACATTTCTCTTAAACCAGGAAATAAAGTTTACTTGCTTGGGGAATCAAGTACAATAATGTTGCATGTGAAATAAAATATATATTGAAACAGAAATATTATTTTAATATATATATATATATATATATATACAGAAACCTTAAATGCAGGAAATAAAGTTTTAAGATTATGAAAAGAAGTGTGAAATGAAAGATATACAGTTATGTTAAAATAGAAATATTTAATATTCTAACATTTAGAAATGTTTAGTTTAATAAAACATATATTGAAGTAGAAATATATATGTGACCCTGGACCACAAAACTAGTCGCATGGGTATATTTGCAGCAATAGCCAAAAATATATTGTATGGGTCAAAATTATAATTATATTATATTATATATGGGAATAAGATTCTGAAAAGAAGTAAAACAATTATTATAAACGTATGTTACTACAGTATGTTGAAATAAAAAATATAAATATTCTAAAATTCAGAAATGTTTTGTTTAAGAAAATATGTATTATTGAAATAGAAATATTCCATATAATAAACAGAAATGTTAAAACTTGGAAATAAAGTTCTGAGATTCTGAAAAGAAGTATATTATATATTTTATTAACAAATATTATAAATGTTGTATGTTGCACGAAATATATACAGCATGTTGAAATAGAAATATTCATTATTCTAATATTCATTAATGAAATATATATTGAAGTATAAATATTCTATATATACACGAAAAAAAGAAAAATAGAAACATTAAATACAGGAAATAAAGTTATAAGATTCTGAAAAAAGTAAAATAAATATTATAAACGTTGTGTGCAAAATGAAATATATATAGAATGTTAACATATACAATATTGTAAAATTCAGAAATGTTTTGTTTAATGAAATATATATAGAAGTAGAAATATTCTATATAAAATAGAAACATTAAATCCAAGAACAAAAAAGATTCTGAAAAAAAAGTAAAACAAATATTATAAATGCTGTGTTACATGAAATATATACAGTATGTTGAAATAGAAATAGAAATATTCTAAAATTCAGAAATGTTTTGTTTAATAAATATATATTGAAGTAGAAATATTCTATATAATAAATAGAAATGTTAAAACCCGTAAATAAAGTTTCAACATTCTGAAAAGTAGTAAAACAACAAATATTATAAATGTTATATGTTGCATAATATATGTACAGTATGTTGAAATATAAATATTCAATATTCTAATATTCAGAAATGTTTCATTTAATGAAATATACATTAAAATATAAATATTCTATATATACAAAAAATAGAATCATTAAATGCAGGTTAAAAATAAAGTTTTAAGATTCTGAAAAAAGTAAAACAAATATTATACACATACATGTTGTATATATATAGAATGTTAAAATACACAATATTCTAAAATTCAGAAATGTTTTGTTTAATGAAATATATATAGAAATTTAAATAGAAATATTCTATATAAAACAGAAACATTAAAAAAAGAAAAAAAAAAGATTCTGAAGAGATGAAAAACAAATATTGTTCTATTTTACATGAAATATATACAGTATGTTGAAATAGAAATGTTCTAAAATTCAGAAATGTTTTGTTTAATAAAATATATATTGAAGTAGAAATATCCTATAGAATACATAGAAACATTAAAACCCGAAAATAAAGTTTTAACATTCTGAAAAGACGTAAAACAACAATATTATTATAAATGTTGTATGTTGCATGAAATATATACAGCATGTTGAAATAGAAATATTCAATATTCTAATATTCATAAATGTTTTGTTTAATGAAATATATATTAAAGTATGAATATTCTAACATCACTGGACCCTTACTGGACCCCCTGCAGTTTGCTTACCGAGCAAACAGGTCTGTGGATGATGCAGTAAACATAGGACTGCACTTCATCCTGCAACATCTAGACAAAACAGGGAATTATGTGAGGATCTTGTTTGTGGACTTCAGTTCGGCCTTCAACACCATCATTCCAACACTCCTCCAGTCCAAACTAGCCCAGCTCTCTGTCCCCAGCTCTATCTGTCAGTGGATCACCAGCTTTCAACAGCTAGTGAGACTGGGTAAATTCACATCCCACAGCCGCACCACCAACACTGGCGCTCCTCAGGGTTGCGTCCTCTCTCCACTGCTCTTCTCCCTGTACACCAATGACTGCACATCTAAAGACCCCTCTGTCAAGCTCCTGAAGTTTGCAGACGACACCACACTCATTGGCCTCATCAATGACGGAGATGAGTCTGCTTACAGACAGGAGGTTAAAGAGCTCGCTGTCTGGTGCAGTCACAATAACCTGGAGCTCAACACGCTCAAAACAGTAGAGATGACAGTGGACTTCAGGAGGAACCCCCCTGCTCTCCCCCCACTTACTATCATGGACAGCACTGTAACGTCAGTGGAAACATTCAGGTTCCTGGGCACTACAATCACTCAGAACCTGAAGTGGGACAATCACATTGACCTGATTGTCAAAAAGGCCCAGCAGAGGCTGTACTTCCTTCGCCAGCTGAGGAAGTTCAATCTGCCGAAGGAGCTGCTGAAACAGTTCTACTCGGCCATCATTGAATCCATCCTCTGCACTTCAATAACTGTCTGGTTCAGCTCAGCTACCAAAACTGATCTTAGAAGACTTCAGAGGATAGTCCGGACTGCTGAGCGAATCATTGGTACAACACTCCCTACCCTCCAAGAACTGTACTCATCCAGAGTGAGCAAAAGGGCTGGCAAAATCATTCTGGACCCCTCACACCCAGCCCACATCCTCTTCGAACTGTTGCCATCTGGTCGGCGCTACAGAGCACGGACTACCAAAACAGCCAGACATAGGAAAAGCTTCTTTCCTCAGGCCATCTACCTCATGAACAGTTAAATATTCCCCCTACTGTGCAATAAAATGTGCAATACCGCTATCCATACCTATATTTATTATAGATTCCATACACTCAATCCTTTTGTATAATTTGTATATAGAACATCTGTATTTACATTATATTGTCTTGTGTATTGTCTTTCACATATTTATTCTAATCACTCGTTTATTTGTCTATTGTTTGTGTCTTTTCATAGATTTATTCTAATCACTTGTTCATTTCTGTTATTTGTGTCTTGTCACTTGTGATCCTGTCTGTGCACTGGAAGCCTCTGTCACCAAGACAAATTCCTTGTGCGTGTAAGCACACTTGGCAATAAAGCTCTTTCTGATTCTGATTCTGATTCTATATATACACGAAAAAAGAAAAATAGAAACATTAAATACAGGAAATAAAGTTATAAGATTCTGAAAAAAGTAAAACAAATATTATAAACGTTGTATGCAAAATGAAATATATAGAGAATGTTAAAATATACAATATTGTAAAATTCAGAAATGTTTTGTTTAATGAAATATATATAGAAGTAGAAATATTCTATATAAAATAGAAACATTAAATCCAAGAAAAAAAAAAGATTCTGAAAAAAAAGTAAAATATATACAGTATGTTGAAATAGAAATAGAAATATTCTAAAATTCTGAAATGTTTTGTTTAATAAATATATATTGAAGTAGAAATATTCTATATAATAAATAGAAATGTTAAAACCCGTAAATAAAGTTTTAACATTCTGAAAAGTAGTAAAACAACAAATATAATAAATGTTATATGTTGCATAATATATGTACAGTATGTTGAAATATAAATATTCAATATTCTAATATTCAGAAATGTTTCATTTAATGAAATATACATTAAAATATAAATATTCTATATATACAAAAAATAGAATCATTAAAGGGGTCACTTTTTCATGTTGTTTGAACATTAATGTGTGTTGGCAGTGTATGTACAAATCTACCCTATAATAATAAAAATCCATGCAGTGGATTTTAATTAATCTGTAAAAATAATATCCCCTTTTTCAAATCGAGCCGTTCTCAGATGCCTGTCGTTGTGCCGTCACACCGACAGAGGCCGCTCCCACAATAATTGACTGACATGAGCGTTTTACCTCAGACCAGCTGTCACAGTCCTGTAACTTTCCATGTTTTGATGCCAGAGCAGGGATGTAAGTTAGACAAGAATATCTCCGATTGAGCGAATGAGGTGTTGTGTTGCTGGATGTAACAATGAACATAGTGGTTGTCATTTACTCCCGACATCTGAGCCGCTAAAGATGCAGTAGATTACATTTGTTTGTGAAGGGAATGCGCCTCCCGATCTACATATATCCGTCTATGTTCGTGCGAATCATTCGTGATCCAGCTTTACTTACAGCAGAAGTGTGTATAGGCGTTTTTTATGAATCTTTGCGATCGCCTTTCCTTATAACGTGGTAGTTAGGAAGTTTAGCAGCTAAACGCGGCTAATGTAAACAAGATCGTCTTTCCATAGAGAGAAGAGAAGGGCGGGGTGAGCAGAGCTCATTTGCATTTAAAGGAACAACCCATTAGAATGAGATGATTTTTGCAGAGCTGATTTTGGCAAGGTAAAAAGGGTGTTGTTTTACAAAACCATTGAGAATTTTTAATCAAAGTATATTAGAGACTTTTCATTAAGACCCTAAAGAATCATATCAACTTGTGGAAAATTTGCATCCGATGACCCCTTTAAATGCAGGAAATTTTAAGATTCTGAAAAAAGTAAAACAAATATTATACACATACACGTTGTATATATATAGAATGTTTAAATACACAATATTCTAAAATTCAGAAATGTTTTGTTTAATGAAATATATATAGAAATTTAAATAGAAATATTCTATATAAAACAGAAACATTAAAAAAAAAGAAAAAAAAAAGATTCTGAAGAGAAGAAAAACAAATATTGTTCTATTTTACATGAAATATATACAGTATGTTGAAATAGAAATGTTCTAAAATTCAGAAATGTTTTGTTTAATAAAATATATATTGAAGAATAAATATTTTATATAATAAATAAAAACGTTAAAACCCGGAAATGAAATTTTAACATTCTAAAAATAAGTAAAACAACAAATATTATAAAAGCTGTTACATAAAATATACACTACCGTTCAAAAGTTTGGGGTCAGTACATTTTTATTCTTTTTTTTTTTTTTTTAAGAAAGTAATACTTTTATTCACCAAGGATGTATTAAGTTAATAATTAAAAGTTTATTAAAAGTTAATAATAAATAATTTACATTGTTATAAAATATTTATATTTTGAATAAACACTGTACTTTTTAAACTTGTTATTCATGAAAGAATTAAAAAAAAATTACAGGTTCCAAAAAATATTTGGCAGCACATCTGTTGATATTATCAAACATTGATCATTCTAATAATAAATCCGCATATTAGAATGATTTCTGAAGGATCATGTGACACTTAAGACTGGAGTAACAGAAAAATTCAGCTTTTCATGACAGGAATAAATTCTATTTTAAAGTATGTTAAAATAAAAAAACATTATTTTATATTGTAAAAACATTTTGCAATATTACTGTTTTTTTTTCTATATTTTTAATCAAATAAATGCAGCCTTGATGAGCATAAGAGACTACTTTAAAGACTATTACAAGTCTTACTGACCCCAAACTTTTGAACGGTAGTGTATACAATAAGTTGAAATATAAATATTCAATATTCTAATATTCAGAAATGTTTCACTTAATGAAATATATATTGAAATGTAAATATTCTATATATACAAAAAAATAGAATCATTAAATGCAGGAAATAAAGTTTTAAGATTCTGAAAAGAAGTAAACCAATATTATAAACGTTGCATGCAAAATGAAATATATACAGTATGTTGAAATAGAAACAGAAATGTTCTAAAATTCAGAAATGTTTTGTTTAATAAACTATATATTGAAGTAGAAATATTCTATATAATAAATAAAAATGTTAAAACCCGGAAATGAAGTTTTAACATTCTGAAAATAAGTAAAACAACAATATTATTATAAATGTTGTATGTTCCATAAAATATATACAATAAGTTGAAATATAAATATTCAATATTCTAATATTCAGAAATGTTTCGTTTAATGAAATATATATTGAAATATAAATATTCTATATATATAAAAAAAATAGAATCATTAAATCCAGGAAATACATTTTTAAGATTCTGAAAAGAAGTAAAACTAATATTATAAACGTTGTATGCAAAATGAAATATATATAGAATGTTAAAATATACAATATTCTAAATTTCAGTTTTGTTTAATGAAATATATATTGAAGTAGAAATATTCTGCACTGTTTCTAGGTCACTATTCAAATTTGTGATAACGATCATGTGATTCTTTGTACAAACAGTCTTTATTTCACTGAAGTTCAAGATGCTCTTTTGGATCATTTTAAATCATGCTGCAGAACAAGATCAAACCTGTGACAGCTGCTGTGATTAAAGCAAAACAGAGACAAACGGAATACTATAAATTAGTCTTTTTCAACTGTGTTGTTTTCCACCCTGGGAGAGACATATGATGTCAATCAACTTACCTAGTTTTTCGTTATCATTAGATACAATAATAAATGTAAACAATAGCTGGATGAAAAGTCAGGCCCAGAGCACAGATCTCAGTGCGCTTTGATGGCCTTGTGCGTGCTATTCTGGACAGCCATTTTGAGAGCAGCACTCCTAGGAAAACACCCAAGGCTGCGTGAGCATTGTTTCCTCAGGCCCAAGTGTTCACACCCACAAAAATACAAACGCATGAAACCCAAAATGCACACACAAGTAGAAAAAAAGCAAGTCTGAAACGCATTGTCCCGTTTTCTCAGACGCACACAAATAACTGGAGATACGAGTACATTGTCTCGTCAGGGTCACTGAGAAACAGATACAGGAAAAGAGGGGTCACAAAAGATCGGCGCACTCTTGTGCAAGCAGACACGCACACGCAAATGTTGTTTTTAACTGGCAGGAGTGTTTATTTTAAAAAACTAATTACATTAATGAACGTGTAACTAAATAATATAATCATAATGGCAAAATACTGACATTTTTCTTACAAAGACACAGAAGGCCCTCATTATAAACTGTACAATCAAAAGGCCAACCGAGAAACAAAGCTGAGAAAACAAGACAGACTGTTTGTTGCTTGGGGGAGAACAAGTCTGGTCAGGATTCGTTTAAAGACAATGCAAAAGATGAAGACAAAAAAATGGAAAACATTCACACACTCGATTGTCTGACATTCCAGTTGCTATTTCCTGTGCGGTAGGAAGAGGGCATGCCTGTGCTCAGGAAGTGGCGTGGACACACCGAGAGACCACTCTCGCTCCGCAGGCTGTGTAAACATGATTGTATTGCTAAGGCTTTCTCACTCTCCAAACTCCCCTGGCATTTAGAAGAATAAAACTAAAACATACATCTTATCTGCTCCAAAACAGTCTGCTCCAAAACAATATATTACATTTATTTCAAAAAGTGAGTATGATAAAAGAAACAGTTAAGAGTTCGAATGGGTCAGCGGTTCCTTTACGCATACAATTACCAAAAAAGCGATAATGGCGCACCTCAATCAAAGGTTCAACAGACCAATTTAAGAGTTTGTTGTTTTTGGATGATGTAGTCGTTTGGTTGCGATATTGGAGTCATTATGAGTAATGGCAGGAAAATCTAATACGAGATGAAAAGTGAGAAGGTTGCTACTCATTTTGGGTAGGAAATTGCCCTTTGGCTGTTCCGTCACATGAGCATGAAAGGAAAGCTCACAAAAGAAAAATTAGTCATCATTTATGCACCTTCATGTTGATCTAAACCTGTTCGACTTTTTTAAGGAACAAAAGAAGTTGGATTCTTTCAGACAGTGAAAGTGGATGGTGACCAAGGGCTTCACAAAAATAGCCCGTACATCTCATATGTGACCCTGGAGTAGTAGCACGGGTATATTTGTAGCAATAGCCAACAATGCATTGTATGGGTCAAAATGATCCATTTTTCCTTTATGCCAGGTAAAGATCACATTTCAATGAAGATATTTTGTAAATTTCCTACCAAAACGTAATTTTTGATTAGTAATATGCATTGCTAAGAACTTAATTTGGACGACTTTAAATATCCAATATCCTAACCGTACATCAGTGGAAAGCAGAGTATGTGAGCGGAGTGGAGCGACAACAATTTCCCCTCCGCGCTCCGTGCATTTTATAACCGCTCCGCTCCAGCTCCGCTCCGGGTTCACCGTTTCCCTCTCCCGCTCCGCTCCTCGCTCATTGATACCAGAAACACCGCTCCGCCTTCGCTCCGCGTCTCAACTATATCAGTATGTTTGAAATACCACAGTTCTGTTCATAACGTATATTAAAAGAAGAAAATAACAGAAATAAAACTAAAGTATAGTTTTAAAGTGGCTTATTGGATCACTAGTGCGCAAACTTTTTCCTCGTGCCTAGCTAACATTGTCAGTCAGCATTAAAAGGTATAATTACTGCTTTTTGCAGTGCAAATATTTGTGATAAAAAAAAACTAATAATAATAACAATACGTTTCGTCAGTTATTTTACGTACAGATCGCTGCATTTCTTATAGATTTCTTCTCATTCGAAATTCGGATATACAGATGAAGTACCACAGTAAGTTTACATTTGTTTGAATGCATTATTGAGTGAGCGATTGAGTGTGAATAAGTGTTGTACTTGTTTAAATCACGCTTTCACTTGAAAATATTCAGTATCTTGAAAGAACAAATTCACTAATAAACTATAACTTTCTGCTCATGTCCATTGCCGTCATCCTAGTTTTCACATTCTTTCTGATTTGAGTGATATCCTAACCTATCAAACTAGCTAAATAGGCTATGTTTAACATGTGAATTCTTGCTATATATGCAGTTATATTATGGGTCGTTGTCATGAATTGTACTCGTGATGGAGCGGTAGCGGAGCGTTCTTGGAGCGAGTAAAAACCACAACGCTCCGACTTTTAAAATTTCCGCTCCTCACTCCACTAAAACTCACACCGCTCCACTCCGCGCTCCGCTCCCACTTCACTCCGCTCACATACTCTGGTGGAAAGCTTTTTTAAGAATTGACCCTTATGACTGGTTTTGTGGTCCAGGGTCACATATTATAAATATTCACAATCCATTTGATAGCTTTATGTGAAAAATCAAGTGAATTTTAATGTGTTATCCAAGGAAAACTTTTCACCATTCACTTCTGGAAAAGAGCAGCTTGGACATTCTGCTATAAATAACAAATTCCGTGTTAAAGAGAGGAAAGTCGTACAGGATTTAAAAAGACTTAAAAAGAGGGCGATAAAATAATATCTGAATTTTAATTTTTGGCTGAACTAATGAATAAAAAAATTCTGTCATTATTTACTCACCCTCAAGTTTTTTCAAACATGTATGAATTTCTTCTTCTGCTTAACACAGATAAGGACATTTTTAAGAATGTTGGTAACCAAATAATTGCTGGTAGCCTTTGACTTCCATAGTAATTTTTTTTCTTCCATACTATCGAAGTCAATGGCAACAGTCAACTGTTTGGTTACCAACATTCTTCAAAATATCTTTGTTTATGTTCAGAAGAAGAAAGAAACACATGATGAAATGATGAAACTGAAATTTTCATATTTGGCTGAACTACTACAATAAAGGGATAGTTGACCGAAAAATGTAAAAATTCTGTCATTAATCACTCACCCTCATATCGTTCCAAACCTGTAAGACCTTCGTTCATCTTCAGAACACAAATTGAGATATTCTTGATGAAATCCCACAGCTTTCTGACCCTACATAGACAGCAACGCAACTACCACCTTTAAGACCCAGAAAGGTAAGAAGAACATCCTTAAATTAGTCCATTTGACATCAGTGGTTCAACCTTAATTTTATGAAGCTACAAGAATACTTTATGTATGCAAAGAAAACTAAAATAATGATGTTCTTACTACCTTTCTAGGTCTTGTAAGTGTCAATTGCATTGCTGTCTAAGCCGGGTCAGAAACAGTGTTGCCAAGTCTGCGGTTTTCCCGCAGAATTCGGCTACTTTATTGCTGCTGCTGATGTCCGTGGGTTGAAGCGACCCCAAAAATGTGATATTTATCCCCTGGAATGCAAATTTTACCAGGGGAACACTGACAAAAAATGTGTATTTTTACCAAACAAACACCATTTTTAACGGGGGATCCCCCTCAAAATGAGATTGGGCTAGTTTTGAGTAGCAACCTGGCGGGTTTTGTTGTGAAAACCTGGCAACCCTTGTCAGAAAGCTTTCAGATTTCAAAATATCTTCATTTGTGTTCCGAAGATAAACAAAGGTCTTCCTGGTTTGGAATGATATGAGGGTGAGTAATAGATGACAGCATTTTCATTTTTGGGTGAACTATCCCTTTAAAGCTCTAAATAACATAAAGAGGAAGACTGTTTGAAGCTCTACAGATGTTAAACTGGAGGCGCACTATAACGGACCTCTGCGCCAAACTTGTCGTTTCTCTTGGGCAGTGGAGGTTTCATCCGAATGTCTCTCTTCAGGATCATCTCCTCGTTGGCGTATATGGGGGCTTCTGCGTCATCAGAGTGGTAGCCGGACTGATAGCCGCTGGTCTGATTGGACGATTCAGAAGCTAAAGACTCCTTACTCTTGCATCGCAGTAGTGGGCTGTGGATAAAAGCATCAGTGTGTTTATATGATGCTGGAATTGTCTTGGTTTGCAGCTCTACTGAGATCACGATGAATGTGTCACCTGAAATTAAGTGGTCTTTGCACTTGCCGATCCAAAGCTTTCATTTGCTCACGCGATAAGCCCACTCCACAGTCCATGTGACCATTCTGTACGATGGAAGATCATTTTAAATGGACTGTTTATATCATGTGAATATTTATAAGATGCAAAAAAAATCTGTAAATGTGGTAACATCTAAATTAACTGGTTATATTTAATCTTTATTATTGGATTAGTTCACACTTGAATTCAAATTTCCTGATAATTTACTCACCCCCATGTCATCCAAGATGTTCATATCTTTCTTTCTTCAGTTGAAAAGGAATTAAAGGAATTAATTTTTCCCCATAAAGTGGACTTCAATAGGCATTCAATGGACTGAAGGGTTCAAACTGCAGTTTGTGGTTAAAAAGTATTAGAAAATGGTTGATCGTTTCGCTAGATGTCACCCTTATTCCTCGTCTGGGATCATTTAGAGCCCTTTGAAGCTGCATTGAAACTGCAAATCTGACATGCAACCCGCTGATCCTCACTGAAGTCCACTATATGGAGAAAAATCCTTCAATGTTTTCCACAAAAACCTTAATTTCTTTTCGACTGAAGAAAGAAAGACACAAACATCTTGGATGACATGGAGGTGAGCAAATTATCAGGACATTTTAATTCAGGAGTGAACTAATACCCTACAGCTGTAACAGCAAAGTTTGTCCTTTCTACTGATAGTGTTTTTGGATCAAAACCAGATTCTAGTTGCAGTACTGTAGAGTTTATTTACCATCACAGCAGTGTGCTCCAGGGGAATGTCCACAAAAGTCGTCATACTTACTGGCACACCACAGCTGTCTATCTGCTGTGGGAACCTGTCATTAGAGGCAGGGGTGGGACCATTGTTGCATTAGTTTGTCAAAGGAGAGGTTAAGTACATTATATCCTCAAATGTCAGATCTTTCAAGTCGTGTGGATAAACCAAATGTCTAATAACTGGGGTGTGGATAAGTATGAGTGCTTGCAATACAATAATACATGACTCGTTTTGAGTCAGTGATGCCAACAACTGCACAAAAAAAACACAACAGAGCGAGAAGTTGTTGTAACTAACCCCAGAGGTGGAGCATTGTCATAGTGGAGCTGGGCCTCTTTGTTGCCTGCATAGAATGTTCTTTTAGATGTCACACCAAGGTGAGGAGCCCTCGATTCCTCTTCCATCTCTCCATTTGTCAATGGGATGTAGTCCTTTCCATCCTAAAACACAGGCAACAAATGAAAGTTAAAGGGTTAGTTCACCCAAAAGTGAAATTTCTATAATGATTTCATCACCCTCGTGTCATTCCAAACCTGTAAGACCTTCATCTTTGGAACACAAATTAAGATATTTTTAATGAAATCCAAGAGCTTTTTGACCCTGCATAGACAGCAACGCAACTACCACGTTCAAGGCCCAGAAAGGTAGTAAGGACATCACTAAAATAGTCCAAGCGACATCAGTGGTTCAACCTTTTTCTGCGCTAAGAAAACAAAAATTACGACTTTATTCGACAATTTTTCTCTTCTGTGTCAGTCTTTCGATTAGCGATGTCCTTATTGCCTTTCTGGGCCTTGAACGTGTCAGTTGCGTTGCTGTCTATGCAGGGTCAGAAAACAATTTGTGTTCTTAAGATGAACGAAGGTCTTACAGGTTTGGAACGACATGGAGGTGAGTAATTAATGACAGAATTTTCATTTTTGGGTGAACTATCCATTTAAAAGATTTAAATTTGTCACATGACAAATGGAACAATGTTCCATTACATGCTGTAAAAACTCAATATATTTATATTTTTGTCTCGTTTTCCAATAAAAAATCTAACCATCCTTAAACAACAAAATTTACATAAGATGTGAATAAGATATATTTTTAAGAGAATATATTTAGAATCTTACATCTAACTACATTTGGTAAAATGTTTTTTAAAGTAAAAAAAAGTTTTGAATTATTATTGAACTAAATTAGAACTAATTAGATATTAAAACTAAAATTGTTTTCGGTAACTGAAATAAAGCTGAAATAAAGTAAAATCAAAATATTAGATAGATTTCAATTTAAAAAAAATGTTAGTGAAAATTATAAATGTTGTCTTTGCAGCTAACTGAAATAAATAAGTTGGAGTATTAGAATTCCGAAAAGTAAAATAAAAATTAAAGGTGACTAGAAATACAAAAAATTGATATATTAAAATAACAAAAACTCACAAAAAAATAAAATGAAAACTGAAAATATAAACAAAGCTAATTCTAAATATTAAGAAATAGTATAACAGTATCTATATAATACCAAAAAACAGATTTATGCTTGGCAAAACAATAGAAAATGATTTGTTAATGGAATAAAGAAAATATTTATTTAAAATATAAATATAAAAGTCTTAATATCTTAAATTAATTTGCTTCACAAGTAAATGTGTTGTTTTAAAGATGTTTAGATATTTCTAATAGGAAACAAAACAAAAATTGGTTATACTTTACAATAAGGTTCCTTAGTTAACATTATTTAACTACACTAGTTAACATGAACGAACTAGTTAGAATGAACAATACTTCTACAGCATTTATTCATGTTAGTTAATATTAATTTCAGCATTTACTAATGCATTATTAAAATCACAAGTTGTGTTTGTTAACATTAGTTAATGTACTGTGAACTAACATGAACTAACAATTAACTAACATTAACAAAGATTAACAAATAGTGTAGTAAATGTATTGTTCATTGTTTGTTCATGTTAGTTAATACATTAACTAATGTTAACAAAAAAACCTTATTGTAAAGTGTTATCAAAAAATGCATTTATTTTGCCATTTTAACCAAAAGCACATGAATTAAACAAAACATATACTTGGAGTCAAGTCTAACCTGTTGAGCGCTAGCTTGTAGCAGATTGCCTAGATGCTCAACCAACTGAGTAAAAGTTGGCCTGTCTTTAGGTCGATCAAGCCAGCAGTCCAGCATGGTCTGGTATCTGGAAGAATTTCACATCAACAAGGAAGAGGTGGGGTTGATTACATTTTCAGGATTCAGTCAGTTGCTACATCTCTCATTCCAACAATAAGAATAGGGTCCATCTGCTATGTAAACAGTATGAAACTGTGTGAAAGTAGTTCTCTATTTCCAGCAAAATTAAACAAAATTGTAGGTACTACTACTAATGCCTGTTTTTCATTAGAAACACTATGACTCGCATCTCCAGAACTGCAAAAACCTCATTTTCACAGACCTCCAATTTAACGGAAATATTAAAAATGTGAAGTATATTTACATCTCAGGTGTGGCGTAGTCTGGAGCCCTCATTCTGGTTCCCTCCTTTAGTCGCCTGCAGAAAGACTCATCAATGCAGACACCTGGGTATGGAGACGCACCTGCACCAAAGGAGATGGGCCATCAGGACTATAGTAGATTTATGCTGTCTAATAAGCTCACTGAAAATGTTAATACCAAGTGAGAAGATCTCCCACAGCAGCACACCAAATGACCAGACATCACTCTGTGTGGTGTACACGCGGTCAAAGATGGTCTCTGGAGCCATCCACTTCAGAGGAAGACGAGCCTGTGATGACAGATGGGAAATGAGTCTATTTTGCTGAATGACTGAAATGAAGTTGTTTATGTGTGTAGTGAGAGTCCCTCACATCTCCTTTGCGGACATAATCGGGGTCTTTATATACGTCTCTGGCCAGTCCAAAGTCACATATCTTCACCACGTTGTTTTCAGAAAGCAAGATGTTTCTGGCTGCCAAGTCCCGATGGATACACTACAAACACAAAAAAGCATTAAGTAAATGGTCATGATCAAAGCATGCAAGCACACACACATGCAGACCTTGGTGGTGTGTTTCAGTTTTACCTTTCGAGAGGCTAGAAACTCCATGCCTTTGGCCACCTGGAAGCTGTAGCTGATGAGATCCTCCATCGTCAGGTGATCCCAGTCTGAACTCTCTGTTCATGAGAAATTGACACATAATATATTGTAATATGAAGATTTATAAAAGTTAATATATGTTGAAAGCGAAGTATGTATCTTGGGTGCTGTAAATGTTTTAATCTTTAATTGTTTATATATATTTATTTAGGTGTTTGTTTATTAATTTATATTGTGATAAATTATAAGTTTCTCAAATATTATGAGATCATTAAAGCTGCTTAATAATTAGAATAATTATTATTAATAACACAGAAATATGTGTTATTATATCTGCTTATTTTATTTACATTTTTTATTATTAATTTCTTTGCAGGCAATTCTATTTTTATTTTTTAAATTTTTAATTAATTTACAATGCAATTATTTTTAAAAGTATAAATATTAACAGAACAATAATTAATAAAGTCGTCCTATTTATATATTTGTATTCTGCAGTTAATTTTATATGTACTTTTTAATGTATAGCGACAAATCGTGACAAATCACATTGAAAAAATTTAAAAGTACAAATATTCTATTTTCCTAACTAATATGAGTTTATTAAACTTGCCTAATAATTAGAATAATTTTTATTAATAATACAATAATCATTGTTTATTATGTTTTGCTTTTTTAAATTAATTTACAGTGTGATAAATTAATAAGTACAAATATTCAATGTAGTTTCTTAAATAATATAAAATCATTAAAGCTGCTTAATAATTAAAATGATTATTATTGATAATACATAAATATACTGTTTATTTTATTTACCTTTTTATTATGTTCTTTGCAATTCTATTTTTTAATTAATTTACAGTGTGACTAATTAATTTTAAAAGTACAAATACTCCATCTATTTTCTCAAATACTATGAGCTCATTAAAGCCACATAATAAATAGAATAATTATTAATAAAATAATTATGCTGTTATTACATTTATTTATATTCTGAAGTTAATGTTATATGTACTTTTTAATTTATAGTGTGACAAATCACATAAAATATTGCAATCTATTTTTTTTAAATATTTAGAATAATTGTTATTAATAATACAATAATCATTCTGTTTATTTATTTATGTTTTGCAATTAATTTTATTATTTATTAATTTACACTATGACAAATGAGCTCATAATAAAATAATTAGAATAATTATTATTAACAATACAGAAATATAGTGTTTATTTATTTTATTTACATTTTTCATTATTATTTTCTTAGCAGGTAATTCTATTTTTATTTACTTTTTTATTTTTCATTCATTTACAGTGTAATTAATTTTTAATTTTCTCACCTAATAAATTGAATAATTATTAATAAAATAATCACACTGTTTATATATTTATTTATATTAAGCAGTTAATTTCATATGTACTTTTTAATTCACATTAAGAAATTTAAAAGTAAAAATTTCAGTTCATTAAAGTTCATTAAAGCTGCCTAATATTAAGAAAAACTGATATTAATATTACAATTATCATTTTGTTTATTTATTTATGTGTTGCAGTTAATATTATTTTATATTAATTTACAGTGTGACAAAATAATTTTTAAAAGTGCAAATATTCCATGTGGGTAATGAGCTCACTGAAGCTGCAAAATAATTACAATAATTACTATCAATAATAAAAAAAATGTTTTTTTTTGTTTGTTTTTTGCAACATCTGAATGAACTAAATGGTAATACTAATTAAAACATCTGACTTCCCTAACTTTGTTAAATATGCCATTTATTCTTTAGTAGCTGTGTGTCCATAAAATCCAGAGATAATACAAAGTATCCAACAGACTAATATACTCTACCTTGTTCATCCTGCAGCTGAGCGGTGGAGGTCTGTTCTCCCATCCTGGTGCACATGGCGGTGCCGGTGCAGATGTCCAGTCGAGTGCTGGTTCCCAGACCCAGATCCCCCTCATTCAAATCCTCTTCCTGCTGCACCTCCCTCCTGCACGGCATCCGTGGTGTTCGCTTCTGAAAAACAAGACACGTGTAGATCAGTTTCTGTTGTTATCAGCCTCAAGAAGTATCAACATGTCAGGAACAGTACACTTCATAACAGCCTTTAACCTTTAAAGGCCTTACAGTTGGCTGTTGCCCAATTTCTTACATAAGCCTCCTGAATCAATCTGACCACATCAGAGGAGATTGTTAAAAGGAGGACCTGAGATCTTCAAAACCACATCACAGCCTGACTTGACTAGATGCACCAGGTTATGATGGAATTTACCTTGTAGGGACTGTACTCTCCTCGCTTGCTTTTTAAATAGCTGGAGAGGTTGCCGTGTTTACAGTACTCTACAATCACCATCAAGGGTCCTGAAGGAGCAGGAAAGAGAGAGGACAAAGAGGAAAGGCCTTTAATGTGGGCACACTGTGTTCTTCTCAACAATACACAACCACGTTGTGGCATTACTGACACATTTCTTACTATGACTGTACATTCAAACATTCACATAATTCCTACTAAACAGAACATGCAGCAAACTTCACAGGAAGGAAATGACTACATAAGTCATTTCCATCAATGTTTGGGGGTTTTAAATGGATTCTCACCTCCTGGTTTGGTGCAGGCTCCTAGAAGGTTGACCACATTGAGATGGTGACCAATATGGATGAGGATCTTCAGCTCAGACATCAGAGCGCGGTATTCACTGGTGGTAGCGCCCTCTGTTGGAGATTGATAATGCTGCAGTCAGATGTGTTATATGAAAGATATGTGCAGTCAGTTTATTAAGGCAAGTGAACAGACGCCTCATACCCTTGAGCATCTTCACTGCTACTGTAGTACATGTGGTGGCCTTCTCAATACCATATGCGGTCGCCTCCACAACCTGACCAAATGCCCCTCTGCCCAGCGGCTCTCCTGGGAAACAGAGTATTACACATTTGTGAACACTTTCATGTACATTCATAGTAACATTTTCGTGCAAATATTTTAGCTGTTTACAGAGGTTAAACTGGGATTTTAAAGATGTCGGATGCCTAAAATCTGATGGTGATTCTGGACCATTTATGATAGCTCTTCATCTCCAAGAAGAAAAAACATGCATAATATTTTGCATGACATTCTGGCACACAGTTATGATCAGGGTTGAAAGGTTTTCATAACAAAACCCGCCCAATTGCTACTCAAAACTAGCCAAAACTAGCCCAATCGCATTTCACGATTGCTTAATGCTTCATTTTCGTGGCCCAAGGGGTAAAATACACATTTTTTGGTGGGGTTCCCCTGATAAAATTCGGATTTCAGGGACTAAATATCACATTGTTGGGGTCGCTTCAACTCACAGACATGAAAAACAACCCGCTGCAACTGTGTTGCAGAAAAAACATGGACTTGGCAATGAAATGAACTGGTTATGATGGTACTAAATGCATATATTTACTTATATTAGAAAATGAAGAAAAATATTTCAAAATAATAAAAAAAAATCAGAATTCATTCATTCAAAATTAGACAAATATGCAAATAAATATAGATATAAATATAAAAAATTCCAATATCTAACTAGTTAAATAAATACATAAACAAATAATGGCTGATAAATATAAATAATTATAAAAAATATCACTGAAGCCTGGTAAGCAAGCAAGCAAGCAAAATAAAAAAAATTAATTCAACAGATAAATATATAAATATAAAAAAAAATTACTGAAGCCTGGTAAATAGCAAGTAAGCAAAATAAATAAATAAATAAATAGATACAACAGATAAATATAAAAATATTACTGAAGCCTGGTAAGCAAACAAGCAAGCAAAATAAATAAATAAATACAACAGATAAATATAGATAAATATTAAAAAAAAAAAAAAAAACACTGAAGCCTGGTAAATAGCAAGTAACCAAAATAAATAAATAAATAAATAAATACAACAGATAAATATAAAAATATTACTGAAGCCTGGTAAATAACAAGCAAGTGAAATAAATACTTAAATAAGTAAATACGACAGATTAATATAGATATTTATGAAAAAAATATCACTGAAGCTTGGTAAATATCAAGCAAGCAAGGTAAATAAATAAATAAATAAATAGATAAACAAATAAATAAATAAATAAATAGGACAGATACCTATAGATACATATAAAAATATCACTGAAGCCTGGTAAGCAAGCTAGCTAAATAAATAAAAATGTCAGACATATAGATAAATATAAAATTACTGAAGCCTGGTAAATAAATAGCAAGCAAGCAAGCTAAATAAATAAATAAAACGGCAGATAAATATAGATAAATATAAAAATATCTGGTAAGTACGCAAGCTAAATAAATGAATGAATAAATAAATGAATAAAATACTACACATATAAATATAGATAAATGTAAAAACACCACTGAAGTATATATTTTTAGTATACGTTGGACCAGTGATATGATTCTTGTTTTTGATGTGAACAATCCCAGAATCAAAACCAGATTCCAATAAACCAAAAAACTAAATAACTGACTAACTAAGTAACTAAGTCTGTTACATAGTATACTTGGATCCAGTGGTACATTCTTGCATTTAATGTTAGTAGTCCCAGCACAAACAAACAAATACTGCATATCAATTAATTATTGTAGGTATAGTAACAGGTTTTCCATTCTAGACAAATATGTTGCATCTAACAGGGTCTTTCATTAACAAAAGGATGTTAATGTAATGTACTGGTTGCGTTAAATAGGTACACTCATTAAATGAAAACAGAAAGTTTCTATTGAACTGGAGCATGAAAAAAATTTTCATTTTTATTTTTTTTTATGTATGTATGTATATATATATATATATATATATATATATATATATATATATATATATATATATTATATATTTATATATATGTATGTATTTATTTATTTATTTATTTATTTAAATAAAAAGTATTGGAAAGCCATTTCAGATTGTTCCTGGTTAGTTTAACCCCCGGGTATTTAGGGTTGTTTCTCTTTTTATTGTTTTATTTCTCAGGTTTATCCAAGTCTTACCTAGCTTGAGTCTATCACGTGGGAATTCCCACTTGTTTACATCATAGGTCAGTCTCTCACAGTGCTCATCCATTGGCATATCATCTGAGTCCAGAATCATTGACAGGTAGCCAGTTTTCAGATCTCCTTCATTAGGCTGTGAGAGAGGGAAGAGGAAGAGATAGAAAGGTTGAGTGTATGACAAAATGGGATGAGAGTCAAAAGGAGAGAAAGAGCACGACTGAATGACAAACACAGTGCAAGACCTCCAACTCTGTCCTGCTTGAGTCTCCCAGAATCAAGCCCTCATTATCAAGACACCCACTAATGAGATTCTGGAAGCCACTATCATACTCAGAGGCAGAATTAAGGCTGGGATAAAGCAGGACAAGGGCCCACTGCTGCCTGGTGTACGTGACGCATCGGAGCAGAATGTGGGCTGAGCGTACAATAGAGGCGACGTAAGCCATGTCCGGGCGGTCAGTTCAGATCAGTCAGGACAGCGGAGTGTGCGCTTGTGCGTGTAAATGAGAGAGGGGAAGTAAATGAGGAAAAGGGAAAGAGATGGAATGTTACCCGTTTCCTGTTACGGATGACAAAGACGATGAGGAGCCACAGGAACATGGCGATGACCACGGCACCAATAGGCATGATCAACTCCACATTCATCTTTTCTTCTGCACCTGTGAGATGGGTCACATGATCAATCACAAATCACAAAAAAGATGACAAAAAGACACAAAATTAACCAAAATTGATTGGATAGATAGATGACAGATAGAACAATAGACAGATAGAGCGATAGAACGATAGAACAATGGATGGATGGATAAATGGATGGGTGGATGGAACAATACAACAACAGACAGAAAGACAGACAGATAGATAGATAGATAGACAGGCAGACAGACAGAGATGGATGGATGGATGGATGGATAGATACATGGGTGGATGGAACAATACAACAACAGACAGAACGACAGATAGATAAATAGACAGACAGATAGAAATGGATGGATGGATGGATAGATAGGTGGATGGAACAATACAATGACAGATAGAACGACAGACAGACAGACAGATAGATAGATAGATAGATAGATAGACAGACAGACAGACAGAGATGGATGGATGGATGGATGGATGGATGGATGGATGGATGGATGGACGGATAGATAGATGGGTGGATGGAACAATACAATGACAGATAGAACGATAGAACGACAAAATGATAGAACAATGGATGGATGGATGGATGGAAAAATACAACGACAGACAGAACGACAGACACATAGACAGATAGACAGACAGACAGACAGAGATGGATGGATGGATGGATGGATGAATGGATGGAAAAATACAATGACAGATAGAACGATAGACAGATAGATCGAAAGATAGAATGATGGATGTTTAGATGGACGGATGGATGGATAGACAGATGGATGGAAAAATACAATGACAGACAGAACGATAGACAGATAGAATGATGGATGGATAGACGGACGGATGGATGGATAGAACGATAAATAGATAGAACGATAGATAGATAGATAGATAGATAGATAGATAGAACAATAGATAGAATGATAGCACAATGCTAGATAGAACAATTAGGGTGACCACCTGTTTGGCTTTGCATTGTACCGCACAGCATTTTCACCCCTAGTCCCACACGTCGCATATTGAGAAAATGTCCTGCATTTTCATCAGTCTGTTGGTTTTTAATTATCATATTATGAAAATGTCAGTGCATTCTTTTGCCTTTTTAAGAAAGCTTTTTATTTATTCTTTTTGCAGCGTGGTTTCCACACAAAGGATTTGCGAACCTCATCAAGTGATCTAGCACCACCGACGGAAATGGCCATGCACACGGAAAAACACAATTTTCTTCATTCATTTTAACCAGTTTAAAAAAAAAATCAATGCAGCTTTCAGATGCATCTTTCTTCTTAATTTAATAGTTCATTTGAGGCGGTTTATGTGGCGTTATTTTAATGACAAATGTCTGGAGCGTATATTGTAATGCAGGGGCGCATCAAAATGCGCAAGCACAATTCTCTTCTCTCGCAGGTGAATTCTCTTTATTCTCATAAAAAAGACGCCCTTTTTTTCGCTTGCATGTGCATGCTTAGAAATATAAATCAGCGCATATGACAACAGATGTAATCAGTATCTACATAGCATAACAGTAGAAAATGTATCTGTCTCACACATATCCCGCAAAATCACATCTATGTCCCACAACAGATCTATTGCCAGGTGGTCACCCTAAGAGCACTAGATAGAACGACTGATAGAACGATACAATAACAATACAATAACATCATATCAACATCTCTAAATATTTTAAATTTAATTAAAAAAAAAAATCATCATCACAGCCTGATAAATATTTTTATTTTGGAGAGGAACATGAAAACCATTTCTTCAATTTATATTAATAGCACAGTGAGGCACAAATTGCCTGGAAGAACTTAGTTTACAGGAAATATTTGCATGCTGCTGGGTGTGTATCACCAAGAGTAAGGAATGTGAATTGTTTGCTGACCTGATATTTCATCCAATCAAAATAAAACTAAGAAATCACATCAGATGGAAAAGTACCATGTTCTCTTTTTTATATTACAACAAGCAGCTGCTCAGTGGGATCACTACGTGATTTCTCTCACTCTTCCTATCTTTTACTCTATGTAGGAACAGGGCTTTTAGTGACAGTCGCCTGACAGTCGCCTTTGCAATGATAACAAGAACCAGTGATGCCGAGAAGCAAGTCACGTACACACTGAGTATGTCTCTGTTATTTGTGTGCCTTTGCACTCACTGTCCTTTATGTGTGTTAGCAAGAGGCGGAACCATACAATGATGTAAGTGACTGGGAAAAATGTGTCTGACAGAAAGTGATATAGAGAGAGAGAGGGTGGGACGACCCCTCTCTTTTGTGTTCTGGGATTTTGCTTTGTTTTCATTTAGCACTCCCCAAAGGATGTACACCAACAGAGCCCCCTTCCTGAGAGACTAAAAAGAGAGCTATTTTTGTCACAAGGCCTTGATTGCAACAAAATCTCAATGAGGATAAAAGTCAGTGGGAGACTGAGCTCACCTCACAACCACAACAATGAATCCCCTTAAAATGGGGTCTTTAATAGCGTGGCTACTACGTGATGTTTTACATGTCAATTCATAACTGACAAAATCTTCAGTTTTTTGAGCAAAGCCACATTAAATTGATCAAAAATGACAATAAAGACATTATAATGCTGCAAAATATTTCTATTTTAAATAAATGCTGTTCTTTTGTTTTCAGCATTGATAATAATAAGAAATATTACTTGAGCACCAAATCAGCATATTAGAATGACACTGAAGACTGGAGTAATGATGCTGAAAATTCAGATTTGCAGGAATAAATTACATTTGAAAATATATTCTTTTTTTAAGATTAAATCAATGAAGTCTTGGTAAGCCTAAGAAATTCTTTCAAAAAACAATTTTACTGCACAACTTCACAAGGAAAATGTTTTTGTCCTAGCTATCCTTTCCTTTAATCTCCTACAAACCAATAAAATAAAATAACAAGAAATTAAGCAATAAGCTTTGTTTACAAACTCACCATCTACAGTGACATGAGCCTCGTCAGAGTCACAGCCCTGCTGGTTACAGGCCGTACATATGTAAAGACCACTGTCCTCTTTTTTCACCCGCTGGATGGTTAAGATACGGTTTGACCGTTTCAGAATCACACCTGAACAGAAAACAGAAAAGCATAAACATGGTTTTACTCGAAATCAATAAATATTATTTAATATCAATGAATATACACCTGACTACAACAGGTTATAATTAATTGTAAGGGTCAGATAGACATAGCTTATTAAAGCTGCCGTCTGCAACTTTTTTGTGTTCATAATTTACAACATTTATATAATAAGTGAGTACATCATGAATCCATTTTTCAAACCGTGTTTTTGGCCTATCCTGAATTACTACAGCACACCAATAAGTTTTTATATTTAATGTTAATATAATATTTAGCTTTATTTAACTGCAAATTGGGCAAAAATCCATGTAAAAGCTGTGTATTTAGCCCTAAGCAGATTGATAAAACTGTGAATATAAAGAGAGTTGCTTATTCTTGGACCTACAATATTTTTGCACTTCTCTTCCACCTTTTTAAGAGTGAGCATTTGTAAATTGTATGGGTCTGGCTCCCAGTCTCATCTGGGTCCAGCTAGTTTTAGCTGTACAAAACAGCTTGTTTTGCTGCTTGATATTGCAAATTGGTGTAATACCATATTATTTTAATGTATTGTCTTAACGAGGGATGCATGAGATTGGATTTTTGCCGATATCCAATATGTTGATTTTTTTTTTACTCATTTGGCCAATAGCCGATACCGATATATTTCCTTTTGTTTGGAAACAACACCAAGTTCTTCTGAGTGGAAATTATAAGCAAATTATTTTCAATTTTGGTTAGTTTTTAACAAGAAGTTATTTGTTAGAATTAAATAAACAATAATGATAAACAAAAATAAACAATAAATAAACGCTGCATTTTTTTTGTTGTTGTTTTTCAAAGATACAGTGGTTACCTTACCATTTTCTTTTAAGATTCAACATTTGTAGATGGTCTAAAGCAAAAGATTTGTTAAAATTCTGAAAATTCATTCAGAGTTCATAATTCATTTAAAAAATATATAACATATTACACATTAATAAATAAATCAGTATATATAAAATTATTTACTTTACAAATGTCATGTTTGGGATTTTTTTTAATTCATGTAAGGTTTAGCTTCTGACCATTAAATCAACACATACTCATGATTTTATGACATCAATTACTGCTTTATTTAATCAGAAACACAGTCTATATGTTATTTATGTATTTTGCTTTCATTTTATTAGAAGTAGGCCAACAGCGCCCCCTACGGAATTAAAACTCCTTACCGAATGGGTGTTAGGACCTGGGGTGCTGCCACTGCACAAGCTATTACTGTTAACACTATAGCACAACGAAACCATCACTCTGTATGTACATTCTCAGATTAAATGCAGTGATCCAAAACAGTGACTCCAATCATTATTCAGGCAAAACTTTCCTTCAAGAATGAGTGACACTGCTAAGGTAATCTAATCGCTATCACACCCTGAGCACATGTGAGTTATTCCTCTTACTGGCAAGACATTTTGGCATAATTTTTCATATCGGTCCGATGCCGATATTTACATTTAAAGCCATTTTTGGCTGATTCCGATACCGTTCTGATAATATCATGCATCCCTAATCTTAATTATGAGCACAGTGATTTGAAGTGCAAACATTTTTACTGTTTACTGCACATTGTTATCCTTCTCGTTATTTCCACATAGCAGCTAATGAAGCAGATGTCTCACCCATAGGCTTACTTTCATGTTGAAGAAGGTGGATAAATGTTTTATTTTGCTCACCTGATCCTTCTGTGACAGTCTGGTTGTCTTTAGTCCAAACTACAGTAGGTGTCGGTGTGCCGGACACTTCACACACTAGAGTGGTCGAGTCGCTCATGTTCACTCTCTGGTCAGTCAGATTAGTCACAATTCTTGACATCTCAAGAGCTGCAAAAAGATATAAACTGACCTATGATGTATACTGAAGCTTGCACAAGATTTCTGTAATATATCTTATCTGAATTTAGCAAATTGAGTTATAGAGCTAAATACAGTATAGTCTATTAAGTGTGCAATTTTTGCAACACTAGCATCACCAACAAATGAAATAACACAAATAATGACTGTTTTCAAACAGGTTTCCTGAAAACACTCAATGTAAATCAAAGGACTAACCTCTGAGTCTGAGATTGTGCAGTAAGCAGGTTCTCTCACTGGTGCCCACATTCTCTACTTGGCAAGCGTACACGCCTTGGTCCATCAATGTGGCATTGGGTATGGGCAGGTCCAGTGTTGCATTGGTGCCCTGCAGGCCTGATATGGTGACATTGGTCTGGTAGAGAGGTGACAGGGTAAGGGTTTTGCAGGGCACGGCTGCTGGAGAGGTGTCAGGGTTGGCTATGTTTGCTACCCGATACCAACGCAAGTTAGAGTACAGCAGTCGATCGGCTACACAGCGCATTACCACATCCTCTCCCTCAATAGGGTTGCTGGAAGGGAGGATGCTTAGGTTGAGAAAACCTGTGAGGAAGACAAACATTGAAAGTCTGGATTTGACCACTTCTTAAAATTCGATTGCGATGTAGAGAGGAGACTGTGTCAGGGTTTGGAAGCACTCACGAGCTACTTGAAACACAATGACCCGCTCTTCTATTCCCATCTTATTGGAGGCAATGCACCTGTAGAGGGCATGATCAACTGCTTTCTGGATCTTCAGTGTACTGATGGTCTATTTGGAGAATGAACAGATCATCAAACCAGCATTGAAAGCAATGGATGATTTTAAAAATATAATTATAACCAAATTCACTAAGTTTAACTATACATGCAGTGGGGTCCAAAAGACTGAAAATGCTTCTCTTTTGCATTTTTATTTCAAATTTGTATGAATAGTTGAATTGGATAATCTATGTGAATTTAGAAATGTCTTGGTATTTGGTTTGTCCCTCTTGTGCTTTAATGAAAGCGCCACTCATGAACTCTAAAATCTGATTATGTTCTCCAGTGACCTAGACCTAGTGTATAGAAATAGAGCGCAATCTTATTTATTTTACTGTACATTCTAACATTTCTTTGTTTCCGATTTTTTACCAGGTTTAAATTCAATTTTGGATCCTATTCTCAGTCTTTTGGACCCAACTGTATATTTTATGTTTACAAATAGCTTTTGTGTGTTCATAGGCTGAGCTGAACACATGCTGGAATTGATGTTTACCTTCAGCGAGCGTTCAGTGACAGATGTGGGGCTGATGATGGGATTCTTCCCTGTGTTGTTTGAAATCTCCCTCCACTTGTCACACTTAATTACCTTTTGTTCTGACTTTTGTTCTGGTCTGTGAATAACACATAATAATATGAATTACCAGTTTTTTGTGCATTCATAAAATCATAAAATACTAAAAATAATGCCTAATTTTTATTTTGTTATTTTTATCTGAGTGGTATGTAGTGGTGTTCTAAAATTAGGAGGCGAAGTCCTCAAAGTTTTTTTTTAAATCAAACATAAATTCATCTCCCAGTCACATTTTCTTGGTTAAAAAACATTACTTATACTATCAGAATTGTATTTGATATTTTTACATTAACAGTGTAATCAATATTCTATTTATTAACGCCAAGTATGAATCTCAACATGTTAGTGTTTTTGAGCATTTTACATTTATTCCAAAATAATAACTCAAAGCAGTAACAATTTAAACTATATATTTTATTTGTTAACTTTTGTTCAGCTATGCTTTTTAATAGTTAACTTTTAACTATTTTTGGAATTTTTTGGATGATCAGTCATCAAACATGTTTGTACTTTCTGTACCGGAAGCTCCTAACACCAAGACAAATCCCTTGTGTGTGAACACACTTGGCAATAAAGCTCCTTCTGATTCAGATTCTGATTCTAAATATTAGTCACAGACATTTCACCAAGCTGATTACTCATTAAAAACTCCCACAGATCATGTTTTTAGTAGGGCTGTCAAACAATTAATCGCGATTAATCGCATACAAAATAAAAGTTTGAGTTTGCCTAATATATGTGCGTGTTCTGCGTGTAATTATTATGTATATATAAATAAAAACACATTCATGTATATATTTAAGAAATATTTACAAGTATATGTATTTATTATAATTTTTATATAAGTTATATTATATATAAATTAAAATAATTTGTACAAAAATAACACATTTCTCCTAAAAATATACATTAATTTGTGTGTATTTATATATACATAATAATTACACACGGCACACACACTTATATTAGGCAAACTCAAACTTTTATTTTGTATGCGATTAATCGCGATTAATCGTTTGATAGCCCTAGTTTTTAGGCCATTTTAAGTGTTGTTTTGACGTAACAAAGTGGTTATATCTAAGTGTGTGAGTTGTTGACTTACTTTTTTTTAATTAGCCATCCCATTAACGCCATTATATTGTTCATACAGACTGATTCGCAAATGCGGAACATGCACAAACACAAGAGACAAGATTTATTGTAGGGATGCATCGATCCGATACCCGGTATCGTTATCGGCTCCGATACTGGCATTTTCTGCCAGATCGGGTAATTATTGGTCAGACAAGACTGACCCAAATCCATTATTGTGCATATATCATTCTGTTATTGTTGAGGCCCACGAAAGGCATAGAAACATTATAAAGCACTATACAGTTTTCAAGCACTTAATTTCAAATGTTCTGAAGCTGTTCCATAGTTCAGTGTGAGGTAAAGATGAATATTTAAGTCACTGAATTCAAGTTCAAATAAACTCTTTTTTCCGCTGCGGCTTTCTGTCATCCTCCATTCAGCAATCAAACTGCATGCTGCGTTCGGTTACTAGTCAAAACAATGAAACTCTCTTCAAGAGCGCACATTAACTGAGGTTTAAAACTGTTAAAAGAAAAGGCTCAATAAACTAACGCACAGATTTAATACACTAAGCATCAATATCTCTCTCTTTTGTGCTTTGAACTTTTCTATGCAGACTCGGAGGGCTGCGCATAAGCGCATTGTGCTGCTCTGTATTTTGTATTATAATACTTTTCTGCGCAATGAAAGATTATTAATAGTCTTTCTTGTTCTGTCCTATCTATCATGTTCATTACTGTGCTATACATTTAAAAGAATTGTCTTTTAATTTTAGAGTATATATTTATATTTAAATGTATTTACTTGTTTTTTCATGAATGTATTTTACAATAATATTTTACCAGATTTATTCATACACTTATTCACTTTTATTCGCAAATAAAAATGTTTCACTTGATTTTATAAAATTATTGTGCACCCGTGATTTTTCTAGAGTATCTTTGGCTGCTGAATTATCCACTAACCTAGTTTATAATAGTAGTTTTGTCATAGATTATTATAGATTATTATTTTTTGTTATTTTTCATTAGAATTAAGTTATTTATATGTAGTAGATTGAGTTTAACACAAAAGAGTGACGATCAGGACACCGAGAAGTATAGAAATTCTACATTGTTTTTAAAAACAAACTGCGCTGGTATCGGTACTGGATCGGTATCAGCGAATTTTCGGTATCGGATCGGTTCTGAGAAAATGGTATTGTTGCATCCCTAATTTATTGCATGAACCAATCACAGCAAATATAACCAGTCACATCCAATCATATTGCAATGGAGGCATTGCCTCCTCCCATGTGACTTTACCCCATTCATTCTCAATTACCCCCCACGAAACCCACCGCAGGCTTTAGGGCGTCTGTTAAAACTCAATGGGCTCAGGGAAGGAGAGAGAGACGCGTACTCCCGCTGTAACTTTACCTCCTGGTTTCACTGTTGAATAATTCTTCTATAGAAAAACGAGTCATTTATGGGTGATTTAAGTGATTAATATCATATTTTGTAATATCTGTGTTTTACTTTTGTACTACATTTTTTTTTCTCATATAATTTTTTTATAATTTTTATAATTTTAATTTTTTCCCTTGCCTAATTCCTTATAAACGCACTTGCTTCCTTAAATATATATTTTATATTTTTATATTTTATATATATAATTTTTATATATATGATACTTTTTTTAAACATTTTGAGAACATGACGATCCATATCTCAAAAAAGAACACACAGACAGAAATAAACATCTCCAGCAGGAACAGAAAACACCTCCCGGAATCAACAACAACAACAATGCACCTATTATTAACAGTCTAAATTTAGATCATCCTATAACAGACTGTGTTCCTCTCTCTGTCCTCTGTCACACATATTTATGCGCAATGGGAATTATTATAAATGTCAATAAACAGACATCAGGTATAGACTTGGGTTAGACATCAGCACCTCATGTAGGTCAGCCACGGGAGACGAGACAGAGAAAGAGCGGAAATAGGAAAAAGAGATGGAAAAAAAGACAAACACAAAAATAGGACACATAAAAGCTGTAATGAAAGGTGAGGACGAGGGTGAACTCTTGTTAGTAGGACACAGTGACAGACATGTTATTTTCATGTTTTATCAAGGACATGGGACATGAATGCGTCTGCTTTTAGAACAACAGGAAGTTGTGATGAGGACTACGGAAATAGGTGAGGGTGCATTCTGAAGATAAGGCCTCGCGTGATGCCTGGCCCTGAGCACTCATTACATGATCACAACATCCTTGGAAATGATGTTCTGTGAATACAGGCTGCCAATCAAACTCACAATTTAACTAAAACTCACAGGAGCTGTTTTCTTAGCATCACAGTTCTCTCTAACCACAGCAGTCATACTGGCTGGCCCAATCACAAGAGTTGTTTCAGGATGAATGCCCATTTGGAGCACAACATGCTAATGAATTGGCACTGTGGGACACACTTGAAAACCAGGAACAAATATGCTAGCACAGTCCTGATACGTCTTCTCTTGGAATGAATAGATTAATCCAACCACACAAATATGCCAAAGCACTGGGCAAACAAGGACATGCAAGCATTCTTATTCGGTGCGTATTTTGTCAACAAAACAATGAGAAATGATATTATCATCAACTTAAAGGGATAGCTCACCCAAAAATGCAAATTCTGTCATTAATTACTCATCCTCAAGTCACTCCAGACTCATAAGATCTTTTCGTTAAAGACGTTATTTTTGTTTTCTTTGTGCGCAAAAAGTATTCTTGTAGCTTCAAGGAGAAGTCCACTTCCAAAACAAAGATTCACATATAATGCACCCCCTTGTCATCCAAGATGTTCATGTCTTTCGTTCTTCAGTCGTAAAGAAATTATGTTTTTTGAGGAAAACATTTCAGCATTTTTCTCCATATAATGGACTGATATGGTGCCCCGATTTTGAACTTCCAAAATGCAGTTTAAACGCATCTTCAAACGATCCCAAATATGGTTGTAAACAATATGTTGGGTATGTTCTCCCTCAACTTCAAAAATCATTTCAAAATAATCCTACATCACTGCATAAGTTCTAACCCAGTCTTCGCAAAGTGAACATGCAAAGAAAAACAAACACCTTTAACAAAAAAGGTAAAACAGCGATATAGGATGATTTTGAAGTTGAGGGAGAACATGAGATGGGTGTTTTTCGACATACCCTAACTGTCATGAACCAGAACAAAAACAGTCCAAGCAAAGTAAGACAAGACAAGCGTTTGGTATTAAAAAGTATATAAATTGTATTATTTTTATTAAAATAACCGATCGCTACACTAGATAAGACCCTTCTTCCTCAGCTGGGATCATTTTCAACCGCATTTAGGATTGTTTGAAGTAGGGCTGGGCGATATGGCTGAAAACTGTATCACGATATCAGTGTTTCATATCGGTCGATATCGATAATTATTGATATTTTTATGACCCATTTAAAATAAGGACCAGGAGAAAAATATATTACATTTAAAATATATTAATGAAATACATTACAAACCGTTTACAGTTTCGATTATCTGTAAAGAGTCGTTTCCCCTGTTAGAAGGAAAAAATCAAGTGATTGCGCCGGCGCCGCACGCGCACACACAATCAGCCAAACATATGGGGAAAAAAAAAAAAAAAATCACACTGCTTAATCGTTATCAACGTACTGCCGTGATATTATGCCAAACATTTTTTTATGTGGATATTGTAATGCGAGAAGTACAAAACCAGGTTTACATAATAAATAATATTTTAGCATTCAAATACATCTTGAATACAGAGACATTGGATTCGTGTCGTATGAGAGACCCAATGTTAGTTTCAGTTTCCCTTTAGCCTAAACGGTTTCGTTTTTGCTTGTCCCCTAGCTTCTTATATTTTTCATTCTTGTTCTTTTCTAAATACTGTTAAATTGAAATGATTTTTTGTGGAGTGAGGGGAACTAAAATAGCCTAGCCTATGTTTACAGTGTATTGTAAATATTTCGCGACCTGGTGTCTTTCTGAATGTAATAATAAAATGCGACTTAACGTTATAGGCCTACGCGATTTATCTTTTTTCTCTCAAAAATGCAATTTCATTTTATTTTAACCATCCAGAAAACGTTTTAAAACGTGTATAAGCTTTTTATAACCTGGCTTCTCGACCGTGCTAAGCGGAAGCATGTCTTTGGTTATATGATATGCCACTGCCTCCATTATATCTTTGTACCGTTTAGATTCTTTGTCATAAGGCACTGATGCAGAGTACCTCTCCATTGTGGTCTGCTGCTTGTGCGGTGTTGCAGCTACAGATGTTGTTGGTTGAATACGGCTGTGCTCCAAAGGGTGGTACATCAAGTTCGTGGTATTACCAGTCTTGGCGGGGACGACGGTCTTGCATAATTTGCAGACGACATTGGTCTGACTACGGTCAGACTTATAATATCCAAAAAACTGCCATACTGGCGAGCTGACTTTTCCTCTTTTATTTACAATTTCCTCGCTCGCTGCGGCACTCATTTTCTGCTTATGAAGAGGAATCCAGCAGACCAGCACGAGACAACGATATGGCGCAACCAAAATTGATACTGTTACATGATTGGCTGTTAGCGTGTCTCTCCCTACGTTGCTAGGTTACAAGAGAGCGAGTGCCTTTGTTAATGCAACCAAACTTGCTTGGCAACCTCTGTTTTCTTCCCACGAAGAATAAAAAATATCGAACGTTTTATCAAACACATTTTTTATTGATATCGATCACGTGTCTATCGCGATACATATCGTTATCGTTTTATCGCCCAGCCCTAGTTTGAAGCTGCATTTAAATTGCATTTTGGAAGTTCAAAATCGGGGCACCATAGCAGTCCATTATATGGAGAAAAATGCTGAAATGTTTTCCATAATTTCTTTACGACTGAAGAAAGAAAGACATGAATGACAAGGGGGTGAGTACATTATATGTGAATCTTTGTTTTGGAAGTGGACTTCTCTTTTCTTTACATTACGGTTGAATCACTTATGTTACATGGACTATTTTATCGATGTCCTTACTACCTTTCTGGGCCTTGAACGTGTCAGTTGCATTGCTGTCTATGCAGCATCAGAAAGCTCTCGGATTTTAACAAAAATATCTTAATTTGTGTTCCGAAGATGAATGAAGGTCTTGCGGGTTTGGAATGACATGAGGGTGAGTAATCAATGACAGAATTTTCATTTTTGGGTGAACTAAACCTTTAAGTTTCTTTTTTTGCAGTCCACATTCTTGGCTATATTAGACAGGTTACGTTTGAAGCAAAACAAGAACACAGCATAAAATCATGTGACATATGACTTACAGAAATCTGACTGGGCAGTCCTCTCTGGGCATCCACTGCCATTGTATAGTGACAGGGCTGGATCCTCCGCTAGCTGTGCATCTGAGTGTAGGGCTACTGCCGTACATATGAACATCTCGATCCAGCGGCACTTCCTTCTCAAAGATCTTAGGGTGAACTGTACATATAAACACACAAGTTAACAGACTAACAGAGAAGAGAAGAGAAGAGAAGAGAAGAGAAGAGAAGAGAAGAGAAGAGATTCTTTACAATTAACCAATAGTTGAAATGTTCTTCTCTGCTCCTCCTTGGTAATCTTATTTGTCATGACAACAGTGTAATTCCCAGCATCCTTCTCTGTAACACCATATATAGTAAGAGATCCTCTGTTAGGCTTCATTCTGTACTCTTCCTTCGACACTATCAGCTGATCATTCTTATACCTGGATAGAAAAAAGCGAATTATAGGCACATATAATATAATATAATATAATATAATAATAGTCACATTCTATTCACTCTAATCACTTACCACTTGACAGAGGGCTCTGGATAAGCATAATATTTAACCAGGATTTTTGCCTCTTCCTGGCCAGCAGTTGCCTCCACAGTCTGCAACATCTGATCATTGAGTGCGATAAATGGTTTCTCTGCAAATATCAATCAATATCATAATGTAATATTACATAGTATTTGTGTATTATTGAATTTGTATTGTAAAACATATGGTCTTTACCATATGCTACCTATGCCTGCTCGAGTTCGTCGTTAAAGGGATAGTTCACCCAAAAATGGTTAATTCACTCAGCCTTAAAGCCATACTAGGTGTATATGACTTTATTCTTTCAGACAAATACCATTAGAGTTATATTAAAAAAAATGTCCTGGCTCTTCCAAGCTTTATAATGGCAGTGAATGGGTGTTGGGAATTTGAAGTCCAATAAACTGCATCCATCCATCATAAAAAGTGCTCCACACGGCTCCGGGGGTTAATTAAGGCCTTTTGAAGTGATTTGATGTGTTCATGTAAGAAAAATATCTATATTTAAAACTTTATAAACTATAATCTCTAGCTTCATAAAAAAATGGCATTCCACCAGATGACGTAGGATGTAGGCGTAGCGTAAGATCCAGTGAGAATATGCTATTCTCACAAAAACTAAGTTTTGTTTACAGCAAAGGAAAACCAGTCTCCTCTTGGCTTATACCAAAATCTTCTGACATTTTTCTTTACAAATCCTCGTTTGAACTTCTAATTCATGATTGCCATTTTGTTTTTGTCTCTCCACTGTGCTTCCGCATTCATCATATCCACGTTTGCTACCGCATTTGCCTACATCCTACGTCATCCGCTCTCTCATGTATGTAAATATGAAAGTTAGCAGAAGCTAGAGATTACAGTTTATAAAATTTTAAATATGGACATTTTTCTAACACAAATGCATCGAATCACTTCAGAATGCATCGATTTGCTTCATCCCCCCGAAGCCATGTGGAGTACTTTTTATGACAGATGGATGCACTTAATTGAACTTCAAAATCTCAACACCCATTCACTGTCATTAAAAAGCTTGGAAGAGCCAGGACATTTTCTTTATATAACTCTGATTGTATTCAACTGAAAGAAGAAAGTAATATACACCAAGGATGGCTTAAGGGTGAGTAAGTCATTTTTTGGGTGAACTATCCCTTTAAGTTTGATTTTCATAAAACCACATACCATAAACGATGAGGGCTGCTCGGGCAATCTTCTGCATCTGACCGCTAGAGGCTGTGCAGATGTACTCTCCTGTGTCATTTAAAGTCACATTCTCTACAATAACAGTATTGGAGAGTTCTAAGGAGTTCCACAGCTTCTTCTTGTATGACCTGGACTCATATCGAGATCTTGGTATTGAGCTGTTGATGCCTCTCTGCAGGAGGAGAGAAATTCATTATGTTATTTATGGAATTGCAATCCAACCAAATCAACTGAACAACTGATTGATGATAATAATAAGAAAAGTTTCTTAAGTAGCAAATCAGCATATTATGATGATTTCTGAAGGATCATGTGACACTCAAGACTGGAGTAATGATGCTGAAAATTCATATATTTTAAAATATATGAAAACAGAAAACAGGTATTTTAAATTGTAATAATATTTATATTAGTGAAGTTCTAGTTATTTGTCCCATTCATGGTTCATACATCAACAGAGGCGAGCTGTCACACACCTGCTATCAAAAAAACCCATAACAGACAGCTTTTGTTTAGACTGTTTCTGGCTGTTTTTCATCACCGGACATTGCAAACTTATGTAGAGAACAGGAAGGAGACAAGGGAAAAAAACTAGTGGAGCTAGTCTAGTGTTTTTTCTGTGATAATCAAGATTACGTCACAAATGCTGAAGACTGAGGTTAACGTATAGGAAACTTTTCTGAACAAGTTACTGACCTTCTCATGAGGGAAGGTCCACTGAAAATCAATTCCCACATTGAGCTCGGTGTGAGCGGTGCAGTTTAGCATTAGCCTCTCCCCTACCGTTAGCCTCTCATGAGGTGGACTCAGGGTGAGGTCATGGATCTTGTATCCTGCGGAAGAGGGAAGGGGAGTAAGGGACGTGCCGGGTGGAGCATTGTTCTCTTGAGACCAGGGCAGCTGATCTCACACCAGACTGCTCTACAGTCTCAACAAATGCAATCTTGCCTCCTCAAAAACAGCTTTATCATTTCTGACATGCTTGTAGAAAGTCAGATGCACAAACCAAGGTCATATCATATTTCTTAATCACAAAAGTTCATGCAAAGAAACATTGTGTCTTTTTTTTGCTTACCTACGACAGCCACAATGTAAGGTGAGGACTGATAGGTCTCATTTCGAATGGTGGTTTGACAGTAGACCACCCCAGCATAGCTGACCACATGACTAGGTAGGATGAAGCCCCTCTTGCTATCCCAGATGACCTCTTTTCCATCAGTGGCCAGTTCTTTTACTGGATACTTCTGTTGAAGGCAAACATTGTTCACATCACAGCTCCAGCAGTGAATCACAAAACAACAGGGAGTCAATAGAAAAGATATACATGCTACCAGTCAAAAGTTTTTGAAGAGTAAGATTTTTAATGTTTTTTAATGAAGTTTCTTCTGTTTACCAAGCCTGCATTTATTTGATCTAACAGCAAAAGCAGTAATATTGTGAAATATTTTTACTATTTAAAATAGCTGCTTTCTATTTGAATATATTTTAAAATGCAATTTGTTCCTGTGCTCAAAGCTAAATTTTCAATATCATTACTCCAGTCTTCAGTGTCACATGATCCTTCAGAAATCATTCTAATATGCTGATTTGCTGTTCAAGAAACATTTATTATTATTATTATTATTATTATTATTATTATTATTATTATTATCAATATTTAAAACAGTTGAGTACAAATTTTCAGGATTCTTTGATGAATAGAAAGATCCAAAGATCAGCATTTATTTGAAATGAAAAGCTTATGTAACATTATACACTATGCCATTCAAAAGCTTTTTTGGGGGAAAAAGAAACGATAGAAATTAATACTTTTATATAGCAAGGATGCTTTAAATTGATCAAAAGTGATGATAAAGACATTTATAATGTTACAAAAGATTTCTATTTCAAGTAAATGCTCTTCTTCTGGCCTTTCTATTCACCAAAAAAAACTGAAAAAAATCTACTCAGCTGTTTTTAACATAATAATAATACTAACAATAATTGTTTTTTGAGCAGCAAATCAGAATATTAGAATGATTTCTGAAGGATCATGTGACTAAAGTAATGATGCTAAAAATTTAGCTTCGAAATCACAGAAATAAATTACATTTTAAAATATATTCAAATAGAAAACAGTTATTTTAAATAGTAAAAATATTTCAGAATTTTACAGTTTTGCTGTACTTTTGATAAAATAAATGCAGGCTCAGTGAGCAGAAGAGACTTCTTTAAAAAAAAAAACATGAAAAATCTTTTGACTCATAGTGTATAATGTTTTTGAAAGAAACAAATACTTTTACTAAGTAAGCATGAATTCAACTGATCAAATAAGGAATGTAAAGACATTTATGATGTTACAAAAGATTTCTCTAAATGCTGTTCTTTTGAACTTTCTCTTCATCAAAGAATCCTGAAAAACATGTATTTCAGTTTCCACAAAAATAATAAGCAGCACAGCTATTTTTATCATCATTAATAATAATAAATGATTCTTCATGAGCAAATCAGTATATCATAATGATTTCTGAAGAATCACGTGACACTGAAGACTGGAGTGATGATGCTGAAACTTCAGCTTTGCATCACATGAATAAATTATATTTTAAAATATATTCAAATAAAAAATTGGTAATTAAAATTTTAATATTATTTCACAATATTTCTGTTTTTACGGTCTTTTTATAGCCTTATACTGAGACATTAGGACTTCTTTTTAAAACATTTTTGAATAGTAATGTAGTTTGCTGATACAGAGAGACTCCAAGTTATGCACACAACATAACATCAAAATTAATTGGTTTTATTTAGATCAAAACTATTGTTTAGCATCACCGAATCATTCTTAACACATAAAAATGATGCAGCTAAAATTTAGGTCTAGATTAAATAGAAATAGCTCCTTAGAAACAGAAGGTAACATTTGCAGGTTACCAATGTAGGGGAGGAGAATATGTTTGTGTATAAACACTCACTGTGTACAGTGTGACGTTTAGGTTCTCCACAGATACCAGACAGGGAATGACCACCTGTTCTCCCTCACGAATGAACACCACATCATAATCTTGAGCCATTCGGACAAATGGCGTACGGTAATCTAAAAACATAGGCAGGTATTGTATATATTTAACCAACAACCAGCTATTTACGAAAACACATGCAGAAAAGATAATGTTGTCAAAATCAAGTATAATTTGAATTAAGCCTTCAATATACACTATTCAGACCGCGTGAGAGATAAGTCAGCACTTACAAATTGTTATGCACATCTGATATTTTGTCACGATTCCTCGATTCAATTCGAGTACTCAATTTAAAAAAATCCTCCACAGCAATTTGCCTGTGTGGAGTAACCGGCAAAATACCGGAAGTGGCGCATTCCACAGACGTGAATCCATAAACGCATTGTTGGACTGTTTTCCAGGGCTGCATGATTTAAAATCATTTAAAATCAATGAAGGTTTATTATGTGCGCTTTAAGTATTAACATGCGTGTAGGTTACGTGCCTGCGTCTCAGAGCAGCTCCATTCACAGTAAATGCTGCTCAACTTTTATTATTTACATGTGTGAAGCATCTCAAACTCTGCATATTTCTGCGAGTTTGGGTTTATTATAACGTTCACCTGAGAACGCAACATGCGCCATTTCATCAGATTTGTAAGGTAAATCATTTCTAAACATATGCAAACACAAGAGAAAACATTATCTTTCTAAACATGTTAACTGTTCGTCGCGATTTCAAAATAAAAGCTCAATCCCTCACTCTGAGTTTACACGTTTTGATGTCCACATATTCAAGAAATCACAATGGCTGTAGCATTTCTGTCATAAAGAAATGGCCAAATATTAAAGATCAAGTTAACATTTGAATTAAATGTTGTTTAGTCAATATTAAACAAAAATTAGACCACGCTGTAAAATGTAAAAACTTCGTCAGGGCGTTGGCGCCCTCTGCAGTCGTTTGTTATAATGCGTGTACATTAGTTTGATTACTCGATTAATCGTCAGAATCTAAATAATCATAAGTACGGAGTATGGAATGAAGTTAAATGAAGTTAACCAAAATTACAGTTATAGCAACCCATTTCCTATATTTTGTCTGTCTGGACAAGGCAGGAGTTTACAGCTTGAAAAGGGAAGATAAAATGTGGTGGTTCCACCAGAATGAAGAAGTTATAAAGGTTAAAGAGGTCAGGAGGTTATCATGAAGGATAACAGAGGAAGTATGCGATGAACACATTTTTGTAACATTCCAGTTCTCTCTCCCACTTTCTTTAGAAGAGAGTGGGAGACGGGGTCAGAAAGTTATGAAAAACGTGTTCATCTATTTGTTAAAAAAAACACATGTGAAAATCATACCTTGTATGAAGACATACACAGATACTGAAGTCTTTCCATCCTCTACAGGCAGGTTTTTATAAAAGCAGCGATACTCTCCGGTCTCATTGGCAACTGCTTTGGAGAGCGTTAAAGTGCTACAGAACAGTCCGCTGCCACTACAGTCTGTTGTGGTGAGCCGCGTTTCAGACCGGGTTCGGTTGTGAGGCGTAGACCATTCAATGATCTGACGTCCCCTGTGTGACAGGTAGAAAAGACAGTCAGCGAAGTGACAATGTTTGAGCAAAAAATAACATTGATTAGTTTCTGTTTTTACTATAAAAAACTGAATAGCTAACAAAAACAGCACCCTTTTGAGGAAAAGCAGCTTTAGAATGAAAAAATGAATGTACAGTTGAAGACAGAAGCAAAGCTTACCTGCACGTAATCTCCAGTGTATCTAAAGCATTGATTTTGAGAGTCTTCTCAGTGATGTTTAAGGTTGGAGGATCAGACACAAACCTGAGCTCAATCGCTGCAAGAAAAAATACACACAGAAGGTTTTGATTAAGGAAAGCTGCTGATATTGACATGAATACTCACTAAATGATTTTAATGAGGACTTAACTCTTATTCTGGTTTTAGATCATTTTCATATTGTACCATTTATGACAGGTACAAATAACACATTTAGTCGGTAACACTTTACAATAAGGTATCATTTGTTAACATGAATTAACTAACATGAACAATTATTTCACAACTATTTATTAATCTTTGTTAAGGTTAGTTCAATGTTAGTCCACAGTGCATTAACTAATAGTAACAAACACAACCTGTTATTTTAATAATGCATTAGTGAATGCTGAAATTAACATTAACTAATATTAATAAATGCTGTAGAAGTATTGTTCATTCTTAGTTCATGTTAACTAATGTAGTTAACTAATGAACCTTAAACGGTTTTGTTTGGCTTTTTTCAGTACGTACTGAATAATATTAATACGTGTACTTACTATAGGGTTATGTTAGGTTTAAGGTTAGTTGCTTATTTATGCATATTTATAGTAATTATGCATACTTAACTGTTGTTACTATAGTAAGTACATGTAAGTTTAAAATAAAGTGTTTCCTTTTTTTGTCTGTTTTTTTAATGAAAAATAAAATAAAATATAATAAATAAAAGAAAAAAGAAAAAGATGTTACCAGATTCCTGCTTTTTATCTTACTGAATTATTATGCTAATTATGCATAATTAACTGTTATTACTGTAGTAAGTACGTGTAACTAATGTAATTATGTCAATTTAAAATAAAGTGTTATCTTTTTTATTTGTTTGTTTGTTTTTGGAGGAAAATGATCTTAACAAAATAAAATAAAGAAACAGACATTCCCAGATACCTGCTTTTAATCTTTGTGATTTATTATGCTAATTACACATAATTAACTGTTATTACTATAGTAAGTACATGTGGGACTAGTGTAATTATGTCACTTTAAAATAAAGTGTTACCATTTTTTGTTTGTTTTTGGATGAAAAATAATCTTAAAAAAATAAAATAATAAAATAAAGAAGAAGAAGACATTTCAGAATCCTGCTTTTTATCTTATTCAATTATTAAGATAATTATTCATAATTAACTGTTATTACTACATGTAGGAGTCGTAGTGCAATTATGTCAAAATAAAGTGTGTTAAAATAAAGTGTTATTTTTTTTTGGGATGAAATATAATCTTAAAATAATAAAATAAACTAAAATAATAAAGTAAAAGATGTGACTAAATTCCTGCCTTTTATCTTGTTGAATTAAACCAAGTTGAACCAAGAAAGGCACAAAACAACCATTGTAAATTTGAATCTAGACAACATATAACAATATTTCATGTTAAAACTAAACACTAGACAGTAGGACCACCATCCTCAGCGTAATAAACCACTGCATATATGGCTGTAATATATCACATTAACCTCAAAACTAAATAAGTTTAAAGAGGTACAACATGTACTTTTGCTAGGGTCTACTCAACATGGTTAACTTTAAGCCCTGAATAATTTAGTTCAATCCTAAACTTCACTTTATCTCCAACTTCATCTGAAAGCAGCTTCCTCTTCTTTTTTTATCTCTATGCAAGTGCATTTGCAACAGACATAAAGAGACTTTGCATCAGCAATTTTGACAGCTTTAGCTCAACCATCAGGTTAAATCTAATTCATGATCAACAAAGATAACAATTTATGTTTGTAAAAGGTATGTGCATTTAAAAGAAAGACTGTGCTGCTCTGCCACCGAAACAAACGCTCAAACTACTTGTGCATGTTTCTTTGTGTGTGAGCACGGATTCACACAGTCAACTAGGAAAGCACAAGTGTGGTGTGACCATGAATGCCTGTCCATAGTCTGGCCTAGGTTTACAATGGAATTAAGGGATGCAGACGTGCAGAGTATGGCACAGTGCATTGTGGAATGGAGCAGCGTAATGTGGGACCCTGGGATATTTTTCCACTGGAACTGCAAGAGCAGCACGGAGGCCTGGATGTGTCAAAACAGGAAGCCTGGGCAGATGGGCCGGGGCCGGGCTAAATGGCCCCGTGCTCCAAAGCCTGAGGTGGGATTCCTGCTCCAGAGGAACTGGGAACACACACACACACTCTCCTTATGGGCACACACAATCATACTAAAACACATGCAATCCATGGAGACTAACTTATTCAACTGTTTGTTTTAACATTTAAATTGCCAGGCACTGAAAGCATTTAAAACAACAATGGTGGTGAAGGCTTGATTGTATCTGATGAATAAGAGCGAACTGAGGGAATTGCAAGATAAGGGCAAGAAAGAATAGGAGGTTTATTTTTAACTGTTCGAAAAGCAAACATCTCACTAGATCCCATTTGAAATCTTGAAACTATACATTTAATTCAATTTAAATATTAGCAGTGGTGAACTGGAATAAGATAAACAGGTTCTAATGGTTACTACTTTATACTTAAACAACTCTTAATCTCTACTAAATATTTTAGTAAACATACATTTTAAATTTAGTAAAAAGCAATAATATTTAACTTTATTTTTTATGAAATAGAATAACAAACACTATCAGTCAAAAGTTTATGAACAGTAAGTTTTTAAAGAAGTCTCTTCCGCTCACCAAGCCTGCATTTATTTGATCCAAAGTACAGCAAAAACAGTAACATTTGAAATAATTTTACTATATTTAAAATAACTGTTTTCTTTTGAATATATTTTAAAATGTAATTGTTTCCTGATTTCAATCTGAATTTTTAGCATCATTTCTCCAGTCACATGATCGTTCAGAAATCATTCCCATTTGCTGCTCAAAAAGCATTTATTATTTATTATTGTTATTATGTAGAATTTTTTTTAGGTTTCTTAGAATATAATAATAGAAACAGAAATCTTTTGAAACATTATAAATATTTTAATCATCACTTCTGACTAATTTAAAGCATCCTTGCTAAATAAAACTATTAATTTCTATAATTTCTTCCAACTGTAACCAACATTAAGACACAAGCTCAACAATAAAACAATGGTATAACTAAAACATAACATAAATGCAATATAAAACAACAACAAAAAAATGTAGCAGACAGGCAATAAGTTATAGTTATATTATGCAAGGATTTCTGCTTCTATTACAGAAATTATAAGGTGATAAATACTGTTTATTCATTAAAAAAATGTTCGTAATATTTTTTAACGTATTTTATTTTCACTATTTCTCCTTAAATTGATCAGTAATTCATAGCCTATTGTTTGCTTCTAAAAATATAGACTATAAACATATTACACGGAAAAGCGAGGAAAACAGTAACAAGTTGTTTTAAATCAATACAGGTGTACAGTTTTCACAAGAAAATATTTTAATAGAGCTTTTATAATCCGTATAATATAAAGCCCGCAGCGGCAATAGTACGATCAATTACCTGTTAACAATGAGTTGCCTATTATGATGAGAAAAGTAGGCTAATGATGATGTAGAACTTGTATATTTATTATTAGAGCATATTTTGTATATTTAAAGACGCTTATGTCATACCTATAACCAAGTTGATGGTAAAGAGGATGTCGACGAGAGAAAGCACATGAGATGTCTTTGCCATCGCCCGACAGTAACGCTGGACCGTCCCGGCATGAAACCAAAATTCAGAAGTTCCTTAACTCCTCATCACGATGATACCACACAGGTGTGCTCTTTAAGACACGTTTTTTAAAATCCTTAACCTTGGAGAGACAAATGAAGAATAAACTATGTAAGGGACAGAAATCCTTGCCCTTTTTTTTGCCCAGAGTTTGACACTGATAGAGACCTGTTGCGCGCTCACTGACGGACGCGTGACTGAAGTGCGCTGATAGAGAGGAAGGCGAGGGAGGGAGGAGCGCAACACATTTACTAATCAAAGACATTACTGTTCATTTAATGTCTGCAGACTCTAGAGGACGAAGGTCCGAAAAACATAGACCTCCGTGACTAAACAGAAGAGTCTAAATTACTTTATCAGAGATTAATTACGATAGGGACCTAATTCAATCAAGAATTGAAGATATGCAAAATGCACAATTTCCACATAACAAGCTGCTCTAAATGCAGTGTGAAAATCATGGTGTGTTTGGGGGACAAGGTGACCCCATAAGGTTTAAACCCTTACAAATCAAATCTGAAGAAAGTTTGGTTAAGCCTTAAAAGTATTGTGATGAAACTTTTGGATGGAGAATGAAATGTTTTCTTTAAAAGAGTGGTACTGAAAGTGTAAAGGAATATGAAAATATGCTATGCTTTTTATTAGTTATTTTTTTTTTAATTCGTTTGTTTATTAGTTAGTAAAAGTTAAAGCTATATGCTTATTTTGGAGTTCGAATTAAAATCACAGAGATCTTTCTTAGCTTGACAGAATCTTTGGTTTGGCAGAAGGATTTAATCTTGTTTATCATTTTGTTAACTTAAATCTGCAAAAAAAAAAATGTTTTTAGCGCGTTAAATATACAGCCCGACCTCAAGTGAAAACGCAATTATTTTCGGAGGTTGGCGATTTTTTTATGGATTCGTACAGTTTGGTAAAAGCTGTAACAATCAGTGGGGCGTAAACAAATTGTACGACAATAAACATCTTATTCATAATTTTTTCCACTAATTTGACAAAACGTAATATTGTTACGAACTGCAACAAGGACGTTTAGGACATTTGCAAACGAATGTTCACAAATAAGTCGCTCTTGCGTTTAACTATAGCAGCTGTATGCAGCTTGGTCGATTTTAAGTTCAGTTTCATTATTGCTTTATTTGCTTGCAAAATTTGCTTTAAAAACTGTTATATTTTACAGATCTCAGCTAAAAAGAAATAATATGAACTGATACTTGAATCCGAATGGCACACTCTAAAAATGCTGGGTTAAAAACAACCTAAATTGGGTTATTTGGCAACCCAGCACTATGTAAATATTGGACAGAAAACATGGGTTAACTGTTTTTACCCAACATGCATGGGTTGTTTTATTTAAGTCAACTTTTAATTATTATTATATTGCTGGCTTAAAATGGGCTAGAAATTTAAAAAAAAAAATCACACACAGAATTGTAGATGAACATTGATTACTACAACCCTGCTGAAAAAAAAAAAAACAGCTAAAACCAGCCTAGGCTGGTTGGCTGGTTTTAACTGGTTTAAGCTGGAAGTAGCTGGTTTTAGCTCGTCTGTAAGACCAGCTAAGACCAGCCTGGAAGTGGCCAAAACCCCTCTAAAACCAGTTAAAACCAGCCAACCAGCTTAGCCTGGTTTTAGCTGTTTTTTTAGCAGGGAAGAACACCAATGGACAAAAATAAAGGCAAATTGAATTTATTTGGGTGAATACAGCATAGTTTACAATACATATATTTAAACTTATTTAGAAATAAAAATGTAACACGTAAAAGTAGCATTTTAATTTAGGCGTATTCAAACGTTAATTCAACTGTAATCACTTTTCACCAAAATAGTGCTAAATCTCATGCCGGTGTATCTCCAGAATCTGAGCCGGGGAAGGGCTGCTGTTCGCCGGTGGAGCTATGAACCTCAGACCATCATCTCTGGTTTCACTCGTATCTGAAAGATGCTGTGACTGACTCCATAACCTGCCCATAAACAAACAGTACTGAGATTAGAGAACATATTTTAACACCAAATTAAATTAAATTCAGTATTATAACGAATAAAATCAGTTTATGTTATGCAAGGCAAAAGGCAGTTCCATCACGCAAAATGACCACTGTTGACGCAGCTGACTGACATCTCTTCCTTGTATGCTGCATTGCATAAAATAATATAATTTATAGCCCGGTAAAGACTTATAAATTAAATAAAATGTAAACAAACTTTCACTGAAGAAGTGCACAGCAATGCTGAGAATCCCTCTCTCCTGTAGCCTGTGCTCTTACTGTAACTCAGCAGATGGGTTGTTTCATTGGAGGCAGGCTCAACCCAGCAGTTAGGTAGGAAAAACAACCCAGCATTAAAAATGACCCAGCAGCTTAGTTACAGAAAAACTGCACCTGGGTAAAAAAAAAATATATATATATATATATATATATATATATATTAAAAACAACCCAATAAAATGACCCAACAGGCTGAACCCAGCATTTTTAGAATGCAGAAAAGATACCTAGCACCTGGGTAAAAATATTAAAAACAACTCAATAAAAGGACCCAGCAGGCTGAACCCAGCATTTGCAAAAAAAAAAAAAAAAAAACCCAGCATTTTTTAGAGTGTAACTTTTGAGGCAACAGTAATTTTTTTGAGGATAATTAGAATAAATTACATTTCTAAATGTACAAAACTGAATATTTGGACTTCTTCGGGCCATCTTCTGAGTAACTCACTGATCGAAATGCTACATTATGGCTTGTTTGTAACCACTAGCTTTTGCAGAGGAAGACACTCTGACCATTCCATTGTCTGTAAACAATCTGGGTGGCCATGTTTCCTGTACTGTAAAGTGTTACAGCACTTCAGTCATTAATAGTACCCCCCCCCCACCCTCCCCCTCTGGAGGTAAGGAGGGTGGCGGAGTAATGGTAACCTCCCTTGTTTTTCCAGCAAGCTGAGATAGAATGTCCCAAAGACGCTGCCAGTGGGATATGGGTGGATCCAAAGGATAAAAGTGGGAAGGGGAGGGTGTATCTTTTGTTGTGTAACAGTGAGCCTTATGACACAGGACATCTCCAAGCAAACAATGCATTTAGACCTTGTGAATGAGCGATGGACAATGTCAGGCCTTGGGTCAACTGCTGGTTGTTTACAATGGTTACACAATTTCTTAGGAACAGTGGCTAAACATTTACAGTTATGGCAACTTCAAATTTCTATTGTGCCACTGCTGCGTGACATAACTGTAAATATGAATTAGTGAAATGTTGTGCATATGTAACGAGAGGCATAATTATACTATTATTATACTATACATTATATTAATAATATAGTAGAAAAAGTGGTTTTTAAAAGTACCTGTGTGGGTAAGTTTTTGGTTTTGTGTGAAATTAACCTTGTCTGAGAAGACCAGAAATATTTCTGGACTTGTGTTTGCCTGATTAATTCTTTTGAAGCAACAGATTTACACAATGGCATGCTGTTGTTGGTAGGGACATGTGAACTGATGCATTATGGGTCTTAAAAAGCTTTGGTTTTTCAGGTGGGGATTTGACTGAAAGGGTTAGAGTTTGAGTCTCCAACCACCGCATGTTTCCTGTCCTGGCCATTTCTGCTGGGAGTCGTAGCACCTAAAACACTTCCCCCTCTGAGCAGGGGATCAGGAAAAAGAGAGCACTTCCCATCTTTCGGACTCATACTAACAGCAGGCATGGAAAAGCCCTCAAAGGGACCTCTTTGTGTTTGTCTGTTCTTCTTCATACTGGTTTTTATCATCATAAGCAAGGGAAAAACAAAAATCTAAAAATGATGGATGAAAAGGTGTGGAGAAGAATTATGCTACCATTAATTGTGATATAAGTAATATAAGATGAAATTACAGTTTCACAAAGAAAGGTATAAGTAAGACATTACTACACAGTTTTATTTGTGCAAAAAGTGTAGAGACTAGATATGTTTAAAATCACATACTGTATAGCACAGTTATGGCCAAAAATATCAGCACCCTTGCATTTCTGTCAGAAAATGCAACACTTCTCTCAGAAAATGTTCCAATTGCAAATGTTTTGGTAGTTACAAGCTTATTGTTTTTGTCTGCACTGCAACAACACAAAAAAACGGAGAAGAAAAGTCAAACTTGATAAAATTACACACAGAACTCAAAAATGGACTTGACAAAATTATTGGCGCTTTGTCAAAATTATAAGAAATAATTGCTTTTCAAACATGTGATGCTCCTGTAATTTGTATTTAGACACACCTGTGGCAAGTAACAGGTGTGAGCAATATAGTAATCACACTTGCAGCCAGTTAAAATGGAGAAACGTTGACTCAACCTTTGTGTTGTGTGTCACACTGAGCATAGAGAAAAGAAAGACGTGTAAAGAGTTGTCTGTAGATTTGAGAGAAAAAATTGTGGAAATACATGGACAATCCCAAGGCTACAAGTCCATCTCCAAAGATTTTAATGTTCCTGTGTCCACTGTGCGCAATAACATCAAGAGGTTTACAGCCCATGGCTCTGTAGCTAACCTCTCTGGACGTGGACGGAAGAGCAAAATTAATGAGAAATTACAATAAAGGATTATTCGAATGGTGGATAAAGAACACATTCAACAGGGTGCAACAGTGTCAGCTCGCACTACCTGTCGCCATCTGAATGAAAAGGGACGATGGTAGGAGACCCAGCAGGACAGCAGCTGACACAAAGGCATAAAAAAAGCAAGACTGGAATTTGCCAAAACTACAATCCTTCTGGGAGAATGTACTGTGGACAGATTAAACAAAAGTAGAGCTGTTTGGTAAAGGACATCATGGTACTGTTTACAGAAAAAGAAATGAGGCCTTCAAAGAAAAGAACACAGTTCCTACAGTCAAACATGGTGATGATTCAAAGATGTTTTGGGGTTGCTTTGCTGCTTCTGGCACTGGATGCCTTGACTGTGTGAATGGTGTAAATGCTGTTTCTGAGATGTTCTGTATATTTGTTTCATAATTAATTCTAATTAACTCCATAATTTCTTGTATTAATTTATTTGGTTTTCAGTTGAAATATGTTGTAATGTGTTGGAAATTCATTTGGTGCACTTTAAACGCAAGGTGCGGGAATGCATCACTTTAACGGAAATGATGTGCTTGTTAGACGCCCCGATGGACTGATGATGAGCGGATGCATCACAAGGCTCTGCTAAATACATTTAAGTTTAAAACAAGTGCTGTCATAAGTCAAAAGGACAGTATAGAAGACTCTCATAAACTCTTAAGAACTCTTTTCATGACAAGCGGCCAACGAGGTAATTGTTTCACATGTTCAATGTATTGGACGACTGTGTGTTGTGTAATTTCTGATGTGTTTGTACTATGCTCATTTACGAATACAGCTCTCACGGCGTTGTGGCGTTGTGGCATTAAGGCGTTAAGACGTCAAAGGCGCAAAAGACAAAGAAGACAAACCCAAGAATAAAACGCCCGTTCTAAAGAGCCAACCTGTGTCTGTGTTGTCGTGAAGAGAGCTACAAACAGTATCATGAAATCTGATGATTACCAAAGAAATTTGAGGCGCAACATAGTGGCCAGTGTCAGAAAGCTGCGTCTCCACCAGAGGTCATGGGTCTTCCAGCAAGACAATGACCCGAAACACACTTCAAAAAGCACTCAGAAATGGTTACAAATAAAGCGCTGGAGAGTTCTGAAATGGCCAGCAATGAGTCCAGATCTGAATCCTATAGAACACCTGTGGAGAGATCTCAAAACAGCAGTTGGGAGAAGGCATCCTTCAAATCTGAATGACCTGGAGAAGTTTGCAAAAGAAGAGTGGTCCAAAATTCCAGTAGAAAGGCGTAAGAAACTCATTCATGGTTACAGAAAGTGAATGATTTCAGGTTTTTTTTTTCCAAAGGGGGTGCTACCAAATATTAAGTTAAGGGTGCCAATAATTTTGTCCAGTGCATTTTTTGGGTTCTGTGTGGAACTGCATCAGATTAGACTTTTCTTCTCTGTTTTTTTGTGTTGTTCCAATGCAAAGAAAAATAAAAATAAATGTGAGTACCAAAACATTTGCAACAATTTTCTGAGAGAGGGGTTGCATTTTCTGACAGAACTGCAAGGGTGCCGATATTTTTGGCCATGACTGTAGGTACTAAATTTAGTTTGAAGCTTGCTTTATATGCATGTGTGTAGTATGAATGAAATTTGAAAGTACTAAATCTGCCATGGTTTCACTGTCATGTGACCTGTAGTATAGCTGCACTGCCATTCACAACTCTTCTCTCTTGGCCTCATAGGATAGTAAAGCGTCCATCAAATGCTCACTTCAGAACCTTGCTAGAAGTAGTAAGTTACACAGGGAACTTTTTACCTAATGTTTTGTGAAAACTGTGAATTTGGATATACTACTTATGTCACATTTTGTTTTTGCCTACTATAGATATATTCAAAAACAGGGATTGTTTATTTGAGCTTCATTGAGAGTTTGGGGTAGAATATTTGTTTATCCAAAACCACTGGAAGATGAGTGAAGAGTTTTGCAAACAAACTGACCCTTCCCAAAGGCACGTCCTCCTTCATTACTGTTGCTATAGAGGGTTTACACTTACGTCACGGTTTGGTCAGTTACTCGGATGCGTAGCCATGCTGGAGATACTCGGATATAAGCAACACCATGAATTGCATGGTTAATGTACTACTGAATACATTGTTCTGGTAATTTATGCTGTCTAAACCACGGAAAAAAATGTATGGAAGCAGCTAAATCATATAGAGAAGGACTTAGTAAGTAGGAAAGGGTGCAATATGTTGACAAACTAAAGTTAATAGGTGGTAAAGATATGTACGAGCAGTATTAATTTAGATAATAGCCTAATATTTCACCTACATGACTGGAAATTATAAGAACATTCTTGAATTCTTGCCCTGGAAATCCTGGTTCAGTTTAGCCACCCACAAATGTCTTTTGTTCCTCAATTTTTTGGACTCTTTTCCTTGATTTGTTATAACTTTTGGCAGTCTACAGTACTCCAAATGTTTTCCCCATCCGACCGATTAGTATAGCCCAAAACATGACAATAATTGATGATTTTCAGCAGGAATAATCAGCAAAATATGAAAGTTTTGTTTGGTTCAGTGGCATTGTTTACATTCAGTGCCGCAAATATGGTCAACTGATGACGTGTCGTGAAAACACTCTATGTCCAACAAGCCATCGGCTCTCACACTACACAACATGTTCTCTAGTCAAATCACCTGTCAATCAAATTCCTTCCAAAGGGTCAATTTAAACAATCAAACCAATTTCATTTGGTGACAGAAAACAGAAATACACACTTCAGTTTCAAAAACATTCAAAATCTTATAGGTTCCTAATTTCTAGTTTCTAATTCTGACCTGACAATTTTAAAATACACATTTTCTTCTCTTTCTTTTTTGTTATTTATAAGCATGATGTCATAATTAAATACTTTATTGCCTACCACATCTCAGTGGGCCTGGTCAAGGTGTGCCAGTTCCTGCTCTGTCATCAGCACTGAGTATTGGAAAGAAAACACACAGAAAGCCATGGAAAAAGAACCTATAGCCAGCCAGACAATAGAGTGAGAAAGCAATACGATCAGCAACACAATCTAACCATTGCACCACTTTGAAACATATAAATGGACAATACCTGCCATGTTTCTGTGCACTTAAAAATGGCTTATTCTGGGGGTTTAGAAAAGTAGCATTCTGAAATGTCATATTAACATAAACAGCATTAAAAGAAAGTGGTTTAAGAGAATTCAAAGAAACTGTTTTAACACATCTGGGGTTTTTTTCTGAAGAACACAACCATGAGAACAAATTAGTGTTTTGTGCAGAATGTGCATGCACGTGGTTGGGTTAGGATTTCTTTTAACTTTCGATCAATTTATAGATATCAATATAGGTCTATAGATAAAATATGGGACGGGCTGCTATTTGTAGAATGTGAAATCTGAGATAAAACATCGAAACTTGATTTTGACTTTACATTTCAAAATAATTGTGATTTTAAAAATCACAAAATAAACATATGCAGCAAAAATTATAATGTTATTTAGTTATAATAATTAGAAATGATTATGCATTTCCATCCCACAACCCTACAGACCCCTTTGTGGTTTGGTGAATGGATGGATGGGTGGATGGATAAATGCTTGGATGAATGGATGGATGAATACATTTCCTTATATATACAGTGAGAGAGAACAATGAAAAACAAATCCAAGGTATTGTGAAAATGGGGTTAGTGTGTGTGTTTGGGTGTTTGGGGAACACGAGGTGGAAGATGCAAAGGAGGCCACTGAAAAACGGGTGGAGAAGCAGCATGGATGGATGGGCAGGGGGATAAAAAGATGGAAAGAGAAGAAGAGTGACAATAAGAGTGTCAGAAGGGAGCCTAATGAGGGTCCAGCATGAGGGACAGTGAGGAAGAATCGGGAGGGGGCAGGAAACACGGCACACATCCTCAGATAGGAAACCTGCCTTTTCTATGAGGCATCCAGGAGTCAAATACTTTAGAGGCTTTGGTTTACTCTCTTGCACACCCACTCTTTTATTGACTGAACACATATGGTATAGTTAATGGCTCAAGTGGGGAATGAGGTTTCCTTGCATTGGCAGACAAACTGTAAAAGCAAACAGACAAATGCATACTGTCTGGTTATTGTGTTACTTCCTGATATAAATCAGAATCCCATTAATGGCAAAAGATAATGAGTGAAATATTAACTTCAAAAACACTTTTAAATGCACAAGGCCACAGGCCAAGTACAGTAGGTAACCACATCCATGCTGATATAGAGCCATATTGCATGGCTACAAGTGTGATATTGCTTTCATGCAACAGTTTGACTGCACAAGCGTGTAAATAAAAAACAACAGTGTCGTACAAAAAAATCCTTGAGTGCAGGACTACTTCCTTCCACCACAGATTCAAATCTCAACTTTTTTAAAGAGAACCCCGGGTATTAAGAGTTGTATGGCTTAATATAACGTAAATTTTGTCTTACTGAAATATGTAGTAGAAAACCCATTAAAGATTTACTTTATACATTGTTTTATTCACATTTTGGACAATGGGGGTGCCGATGACGTGAAATGGTTGCATTCAGTAAGCTACTGGCACTACCTGTTGCTATTTTTACCGCAACACAACTAGGAAAATGAAATACTGATACGATGCCACAGCTACTGAAAGAGCTTACAGCTGGCAATGGATATAAGTGTAGGCTTAAACCAAATGCCATACCATCAATTTTCCCCACAAGGAGTCTAAGCGCCCCCAGATATCACACTGAGAGACTCCTTCAGTGGCTGCGGCGTCATGACAAACGTCAGCATTCTTACATCCTGCCAGGATGGCATCTAGCGTTTCTTGTCTCTGCCATTTGTAAGCTCTTTCAGTAGCTGTGGTCTACTAAAAGCCTCAAAGACATCGGTATTTAAGTGAAGAGAACAAAGATGTGGGTCTTTAGGAAGTTTTATTTGTCCACAGGCATCTTCCCATTATTTTCTCCTCTTTTTACGGCTAAGAAAGCAGTGAAGACTTACATCTCTTCTCTTGTTGCCCTTCGACTGAAAATTACAACCAAAAGCCACACAATGTGGCACAGGATATTTTATTTCCTGAGTTGTGCTGTAGCACCAGTAAAACTGAGTACAACCATTTGATGTCATCAAAATAATGGCGCCCTCCATAGTTGAAAATATGTATAAAACGATGTTGATGTTTCTTTTACATATTTCAGTAGGAGACATCATTTATGCTATTTTAAGTTATGCAAGTCTAAATACCCAGGGTTCCCTTTAAATTAATGTTTCAGCTATCATATATATTATTTTAACCCTGCTGGAAGAGAGAGAGAGAGAGAGAGAGAGAGAGAGAGAGAGAGAGAGAGAGAGAGAGAAACCAGCTAAAACCAGCCTAAGCTGGTTGGCTAGTTTCAGCTGGTATAAGCTGGAAAGTAGCTGGTTTTAGCTGGTCTCCCAGCCTGGCCGGCTAAGGAAATGACCAAAACCATTTTAAGACCAGTCTGCTGACCAGCTATGACCAGCTAAAACCAGCCAAACATTAAGTGTAAAAGATAACAAAAAAAAATAAAAAAATATCTGTATGAATGATAAATTGCACTAATTACACACACACACATGTTGTGTTTACATGTTTTATGGGGACATTCCATAGGCGTAATGGTTTTTATACTGTACAAACACTATTTTCTATTGCCCTACACCCACCCTACACCTAAACCTAGCCCTCACAGGAGACTGTGCACACTTTTACTTTCTCAAAAAAAACTCATTCTGCATGATTTATAAGCCTGTTTCCTCATGGGGACCTCACAAATGTCCCCACAAGGTCAAAATTTACTGGTATTACTATCCTTGTGGGGACATTTGGTCCCCATAACGTGATAAATACCAGGTGCACACACACACACACACACACATCAAGTAATGATTCTACAAATCAAGTAATGGCCACAATAAGTTGCTTTTATCACAAATACAATTACTATTGTATATTTTATTAGTTCTATCTTTTATTTTCGCATTTTGTCTAGTTGTGTCACTTGACCATTAATGTCATATTTCTAAAGCACTATGCTATAGACATTTTCCTCTAACTTGATATCCTGACATATTCGTGAGAGTATTAGTTTTACCTCATTATCTAAAAAAGAAATTAAGTAAAATGTGGCACTGTTTACCCCACTCTCTTCTACAGATACGTACAAACTCTTAAGTAAACTCTTGAGTAAATGTTAATTATCATCAAACCAGTTAATCTAGTGAACCAATTAATTTGAGAGTAATGACAAAACATGTTTTTTGCTTGCCCCCTTGTGTTCATAGGTAGAACTGCAAATGACTATTTTGAAACTGTTTAAAGATGCCTACAATTAAGGTTTGAATGGACATTTTAACAGTTTAGAAACATGAGGTACCATGTGATGTTTTTGCTATGCAGTGGCGTTATGACAGCTGTTTCTCCACATTTTTTATGATCTACAGAATAAAGTCAACAAAACTTCGTTTTAATTAAACATTCATATTCATAGATATATATAGCTGTACATTTTGAAGAGATTTTGTATAGAAATATGCATAAATGTTTCTTCTTTGTGGGTTTTATCATGGCACATTTTACCTGACCATGTAGCAGTGGTGTCTATCAGCAACTCCCTGAGTGACTGGAACCTAAACTATCCAGTATTTGTTTCCTTCGGTATCTTTACACGAGCGTACAACAGTATGATGCTGCTGCGATGCTCGACACTATAGTAATAGTTAATGCTATATGGTTTTTGTTAGCGTTATGTTTTATAATAGCCTTTTGTCTCCATAAGTTTTCATTGAAACTGCCTCACAGCCTCGAGCACGTGTTTCAGGATTTAATCCGATATGGAAAAACTAAAGAACACATCAAGCGCCCAAACTGGCAGCTCGCTTTTGACGTATCAAAGAGGTGATTCAGGATTAAATGTAGCTTTAAGTGAATCTGTATATTCACCAGATATCATTGTCCGAGCATGTCAAGGCAACTATGCAGAAAACATTTCTTCTATTGTTGTCTTTAGGTGTTTCTATCATTTCTATGCCGTGTCTGTCCTGTGGAATGGGCTGCTCCTACTATTCTCCGTACGTTCTGTCGTCATGAATGAGCCTCTCCCTGATTGGCTAATTAACGCGCTGTGGTGTTTGACTGGCAGACCAAGAGCTGCTTGGAACGGTACTTCAAATTTAATTAAATTAATTTTTATTATTATTATCATTATTTTAACAACTCTTAACCTATATGTTATTATAGTAAAACTACTATACATTTTTTTAATATACATTTTTAATATTTTTCTACTTTAATTTGTTGCAGTGTACTTAACATTTACCATCCAATGAACATTCACTTGATTAATTATGTGTGCTTTTCAGAGTTACATCTCTCCATTCTGCTTTTACAAGTGCTGCTATGGGTCCATTCCTTTAGACGGCTAATGGAGTGCCTGTTTGTCAGCGTGTTTTCTAATGGTGTTATCCATGTTGTCCAATATGCATTTGGTTTGGGTTACTATGTCCTACTTGGACTAACTGTCCTGTGTATAAATGCCTCTCTGCCACAATTGGGTTAGTATAGTTTCTTACTTTTATCATGTTTTTTGACTAAAATGCATTTCCAAATTAAAAGCTCATGTTAACTTGACCAAAAATATTTCAGTATTTATCATCCCAAATGTACCTGAACGTTTTCCCTGAATTTTACTAACTATTTGTGTATTTGTATCTCTCTGCAATGCCAGGGTCTATCCCTCTTTTTAATCAGCTCGCATGGCATCATGTAACCGGGACTCTTGTTTTCATCTGGGCATCACTCCTCCAGAACCGGTCCCTCTCACTGCTGGCCAAGATGAGGACTGACAGCTCAGGTAGGAAAACACTGGAGTTTCCTTGAGGAAAAAAAGTCATTTTAAATTTGATGTATAATTGTTTATTATAACTGCAACTGTAAATAGTACAATATGAAGCAACAATTTTATGCACAAAACTTTTTTTTTTTTTTTTTTTTTTTTTACAAATATTAAATCTTTGTTCTGTCTATCCAATATAGGTAAAGTAGAGACTCTGGCCCACAAGATGCCATGTGGGGGCTGGTTTGAGCTGGTTTCTTGTCCACATTACCTGGCTGAGCTCCTGATTTATGTTGCCATGAGTGTTTGTTGTGGCTGCAGTTCCCTAACCTGGTGGCTGGTGGTACTGTATATACTCTGTAACCAGGCACTGGCTGCACAGCTCTGTCATGATTACTACAAGAGCAAGTTTGAGACTTATCCACGTCAACGCAAAGCTTTTATTCCTTTTGTCCTGTGAATTTTATGTAATAAGATCTTTTATTTGGAAATAAGAATCTATTTAATAAACTATCAACTAAACAAAAATAGATAATCTTAATGTCTCTCTTTTAAATGGGAACTGACATGTTCATCATGCATGTTTAATGTGTAAGGACAAGGAGCAGGACAAGGAGGGTAATACACACAACATGACCTAAATGGACTGCTGCCCTGACACAGACTGACCTCAGAAGGTGACTGACAGCAGCTGCTTGCATATAGACTTAGTTACTATGAGATGTCAGCAGATAACTTAAAAAGGAAGTGTCTTACCACATATCTGAAACCAGCTTCCCCAGCATCTAGAATTTAAACTTGTTAAAATGAGAGTTTTAAGTTTTAATGTTTCCTGGCTACTGATCAATTCATGACAATTTTATGTTTGTTTATTTTACTTTATTTGCACTTGTATATGCACTAGGATGTAGGACAAACCATAAGCAAATACAAATACAGAAACTTTAACAATTATATAATAGTGGAAATAATGATGAAATAAAATGAACATCTACAAGTAAGATTTTAAAAGTTTCTGAATTAGTTTCAAAAATCTTGAGGTCAGTATTACAAAACAGTGTACAGAAGTGTTATGTACCCATCATTGTTCAAACAATTCAAACAGCTTTTATCTTTTATTTACACGTAAGCCAACTATATGAATAACGATTATCAGTATTTGATCCTCGTGAAAACAAGATCCCATTTGCAATTGAAGCAAACCATATTTATTACTATTTCAGCTTGGCTGCTAATAATTGCATTTTAAAAATGTAAGAAGCCAAACTCATGTTTGTAAAAAAGTGTGGTTACTGAGATAAGCAAGATCCCAATCTCTTATTTCCCCTTTGCGTTGTAACTCTACCTATCATGAAAGTGTTCCTCATACGTGATTGACGCTGACGTTTCAACCTATAGCCTAGCCCAGTTTCACTGACGTATGTCTCTGCTGTACACGTTTACCGCCCAACTGACCAATCGCGTTTAGCTTTCAACCGATAGTTTTGTCTTTGCCTTGGTATCAGTCTCTCAGCGAAAATGACCACGGTGGGCTAGCCAGATCGTAGCGACGCAAGGTTAATGTATATAAAATAGCCATTTTATTATCCTAATTTGCAAAGTATTACCACAGTAGAAGCCGTATTAGCCAGCCCTTAAAGATGCCTCTTCGGGCCGGCGAGCGGCATGGCGCTGGCAGGTCTATATGCTTCCTTATTCTACTGAACGTCGTGTTGTTTTCAACCGGAGTTATAGCAACTCAAGAAGAGAATAAAGTCATTCACGAGGAGCAGCCCGCGGAGGTTCGTATGAAACGTTTATCCTCTTTACTAGATAACATACATGTAAGAATGTTGATTAAAACTATAAATGTTCAAAGAGGACTTGTGCTGGAAGTAGCCGGTTAGTTAGGCTAGTTGCATTCAAGGGAAACTAGTTTGACTACACGCTCTCTAATAGACTTATCCAGTTTAAGGCTGAAATAAACGGATGAATGTAATTTTGACAAGTAGGGGTCATTCAGGAAATTTTAATGATTAATCTACATTTTTATATTTTGGTAATGCATATGTTTAATAGTTTGCCCGCTTTTCACAAACATGACATTAAAATATTAGTCAGACCACATTCTGGCAGTGAAATTAAGCTTTGACTGTAAACATAAGAGAGCAGAAAACTAAAAAACTCAGGTTTACTTTTCTGTTGTAAAATGTTTTTGTAGTTATGATGCTGCTTTTCTTAAGTTTTAAAGGAGTAATTCACTCAAAAATGACAATTTTGTTATTATTTACTCATGCCGTTCCAAACCTGTATAAGTTTCTTATGTTGACGACAAAAGAAGATATTTCTAAGGATTTTGAAGATCCAAACAGTTGCTGGTCCCCGCTGACTTCCATAGTAGGGAAAGAAGTACTATGGAAGTCATTGGGGATCATCATCTGTTTGATTACCAGCATTTTTCAAAATAGCTTCTTTTTTATGTTCAATAGAAGAAAGAAACTACAATACAAGAAATACAGGTTTGGAATGACATTAGAATGAGTAAAAGCAAAAAATAAAAAGAAGTTTCATTTTATTCCTTTAACATGCCAAGTTGATTGTCTAAATCAGTGGTTCTCAACCGGGGCCTCAGCAAACTTCCGAGGGGCCCCCAATATGTCTCGAATTATTTATATTTAATTATAATAACAATCAGTTTCACTGATTAAACATTTTAATTGACATCATATTTTCAGTTTATTAATTTTTTTGTAACTTAATGTAAATATCACTTTAGGAGGGCCGTCAAATGTTGTCCCGGATAATCGCGGGGCCTTGGAGTCAAAAAACGTTGAGAACAACAAATCTAAATAAAAGCAGTATCATAAAGCCAGCTCACATATATAAAATAAAAATAGTATAAGTTGGAAAAGTTAACATGGTGGACTAAATGTATAAAACTACCTAAAGGATTTGAGAAAATGATAGAAAGTTCATTCAAGAAAGAGCGTTCATAACTTTCTTGTTCAATTCTTTACATTTCTATGTCCAAGTCTACAAAAAATTCTTCATGAAAACTGTTAATTGCAGTACAAAATCTCCAGATACTTTATTCCTTGCTTTATATATAAAAAAGTATAAAATCTAATATATGTGACTCATTTACACATGGCACATCCGTGACACATGTAAACTAGTTAATAAAATTTTTAAATGTATACAAATGCATATATAGATTTATACATAAAGCTAGCATTTATACTGAAAGTTGAATAAATAGGCTTTCCATTAATGTATGGTTTGTTAGGATATAACAATATTTGGCTGCGATCTGAGGGTGCAAAAAAATAAAAATAAAAATATTGAGAAAATCACTTTTAAAGTTGCCCAAATGAAGTTCGTATTAGCATAAGCAATGGATAGTACTAATAAAAAATTAAGTTTTGATATATTTATGGTAGGAAATTTACAAAATATCCTACCATAAATATATCAAATGGAACACAATCTTTCCTTATCGAAATTCCTAATTGTATCTCTAAATGTTTCTATTTCTTCATATTTTGAATAAATTTGTTGCTTGCCGAATTGTACAATTGTTACTATTAATTAATATAACTTCTATCCAGGTGCAGAAGGCAACCACCGGTCACGCACCTGGTGTAGTAGTGAGTGTCGATGAACCCACTAAGGGAAACCTGGGCTTTATTCATGCCTTTGTGGCGGCCCTCTCAGTCATCATTGTCTCTGAACTGGGAGACAAGACTTTCTTCATCGCAGCCATCATGGCTATGCGTTACAATCGCCTCACTGTTTTGGCAGGCGCCATGTTGGCTCTGGGACTCATGACATGTCTGTCAGGTAGGTGGTTTAAAAGCACCTTTACGTTTTAAATCATGTTCAGAGGTTGATATGCTTCACCTCACCTCTTATCCTCAATATGAAGTCACAAATCCTGTTTTTATGCATTACATATGTTGAATAAACTATTATCTAACATACAACTAAAGGATTAGTTCACTTCTAGAATAATAATTTACTCACCTTCATGTTATCCAAGATGTTCTTTTGTCAAAAAAGAAATCAAGGTTTTTGAGGAAAACATTCTAGGATTTTTCTCCATATAGTGGACTTCAGTGGGGATCGCCGGGGTTGAAGGTCCAAAGTGCAGTTTCATTGCAGCTTCAAAGGGCTCTACATGATCCCAGCTGATCCCAGCAATTTATGTTATGTTTTAACTACAAATCCTCGTCTTGCACTAGCTCGACCTTACGCATTATGTAATCACACATGCGTAATGTCGGCGAAAATACCGACCCAGTGTTTACAAAGTCAATGTGTAAAGAAAGTCAAACACCCTTAAAAAAAAAAGGTAAAACAACGGTTTCGGATGATTTTGAAGTTGGAGTAGAAAATGTGATGGAGTTTTTCGTCCTACCCTACCTTTTTGAACTGAAGTGCACAGATGAACAACTAACCACGCGTGACCTTTCTAACGTTATTACATGATGTATTAAGTCATGGATGCACATCGCAAAGCTACTGCAAGACCAGGGGCCCATTCTTCGTACGTCGCTTATTACATCCGAGATCAAATGACACATGCAAGATGATATCATCGCGCTAATTCGGTTCTTCGAACGCACCTGTTGATGATGATTAGTATGGCTGGATTGAATTATCTGTTGGTTTAAAAGGGGCTATGTATCGATACTCGAAACCATGATAAGCCGCGATTGGCTGGCGGCAAGACAGCAACGTAATGACATCATATAATTAAAAAAGACACCTGACGAAAAACTTAACAAATTTTTTAACTTTTATTAACTAAGGAAACAGTCAAGCAAACAAAACTACATAAATGTCATAATAGATTAATGAAATGTGCACTGTTTTTATTTTGTTTATATTTTTACATGATTCCAAATTATTTATAGTCACGATTTCTAATATTTATACAGGCTTTACATTTTTTTTTATTTCAATATAATATGATCATTCCTAGATAAAACGATATGAAGAGTTCGATAAATGTTCGATATAATGTTTGTGTCAAAAGCGGAACGAAACAGCTCGGCTCACAGACCGTTTATCCGCTCAGACCGAAGTTCAAACTGCCGCGCTGCGCGAGCTCACTAGAGAAGATGCATTTCGTTGCGGCGCGTCGCTTCCGTTATGAGGGCAGCTGCCGCGATATGTGAACGGCTCCATCACCCGAGCACTAAACAGCGCTGTGAGATTCAGTGTGAAACACTTGAATTCAGCGATGAACACAAATGACTCTGTGATTCAAACTAGTTTAAAGCTGTGTGCAACGAGACAGTCAGAAGGCTTTTCAATCTACACATCGCCATCATTTACCATGGAATGGATTTACTGTAGTAACACTCACTGCACCATGGTATTGTGGCAACAATGTGGGATATTCACATTGAATTTTATTACAGGAGTAATGGAATATAATTATAGTATGTATGTATTTGTGATTAAGCTATCCAGCTGTTTCCGAGGGGTGCTACTGTAAAAAAAGAACGTGGGTACAACTTCCGGTGAGGCGGCGGTAGTAGCATACCAATGGTATTTTGTGTGCTGATTAGCGAGAGGCTAAGTGTTTTTCAGATCATTGTTTACTTTGTAAATTGCAAAGCTTTATGAGGGTGCTCAGGGATAACGTGCTGTTCAAAGCTGTGCTCCCACATCGTTAACAAGTCTGGATCGCTAAATCTTGGATGACTGTTATGAGACATTTGAACCGAGGCTTCGGAGCTTGTGTTAAGGGGTGTGCCAGATGAAGCCTCGATTCGAGGCTTGTGACAAACGAAGCCTCACTTTCTCTCCAGTCCCGTGCGCGATTCACTTTGTGTGTCGGTTCGAACCCACAGATATTACTTATTCAGTTATATTTTTAAATACAAATTATTTCAGGAAAATTAAATATTTGCCATATGCAGTTCATATGTACATTGTGCTTCTATTACATCATATAGATATTCGTACTAGCATTTAATGCCACAGTTTTCATGGGTAAATTAATTTATCAGAGACAGAAATTCAGCAAACACACACACTGTTAGACTTTTATTTGTGCACGTAACATGAGTCGATCTGTGGTGAATGTTTCGTCCGAAGGAGTTTCTTTCACAGGCTTTTGGCTGTTTTATTTTTTACTAACCACCAGATCGCGCTGTTTTCGACACACTCGAAGCTTTGAATCTTTTCCCGAAACGGTCAGAAGAAAATGTCAGTGCTTCATGAGGCTTTATTTGCCCATCACAACTGTTGATTGAATAAGTGTCACGTCCCACTTGTTTACTCTGAACCGGAAGACGCTCCCACTTTTGACGCAAGGCCTCATGGAGTGTAGGAAACTTGTGGATAGCATGTGTGCATTTATACTGAATCTTTAGACTACCGTTTTTCATACAAATAGGCTACCTATAAAACCATGTAGTTATATTTTTACCATGGTGTTGAGGTACCATTATGTGTGGTTTTAACTGTTTATCATGATTTAAAATGTATGCGTGCTACTATGGGAGACCAATGCTTAATTTAAAAAAAAAAAAATTGGGTCAATAAATTTAACCATAAAAAACTGAGATTGCTACAATTTTTACATATGTTACTGATTGATAATGAACAAAAATTTACCTCTGCATCCTCAAGCTACTACCAAATGTGCATTTCTAATAGTATTCTAATATTATTATTATTATTATTAGAAGACAACCCAAACCTGTTTCTTGATTTGAAACGATATAACTCATTAGAACATGCAGACATTAATTTTTCTATTTAGATATTTATTTTGTTTATTATTAATTTAAAACAATGTCTGTGTGGTCATGCTGTACTGGTCTAAAAGACTTATAATAACAATACTTTTTGTCTTTTTACCACTGTCTTATATAATTATTAGGGTTATATTTTAGCTCATATTTTAGCAGCACTGAGTTTGTCCTTTCTACATACTTAAAATCTAATGCATTAACAGAGAGTGTTTATCTAGCATGTGTTATTTATAAAATCCTCTGAATGCATTAATGACCTATTTTCCGCTCTGCCTTCTCATTAGTCCTGTTTGGTTATGCCACCACCATTATCCCACGGATCTACACCTACTACATATCGACAGCACTGTTTGCCATATTTGGTGTGAGGATGCTGAGAGAGGGACTGAGGATGAGTCCTGATGAAGGGCAAGAGGAGCTTGAGGAGGTCCAGGCTGAGATAAAGAAGAAGGATGAAGAGGTAAAGGCTTTGTAATTTAAGTGTGTTTGTTCGCAGGTGTGGCTAAACGAAGCCCTGTGCATAATTGAAGCATCTTATCTGACCTCTGATTGGCTGATTCCCTCTCCTCCCGCAGCTTCAGCGCTATAAGCTAGCTAACGGTGCACCCGACGTGGAAGCGGGGACGGCAGCGACCATGTTACCTCAGAGGAAGTGGCACAGTGTGATCTCACCTATATTCATTCAGGCACTCACCCTCACCTTCCTCGCAGAGTGGGGCGACCGCTCTCAGCTTGCTACTATTGTGCTGGCTGCAAGAGAGGTATTTTCACAGGATACAAAATTAGACTTTTATTCTAAATTTTATGTCTTTGAATATTATATATATATATATATATATATATATATATATATATATATATAATAATTCATTTTAAATACATTTTCTACTAAAGTAGTCACCTTTTAATTATTTATAAGGTTAAAAAATTCTGTTTTGCATTTTAAAAAATTGGATGAGGTATATTTGTATTTATAAATTAATTTGAAATGAATTTTCTACTATAAAATAGTCACATTTATCAGTTTTAAATATTCTTAAGGCCCAAGAAACTGTTTTGCATTTAAAAAAATGGATGAGATAAGTTTTTATTTATAATAAATTTTAAATATTCATAAATTAATTAAATGCTATTTTGTATTTTTTGGGAAAAATGGATGAGATCTTTTTATTTATAAAATAATTCACATTTTGCCATCTTAAATATTTTTAAGGCCCATGAAATGTTTTGGCATTTAAAAATGGATGAGATCAATTTTTATTTCTAATTTTAAATACATTTTCTACTAAAATAGTCACATTTTACCTTTTTAAATATTCTTAAAGCCCAAGAAACTGTTTTGCATTTTTTTTTTTTTTTAAATAGATGTGATCAATTTTTTTATTTATAATTTTAAATACATTTTCTACTAATATAGTCACATTTAACCATTTTAGATATTTAGATATTCTTAATGTCCATGAAACTGTATTCCTAACCTAGATTTTATTTTAATTTTTAATTGATTAATTGATTGATTATAATCAATTAATCAGTTGAGACATTTATTTTGAATCATATTTTATAAGTAATTCATTTTTACTAAAAATACTTTGCCACTTTTTTACCATTTTAAATATTCATAAATCAATTAAATGGTATTTTGCATTATTTGGGAAAAATGGATGAGATCTTTTTATTTATAATTAATTTCCTACTAAAATAGTAATATTTTACCACTTTAAATATTTTAAGGCGCATTAAATTGTTTTGCATTTAACAATGGATGAGATCAATTTTTATTTATAATTTTAAATACATTTTCTACTAAAATAGTCACACTTTACCATTTTAGGCCCATAAAATAAATTTTTAGTTAATTATAATGAATCAATTAATCAGATTAGACATTTATTCTGAATCATATTTTATAAGTAATTACTTTTTACTAAAATATTTTGCCACTTTTTACCATTTTAAATACTCATAAATCCATTAAACTGTATTTTGCATAATTTAGGAAAAACGGATGAGAACTTTTTTATTTATAATAATTTAAAAAATAATTTTCTACTAAAACCATTTTACCATTTTGAGTTTTCTTAATGCCAATTAATCTGTTTTGCATTGTTTAAAAAAATTGCTAACCTGGATAAGACACATATTTTAATTTATAAATAAGTTTAAATACATTTTATTCTTAATTATTTTAAACTTTTATTCTAAATTATATTTTATGAGTAATTAACTAAACATACTCTGTTACTTAATACCATTTTAAATTTTCATAAGGCCCACAAAAATGAATATTTAAATGAAATTACATTAAACTGCATTATTTAAAATGATATATAATTGGCAGTTGACTTCAGTGTTGTTAGCTGTGAGTAACTGGCTGGTTTTGTGCTGCAGAATCCGTTTGGAGTAGCAGTTGGAGGAACATTGGGACACTGTCTGTGCACAGGCCTGGCTGTAATCGGTGGAAGGATGGTGGCTCAGAAGATCTCCGTCAGAACGGGTGCGACTGAGTCATTTAGTACAGTGTATCATGTTCTGTTGGTTTGCATAAGCACTGACCTATATCCAGATTCATTTGATGATATTTCCTGTTGTTATCTCTACAGTTACAATCATCGGTGGAATCGTTTTCCTCGCCTTTGCGTTCTCCGCTCTGTTTATCAAGCCTGATTCTGGATTCTGATGGAAGAACTGACTCTTAGTTTCATTTTGTATATACACAACCCAGAGCAGGTGGAACAGAGAGAGACTCCGTCAAGACTGCAGATGGCTTGTTTATATGTTTGAGTGAATCTTTTTTTGTGTGAGTAAAGTATGACTGAATGAGTGAATGGAAACACAATTTACTGCTCATGTCTTAATGAGCATTTCAGTTTGTTTGCTTAATGCTTCCTTGTTTTTCTCTTTCTTTACTTTCAACCACACTGTTCTGTTTTTAGGTGATCATTATATTTCTCCTGTATGCCGCCTAACAGTTTACTTGAACCTGCCAGATGTTTGTCCTGGCACATAGTACCGTTTTAAATTAAAATCATGAATACTGTTTCTACATTGTTTTACCCCTATTTGGGCAGTGTGCTATGGAGAAATACTGGCCTGGCTCCAGTCTACTTTATTCAAGTTCAAGCTTACTTGACTACAACAGTTCTAAAACTAAAATCAAGCACTGTCCTTATGTCCATCTACCCACTGCGCAGCGGTTAATCTACTCACGTCTCAGGAGTGTTTAGTGGGTAAGAGCCTCAGCAATATAACGGTCACAATTCCCTCTTTAGTAACTGAATTGAATGCTGAATTATGCTATAGGAACTGCCTGGTGTCTAAACTGCCTCTTGATGGTTTGTCCTTAATTCTTAACATATTACCAAAGGCTTGAAATGTAGTATGAAATGATGTTAGATCGGATTACTACATCACATGTGGCCTTTAACCCCAGTCATGGTATTTATTAGTCATCATTGTACACTAATAAATGCAATGCTTCTGCGTCACTGGTCATAAAGTGTTAAGGACAGTCATGCTTTCACAGACTCTTGAAAGAAGCACACGGCATACATTTGATGTCTCCTTGTGAAGGAATAGTATCATTTCTTAAGTCTGCCCTTTTCTTCCGAATGGCTTTTATTTATTCTACTATGGAGCACAGATATTGATATTTTGTCATGGTTGAAGAATTAGTTTTTTTCCATTGAGAAGGAGATTTGATTGTTGTTGTTTTTTTCTTTTGTAACTTTCAGGGTGACTTTGTCAATATTTGACAGTGGTTAACTTGGGAAAGTGTGATGATTGATAGAAGAACTGCAAAAATGTTATTCCTGTAAATATTGAATAAAAAGGTCAGTCTCAGTCTGTCAGATGTGGTTATTTTTTTCACAATGTAGAAATATTAAATCAAGGAGCAGATGTAATAACTACAATGTTATGAAGTGCATTTTTGTTTTTTGTTTTTTTTTAAAGATGCAAAAGTTTAAACCAACTGCCATCTGCAAACACATGACCTTCAGTTTTCCTCAAGGCTAACTTAACCTTTTTGAGCCATTTTTTAAAAATTATTTTTAACCAACTGGTCTCAAGGTAATTTTTCAGGGTTTATGTAATACAAGTAATGTGAGTTATGTAATCAGATTACTTATTTCAAGTAACTAGTAGCGTAATTCATTACTTTTCAATTTACAAGAAAATATCAGAGATACTTTTGAAATAAGTAACGCTACTTTGTTTCCCTATTTATTCGCTGACACAGGTGCAGAGGCTTTTTAATTTAATTTTTTGGTGTGAAAGGGCCTTTACAATTGCCAAACGTATAACTTTTGGGCTTTTGTTATTAAAAACTAATAAGCAAGTCCAGCTCAGGTGACAAAAAGTATGTAATTTAATCCTAAATTGTAGTTTAGGATTATAGTTTACTTAATTAATTTAATTATTTTTTTTCATTGGGCCTACTCAAATATTTTAAGTTATTATGACACATTATTATGAGTTTTTAATAATTGTATCAAGTTAAGAGTACTCATAAAAATTAATTAATCAAATACTTTAATTACACAATACTCAAAATCACGTGGCTCAAAACTTAAAAATTTTGTTGCAACCGACTGCCTTAAAAACACTGAGTACAAGTAACTCTTAAAACTTAAGTAATGACTTTTACGGAACAGAATTTTCTAAACCTCTTCCATTTAACACAATAAAAATAAATATTTAAAATACAACAATATATTGTTTACTGTGGAAAATGAATTTCTACACACTGTAGAGTTAAAAAAATAAAAATAAAAAATCCACAATACCACAAAACTTTAATAACCTCAAAATGCAAAAGCATTTCAATAACACATATCAAATGTAGATGTACTTTGGTACATCTCGATAAATGAAATAAGTATTTTTTAAGCTTTTAAAACAAAACCTTTTTTGACCTTAATTGCCGAGCCTCATCACTAACAACAAGTAAGTAAATGTTAAGTAAATGTGTAATATCAAGGCAAACCTGTAAAGACAATGTGTACAAGGATATCTGGCTTCAAACTGAAAAGGACAAGACAGCAGCAACAATAAAATTGCAAAATGTGAAGATTTTACAAAATCATTTCATTTTACAGGTTTACATTCAATAACTGCTGTTAGTGATAAGGCTGGGTGCATATATAATGCCAAAAAATTAGAGCAGACAGTAAATGTGCAGACATGTGTTACTCATTCAGTAGATGAGAATCTCTGATGTCAGCTGTGTTGCAGTTTGGAGCGTTTAGCCAAGCCCAGGCCCGGTTCTACAGGGGTTCAAGCAAAAGCACCCTCACTTGAAGCCATAATAATAGCATGCTGGTGAAAGAGATCTGGCAAACTATCCCCGGAACATCTCCAATATCTGGTTCATCAGACTCCTCCTGAATAAATGAGAGAGAGAAACAGAAATCAATAACCAACTAACCAATATCAAGTATAATATATCACGTTTATTTATACAGTGCTTTTTAACAAAACAAGTTGTGTCAAAGCAACTTTACAGTTTTAAATAGGACAATAGTGTGTCAATAATGCAAAAGTTCCATGTTGCAGCAAAGTCAGATTGCAAAGGACTCATCTGGGTCCAAAAGCCGTCTAGGTGACAAGTTACTCACTGATGATCCACCTCTGGGGCTCAACAAGTTGACGTGGTCCCCGCTGACATTTAGGGCTGTAGAGGTCGTCTCTAGATGCTGATCCACCATCTGGGCTGGGTACAGACTGGATCTGGTGGCTACGGTGACCTCGGAATAAGTAGAAAGAAATATTAGCGTAGAAACAGAAACAGACTAATATTAGCATAGAAACAGAAACAGACTATTATTAGCATAGATGCCATTCTTTTTTTGATGCAACGAGTACATCAGGTGTTATGGGAAGTGTTCCCGGCTGCGGTTGACCTAATTAATGCAGCCTAACAATGCTTTAACAGATTTGAATTATAGAAATGCGTTTATGTGTTATGTGTAGGCCAGGTTAAAGAGATGGGTCTTTAATCTAGATTTAAAAAAAATGATAATTTACTCACCCCCATGTCATCCAAGAAGTAAATGTCTTTCTTTCCTCAGTCAAAAAGAAATTAAGGTTTTTGAGGAAAACATTCCAGGATTTTTCTCCATACAGTGGACTTTAATGGTGGCCAATGGGTAGAAGGTCCAAACTGCATTTTCAGTTCAGCCTCAAAAGGTCTCTACACAATCCCAGTTGAGGAATAAGGGTCTTATCTAGCGAAACGATCAGTCATTTTCTATAAAGCATAAATAAATATGTATATACTTTAACAACACCTTGTCTTGCACTAGCTCAACCCAACTTATGTAATCACGCACGTGTCACGTAGGCAGAAGTTCTGACCCAGTGTTTACAAAGCGAACATGCAAAAAAATTTAAACGATGTCGGATGATTGTGAAGTTAGAGGAGAAAACGAAATGATTTTTTCGCCCTACCCTACCTTCTTGAACCTAAGTGCACTGATGACGAACAAACTGCACATGACGTTTCCTACATGACTTCCTCAGCTGGGATTGTGTAGAGCCTTTTGAAGCTGCATTTAACTGCATTTTTAATCTTCAGTCCACTGACCACCACTGAAGTCCACTGTATGGAGAAAAATCCTGGAATGTTTTCCTCAAAGACATTAATTTCTTTTTGACTGAAGAAAGAAAGACATGAACATCTTGGCTGACATAGGGGTGAGTAAATTATCAGTAAATTGTGATTCTGGAAGTGAACTAATCCTTTTAGTACAATCATGTTAAATTTGTTTAGGCTAGAAAACAAGGTTAGGAATTAGACAGTTTTAACACATGATCACAAATCTGAGCAAGTGCTGGGTTGAAAAGTTTTAGTAGTACAAATGTAATGACAACACTTTGCTATGCAGAACATTTGAAGAAAAATGGCCCACATATTAATCAAACAGACAAATCCCATACTGAATGCTGGTGAAAATGTCATATATACTTGTGCTCATAAATTTACATACCCCTTGCAGAAATTGTTATGCTGATTTTAACTAAATAAGAGGGATCATGAAAACTGTATGCTATTTTTATTTAGTACTGTCCTGAATAAACAATTTAACACTACAGATGTTTATATACTCCACAAGACAAAATAATATCTAATTTAAATTACCACATTCAAAAGTTTACATACCCTTGAATCTTAACACTGTGTGTCATTTCCTGGATGATTCATGACTGTTTTTATCTTTTGCAAGTTGTTCATGCGTTAAGGTCCTGAGCGGTTCAGCTGCCTGCTGTTCTTCAGAAAAATCCTCCAGCTCCTGCACATCATTTGGTTTTCCAGCATCTTCTACATATTTGAACACTTTCCAAATGTGACTGTACGATTTTGAGATCCATCTATTTACAATGAGAACAACTGAGGGACTCATAGATAACTATTACAAAAGGTGAAAACATTTACTGATACTTAAGAAGGCAACACAATGCATTAAGAGCCTGGGGGTGTAAACTTTTGAACAGGAATGTTTTGAATGTGTACATTTTTCTTGTTTGCAGATTTTTTTTTTCCCATTTAGTATTGTACTTCAGAAGCTACATAAATATTTACATTTCTCCCAGAAGACAATGCAAGTACAATTTACCCTGATTATCCAATTCAAATGCATCTTATTGCATTGTGTTGCTTTCTTGAGCATCAGTGAATGTTCTCACCTTTTGTAATAGTTATGTATGAGTTCCTCAATTGTCCTCAGTGGGAAAAGATGGATCTCAAATCATACATTCACTTTTGAAAAGGGTCCAAGTATGCAGATGCTGCTGGAAAACCAAAAAATGTGCAGGAGCCGGAGGATTATTCTAAAGAAGAGCAGGCAGCTGAACTGCTCAGGACAAACAAAGGACTCATAAACAGCTATCACAAAAACATAAAACAGTCTTGGATCATCCAGGAAACAACACACAGTAGTAAGATACAAGCGTATATAAACTTTTGAATGGAATCATTTTTATAAATTCAGTCATTATTTAGTCCTGTGGAGTTTAAATAAACATCTTTTTGTAAAATAGCTTATTCAGGTCAGTACTAAATGATTAAACTAATAAAATTTTATAAAACTATATATACATTTTTATAAAACTAACAATTTGCATATTCTGCAAGGGGTATGTAAACTTATGAGCACAACTGTACATGATCATTGTACATTAAACTTCACCCAGACACCAATAAGACAAACTCAACGCCTAAAAAAAGCCTAGTCCCTTAAATAAAAGTTAGAAACTTACTTTCTTTAGTAGAACACTAAAGACCCATGATCCCTTGGTCACTAACACCCTTGGTGGTCCACTGGTGCTTGGCAATGTAGTGAGGTCTTCTGAAACAAAACAATTGGTCGGTGTAAGAAATTAAACATTATTTACTACATTACTCACATAATGACATACAGTACTTGTCTAGTTTGTAAACATTACAATTTGTAAATGTTCACAAAGTAGACTCTTCAGCTCACCAAGGCTGCATTTATGTGCTCAGAGATACAGTAAAAACACTAATAGTGTCAAAGAGTTTTAAAATAACTAAACTGTTTGTAAAAGACATTTTTAAAATGTAATTTATCGCTGTGAAGCAAAGCTGAAACTTCTGCATTATTACTGAAAATAAGTATATTAGAATGATTTCTGAAGGATCATGTGACACTAAAGACTGGAGTAATGATGCAAAAAATTCAGCTTTGATCACAGCAATCAATTACATTTTAACATATATTTAACACTTCACACTATTACTGTTGTACTGTATCTTTGATCAGATAAATTCAGCCTTGGTGAACAGAAGATACTTATTAAAAACATTAAAAAATCATAATGTTTCCAAACTTTTGACAAGTACTGTATGAAAATCTGTAGAAAATCATGTGTGAACTGATGACACTGTTGTTTACAACAGCAAGAGAGGGCACGTGTGCAGAAAGCAGTATAATCAGGAAGTAATTAAGACTAAACACAACTTACACTGCAAAATCATGCTGGTGCCTAACCTGAAAGAAAAGAAAATGTAAAATGTCCATCAAAAACATTCAATCAGAATTCCTTATATTTAAAGTTCATTACTATGTAGACGTGCCAGAATATCATACAGAAATATCCATCCTAATTTTACAACGTCACTTTTTTTTTTTTTTCTTCAATGTGAGAGACTTCAATAGCTACTACAGGCAATCTAGGGTAAAACTGTATCTGCACTACAAACCAGCACGCAATATATAGAATAATAAATTAATTAAAAAAAGAAATACCTATTTGCAGTATCAAACATCAAAACAGATCATTTTCAATTCAGTTTACAAATGGATGTGCCACTTTTAGGTGTCACTCCTGTTACTGTGAGTATACAGTAATGCAGTACAGTACAGTAAAACTGCAACGCTCCAGTAATGGAACTCCCGCATTATAAATGATAGAGTAAATAGAAAAGAAGCTGCTGTTAAGTTATAGGCTTCTGTTCTGGTAAACACGAGACAAAAAGACATTATACATAAACTGGACTAAACTAAAATGGACGTCGTTTAACGTCATTTGAGTATATGAAACGTTTCTTTTCTAGCAGCTTCGCCTCAAATGGCTCTTTCAAGTAAAGACCGTTCACTCGTCGCTCATATTTGCACTCTCATACACTTATAACACGACCTTTAGGCGACTATATGGTATTTAAGTTTATTCGTTAGCACATTAATAGATGTACAACCGCTGTCATGTAAGTTTAATTCATATTTCCCCTTTAAAACGGCATACAATTTCATAGCAGTATTCCTCCTTGCACCAAATATAGCCGTGTTTACAGTAACGTTATACCATGGCAAGTCTACAATTACTCCATAAAAAAGACTAGAAACTGCCACATTTTTTTCAAGAACCCTCTTAAAACACATTTAAAGTACATATTAAACACTTACTTTGAGACCCGTGATGATTATCGTCGAAAAGTTAAGAGCACAGATCCAACTTGCTGCAGATTCAGTCAGCCTTTTCCTCAGAGTCGATTCCCGCCGGCGCCTTCACCAGGCGGGAGCTTCTTCTGAAGCTCGTTACCGCCACCTACTGCTTTGAAACTTCGTCGAGTAATATATTCTATCAATCCTGATAAACTCAAAACTCACATCAGTGGCTCGCACTAATGTTGAAACAATTAAAAAAATAAGTAGAGTAAAATTATACATTTAAGTGGTGCCTCATTCATCAACAAGTACTTCAGATTAATTAAAACAAGTTTTATTAACTCAAAAACTAAAAAAAGTCACAGGAACTCAAAATATCTAAGTTAGTAGAACTTTTTTTTGAAAATTAAGTTTACTGTACTTAATCTATTTAAGTATTTTGAACGTTTGGGTTTACAGTGTACTTAACGTTTTTCATGTGAAGCTGGGTGCAAACAACTAGTGCCGGTGGTCAACAGGCAAAGTATCATGGAGTTACTACAGAGAAATGTGTCAGATAATCCGCTGAACCCCAACTTTACCAATAGTCATTTAGAACGCTTCTTTCAAGATCTTTATGACGTCATATTAAGTTGTCGCGGAAGGCCGGAAGAAGTGGGTTCTCAGGAGTTTACTTGTATTTAAAGTAATAAATTACTATTTTTTTGAGTCTCATTAATTTTTTTGTTTTGTTTTATTTTACAATAAACATTTTTACCACATCTTTTACCACGTTTGTTACTTTTAGAATGCCATTTATGCATGTAGTTTTTATTGTTCTACTCTATATTCTTCAAACTTTCAGTTAAATATACAATGTGGAGGACATTGTGGATGAATTGGCTGAAAGAAAGGCCCGGAGAATTAAAATAAATTCATTACTACTAAAATGTAAGTATTTTTCTCAGTTTTTTTTTTTTTTACACTGGGCCACTGTGCCAAATGTGTGTTTGCATTAAGTAGACCTAGTAAACGTTTTAGCGCCATAATATCTTTAGAATAAAGTCAACATTACAAGATTGAAAAGTTGCGTTATATTGCATGAATATGAAAAAGGGTAAATGTTATGACTGTTATGACTATTTACAAGCTGTTTTCTTGACGATTTTTGAAACCGATTAGGCTACATGAGATATTCAATTCTGATTTTTTTTTTTCAGTGTCTTCTGATATTCATTCATGTTTATTTCATTTTGTAACTAGTAGTGAAGAGGAAATGATGATTGATTCCCGTGCTGCCTAAACTGAGGCAAATACAGTGATCTCACGCCACATTAAAGAGCGAAAATACACATTTAATTTTTGTATTTTGTGATAAAATTGATAGAATTTAAAGGATACGATTATTGCGACTATTGCTGCAAATAATGAATAGACCTGGAAACGTTAAATATTTTCAAGCATTTATACCATCAGTAAAACAGCATGTGAATAGTCATGTAAAGTGATTTACCTCAGAAAAGACAACAAGCAGCATTGGAGCTCACATATAACATCTTTACGTGGCTCTTTACGATTCCTTAGGCTGATTAGTTTCATTTTGAGCACAAAGTATATGTTTCCTGTCTGCACAGATAGCCTTGTAGTTACGCCGCCTTCAGGCCATGTCGTAATTACCGTAATTCCGAGATGACAACATGTGACATTTTACTCATATCTTTTCATGTTGTTGGACTCAGAGGTGGTGCCTAAGTAGCTACATCTGTCACTGATCCAAGTCGTAACTCTCAGAACATTCCAAGTTTACAAGCTGTAATTACGAGTTCAGGAGCACTTGAGGGCTTTAGTGTTGATAGTGTTGCCATAGAAACACATAATTCAGATAGAGTAGAATGTCACGCGTTTTCATCTCGGAATTACGAGATGGCGTGAATGCAGCTTTAGTGCGCTGACATATACAGCACAATTGTGCTCACGGCGACCCGAGTTTAAATTCCTGCCTCAAGGTCCTTTGCCTTCGCTCTTTCCCCTCTCTCTACCTAATACTTTCCTGTCATCTCTCCACTGTCCTATCTGAATAATAAAGTAACAAAAGCCCAAAAGTATAACTTAAGTATAACTTAAAAAAAAATGTGTTTACTGCAAATGCAATTGTTAAATGCCATTGTTTAGTTGATAATTAAATAATGTGTGGTGTGGCAGTTACAGGGTAACTTTTGGGAAGGTTTACATTTCTGTGCAAAACATTCCCACACCCTGTTCAGGACCAACATTGTACATACAAATGACCCTGATAGCACACATACATCACAGAGACGTCTATTTGACGTCTGCATTTACATCTGGAAGATGTATTTTTAGTGTTTGCTCATCTGCAATACGTCTGTTGGACATTTCCTATCAGATGTCAAATAGACGTCTATTAGATGTCTTGAAGATGTTTATGATTTATTATGTATGTAAAACTGGCATCTCACAGTGGTCTGTCAGATGCTTTCCAGATCTTCAACAGACATCTTGCAGACTAACACATTATCTGCCCTGATAGCGTACGTACATCACAGAGATGTCTATTTGATGTCTGCTTTTACATCTGGAAAACATATTTTTTGGATTGTTTGCTCATCTGCAATACGTCTACGAGATGTTTCCTGTCAGATGTCAAATAAACGTCTATTCGATGTCTTTAAGATGTTTATGATTTCGAATGTATGCAAGTCTGACATCTTACAGATGTCTTGTTAGATGTTTGTACACAGCAGATGCTTTCCAGATCTTTAACAGCCATCTTGCAGACGTACATGTGCTATCTGGGTAATTCCATGTAACATAAAAGTTCGTACTTCACTACCTTAAAAACTGATAACTGATTATAAAAGTGTTTTGCTCTCATCCAGGTTAAGTAGTGGCGCGAGAGCAAGTAATCAGTCTCTGAATATACAATTATTGGTGTGATGTTGCTTTTATACAACAGTTCAATAAACAAGAAGTAAATGTAGAGTAACTTACAATTTTTGATAGGATGTTAGTTTGTCTGTTTTCCAATACTCCAAATGAAGCAGAAGTTCAGATTTGGTGATCATCTACTAGCAACAAACACTGGTGTCATTATACCTGAATGAATCTTTACTTGAACGAATCGGTTGAGTGAATGATGAATTGACTCACTGGTAAAATCCCTTCTACAAAAGCACAAATCTAATTTATAAAACTTACTTAGAGGAAAACAATCACACCGAGAAACACAGGAATAAAAACAGTCAATACAATGTATGTATATATATATATTTTTAAATAATTTTATTTTCAAAATTGAATAAGGGGAGTAAACGGCACTGTTCGTTTAAAAAGGTTCCATTATTTCTTTGTTAAATGTAAGAATGGCCTGGCTCACAAAATGAACCCAATACAGCACACCGCTTTCTGATATTACATTTTCGTTTTTTTAAAATTGACTTTAGGAAAACAGAGCCAAGCTCTGGTAGCCTCTGATGGAGCATTAAAATTTGATGAAACCTAACAAATGCTGAAACTTTGAACCTATTTATAGGTATACTTAATTAAATAATTAGCTATTTTTTTTTAATGTGTACTGACCAGATAAATTTCATGAGCCAAACACAAGTGCTCTGCAAAGAACATCACACGTACAAAGATTAAATGATAGCAAGAGAACACTGATAGACATTCAGAACTTCTAGTGCGTACATCAGAACTACAGAACATTTAACATGGGTCACCACCTCCTTTTCCATTGGGCGCTTTTAATATCTCAAAAACAAATTCAACAGGACTTCTCCCATTGTTCCTCACAGCTCTTTGGGTTAATTACTAAACGCCAGCTGACATGGAGTCGCATTAAGCACCACAGACAATTCAGAGGTACATAGAGGGCAACCGTTTTGTATCGTCCTGTGTAAAAGCAGAAGAATGAGTGTTATTGAAGAGGTCACTATCACAAGATCAAGTGAGGAAGAGAAACAAGGGGCAAGATTGATGTGGGTTTATTATTATTATTCTGAACCAACCTGAGGAAGCTGTAGTATTTCTGTTACCTTAGGGCTGACACAATACAAATCAGTGCAGAAAACAGAAAAACGACCCCTTGTACTCTAAAACATCATCATGTGTCAACAACTGACATCTGATGCCGGTGCGAGAGGATGCACAACGCATCAGGTCATTTTCGACCCAGCCTAAATTTGTATAGGTGTCCTATACTTTTTAAGCAAGACTTCTTTATTGTTAAAAAAAAAAAAAAAAAAATGTATTACCTTCAAGTACCCCAAAACATAAGCAGGAGTCTGTAGCAAACATTAATGACCTCTCTTACTCGGGCAAAAACCACTTCCTGAATCCAACTGCATTGTGGGGAGAAAGTTCAACTGGTCCTCCAGTGTGTCACAGTTTGATTAAACCCTTCATTTGAGGTTACAATATGGAGTAAGCTTGATTTTCTGTTCCCTTTCCTAGCAAAAGGTGTATAACAGTTGTTTTATACATCAGCTATAATCTGCATAAATTCTCTGTTCTGACCTTGCTGTAGAAAAATAAGAACATCTAATTTTTCATTATATTCCTCTTTAAAATATTCTTTAAATGTTACTATAAAGCTAAGTGACAGTTTACATTCAATCAATAATCTCGCCTTGCTCATTCCAGCCGTGCCGACATAAAATTCTGTGGTACTGAAATGTACAGCCATCCGTTGCTTCTACTTGACCACAGAAACCAACACATTAATGACTGTCATATACCGACTCGAAGGGTAGAAGAACAATAGGATGAGTTAGATTACATACTGCATTATTATAAATCACTTGAGATATTCTGCTATTGTGTGGATACTGCAATATGAACTGTGATTGGACCAGCACTCCGGGTGGTTGGCTTTAACATCCCGCACAAACCGAACATTCAAACTGGCACTTTCAAATATATTGAGGTTTGATATTGAAAATATTGGAATGATCTACAGCTGTCTACTTGTATTAACCTGAAGAGGCAATATTGCTCATTAGTGCACTAACTCTAATGATTAGAATAATGATTAAAACAATAACATGGTCTTGTCTCACAAGGCCAATAAGTGCTACTTGTTGATAAAAGTGACTCTCAGCTTTTATAATAGAAAAAAAAATAGTGCTTAAAGTTTCTTCATGAGGATAAAATTGTTTATAATTTGATTAAAATACAGTCAAACAATAATATCGTGAAATATTATTAAAATGTAAAACTATTTTTTCTGTTTTCCTGATTTGTATATGTATATATTTTTTTATTTAGATTAGTTACCAGGGCTTGACATTAACTTTTTTGCTCATCAGCCACTGTGGCTACTGGTTTTCCAAACTAGCCACTTAGTATTTTCACTTATATGAATAAAGTTGCATTAATTTTAGACTAAAATTATTTAATTTTAAAAATACATTTCTTAATTCTTTAGATTTTTTAGAAGGCATATTGGGTTTTTAAATATGGGCCGTTCTCTGCCAGTAGGTGGCGCTTTTGGAACGAGAGAAATATAGCGGCTGTACACAAAACAGCGCTGCATTCACAAACGCTAATTTATCAATGAAAATGCCATTGAAACTTTTCTTGAAGACAATAGTTGCCTTCAGAGATATATTTATTAAAAAAATAAAAAAAACCTGCACCGAATATTTGACTTTGAAACATGCAGCTCATATTTATTTAATGAAATCATAGGCTTTTGAAGTTTAATCTATTTATAAGCCACATCGACCCCAAATTTAAGACCTCTTAAAATTATAATAAAGACATTTATTTTACCATTTAAGACTTTTTATGTCCTTAAATTTGATACAACTAAATTTAAGTCTTTTTAAAGGACCTGCGGAAAACCTGAAATTTTAAACCCTAGTGGGAGTGACTGTAGCTGCGTTTCCATTACCCTTTAAATTGCGCAAATTGAAAATACGCCCAATGGAAACACATCAATTTTGCAAAAACTCCCATATATCTCAAAAAAAAAAAAAATAAAAAAATAATTGTGCTCACATTTTTCAGGCAATTCGAAAACAGAATATTTCACAAAACTGCAATGGAAACAGCTTTTTCGCATTTACAGGTCACCCTGCGTACATAAAAGTCACATGATCATTCTTTAATATACTATACACTGTGACTTTGTTTCAGTTACCGAAGCTTCCCAGAAGCGGCTCTCCATGCTGCTTCTGTAAAAATAGATGCCTACATCTCCTATGATTAAAATTAATGGCAAGTGTGGTGGCTGCGACATATGTAAACCTACCAACATCCACGTCTTATCGTGAGAGGGTAAAAAGTTACGTTTTAGTCGCATAACATTTTGCAATAGTTTTTTAACCAACATTTATAAAACAATCGCAAAAGCTTTGAGCAAATCTGTTGTGGAAACGCACCTTGCGTTACAGGCTACTACTGAAATCAACCCACATTTAACGGGTTGGCGGGTGTTAATGTCAAGCCCTGTTAGTTACGTACAACAAAAATTAAACTGCAATGGTAAACCCATTTGACTACAGGAAAACAATTATCTGCTTGTTAAGTCTGATGTAACGCGTCACCACTTCCGGGTCCAAACGCTCTATCAGATGCCACAAGAAAGCAACAAATGGTGCTAATATACATTCACAATGTGATATAATACTTCCAAAAAATTATAATCCTAACCTTTATCTCCATACCAAAATCCCAGTTGGACAGACAATGATTCATCTTTTATTAATCTTTAAAATAGTTGTCTTAGCACGGAGACTATCCACCTTTTTCTTCCTGTACAAGTGGGTGTGGCCATTTATAGATTTCAAGGGTGTGGCTTCAGGTCTCATTCATGTCAAGCTATTTTTATCTGTACAAAACAGCTCGCTATGCTGCTTGATATTGCAAATTGGTGTGTTACCATATTATTTTTAATGTATTATCTTAATAATACGGCTAATCAACCAAGAGTCTCACCCATAGGCTTACTTCCACGTTAAAAAAAAGGGTGGATAGTGTACACCGTAGGGTTTTTAAATGTTTAGTTTAAATGTGTAACATGAATACACAGTGCTTAAAAACGGCTATTGAGATAGTATTCAGGTGAAAAAACAAGTAGAGGCTTGGACCCGGAAACACTTAACAAGCAGATTACATTTGAACATTCAAGATGGCTAACTACTAACAACGTCTCATTGAGCAACTTTGGGGAAACTTTAATTCTAGCAATGACTGTGTCTTGTCAAGCGTAACTATGAATCCCAAGATCCTGTAGACACAGTTAAACTGTTTAAATATCACGTTAATCAACTACAATCTGGCATATTTTAAATTAATACAACAGGGGCCAAAAAGCAGAATCAGATTGTCAAAATTAGGGACCGTTTACATGTTGTGCCTAAAAACGCGCGGAAAACACTAGGCGCGCCGCTTTCTCCTTTCCAAAGCGCTCTGTAGCTTGCGCTCCCGTGGCGTCTGCCGTTGCTAAGCAACCATAACCTGCGCTCTCAATAAAGACGCGGAAGTTTCAGCAAAGGACAAACGGATTTCCAGCACTAAAAATCGCTTGCTATAGCTCTGCTACTAAATTAAAAAAAAAAAAATTGCTATCCCTGTACACCTATGATCAGCCGTTTCTCCATCTTGGCTGAGCTTTCAGTGTCGTTACAGGAAAGGATGAAGCTAATTGTTTGGTTCTTGTCACTTGACCCGCGGTGACTGTAAAGTTGAGATGTTTTTATCTCGATGCGGCGCGGACGCGCCTGGAAAAACCGAACGCGTCGTGACGCGCACCGCGTCGCTTCCGTTATGAGCGCGGCTGCCGCGCGCCTACATTTGAAATCACGAACTTGAGCGCGCAAAAGACGCGATATGTGAACGGCCCCTAAAGTTTGTTTTCTGTGCTTTTGGGTAAAGAGCTAGAAGTTGCTAGTGACTATGTCAGCGTTACAGAGGTACTAGTGAACCGATACATTCCCGCTTTTCCAGAGTTGAGTGGAAGAAGGTTGCAAAGTTATTGAAATGTCATCGTTTGTCAACGAACGCGGACCCGAGAAAGGCAAGTGAAAGTATTCCTGTATTAAAGCTGTGCAAATATGTGATAATTGACTATCTCTAGATGATAAAGAGGTTTGGTTGTGTAAAATTATATTTCTGGTTATTCAAACCTATTTAGCGAATCATATCTTAAAACACTGTATAACAGTGTAAACAACCATGTAAACCATTGTAAAACTAGAAGCTGCTATGGCTTAGCCTTAAGCTAATTTACCTGTATCGTTTAGCATCATACACACTATGCGATTATATTTTTCCTCATCATAACCCTGCTGTTTTTAAGCATCAGTTCCAGTTTAGCAGAGTGCGTAACTATCGGTACTACCGTTTCTTGCGCAAAACAGTCAAAGCACCATTTCTACATTTTTTTTTTTTCATTTTTTTTTTTGCCTAACTGCATGATATACTAAATCTGAAGCCTTCTCTTTAAACTATTTACAAATGTTAAACATCTCACTGAAATATCTCTATGTTGCAATTACTAAGGTGTATAAGACGATGCACAAACATCTAAAGATCGCCTGTTCCTTTAACAGTTTTACTAAAACACGAAGGTGGTTTTAAAGCAAACTGTGACACATCTGTGGAGCCAGCATTGCCTGCTTGGCAGACACATACATACGAACACATGTGCGCAAGCACATACACACACTCACCCCCATCCCACTGGAAAAAGGAAGTCTGTGAAGAGATCAGCCATTATGTGTATTAAGTTTTGCTTTTTTCCTCTGAATATTAGAAAAAAAAGTATATTCAAAGCTACAAATAACAGACTACGCTTTTCGTCTCATGCATCATATAAAATATTAGTTTCTCTTTCCTTTTGTCCATATATTTACACATTATTTTACAGGTGAACTGTACAATAAAAGTTGAATCCACGTGACATTCTTAAAAATATTTTCTGACCCATAATTACTTGTGACAAGTAAAATGAGGAGGAAGAGAAAGAGAGGCCAAGAGAAAGAGAGAGAGGCGCCATTTGTCCTGCGGGACTTCTTCAAGTCTTGAAGCCTTCGCTGTGGCTCGTTCTGCATAAATTAAATCTGTGAAAGAGGGACGACGGCACACACGAGACGAAGGGGACACGGTTATCGTGGGGGAGACGCAGACGTAGCTGCTTACTCTTCCGGCGTTCGTGGTCGGACCTCTCCCAGAATTCAGTGCAAGCAGCCGTCGGTCAACTACCTATAGGGCACGGGGTGAAAAAACGACACCCGTTTAGGTCTGGCCCTTCACCTAGAAGCAGCGGAAGGGTATCCGAGAGGGTACAGTACAAATACTGCTATTTTTTGTAGCTCCAAACATCCCCCTCAGAAGCCCCTCAGCCTGCAGGACTGCTCAGGTTGGGTTGTGTCCCTGACGTGCGGTCAGCTACTGAGGTGGCGCGTTGGACCGGTCTGTCATGCTGTCTGAGCGATGAGCTGCCAGTTGCTGCTGTTGCTGCTGCTGCAGCTGCTGTTGTTGATGTTGATGTTGCTGTTGAAGTTGTTGTTGTTGTTGTTGATGCTGCTGCTGCAGTTGTTGTTGCTGCTGTTGCAGTTGCTGCTGTTGTTGTTGCGTTGCGGCTGCAAAGGTGCCTTGCTGCTGCAGGGGAAACGCCGCCTGAAGGATCAGCTGGGCAGATTGGTTGCCATGTAAAAGCCGTGGGGCCTGCAGGAGGAAACATGAAACATTATTATATATGGTAGGGATGTAGTGTTATGGCCAACTAAAAAAGTCCCAGTCCGTTGTGTGTAGTGGTGCACGATATACCGGTACTTAAAAAGTATTGCGATACCCTGCTTTTAGAAATGGTACGATTCCGCATTTTACTTGTAACGGTACTTTAAGAATGCATTCTGCGTGTCTGTGTTAGTGAATGGCGCATACGTGCAGTTTTGTTTACTACACACATACGCGTGCCACTCGCGTGTTTTCAGCCTCTGCCGCCTCAATGTATGAGTACATGAAAACATGAACATAATCTCTAGAACTGCTCTGAGTCACTTCATGAGCATTTCACCGTTTCTTTTGCAGTAAAACTATCGTCATATAATATACAAACAGAAGCCTAAAGGTCTTCATAGCAACCTGTCAAAAAAGTTTGGTTTAACTTGACAGTCAGAAATATATTACTTAATGTCAAGATAGTACTAGTACTACTACTACTACTAATAAAAATAATGTTTAAGGAATATTTACCAGAATTTATTTACCAGAAAATTTTTAGTACACAACAATCCTTTTGATTATTAAAATGTAATGAAACAATTAAAATAGAATCCAGAAAAATAAATGGAAAACAGACTCACAAACAAAACTGAATTTGACAAAAATAATAAAACGTTTTTTAATAGGGCCATGAAAACGTAATTTTTGTTAAACTTTTAATAAATTGCTGTTAAATTCTGCAAGTACCATGATTTCAATTAATTAGACATGCTTTTTGATCTTTTTTTCCCATGTAACCATTAAAATAGAGTTTAGAAAAATTTTAACGGAATTTAGGAAAAAATAAAACTGATTTCATAGGGCCCTATTTATTTCAATTGTTTTATTGTAGTTGTCCTTTAGTTTGTTACTTGCGTCTAGGTTCTTATTATAAATAACAATGATAAAAATACAAAAAATGACTATGTCATGATATAAATTGTTGTTGTGAAATAAAATTACTATATCATGAAATAAGATTTGGCTTATCCTATAAGCTAACTTACCATTATAGCAAAGATCTCTACATACCTGTAGCTGCGGTAGTTGCTCACCATAATCCTGTGTAGTGGCACTTGTATGTGATTATTATTTTGTTTGATTTTTTTAAAGGGGGGATAAAATGCTTTGTTTTAACAGATAAAATAACTATGATCTCCATTTGGATCATCTATTATTTAGTTACTTTTACTGTTGTTCTATGTTTTTTTCGTAGTATCGGTTCAGTAGTAGTATCGCAATATTTTAGTCGGGTATTGTATCGAAGTCGAAATTTTGGTATCGTGACAACACTAGTCTTGTGGTACCTGTAGGAATTGCGTTTGCTGCTGGGCAAGCTGAGCCTGTCCTTGTTGTTGGGCTGTTCCTGCAGCTGTCTGTGACTGCGTCTGAGCCTGCTGCTCCGGCGTCTGCGCAGACGGCTGCTGGGTGATGCTGATTGTTTGAGCCTGGCCCTGTTGCGGGGCAAACGCAGTCACCACCTGCCCCATGAACATGGTGGTAGGCACCATAACTGCACCACACGCCATTGGGCCGGTTACTAGCTTAGTGAGGAGCTGCGGGGCAGCAGGGAACCTGTGGGAGGCAGAACAACAGGTTATTATGTTATATTATGTTTTATTGCTCATTCATAAATAGCCAATAGGTTTCCATAGCTATAGGAGCTATATGTACAAAAAGGACATATTAATGATTCCTTTTAGCTTATGTAACTGTGGATATGCACTTTGTTTCAAAGTCTCAGTGTGTGTTTGTAACGTTGCTACAGGTACCGTATCTGCCGGTCTTGAGAGAAGGTGGCAACCGCGGCTCCGCTGGGGCTGCTGTTCTGGGCCAGGCTCGTGGCGATCTGCACAACGTTGGCCTGCGCCGGCTGAGAGATCATCATGGTATTATACAAGGATGCAGGCAGTGCGCCCTGAGGAGACTGCAATGTGTGAGACGACCTCTGAGACTGCTAAAAAACAGACAGAGATAGAGAGAACTGATGTTAGACTATATTTATATATTTAAGTATACAGCGTCTTGCAAAAGTATCCATACTCCATTTTTTTCATGTTTTGTTATGTTACAGCCTTACGTTAAACTGTTTTACTTTTTCCCCACATCAATTTACACTCCATACACCATAATGACAAGAAAAAAACTGATTTGTGACAACTTTGCAAATTTATTAAAAATAAAACACTGGAAAAAAAAAAAGTACATTGCATAAGTATTCATACCCTTAAACTCAATACTTAGTTGAAGCACCTTTATAGCCTCTTGGGTATGTCTTTTTGGGTATGATGTGACAAGATCTGCATTTGGCAATTATCTGCCATTCTTCGCCTCACCTCTTCACCTCTCAAGCTCTGTCAGCTTGGATGGGGGCTGGCAGACATTTTCAGGTTTCTCCAGAAATATCTGACTGTGTTCAAGCCAAGGCTGTGGCTGGCCCACTCAAGGACATTCACAGAGTTGTCTATAAGCCACTCTCGCTGTGTGCTTAGACTCATTGTCCTGTTGGAAGGTGAACCTTCTGCCCAGTCTGAGGTTCTGAATGCTCTGGACTGGGTTTTCATTAAGGCTATCTCAGTATTTTGGTGCACTGAGCTTTTCTTCTACTCTGACAGTTCCTGCTGCTGAAAAACAGCCCCACAGCATTAGGCTGCTATCAGCACACTTTACTTTTGGGATGGTACTCTACAGATAATGTGCAGTGCCTGTTTCCTTCAAACATGATGTTTGGAATTGAGGTTCACTCCCCACAAGGCTATCGCGCCGACCTCCTGAACTAAATTTCAAGCATCCCCGATGACAATGAATACATGAATATGTATGGAATCATTTCGGTTTATTTCTAATAAATTTGCGAAGTTTTACAAACCTGTTTTGTGCTTTGTCATTATGGTGCATGGAGTGTAGACTGATGTGGAAAAAAGTAATTGAAAGCAGTTTAACATAAGGCGGGAACATAAAACGTGAAAAAAAATGGTGTATGAATACTTTCGCAACACACTGTATACACATGTATACACAATATGCTATATTATATATATTATTATTGTTTATATATATATATATATATATATATATATATATATTTTTTTTTTTTTTTTTACATTTAATATAAGACTATAATATAAGATTTTATTTACAGACCGGCTTAGAATTTATAAGATTGGATATTCAGCAAAAATGCACAATTTCTGTACTCTAAACATAGTAATGTATAAGTGTTTTTTTAGTATTTATATACTATTATAGTTTTATTACTATTTTTAATTTGTTTTTTTGATTTAGTTTTTATTAGTTTTATTAGATATTACTACAATTTAGGTTTAATTCGTTTTAGTTCAGATTGTTTTTTTGCTTATTTAGTTTTAGAGTAACTTATTTCAGTTAGCTGTCAGGGGAACATTTTATTTTCAGTAATTTTTTCAAGAAAAAATTATTTTTTATTTTTTCTCAGCTTAATTTCATTTAAAAATATGTTTTGTTTTAGTTAATGACAATCTTTTAATGCAGCACTACAATCAGATGGAATTTCCTGTTATTATGTACTAAGGGACTAAGCTTTATTTTTAATCCCATTAAATTACATTTTAATATAAATATACTGAATACATTTATATAGAGTTGAATATAAACTTGTTTATATGAAAATATTTTGATTATGGTAAATGTAAAGCCTAAATTTAAAGGGATAATTTACCCAAAAATACATTTTCAGTCATTAATTACTAACCTTCATGTCGTTCCAAACCTGTAAGACCTTCATTCATCTTCAGAACTCAAGTTAAGATATTTTTGATAAAATCTAACTTTCTGACCCTGCATAGACAGCAATGCAACTACCATTCTCTACTATTCTCATAGCTTCATAAAATTAAGTTTGAACCACTGATGTCACATGGACTATTTTAACAATGTCCTTACTACCTTTCTGGACCTTGAACATGGTAGTTGCATTGCTGTCTGTGCAGGGTCAGAAAACTCTCAGAATTCATCAAAAATATTTTAATTTATGTTCCAAAGATGAATGAAGGTCTTACAGTTTTGAACAACATAAAGGTAAGTATTTAATGACAGAATCTTCCTTTTTCATAGAAAAGCTTACTGTCTCACCTGAGTTAGAGTGGAGCTCTGATCTCTGAGAAGGTTCTGTTGTTGTTGCGGTGCCTGCTGAGGATGCTGTGTGACAGTGTGTTGTGTCCCTGTATGTGTGGATTGCAGGCCACCTTGCAGGCTCCCTGTCGGCACCACCGCCCCCTGCATGGACAGAGCCCCACCTTGCTGCACAGTTGATCCCTGCGTCAGCTGCACTGAGCCGAGATTAAGACCGCCACCTCCGGGTTGCAAGAACATCTGCATAACCAAATAAAAGGGTGTCAATTTAAGGCAGGGAGTTCACTTGTAATTGAAATCTAAGGGGTGCTCTCACCTGTAAGCCCTGTCCTTGCACCCTCTGCAGCTCCTCCTGGATTTGCCGCAGTTCCTCTTGTTGTCTCTGGATGTTGGCCTCAATCATGCGTGTGCGCTGCTCCAACTGCTCCTTAAGATGTTGCATCGCATCCATCTGTGTGGAAAACTGTAGCACCGGCTGCAAAACAACAAACATTAATTCATAACTGTTCATTAATGCAGAAGACAACAGTTTAGTCAGGTCGTCTCTCGGGGTCAGTGGCACACTGAAGAATGGCATAGATCTGTCAAAGGTTAATAAGATATATACATTTGAGGTCATAAGTTTACATGCAACTTGCAGAATCTGCAAAATGTTAACTGTTTTACCAAAAGGGATCATACAAAATGCATGTTATTTTTTGTTTAGTACTGATTTGAATAAGATATCTCACATAAAATACATTTACATATAGTCCACAAGAGAAAATAACAATTGAATTTATAAAAATGACCCCGTTCAAAAGTTTACATACACTTGATTCTTGAATACTGTGTTAAGTCCCTTGTTTGTCCTGAACAAAAGTTGTTCATGAGTCCCTTGTTGGTCCTGAACAGTTCAACTGCTCGCTGTTCTTCAGAAAAATTCTTCAGGTCCCACAAATTCTTTGGTTTTTGCAGCATTTTTGTGTATTTGAACCCTTTCCAACAATGACTGTATGTCCAACAAACTGAGAGACTCATATGCAACTATTACAAAAGGTTCAAACACTCACTGATGCTCCAGAAGGAAACACGATGCATTAAGAGCCAAACTTTTTGAATCTGAAGATCAGAGTAAATGTAACTTATTTTGTCTTCTGGGAAACATATAAGTATCTTCCATAGTTTCGAACACACCTGCTAGATTACACCGGTTACACTCAGAGACGTGGCACACACGTGAGGCTGTAGCGTGAAAGCATTAGTTGTAAGGCTACGTTTACACTGGTGCGTTTTTGTTTAAAAAATTAAAACAATCCTCATCCATACTGGCATTTCAGAAAAGATATCTGTCCATACTACACCACCGAAAGTGTGCGTTACGTGATCATTCACGAACACTGTAGTATGATGCTACATAAGACAATAAATAAGATTTATATTCCGCTTTTACTCAGAACTCATTTTAAACCACCAGCGAGTGTTTGCAATAACTTCTGTTTTATGTTGCTGAAATATGTTATGTCCTCTGAGTCAGAACAGTGATTGCAGAAGAGAGAAGGCATATAACGTTATACATACCGGCAGACGGTGCTGGAAGGTGCTAGTGCTTGTCAGTAAATTGGTGGAAAATTAATAGAAATTATGATTCTGTCTGAGGTATGCATTTTAAAACGAACATGCAATAGTGTGAATGTAGGCTAACAGATGTGTAAACTGAAAACTTTTTGAGCTTTATTAAAATTACCTTCACTGATTTATTGTGTTGTGTATATATTTTGTTCCTTTGTGCAGTAGCTCAGGAGTCTTTGAATCTGTATAAACATCAATAAGCTGAAAAAAAATATTTTGAGATAATGTAATCTTGTTAAAAGTGATTTAATAAAATTGGTATCGAAAAAACTATCGTTCAGGAACCGGTATCGAAGTCAAAGTATCGGTATCGGCACCGATATCGGAAAAATTTTGAACGATACCCAGCCCTACTTCTGACGCATCAGTGAAAGCTTGAACCTTCTGTAATAGTTGCATATGAGTCCCTCAGTTGTCCACAGTGTGAAAAGATGGATCTCAAAATCATACAGTCATTGTTGGAAAGGGTTCAAATACACAAAAATGCTGGAAAAAAAACAAATAATTCAAAGAATTGGTGGGACCTGAAGGATTTTTCTGAAGAACAGCAGGCAGTTTAACTGTTCAGGACAAACAGGAGACTCATGAACAACTATCACTAAACGAACAACAAAAAAAAAAAAAAAACAGCTGTGGATCATGCAGGTAAAAACATCTAACATGTGGACATATATGCAAACATCTTTTAATGCAAAATATCTTTTTCAGGTCAGTACTAAATAAAAAATAATATGGTATTATTTAGATATTTTGGTAAAATAATTAACATTTTGCAGATTCTGCAAGGTGTACATAAACTTTTGACCTCAACGGTACATGGACCACCACGCTTGCTCAAGTGTTATTCAAAGACACTAATTAGCAAGAGTGAATGCAGTAATAGGGATGTTGAATTACCTGCACACTGGGCTGAAGTGGTTGAGGCTGCTGAGGCTGAGACACAAGAGATGTTGCCATCGTCTGTCCTGTGTTCTGAGAACTCATCGACTGAAGAGGAACGACACACAAAGTCAATACTCAGTGTGGACAATTTCATGTTATAACTTTCTCTTCTTATTCTAAATGGATTTGGATACTGTACTTCACAAAACATGTACCAACCTGACTGCTAATGGAGGACCTCCGCTGTGATGTCATCTCAATGGCTGACACTGATTGGCGTGGAGGTGTGCTATGGTCTGTCTGCAGCTTTGTCTGTGTGGCTACAGATGCACAAACATATGAGTCAGGCACAGCACTGAAATATGTGTAACCTTTTTATTATTCTATGGCTGTGTTTTTGAAAACCACCTTCTATCCCTGGTATGTTATACATACACGTGGGATCCGAGACGGCGGTGTGTGAGGAGGACTTTCGGGAGCTCCGTGATGAGGCGGAGGGTGTACGGCTGTGATCGAATCGCTCTAGCGCCTCCTTCAGGCTGGAAGTGTTCAACTGGGACTCAGAGCCGGAGTCCTGAGACTGAGCAGAGTGAAACAGAGTGGATTTAAAGGAGTGTGCTGGGTTCAGTGCAAGTTTAGATTTATCAACAGCATCTGTGGCACAATACTGATTACCACATAAATAATTGGGGAAAAAAAACATTTTGAAATAAAAAGGTTAATTGAAAGGTTTATTAATCTAACATTTTTAATTACAGAAATTATAAATATTTTTAATTTATACAATTATTAATAAATGTATAAAAATATTAAGCAATGTATATTGAAAAAAACTAGTGCTGTCAAATCGATTAATCGCATCCAAAATAAAAGTTTGAGCAATTCTATTTGAGTATTCGATTTTTAAAAATCTGCTGTCATTTTTTATAATGCGTAATGTACATTAGCTATATTGTTTATAATAAATTATGTATTTTAACAGTTTTGTTCAGTAGAACTATATGATTGCTTGCTTTTGATACTTTATTGTAAACTAATTATTATTGCCTCATTGCTATTATATATGTGTTTTTAATCATTTTAAAGGCTATTGTTTACTATTTTTATTATTACAAAAAAATAATTCTATTATAATTCTAATATATAATGTATGCAGAATGAATGTATATATATATATATATATATATATATATATATATATATATATATATACATATATATACATATACACACACACACACACACACACATACACACAATTACTCGATTAATAGTCTGAATAATCGACAGATTACTCGATTACACAAAAAATGTTAGTGACAGCCCTAATATACACATAAATATAATAAATATAATGTATATTTAATATAATAAATATAATGTATATTTATTTATTTATATATAATATAAATCATATATAAATATGAATACATGTATATGTGTTAATATTTCTTAATTATATACATGCATGTAGGTTTGTGTATTTATATATACAAAAATATACACAGCACACACACATATATTATGTAAACAAACTTTTATTTTAGATGCGATTAATCGTGATTAATTTATTTGACAGCACTAGAAAAAACATTTAAAACAATAAAATATATTTTTTTGAATGATGAATTTCCATTTGAATTTCAACACATTAAATGTAACAATATTTTACATATTTGTCTGTCAAAATGTAATTAGTTATAAATAAAATAAGAACAAAATGTATTTATTAAAAGTATATGAATAAATTAAATATTTATTAAAAATATAAATATACACTAGTTTAAATTTATTTAATGATATGACATATTTGTGGAATGAATGGGAATTCAGAACTGAATAAATTAAAATAAATGTATTAAATCTTTATGAATAACTATTAAAATGTAATTATTACACATTAAAATAAATTATTAAAAAAATGACTATTAGTAGTATAATATTAAATCAAATGTATAAGGATAATTTGTGTAAATAAAAAAAGTATGTTTTACATAATTGCCTGTTTATAATGGTGGCTGAATGGGGAATCAGAACTGAATTCGATAATGTCTCACCTTGTCTGCGGAGATCTCAGGAGGTGACTCCTCAATGCCCAGCTCCCTGCGCTGTTCAGCCCTCACTTCAGCATAGCTGAAACAAAGAGAAAACCTTATCTTATAAACTTATAAAAACATAAATAAATAAAACCAAAGAAATTCTCTAAAAACCAATCCTGCTTTATGCTTTATCATTCTGTGCCTGCCAGGATTCAGAGAAAATCCACTGGCAGAACATGGCAGCTGTTTTGGTTCTTGATAGTAGTTCAAATGTTCAATGCTTTGAAACTTACCTGACCACAGTGTGTGTGCAGACGATGAACTCCGGCCGCGAGTTCCACTGGTGGTAGGTGATATAGTAGTGAGTCTGAAGCCAGATCCACTGCTGACCTTTAGTCAGGAAACGGTAATAGCACGACTTCCCCTTACCATACTGCATCACTGCAGAAAGAGAGAGCGATATCTTATTGTTACCAAGCCAAAACTCAAGACAATGCCATTCATTCATAAATTTCAAAACATTGTCCATCTTTTTAAAGTGGGGAGACATTAGTATACACAAACAGCAGTTGAACTCACAGTGTTCATGGCACTTGGCCAGGGTCTCCAGGTCATCTACATGATAGTAGTCATACCCTGAAGTACCCAGAACCTCAAAGGGTAGGTAACCTATGATGGGAGGTGCCCTGGAAAGTATAACACATGCAACATGCAACATCTGCATACATGTAGTCAAAAAGAAAGAAAAAGATTTCAAATGGTCAAGAAACTCGCATGAAGAAACAGATTTTCAGGCATTCTTTGAGTCATATGAAAATGTTTTGGTATAAAAACAGCATAAAACGATCTGATGCAACACTAGCTAAACAACTGATAATGTGGAAAATCTTATTCAGTCGCTTTAATATTTAGCATCTGTGCCGATTAAACAGAATCCGTGATATGTACTAAATATAGAGTAGCAGCAGCGCCAGCAGCTATTCTTCCATTTCAATTCAGTATAAACCTTTCCAAGCATAATGGCATTAGGATTTTATAGAAAAAAAAAAATTATGTTCATGCTATTCCAGATGTATAAGTCTCTGAGCTTGCAGGCTGAACGTGAGCTATTGATTACTTTGAGACATGCTGTGTGCTAACAAACATGTCTTCAAAAACTGAGAACAGTCTTGAGGAAAAGTGTATTTTGACAGTCACAGGCTCACACAGCCTGAAGTGCAGGACTTCTCCAAAACAAGGTACTGTAAAGTGACATTAAGACAGTGGTTCTTAGTCATTTTTTGCTCCAAGGCTCCCACTGTCCACAGTAATACTCTAGTGCCGCATGACTTTTTCAATTTGTTTGTGATTACTGGATTTGTTTTTAAAAACTTTATGCTTACAATTTGCACCTCATAAAATATTTCACAGCTTGGCATAAATAGACAAAACGTACGGTGGAGGTCAAAATTAGAGAACAATCTCTAAATACTTTTTTCTGAAATACTGTTCATCTTCATCACTCAAAATCTGAAGGAATATCAGCTGTAGGTATACCACTGTTCTACTAATATGTTTGACATAATATCCGAGGGATTTCAACAAAAACCTTTGTGATCAGTGATCAAAATTAGAGAACAGTAACCACTGTAGCACAGAGGAAGATTACAGCTAAAGGGGAGGATCTGGAGGGTTACAGCTGTCAGAAATTAGTGGGAAGTTTAGAGGCTCTTGCTTTGAATGACTTCAGCACATCTGTGGCCGCAAGACATCACTAGTTTCCCATGCTGCGCTGGTGTGATCTTGGTCCCCCCTTTTTCTACTCCCTTCCATAGTTCGGTAACTGTAGTGAGTTTCTTAGCCATCAATCGGGTTTAGATTAGGACTCTGGCCTGGCCATTTCATTATTTCAGTGTTCTTAGCTTCAAGGAACTGCTTTACCTGTTTTGCAGTGTGATGGGGACATTTTCTACCATGAAAATTGCAGGCTGATTGGGAGATGCTTGCAGGGAAGACTCAAGGAGGTTCTGTTAACATTTTCATTTACCCTGCCATGTATCTGTATAAGAGACCCAACCCCTGCTGCAGAAAACATCTCCCAAACAAAGACACTTCCTCCTCCATCTTTCACTGACTTCTTTACGTACTTGGGCTTCAGTCTTTCCTCAGTTTGGCGCTGAACAAAATGTTCAAATAAATTAAACTTGCTCTCATCACTGAAGTGAACTTTAGACCTTTTCTCCTCTTTCCACACAACATGCTCCCTTTTGATTCATTCTGCTGATGAGAGGTTTAGTCACTGCAGAGTGCACTTTCAGTCCGACTTCTCTTAAACATGCCGAGACAGATCCTTACCCTGTTCAGAACTGAAATGGCAAGCAATTCCAGCTCCAGTGTTGAACCGATTCCCCATTGAGAGTCTCTGCATTATCCTGTCTTCTCGTGCATTTGTCTTACATGGACGACTAGCTTTTTTGTGTCTTTTTTGTGTTTTTTAGTGTCATTTTAAAGTCACAGATTTGGAATGACTAACTTCTCTTGGAGTGGCTGAAAGGATCATCCCTTTGGCTTTCATCTGGACAACCTCCTGTTCAAGGTTTAAGTCACTTCAGAGTGGCCCGCCATCTTGAATCTCAGACCCTGTTTACACTAGTTTATTTTTGTTTTAAAATGGCATTTTAAAATGAAAACGATCCTCATCTACGCTTGCGTTTTCACTACATTTCAGAAACGATCTCAGTCCACACTACACAACCGAAAACGCATGTCACATGACCATTCATGCAGGTAAAACCACAAATGTTATAGGTAGATGCCCTATTATTTAGATGGCGGACGTGTCAGATGCTTGGAGCGGTTGAATGGGGAATCTACCTATACATATCTATGACGTTATTGTTTACATGGTCATCAAGGATACGCAGAGCGAATGTGGGCAGCCACGCCATTGTTTTCAGAAGTCTCTGTTTTGGTCTGTTTACACTGAAACGCAACCCCAGGGTTTTCAAACTAAAACAGGGCGTGCAGCATTCTTTCAAAAGTCTCTGCAGTAGTGTAAACAACAGGCACAGCCATAGCAAAAGTTACGTGTTTTAGAATGAAAATGCATTAGTGTAAATGCAGCCTCACTGAAAATTGGAGGAATCCCACCAGTTACATAGGGTTTTGTCATATAATTAAGGAAATTAGCACTAGGTGCCTGATTAACACCAGTAACTTGGAAGTATCTGTAAGTGTTCTCCAATTTTGATCAGAGTTCTTTTTCAAACGTCTCATTGAAGTTTTTTATACTGCGCTTCAGAATACAAAATTTCAACCATTATGCTAATAAAAGGGGGTTTTAAACCTTGATGGTTACAACTTAAAAACAAAGCCAAAAATTCTAAGACACGCACCTTCGATCAGTCACATCTCTCGCAAGCTTTCAGTTAAACTGTACAGCTGAATGAACTGACAGGCATTTACTGAAACTTCTATGTCAAGTAATTACAGTAGTCAACATTTGAAGTGAATCAAAAAAAGTTGTCCTAAGACAAGAACGGGTATAGTTTTGATTTTAGGACAACTTTCATGAAAGGTTTTGATCCACTTCAAATGATGACAACTATATGAAAAGTTTATTTGCAAAAACAGATAACTCAAAACTTTAAAAAATCATGTTTTTTTTATGATGTTATCATATTTTTATTTTTTAGGTGTGTTTTTATTTTTATGTTATTTTTAATCAAAATAGCCCAACTGCAGTTTGATTGAGAATAACTGGAATGCACAATGAGAAAACGTGATTTTTGGAAATTGATAAATCTGTGTTTCATATATTGATAATTACAGAACTATAATGAAAATGTTGCAATTTTGTACACTTGAAATATATTAACTTGTAATGAGATATCAAGTAACACTAAAGTTACAATTATACTCAAGTACTTTAAATGTGCTTTAGCACAAAGTGCTCTTTAAAGCATTATAAAAGATTATTAAATCATGATTATTTGTAATGTATTTTAAAGTAAAACTTTTAATTTGAGATACTATGGAAGTCAATGGAAGTAAAACTCTGACAATAGTGATGTAGCAGTAGATGTACCGTCATGAAATCAGAGATCCTCTTCCTGAAAACCGATCGCAAGTGGTGACAAATACTATCCAGAGTAAAATCTCGTCTGACGTCTAGTGATCGAATCACCCGAGGCACATCTTAAAGCGATAATTCACCCAAAAATGAAAATTCTGTCATTAATTACTCACCCTCATGTCGTTCCAAACCTGTAAGACCTTTCATTTTCGGAACACAAATTAAGATATTTTTGATGAAATCTGACAGCAGTGCAACTGTCAATGTCCTTACTACCTCTCTGGACCTTGAATGTGTCAGCTGCATTGCTTTCTATGCAGGGTCAGAAAGCTCTCGGATTTCATCAAAAATATCATAATTTGTGTTCTGAAGATGAGATGAAGGTCTTACAGGTTTGGAACAACATGAGGGTGAGTAATTAATGACAGAATTTCATTTTTGGGTGAACTATCCCTTTAACATCCAGGCCTAAGTGAAACTAACTAGCAGAGGTACTGGAGAGGGAAGGTGATGTGTGTGCTTGACAATGAGCTCACAAAAACAGTCATGAGAACAGTTGAAGTTTGTACCTGTGGTCCAAGAAGAGGAATTTCCACTCTAAACTGTGTCTGGAGGTGAATTCCTCATTGGGCTCCTCCACAGTACACATTTCCTGTCGCACAGAGGTTATAAACAAGAGCGTTCTTACTTATAAGCACATCTAGCAGACAAAAAACCAGAACAGAAACCAAGTGACCTACTTCTCACACACTCAGTGTTTTGCATGCTGGTCATTTATCAGTGTCTTCAAAAACAAAGCCAATTCTTGCACAAACATGTACAGTGTCTATCAACACGCCCACACGCATACATTCAACCCCGTGTCATGATGAATATGGGCACAACAGATCTCACTGAGGTTGTCACTGTCTGTCAGGCAAATATTAGAAGTCACAGGACCAATGAGATGGTGCCAAGTCGGATTTGGCTCAACCTACCTTGATAAACTGAGGCTTGGCTAACCTCACTGTTGCTATGAAACACACTCGGTCTTCAAACATGGGCCTCAGCGATCGCTGAATCACTCCCTCAAAACCATTGCGTGTTGAGTTAGGCACTACAGAAGAAAAAGACAAGCAAATGTTCATGAATGGAAGTGGATTGAGAGATTAATAAACAATAAGCTTATTTTCTTTTGTGTGCCACTAGGGGGCAGCACATGCGAGGAAATGTCAAATGCTAAATATGAATTGGGGTATAAGAAACTTCCTTTGTATCTAAAACAGGAAGTTTCTTAAGTATTTACTTTAAGATGTGTCTTTTGACAAAAAATGTTACATGTAGTCAATATTTCATTCAATGTCATATTCATTTTAGTCTATTTTACTCTCAGTAACAATAACAAAAATAACAATAATAACTGAAAATAAAAACATTAAATTAATAAGATAAAAAGAATCAAGTAAGCGTTAAGAAAATAAAATTATTATTATTTGGAGGAATTAATTTAAAGAAGAAGCTGTCACAAATTCAATTAGCATTCTAAATAAATAAATAAATTAATTAATAAATATTAAAAAAATAAATGTAAAAAAACAGTATTAAAAATAGTTCATGCAAAATTTGGTAAATATTTCATTCAATGTCATTTTCATTTTAACTCTCACTAACAATACCAAAAATAATAATAATAACTGAAAATATAAGAACATTAAGAAAATAAAAAGAAAGAATTTGCAAATGGACCAAAATGTATCAAACTATTACGAATTTAACTTTTCTACCATTAAACATTTAATAATTACCTTTTAAAGCATATAAAGGATTTATTAACCTGAACTCCTGAAATAGAATATAATGAGTCTCCTTATGTATGATATATTTTAATTAAAATGGTTTAATTATCATCACGATGAGTCTTTTTCACCTCATCTAATCTTCATTGTTGCTTAAAAAAAAACTTTGTCAATAATTCCACTGACAGGATGAAAACAGATTCCCTGTCTTTACTACATACGTTTTGTATTTATTATTATATATATTATTATGTATTATTTAAAGGAGATGTTTAAATACTCTCCCATGAACTACTATATAATTAAGTCTATTTGTAGGTCGATTCCCCTGAAAAGTATAAACACGGCGTCTCTGTGGGGAAAAACATTGTTCTGTTTGTTTGATCATTCCAACCAACATTGGCTGGTTTAAGATGGGACTATCTATTTGTGCGAACAAAGGCTGTTTGAAAACCTCCATACATTACTCGTACTATTATGTTTACTGACGCCCGTCATATTACACACTTCACCTTAAGCCACAAACGGTCAACTTTCCATCTCGAAATCTGGGTCAGACGCCTGTTTCTTTGGCGGACTGGCTTTTCGCAACACTTCCTATTCAAATAATGATCCTTGCTCCATCTACTCTCATAAGTACAAGCAATCAAGCACTTGGCTGGGTAATTCAATAAATGGATCCATATGAAAGACACGGCTGATGCTGAAGGCGCTCGTTCTGACACTTACCAGTGTTGAGGGACTTAAAGTTTCCGATGAACTTGACATACTCATAAACGGGCGGCTCTTTTGGGTCGATCGTGCCCCGGAGCATGTGGCAACAGAACTCTAACTGGTTCTTTGCTGCGGGGAAGCAAACAAAAAACAGCAATAATGAGCTCTAGACTAGTGATCTCCGCTTAAAGAAATGAGACGATAACAGAGAGAGAGAGAGAGAGAGAAAGAGAGAGACCAGACGAAACCAATTTTTTTGGTCATGAAGAGACGATAAAACAGATAGCATGAGAGTGATTCTTACTCTTTAGGTAGTCTGGGGTGAGGGTCTCTCCCTCCAGCATGTGTGTGGACAGGGCTTTATACACCTCTGAGTGCTCACCCATTGGAAGGAAATTCAACAGATTCTGATCCACAAGATCAGACTGAAAACACAACCACAGACATTGTCAGTATCACTCATAATTTTACAATAAAGCACGAATAGCTGGAGGTTGCAGAGTTGTGTTTATAAACGCATTGTCATGCTGCTCATTTACATATGGCTGTTCCTAAATCAGCGGTCATTGACGCTCAGTCCACTCTCATTGAAAATAAATTATTTTTGTTTGCTTTGTTGCTGCAAATTGCTGGCAGTGTGGTTGGGACTAGTTGTCCACACAAATAGTAGTTTAGCAAGGCCATCAAAACCATTTCGATTTAATATTTGCTTTCATATTTTTAGTCGCTGATTAGTTACCGGTCAAAAGTTTCTGAACAGTAAGATTTTTAACGTTTTAAAAGATTTCAGATAAATGCTGTTCTTTTGAACTTTCTATTCATCAAAGAAACCTGAATAAAATTCTACTCGGCTGTTTTCAACATCATAATAATAAATGTTTTTTTTTTTTTAGCAGCAAATCAGAATATTAGAATGATTTCTGAAGGATCATGTGACTGGAGTAATGATGCTGAAAATTTAGCTTTGAAATCACAGGAATAAATTACATTTTAAAATATATTCAAATAGAAAACAGTTATTTGATATAGTAATTTTTTTTTTCAAAATTTTACTGTTTTTGCTGTACTTCGGATCAAATAAATACAGGCTTGGTGAGCAGAAAAAAACAACATTCAAATTCTTAGTGTTCAAAAACTTTTGGCTGGTAATGTAACTTCTCACATGACCATTTAAAATGTTTGGGTTAGTAATTTTTTTTTTTTTTTTTTTTTTTTAAAGAAATCAATTTTTTTTATTGATCAACAATGCATTAAATTAATCAAAAGCATTTATAATGCTACAAAAATATAAAATAAATGCTGTTCTTTAGAATTTTCCATTCAGCAAGGAATCATGAAAAATATGCATCACCATTTCTACAAAAATACTAAACTGCTCAACTGTTTTTGGCATTGATAATAATAATAGTTTTTTGAGCAGCAAAATCAGAATATTAGAATGATTTCTGAAGGATCATGTGACTGGAGTAACGATGCTGAAAATTCAGCTTTGAAATTGGAATAAATTGCATTTTAAAATATATTCAAATAGAAAACAGTTATTTGAAATAGTACTTTTTTTTCCAACATTTTACTGTTTTTGCTGTACTTTGGATCAAATAAATGCAGGCTTGGTGAGCAGAAAAGACTGCTTTAAAAAAAAAAAAAAAACATTAAAATTCTTACTGTTCAAAAACTTTTGACTGGTAGTGCAACTTTTCACATGCCCATTCAAAATGTTTGGGTTAGTACAATGTTTTTAAAAGAAATAAATTTTTTTATTGATCAACATGCATTAAATTAATCAAAAGCATAATAAATGCTGCTATTTTGAATTTTCTATTCAGCAAGGAATCATGAAAAAAATACATCACCATTTCTACAAAAATATTAAGCTGCGCAACAGTTTTTGGCATTATTAATTAAAAAAAAAATTCTCAAGCACCAAATCAGCATATTAGAATGGCGTGGAGTCTAAAGTAAGACTGAAATAATGGCAGCTAAAAATTCAGCTTTGCCATCTCAGGAATAAACTACATTTTTAAATATATTCAAAAAGAAACCAGTTATTTTAAATTAATAATAATATTTTACAGAATGACTGATTTTACTGTAAATAAATGTTTATACTCACAGGTAGATGTTCTAATAAAGACGTGACACTTTCTGAGACGTAGATTATGTTTCCGTCTGTCATGATGGCCAAAAAGAAGCCATCTAGTGCCTAAAGAAAAATAAAGCAAATTAAGAATATCAATAATTCTGCAGTTTTAGTGTTTACTGAGTGAATCCACACAAAAGTATGTTGTTTTATGCCAGTGAGAGCAAGTCCTCACCTCTAGCATCAGCTGTGTGAACTCCTCATTACTAAGGAAAGGTGGCTTCCAGTCCTGACGGATTTCACTCGACTCAGACTGAGCAGCAATTTCTGATGGAAAGACATTACAAACAAAGGTTCGGTTTCAAGAACTAAAACACACAAGCTTTATTTCATCAGGTTAATAAACTACATTTTTGATTCATTATAAATGTTTACTTTTTATATAATGTACCTTTTAATATTATCCACCTAAAACAGGGGTTTGATTGTTTTTTTTTTTTTTTTCAAACAACATTTCAGTTGTTTTAAAGGGGTCATGAACTGAGAAATTAAAATTCCCTTGATCTTTTGCCATATAAGAGGTCACCGTAGTATAAAAACATCTCGTAAAGCCCGGGACACACCAAGCCGATGATTGGCTGTCGGGCTAGTTTGTTTGGTCTCTCGCCTCTCATCGGGCTCGTGCCGGCAGGATTTTTTTTGAATCAGCGCTGGGGCTGTCGGCGCGAGTGAGAACTCTGATTGGACGCAGTCCAATCCAAAAAAAACAGTCTTTGCATTTCCTTCCTTCTGATGTCAACATTAGGAACTTGGTTCTTTGTTCACTTAATTTTACCACGGATTCATTTACAAACAAGGCACATTTCGACACAGGATTTTCAGAAAGAGTGAAACTAAAAGACGATGCTGTGCCAACTATTTGAGTTTGTTTAATTTGCACTGAGTATTTATGTGTTTTCAGCCTAAATCACAGCAGCATCCATCTGTGAGTGTTAGCCAATCATAGCAGTGGGCATTTACTTCTAAGTCTACAATCAGCAACACCTATTCAAACAAAGCGTTTAGATGCAAAACAGGACAGAAAATAGCATATTACTTCAAAATTATGTTTTTTGATGTAAAAATCTTGATCACATAAGTGTACAAAAGAACAAAATAAAAAAAGAGGCAGTTCATGATCCCTTTAATTTCAAAATTGTTTTGCATTCCAAAATATGAGTTTAGTTTTATTTAATATAGTAATATCACTTTTACCTTTTATAAAATATATTTTACCTTATACCTTTTATTAATCGATTTCATAATATTTTTATTTGGTATTACATTTAGTTTTCTAAAGTTTTTTAGCACTGCACCAAACTGTTCAATATCTGTCCAGCACACGCACCGCTTTTTTTAAAAAACGCATCATCCACAAAAAATGATTCCAAATGGAATCTGTCCAAATTTCAGTTTTTTTTTTTGCAGTCATCTATACAATCTTTTGTGAGGAGTAATTGAATGAGCTACCGCTTTGTTGTCTACTACTGCCTTACTAATTGCAGAAATACCCACTCCTATATGTTGAGTGAAAAAAAAAAAAAAAAACTGGTGGAAATGCCATGTCATTTTATGTGTCATCAGATGGCTCCTTCCTGTCTAAGTGGGCGGTTCTTTTCTAGAATTTATAAATAGTAAACTGGCTTGTGAAATCACTTTAACTTACAGAATCAATTACTGATTAAAACACAAACTTTTTTCCTGTATTTTTTTAGTTTTCTGTAGTATTTTAATGTATATTATTGCTGCAATTTAGCCCATACAGCAAAAAAATATATATTTTCAAATATACTTTTAAATATACTTTTAAATATATTTACATGAATATATTTTGAAACATATTTTAGCAAATATATTTCTTGGCCATTTTGAAATACATTTTCTACCAATATATATATATAAAACATTTAAAAATATCTTTTAACCTCTGTATATTTCAGTCCAAGAAAATACATTTTCTTGCCACAAAAATACATTTAGAAATATATTTAGGTATATGACGGTTGAAACTAAATATATTTACTATTTTAAAAAATATATTTCATTGAGCTGTTTGCAACATATATTTAGCATATATTTTGGCCACAATTTTTTTTTTTTTGCCATATGGGAGGTAACTGTAAAAGCTTCCTTTAAGTCAATTAAAATCTTAAGTTTACTTTCATTTTTTTCAAACGAAAACTGTTCTAGCCACAGGAAAAGTTGCTATTAATTGGTATGGCACTGCTGTAACCTTTGTGCTTGCGCAGGAAGTCGATGCTTTTCTGTAGGATGGTTGACTTGTCCATCTTGCGGGTGTTGCCCGGCAACATGGTGCCCAGTTCCTTGATGAGCACATTGAACTGGTCTCGCCTCTTCTTCTCCGACTTGTTCCTAGAAACTCTGTAGGTGGAAAAACAGGGGTGGAAAATTCCAGAGGAAATCAGCTGCTGTCTTAAAGATAATAATAAAATAACATAATTTAATCGGTATTTCATAAGTTCTCAAGTCACAGAAAAGCCCACGTCATGTAACTATCTTTTAATTCTCTTATATTCTACAATTTACTCCTCAAAGTGATAATTGGACGCTATCTAATCGGAGAAAAATCTGGCAGTGCTGAGAGAAACCATTTCACGCTTCTGTGACTGTATACAGAAAATGAGGGTGAAGCTGTGCACTCAGGTTTAAACAGTCATAACTAGGTCATACTTAAGTTTCTATTCCTGGTGCAAAAGCACTTAGATATACTACAGTGAAAAAGGACTTGTCTATACAATACTCCGGTGTAATGAATCATGTTTAAACGACTCTTGCATGAGATAATGGAATAAAGGGTTGGCTCATGATAGGAGTTTGGCTCGAGGAATGAAATTCCCCTTGAGCAATCATAATAATCAATGTTTTGCTTGTCTAATCACCTTTTTGCTTTGTCCTTCTCATCTTCTTCCATCAACCCATCAAAGATACTACTGTCATCCCTGAAAAGAGACCCATAGTAAAAGAGGTTAGACCAGCTTAACCCAAATGAGCTCTTATCTGGCTATGCTACTGGCCAAATTACAGACAACTTCAATTATCAACCGTTTGTCACTACCGGAATAAAAATTCCCTGATAATTAACTCACCCCCATGTCTTCCAAGATTAGGCTTGAGTATCGAAAATCGATTCCGATTCCAGAATCGGATACTTAAAGTCAGGAATCGGATACTTCTTGTGAAATTAAAATTTCGATTCCGCCTATTGATTCCTATGTGCGGTTCTTTTTTTTCTCATCTGTGAGGACCCGACCTAGCGAACTGCCAGGACCTTGCTCGCTAATCTAAGTGCATAGCGCTCCAAAGTATGGCTACACTTACTATCAGAATTCAAAAAAGCCAAGTATAATATTTGTGATAAGCTAAACATGTTGCAATAGAGGTGCCACCACCAATATGACAAAGCGTTTTAATTTAACAGATCGTTAAAGATCACAAACACGATTCAAATACCAACGTGATTCTATTCCTAAATTACAATGATTCATCTGTTTGATTCCTCAATCTTTCTTCCGTCATACTAGTGTGATTTGAACATTAAAATCTGCGTTCGTGCTGCCGCTGACATAAAGAGAGCCACTGCATTGTATATGAATGAAACAGTTTCACAGTCTTTTCAGCCACACAGTTCATTATTTCTGCGATACAAACTTTCAAACAATCACAGAAGTACTGGGATAAAAGTTCATAGTCCGGATATAAACTCTGATATGTACGGTAGAGATCAAAACAGAGTAAATCATCCTTTTTAAAATTAATTTGGCATTCCAAATAATGTTAAAGATTTATCGATTACTTCGTTATGCCAGTAGGTGGCGAAAGTGGGCTGTTGATAATGTATATGTTTTTGTTTATTCATTCAAAAAAAAGTAAATCTTGAGTGAATGATTGAATCATTCACCTATAAATTAGGCTTACTTGTGATTTTGTTTAGTTGTCAGTAATGTTTTTTCTTCTTCAGAATCGTAAGAGAACCACAACTTCCACTTAAAAAACATAACAACAACCCAATTTATCCAGAATCACGCAGCTCTGTTTTGCAAACTGCTCTTAAGTGAATCTTGTTTTTACTTAGCCTGTTGATTTTTGTTCATGGTATTCAGCTGCAACTAAATGTTTAGCAAAAAAGAAACAGAATAAATCTGCTTGATATCATCTTTTATTCACATTGGAATCGAAAAGAATCGGAATCGATAAGAGGAATCGGAATTGATAAAATTCTAACGATACCCAACCCTGTCCAAGATGTTTATGTATTTCTTTCTTCAGTCGAAAAGAAATTAAGTTTTTGGAGGAAAACATTCCAATGCAGCTTCAAAGGGCTCTACACGATCCCAGCTGAGGAAAAAGGGTCTTATCTAGTGAAACGATCGGTCACTTTCTTAAAAAAACAAAAAAAAAAAACATTTAAATACATTTTAAACACTAATGTTCATCTTGCACTAGCTCAGCCTCACGCATTATGTAATCACTCATGCGTAACGTAGGCGGAAGTACCGACCCAGTGTTTACAAAACGAACGTGCAAAGCAAGTCAAACGGCTTTTACAAAAAATGTGAAAGAGCCATGTCGGCCGATTTTGAAGTTGGAGGAAAAAACCTACCCTACCTTTTTGAACCGAAGTACACAGATCGTGTGTGACCCTTCCAACCTGATTATGTAATGTGTTAAGTCGTTGACGTGTATTGCAGAACTAGTGCAAGATGAGCATTTGTGGTTAAAAAAAAAAAAGATGTAATTTTTTTTTTGAAAACGACTGACTGTTTCACTAGATAAGACCCTTAATCATCAAATGGGATTGTGTGAAGCCCATTGAAGTTGCATTGAAACTGTCTGAACTATTTGAAAATCTGAAATCCCAGGGGTACAAAAAAAAAATCTAAATATTGAGAAAATTGCCTTTAAAGTTGTCCAAATGAAGTTCTTAGCAATGCATATTACTAATCAAAAATTAAGTTTTGATATATTTACTAGGGCTAACAATTAATCACATACAAAATAAAAGTTTAAGTTTGCCTAATATATGTTTGTGTACTTTGTGTAATTATTATGTATATATATGAATGCAAGTACATTTATGTACATTTTTAAGAAATATTTACAAGTATATGTATTTATTATAATTTTTATATAATTATATAAAACATAATTATATATAAATAAAAATATTTTGTACATAAATAGCATATTTCTCTTAAATATATACATTAATTTGTGTGTATGTGCATATCCATATTAATTACACACAGTACACACACAAATATTGGGCAAACTCAAACTTTTATTTTGTATGCAATTAATCGCGATTAATCGTTTGCCAGCCCTAATATTTACGATAGAAAATATACAAAATATCTTCATGGAACATGGTCTTTATTTAATATCCTAAAGATTTTTTGGCATAATAGAAAAATCAATACATTTGACCCATACAATGATTGTTGGCTATTGCTACAAATAAACCCGTGCTACTTTAGACAGTGGAATGAACTTTGAACGGAGGGTCAGAAATCTCTTTGGTTTCTCTTAGGATTTAAAAGGAATCTTCATTCGTGTTTCGAAGATAAACAAAAGTCTTGCGTGTGTGGGATGACATGAGGGTGAGTAACTGATAAGAGAATTGACCTCTATCTCTTAAACTGATGAAACTGAATCACTGAGTCAGAACTAAAGAACCAGACAAGTCAGTTTTGTGAACTGCATCAACAGATTCACTTAAAAGGTCCAACTCCTGAATCAAATAGTGCTGACACATGAATTGACCTTTCTGTCGCCATTCATTATATTTGCATGGAAAAGAGCAACTCAAACAATCTCCAACATTTTGTGTTTCACAAAAGAAAAGCATTCATACGGTTTTGGAACGACATGAGGGTGAGTAAATGAGTGAGTTAATGAAGAAACTGCGCAACCCTGCGAAAATGTGCAATCCCACAATATTTAATCATAATCAGGTCATGCCATAAATGATTGATTAAGCCGGCAGTGGGTCAGCGGTGGAGGTGGCAGTGAGTGGTGAATATAAAGTCCTGCAGGGGCGCTGTGAGTGTGTCAGTATATATTTAGATACCCAGTGTTCTCTGACTCAGCTGCTTTGAAAACACAAGACAGAAAGTGCAACCAGCTGGTCATGGCAGTAGAACTGAAATCCATTTGTAACGGTCGTGATCGGGGTTTGATTTCACGACTGATGTCATAGCAGCTTCTCAGGTTTGGAATGACATGAGGTTGAGTAAATGACAGCTTTAATTTCTGGATGATATCTTTAAGGTCATCTCAACATGACATTACAGTCACTGTCTTTTTAGCCTTGAGATAATTGGTCTTTTGCACAGGGTGTACAAATGGCGTGTCTGTCTCTGGAACCGCAGAGATCACAATGACCTTTCATTTAGTGCGTGCAAGTACAGTGATGTGTATACACGAGTGTTTTTATGTGTGCGAGACGAGATGCGAGTCAACCGTGCGAGTGTGTATTTGCAAAGTTGCGAGATTAATGAGTGCAAACAACAGGCTGGGTAAATAAAACTGTGCATTTTGCTCTGCCACTGGGTGTCCATTACCATCATTTTTACATAAACAATTCAGAGTTTTTCTCAGTCCATTTGCATTAAGGGTTGTGGGTGTGTGACTTGGGTGTGTTTGCATAAGGAAGCACTCACTGCTCTAATAATGCCATATTAAATGGTCGATGTTATTGCTGTATTTGAAAACTGCATTTTCAATTAAGAGCACACATACAGCATGCAGTGTTACAGGAAACAGAACAAGAAAATAAAAGGAAAAATAAAGAAAATTATATCTAACATCTATTACGGAGTTAAAAAAAAAAAAAATACATTGACGTCAACAGATTTGGCTGCCAAACAAAAAGATATTTATATCTGCTCTGTGAAATTCAAAGCCATCTGTTTGTAACGGCGGGCACGCGTACAATACGAGGAGGTATGATTAGCTAACATAATTTAATTAGGACAATTAGGAGAAAAAAAAGTCGGAAATTGCCAGTATGGTTCATATTTCCTCAATTAAAAAAAAAAAAAAAAAAAAAGTCATCAGCTGTCTTTAGTTATGATTTTTTCTTTTTTTTTCCCCTCACTTGTGCTCATCAAGACTTTATTTGATCAAAAATACAGCAAATAACCAATTTCTATTTTAATTAGGACTGTCAGTTGATTAAAATTTTTATTTAATTAATAAAATTAATTTGACTGAAAATACCCACAAAAAATTATTTAAAGCTTTTTTTTTTGTGTCGGTTGAGAACGTATCAAGTAGACATTACAAATTGTACCTTTAGAAAGAAATATTTTATTTAATTCAACATGAAAATGTATTACACAAACATCTAGGCTGCAACGGTAAACTATGGAACATAAAAGAAGATAATTTAAGAAATATCTCAGTGTTTTTTGTTCATACAATGAAAGTCAATGGTAACCAAAACAGCTCTGTTACCAACAGTCTTTAAAATTCTTTTACGTTTCACAAAACATAAAAAAAAGAAAGGTTTGAAACGACATGAGGTTGACTAAATGATGACTGAATTTATATTTTTTGGGTGAACTCTCCCTTTAAAAACACTCTTTCCCCTCTATCCACCTTATTTTTCAATGCAGAAGTAAGCTGTTTTCTGGTAATGTGTTAGACGTTCGGTTCATAATCCGCCATAGGCAAATAATGAGAAGAATATCGAAGTGCAGTAAACGGTAAAACAGTTTGCACTACAAACCAGTGTGTTCATAATTAAGATAATACATTAAAATAATATGGTAACACACACCAGTTTGCAATATCAAGCAGCTAAACAAGCTTTTTGTGCAGCTAAAAATAGCTGGAAGTGGATGAGACGGGAAGCTAGACACAAATTTTTTTTACAAATGGCTGCACCCAATCTTATGGAAAAAATAAGGTGGATATGCACCAGATACTTTCTTACAATCACTCCATGTTTCAAGGTAAACACTGCGCAACTCTGAGTGTGCTACACACAGGTAAGTGGGCTGGACAAACCAGCTGTAGAAACACACTCTTCTCTCTATATGCACCAGACACTTTCTTATTAACACTCCATGTTACAAGGACTCAATAAGATAACGCAAATGTTTACTTGTGAATGCACTACAAATCATATTGCACTACTTGTTTTTTAACATTAAATACCTCGTTTGCACAATATCTTGCACAACATTGTACAGTATTATGAAAAGTACTTGTATAGTCTGTCTTAGGTTACTTGTATAGTCAACTGTTTATATGTATAGTTAGATTACCGCTTCTGTAAGCTAGCCATGTATAGGTTTAAAAATTGCTCTTATGTCTATTGTTGTATGTTTTTATGTTTATTTATGTAGCACCGTGGTCCTGTGAGACATGACATTTCGTGACAATAAAGCTCTACTTGACTTTAATGTTTTTATTATTATTTCTTAGTTTTTTTTTTTTTATGAAGTCATACTCTAAATAAGAAACTAAATCTGCCAGCAGGTGGCGATATTTTTATGAGTCATTCAAACAGCTCATTCATTCACAAATAAAGTAAATGGCTCTCTTTATGAATGGGCCTTTGAATCATTATTTCAAATGATTTGTTCAAAACTCAGATTCATTCAGAAACTAAACACTGATGTTTTACTCGGAGAAATGCAAATAGCAAATACATATAATATTGTGCTTAAAATAACACAATAGCAACTTCTTATTTACTGAACTGTTGTATAAAATGACATTTAAGCACGTGATAAAACTGGACAAAATCAGCACTTGTGTCATATTGCTCTTGCTGCCCATGTGATATGTGATATTTATAAACATTAGACGAAACACTTACAGGGGCATTTTTTTTGCACCAATATCTTGAATTTTAGGGCATAACTGCATTTATGGAGATGTTGCCCTGCATCAAATTTGTAAACAGTCAGCTACGTGAAATATAAGATGATGTACAGGTGTGGGGGCGGGACTAGTGCGTTAACTGCGTTAAAATATTTTAATTGCGTTATTATTTCATAACTAATTGAGTTAACATGTTAAACTGACAGCCATAGTTTGAATACATTTTAAAATGTAATTTATTCCTGTGATCAAAGCTGATTTTTCAGCATCATTACTCCAGTCTTCAGTGTCATGTGATCCTTCAGAAATCATTATAATATGCCAATCGGCTGCTCAAGAAACATTTCTTATTTTTACCAGTGTAAACCAATATTGTTTAGACTTTTTTTTAAGATTCTTCAATGAAGTGAATGTTCAAACAGCATTTATCTGAAATAGAAATCTTTCGTAACATTATAAATGTCTTTTAATGGAGTTTAAATTCATTTTAAATACATTTTTGATTGATCTGATTAATTCTTTGCTACTTGTTATTGCTAAAGGTATAGACATTTATTCTAGTGAGATTTTTATTGGACAAAAAACTGGAAACGCCCAAGTGCAAGATGAGTCATCAATATTCTTAGCGCATTTTGCTAGAACAGAAAGACTATACGGTATTTGTTAGACGCATATATTGTAAAATGGTGAAGTCAGTTATTAGAAGTACACCAATCAAAAGTTTTTGAACAGTAACATTTTTAATGTTTTTTAAAGAAGTCAATTCTGCTCACCAAGCCTGCATTTATTTGATCCAAAGTTCAGCAAAAACGGTAAAATTTTGAAATACTTTTACTATTTAAAATAACTGTTTTCTATTTGAATATATTTTAAACTGTAATTTGTTACTATGATTTCAAAGCTGAATTTTTAGCATCATTACTTCAGTCACATGAAATCATCATTCTAATATTCTGATTTGCAGCTCAAAAAAAAACATTTATTATTATTATTATTATTATGTTGAAAACAGCCGAGTAGAATTTGTTCAGGTTTTTTTTGATGAATAGAAACTTCAGAAGAACAGCATTTATCTGAAACAGAAATCTTTCGTAAGATTATAAATGCTTTAATCATCATATTTGATCAATTTAAAGCATAATTGCTTAATAAAAGTAGCAATTTCTACAATTTCTTTCCCAAAAAATATACTCCAAGCTTTTGAATGGTATAGTGTATAATGTTACAAAGGTTTTTTTTTTTTAATTTTTTTATTTCAGATAAATGCTGATCTTCGGAACTATTATCAAAGTATCCTGAAAAAAATGTACTCAACTGTTTTAAATATTGCTAATAATAATAAAAAAAAATGTTTCTTGAATAGCAAATCACTGAAGCCTGGAGTAATGATGCTGAAAATTTAGCTTTGATCATAGGAATAAATTCAAATTTTAAAATATATAATATATACATTAAATATTTCACAATGTTACTGTTTTTGTTGTATTTTGGATAAAATAAATGCAGGCTTGGTGAGCAGAAGAGACTTCTTTAAAAAAACAAAAAAAAAAAATCTTACGGTTCAAAAACTTTTGACTGCTAGTGTAGATATCAATTCATTTGTCACAAACAAAAAAGACACCACACAACACATAACCTACATTTTCCAACCTTGGAGCCAGAATACCATCAACGTTATGTACGGATGGCTAATGAATACTCTGGTTGCATATTAAGCCTCACACTCAACTTTCAACATCATTCGCCTCCAAATGCGTCACTGCATCTGCCACTACAGCCTCGTGCATGACACGCTGCCAGGACAAGAGCATGTGCAACGGCTTACGACTCCGAATGACCCCATTCCACACCTGTCTTTGAGCTTAAATCTAAAAGACCCTCCGCACAGTGTCGGGACACACACTCAAACACTTTAAAGTGAGAGGAGTGCTGTAATTGTCTTGAAGACACAAACAAGTCTATTAGTCATAGTGCAGCATTTTTATTCCCACATGATCAAACATCCAACTGACTCGCTTTGAAAATGCAGCTTATTGCTGTATACTTAAATGACACTCTCTTTTTAACAATTAGAAGTAGAAAAATGTGATGACCTACATTTATGCAAAAACAATGCAGTGTTTATATCGTAACATTTCACCATTCTCTCTCCGACACACGCACATAGAGGATGTGGATGGCTGATCATTAACTTTAATAGTCTTTGTGTTGTGAGAGGGACTGAGCGACTGTTTTTGTCACTAGTCCGCTATCTTCCTGACTCCCGTAAGGCAAACACAGCAACAGTACGACCACAACAATGCAATAAAGACGTTTTGGAGAACAGTATTGATCACTAAGCATACACAGAGACTCAATGTGTGCTGAATTATCCATGACGTTTATTATTAAATGTTAAGTTGGCCAAGGATCGTTAACAAGAAGAGTCATTAAGTGCCAATATTTGTAGAACCTAAAAAAGGAAAAATATTTCAGCAGTGTTTGCCACATAAACCAACACAGGAAAAGTGAAACCGTTCCTGATAAATTATCATTGCCATTGTTTTCAAATACGATACAAATTGCAATATCAGTGAGTTTTAAAATAAATGTTCACCCAAAAATAAAAATTCTGTCACCTTCCAAAAGTTTGGGGTTATTTTTTTTTTATGTTTTATTTTTTTATTAATAAAATATAAATTATTTAATTAATTACATTTTTTTAAAAGTGTTATAAAAATACATTTATTTTAAATAAATTGTTCTTTTGCACTCTCTGTACAAAAATGTAGTTCATTTTATTTTATTCACAAGAACGTATTAAATAGACAGTAAATGACATTTATAAAGATGTTATAAAAATATTCTATTTTACATAAATTTTCTTCTTTTGAACTCTATACACAATATTATTTTATTTTATTTACCGAGAATGCATTAAATTGATTAAAAATGACATTAATGACACTTATAAAAATGTTATAAAAATTATTCCATTTAATATAAATTGTTTTTTTTTGCACTCTCTATACAAAAATGTAGTTGATTTTATTTTATTCACCAAGAACACACTGAATTGATTAAAACAGACAGTAATGACATCTATAAAAATGTTATAAATATATTCTATTTTAAATAAATTCTCTTTTTTCGAACTCTATACAAAAAAATATATTTTATTTAACAAGAAGGCATTAAATTGATTAAAAATGCATTAAATTATTTTTTATTCAACAAGAATGCATTAAATTGATTAAAAATGACATTAATGACATTTATAAAAAATGTTATAAGAATTATTATATTTTGAAGAAATTCTGTTCTTTTGGACTCTCTATACAATAATTATTTTATTTTATTTTATTTTTTCAAGAATGCATCAAAATGATTAAAAATGACAATAATGACATTTATAAATGTAATAAAATGTAATAAAAATGATTCCATTTTAAAGAAATTCTGTTCTTTTGAATGCTATACAGAAAAAAATATTTTATTTTATTTTATTTTATTTACCAAGAATGCATTAAGTTGATTAAAAATGACAGTAATGACATTTATAAAAATGTTATAAAAATTATTATTATTTTTAAATAAATTGTTCTTTTGGACTCTCTATACAATAATTATTTTATGTTATTTCATTTTACTTTATTTTATTTTATTTTCCAAGAATGCATTAAATTGATTAAAAATGTCAGTAATGAAATTATGTTCTTTTGAACTCTCTATACAAAAATAAATTGTTTCCACAACAATATTAAGCAGCACAACTGTTTTCATAACACTTATGATAATAAATAATAATAATTAATGTTTCTTGAGCAGCAAATTGGCATTTTGAATTATTTCTGATAGATCATGTGACACTGAAAATATATATATAAAATGTGTGTGTGTGTGTGTGTGTCATGACTGTGTATATATTGTAAACAATACTGTATCTTTGCCCATACAATTAAAAGTTCATTCATTGTTGACTTTTGGACCCCATTGACTTTTATTGTATGGACAAATGAGTTTAAACATTCTTTACAATATCTGTGTGTTCCACAGAGTAAAGAAACTCATACTGGCATGAAAATGAATGTATACTTATTTCTCAATAAAGCTTAAGTGTCCTACTTCATCTATATTCAAACAAACTGTACGTTTTATTCAAGAGTTTTTAAAGCAGTCCAGAACTGTTCAACACACATTTGACCTAGATTTGCTCAATGAAATGTTTATCAGTGAAAATCAGAGATGTGGACTTGAGACTTGAACTCAAGTCACAATGTTGAATTATATTCAAGACTAACATTTACCAGTTTTGACAATTAATTTTGAAGCTGCAGGACTGAGCTTCACCCAAGTTGCTGTCAGACGGTATTTAGAAAGTGTCAAATATGTGTGCGGGGGAAAAAAAAATATCAGATATGACTATTCAAAACATCACTAACTACATCAGACATACCAAAGAACAATGTCAATGCCTGAACAACTTTGGTTGTAAAAACAAGAAAAGATGTATGATAACTTCATAATGCTGGAATGTACAGCAAGAAGCCCAATAGATATTTAACAAGTAATGCTGAATTAAATTTAATCTCATATGTGTTGCTTTACCAATATTGTTTTACTTGCACGTATTTATATTTTAGCATTTTAATACTTAAACCTGACATGAAACTAATACATTTTTCATTGTAACTAAGAATTAATGACAGTTAAATCCAAGAACCTTGACTAACAAAATGACGTGTCGCAAAGTCAGGCAGAAATATAGACATAAAGGTTAAAATGGCTTTGCAGACATTAACAAAGGTAATTATTATGATGACAGATTTCACTGCACAGTGAAGTCTAAATTTATGCGTTTGCAAGGCCTTTGGTAGTTTCACTTTGGCTTAACTGTACAGCAGGTAAGACCAGTCTCATCACTTCCGGAGGCAAGGATTAGAGTGAATAATTGCTTACCACATTATTAAAAATTGATTGCAAACTCGGTTTGAATTTCAACCAAAAGTGCTATTATGACATTTAAAGATTTACTATAATTAAAGAAAGCATTAGAGTTCAAACGAGGTAAGTTTTTGTATCCTTCTCAGTTCTGAGATGAGAAATTTAGAAAGAATCTTTAATTATGAATAAAAAAAGAAACATCCAACATTTGAGCTTTTCCATGGAATACTCAAAATTCTAAATACAGGATTTGAAAACAAAACGTAACAGTGTTTCGAAAGAAAAAGCAAGCTGTGGAAGCCCATGCATTGTTGTACTCTCATGAATGGCGGCAGAGACTGACCCGTAAGAGAATAAATCATTTTAAAAAAGTTGCATGGAAGCCATTTTGAGTTGACTAGTCAAAACGCCACTAGTAATGTGATTTAATGGGTTATCACTTTTGACCAATAGGTGGCACTGTTATCAAATCCATGCGGTGTGTTCAATGTGGGGTGACAATGACACACACAAAGTCTGGTGTCAGTATGTCAAAGCTTTGCAGCGATAAAGCCTCAGAGTTATTTTGGCATCATGGCTTAAATTTGTTACATTGCTAAACAAAAACGGTTTTGTCTATCGACACAAAATCCTTAGCTTTGTGTCAGCACAGTCTAAAGATGATCTGACTCAATTTTGGTGAAAATCAGACGGACAGGTGAGGAGGAATAAAAAAATAAATAAAAAAAAAGTAGGTTTTCAACAAATCAAAATGGTGGACAGGAAGTTCGGCCAACAAAGCATTTTTTGAGACCATTTTTCATTACAATAAGCTAATGCAATCAAAACTTATTAGCATTTTTGGAAATTTCATAATTAATGGTTAATGAATGGTTTATCACTCTTGACCAATAGGTGGCGCTGTTACCAAATTGATGTGGCGTGCTCAGTGCAAGGTGACAAAGGCACATACAAAGCTTTGCCGAGATACAGCCTCAGATGGCATCTTTCCAGCAAATTTGTTGATGCGTTAAACGAAAACCGTTTTGTATTTTGAAATCCATAACTTTTTCTCAGCATGGTCTGAAGATGATCTGAGTCAAATTTGGTGAAAATCGGACCAACAGTCTAGGAGGAGTTCAAAAAAGTAGGTCTTCAACATTAATCAAAATGGCGGACAGGAAGTTCGGCCAATTTTGGCATTAATGGTATCAGCAATCTCAGCATGATGCAAGGAATCAACATCAGTCTCCTTACAATAGGCTAACATAACCAAAAGTTATTAACATTTTTAGAAATTATTTTAGAAAATAGACCACAGAGTACTTTTTGAGTACCATCAGGGCACGGCGGTGAAGATGCATACCGAGTTTCATAACGATACGTCAATGCGTTCATAAAATACAGCATTTTACAACAAAATTCAAAATGGCCAACATTATTAAAAATGGGTACGGTTCAACTCGGCATGGTCCACTGAAACTAACAAGATCAGATTTTTGGCCAAACCATTCACAAGTTATAAGCAAAAATAACAATTTTTCAATCTCCTGACCACTAGGTGGCACTGCGCCAAAACACTGCAGGTAGCATCAAGTCATGCTTGTTATAAACACTAAATTTGGTCTCAATACGACAAACCATTGCGGAGATATAGGCTCACATCCATTTGTGTGTGCTTTTCGTCTAATTCGTTCGTGCGTTATTCGAGAACGGTTAGATTAACCAACTTGAATTCCATAACTTTATGTCAGCATGGTCTGAAGATGATCCGAGCCAATTTTGGTAAAAATCAGACAAACGATTAGGACAAATTCGAAAAAGTAGGTTTTTCAACAATTAAAAACAGCGGAAAAAATAATCATTTCGCCGTTCGGCATGAGCCAAAGCATCAGAGGAAAGAATTTCCTCTGTCTCTCTACAGAATGTCTCTCTAGACCTTACAGTTCAAAAGTTATTAGCATAAACATGAGTGAAAATTTTGAACAAGTGGTGGCGCTAGAGAGTTTGAGTTAAAGACTCAGCGTTCAAAATTTCACAACTTTCCCGCAAGTGGTTCAACGGGCTGCCATAGACTCTAGAGCAGAAGAGGAAGAATAATAGGAACGCCAACGGATACAATTGTTGCCTTCGCACCTTCAGTGCTCAGCCTCTAATTAGAAATCAGCCTGCATTCTGTGTAGCCATGTTTGACTGTCCAGAAGGGCCACTTAGAGCCCACACAGGTCTGAGAGATGAAAGGATGTGTCGTTCTTAAAAATATACTGATTCACTGAATGTGGTAAGAAAATACAGATTGTGCAAGCACCATATGGTCCCTCTTTTCGACCGTGGGTGCCATCTCCAGTTACTTCACCTGGAAACCTTTGAGAGAGGAAAATGGAGCTGCTGCTCTATTCAGCGTGGCTGTAATCCAGAGATTAGCCTGAAAAATTCCACACCGCCGCCACATAATGGCCCATCTCACTGTCACTCAACAGGCCCGACCAGTTAGAAAGGCGCCGGGAGCATTGAGGCTGGCCAGAGTGGGCATGTTTAATGTCATTCCATTCACTGTAGTCACTATAGCAACTGGCCATGGGTGTGTTACATTTGCATGTCAGAGGGAAGGAAAGCTGTTTACGAACATGGATACTAAGATTGTTTAATGTGAACCGCCCATCTCAGCTGCAAAGCATTCTGTGCATCTGCTGTAACTGTAACCATGGCTACGGTGTCGGGCAAAAGATGCTGCAGGACTGGGACTGCCTTGGTTACAAATGAACTCGGAATATTTATATTGCTCCATGGGTTCCGTGATGCGGAAAACGCGCATGGAATCGCAAAATCCAGTCGTAAAAATGGAATTAACTGTATAATGCGGAATGTCATGGAATTTGCCAAAATTTGGATGAATAAATCAAAAGTAGGTCAGTACACTTAAATCAAAATGCGATATGGACTAGTATGTGTTATATTAAACTGCAAAAATACTATTTAAATATAAATCTGAAACTGTCTCTGCAGTTTCATTTACTACACAAATATTGAACGAAGAGCGAGTGATGCTCGCAGTGTTTTTTAGCTTCTGCCACCTCAATATACGAGTACATGAACAAATAAATCTCTAGAACTACTCTGAGAGTGACTTCATGAGAATTTTATCGTTTCTTTTGAGAAAGACTACTGTCATATCATATACAAACAGAAACACAACAACAACCCGTCAAAATAAAAGTTTGGTTTAACTTGAAGAAACTGTGACGGGAATATATTACTTAAATGTAATAATAGTACTTCTACTACTACAACTAATATTATTATTATTAAATAATTTTTAAAGAAATATTTACCAGAATTTATTTACCAGAAAAATGTAAAATGCACCACAGGAAAACAAACAAATAAATAAATAAAATAATTATTAATTTATTTTTAATCAAATCAATTAATTAAGGATGCTTTTGATTATTAAAATGTAATAAAACTGAATCCAGAATATTAATAAAATTAATTTGGTAAAAAATAAAACAGATTTCATTGAGTCTTAGAAATGTAAAATGGAAAAAACCTGAATCCAGAAAAATGAAAACGGGGGGGGGGGAGAATTTGGAAAAACATAAAATGTAATTTGTGATAAAAATAAAATGAATTTCATAAGGCCCTACATTTAACAAAAAAAACCCTGTCTGAAAATAATAATGTGGAGTTTTTTTATTAGTCATTTTATTGTTTTACTGTGCTTTTCTAATCTCTAATTTTCTAGTTGGAGACTGTGGCTATTATTAACAGAATCAATTCTTCACAGGACAGTCAACCGAGGACTTACCGGTCTATGCTAGAGGTCATTTTTGTAGTGTGTTCAGGGTCGCAGTTGTAGAGAGAGGACCTTTAAGCGTGAGGTAGACATTTGTAACCTGGGTAACAAAATCAAAAAATAAAAATAAATAAATGAAAAAACAGCATTTATTTAATGCAATTTAAATTAGGCACTAAATAAATAAATGCCAGTTTTATTGTTTTAGTGCCACAACAAAAACACACTCAGCAAGATATAGTTTAATTATCATTACTGACAAAAATCCCTCCCAAAATATTAAGATATAACTTCTGTTAATATCACCTACCGCTAACTAATAGGGGGAAAGCGGCATCATTTAGGTTTTGTGGTACGCAGAGATTGTTTGCGTGCATGTGCGTACGTGTTATTTTACATTATGAGGACCAAATGTTCCCACAAAGATGGCAAATTTCAAGCCCCACAAGAAAAACATTTTTTAGATACATTTTAGACACATTAGATACCACACCATCCCCCCTCGAAGTTTTTTTCTAAATCAAGTAATAAGACAAAAACAGCACGATATAGATGTAAATGAAGTTAATAATGTAACATTTTTCCAGGTATCTAACAGCAGTGTCAAGTATAAAAGTAAACATTCAGAACAAATAAATAAATTAACCATAAGATCTATTTAGTTGCATTTAGACTGCAAGATCTAAATGTAAAAATGCAACGCTGTGCACTAAATGTAAACATATAATAAATAAATACAAAATGAATTGCACAGTATTTTCTTTTAATTTTAAGATCTTTGTTTTGTACTGTAGTTACACTATTACCCTGCTGATGACATTGTCATCTCCTGTTTAAGTATTGCTTAATTTCTAAGTCATTTTGGATAAAAGTGGCTTCTAAATTATGAAATTTAAATGAAACAATGACGCATGAGGAATAAACAATTCAATAATTTGTTCAAAAGCAAACTCACCTCCGGGCCTGCTTGCTCTAAGGAAGGAAGAGAGGAGCTTGCCACAGGATGTAGGATGAGGACAATTGGTGGGCAAGACAGAAGGTGCGTGTGAATATGAATGTTTTTCTGTGCAGGGTCAATCAGAGATTTTGGAGGTCAAGGTAGAAAAGCCTGCTGTGGGTCCCTGTGGGGTGTATGTGCTTTCATTCGGGTGTGAGACTGGAGGCACCACATGTTAGCACTAGCCACCTCCTAAGAAGAAAAAAAAATAAATAAAAAAATTCAGCATGAAACGTTACACGTTTATAAGTACTGAAAGTTTAATGAAATGTTTAATATATACTCCTTAAGTAATTTTAACTAAACCCTGTAAAGCCTGAACTATGAAACAAGAGTCAAAAACTGAACAGTTTATTGAAACTTTTGAAAAAAATAAAAGAAATGATAAAGAAATAAAGAAATAAATTAGAAAAAAAAAAAAGGAAAAGACAAAATATGTATTTTTTGTAATCCAAAAACACACTGTTTGCATCAAAATTATCGATTTTTCTTTTATGCCAAAAATCATCAGGATATTAAGTAAAGATCATGTTCCATGAAGATATTTTGCAAATTTCCTACCATAAATATATCAAAACTTAATTTTTAATTAGCAATATTAGTAATTAGTTATTGCTAAAAACTTCATTTGGACAACTTTTAAAAGCGATTTTCTCAGTATTTAGATTTTTTTGCACCCTCAGATTCCAGATTTTTAAATAGCTACATATCAGCCAAATATTGTACTACTATCCTAACATACATTTATACATAGATTATGTATAAATATCAATTTGGTCAAAAAACTGACTGTTATGACTGGTTTTGCGGTCCAAGGTCACATATAGGACAATATGGAGCTCATAGTTGAGGATAAAAAAAAAAAAACACAGACCAGACTGAGCAAAAATATGCAATTTTGTGCACTGATATAAAAAAAAAACTAATGTAAATCAACGTGATTTTCGTACTACAGCATAAAATACAATAATAAAAAAAAACAATAAAATACATAGAAATATCAGATCTTAGTTAGATGATATTCAAATGCTTAAAACTCTGTAGATTTAATTGTAGGGCAAAACATAATGCAGTGAAAGAGTGATGATTTAGAAATATAGAAATAAACATTCCTCAAAAGCTTGTTGTATCATTATCATATTTTATACTCATTTTATTTTTCTTTAAAAAAAAAAAAAGCATGGAAGTTGCTTCAGTTCAATACGTGTTCATTTTGAAATATTACTAACAACATAAGTTATTCTTACATTAGTCAGTAGGGCTGTCAAACGATTAATCATGACTAATCATACAAAATAAATGTTTGAGTTTGTTGTGTGTTTACTGTGTGTAATTATGTATATATAATTACACACAAATTACTGTATATAGTTAAATGAAACATTATGTACAAAATATTTTTATTTATATATAATATAAATTAATAAGATAAAAATTATAATAAATGCATATACTTGTCAATATTTCTTAAATATATACATGAATGTGCTTGTATTTATAATTACACACAGTACACACACATATATATATATATATATATATTAGGCAAACATACACTTTTATTTTGTATACGATTAATCACGATTAATCGTTTGCCAGCCATACAGCAAATATTTAACAGCAGAATGACACATTAAACAACCTGAAGTTTTAGAAATACACTAAAAGGCCTTTTCTTGCTAAAAAGTATAAACTATCAATCAGACAACAGAACAGATGTACAACAGGTTGATCATGTTAATAATACAGAGGCCTTAGAAATTTGTTTATCAAACATTATGCTTAATGTAATAAGAAATTATGGTAACACTTTATAATAAGGTGTCATTTGTTAACATTAGTTAATGTATTAACTAACATGAACAAACAATGAGCAATACATTACAGTATTTATTAATCTTTGTCAATGTTAGTTAAAAAAAAAAATACAGTTGTTCATTGTTTGTTAATTCACAGCGCATGAACTAATGTTAACCAACAAAACGTGAAAGCATTAGTAAACGCTGAAATGAACATATAATAAATGCTGTAGAACTATTGTTCATTCTAAGTTCATGTTAACTAACGTGGTTAACTAATGTTAACTAATGAACCTCATTGTAAAGTGTTACCAAAATTGTGTCCTGAAACATAAAAACTTTGTGAATAAATGTGTTTAGCTGGCAAAAAAATGAAATATGTAGTGACAACTGATTTGTAATAATTGCAAAATGATTTGAGAAATAATAAACTCACTTATGTCATCATTTCTGTAATAGCAGCAATGCTCCTGAACCACTGTGAATCTGCTCTTAAATCTGAAACACAAACAGAAACAGACATTAGTCACATAAACAGCTGGCTCTGGAAAAAATGCTTCATATACATTAGAGCAATAACAATATAGTAGCTGAACTAAGGAGATTATAATAAAATAAAAACAACTGAATTCATAAATTTAGATGTTCAGGTTTCAAGAAAAAAAGCAGCACGCTGACCCAGTAAGCCTGAAAAGGGTCATGACCTTAAAGTTAAAGACCCGAAAGTCATCATGGTAAGCATTCTGCAAAGAAGAAGAAAAAAAAAAAAACACTGCCATACCCAAAATTATGACTTGATCGAAGCTTAATATTTTCCCCAAAAACTAACAGTTCTGTCCATCCCAAAATAAACTTTTCAGCCTACTACTAGATATTTCACAAGGCCACAGATGTTGTGATGTGCTGCCAAGCCTGATAGACGACTTGGCAAGACGTTCTCCAAAGATAAACATTCAGAACTGTAAAACCAGGGCCGAAGTTCAGCTGTCAGAAGAACAGAGCTTGTGAGAATATACAAAATCCACTGCAGCTTCATTATTAGTTAACTGCAGTTTGATGTTCACCATACTGATCACAATCTAACGTCAGTAGCCTGTTTTCCATTACAGATTTGCGCAAAACTTTTGTAAATTTTATAAAACCTATTGTGAATTGACGCCATTTCCATTAACCGTTGTCTTGTCACTAAAACGTAATTTTTTCCTCTTGCGAGAAGTCATGGCAACAGATGTTGGTGGGTTTATACATTTCGCAGCCAACGCACTAGCCATTATTTTTTAACTGAAGGAGATGCAAGCATGTATCTTTAGTGAAGCAGCACGGAGAGACGCTTCCGAAATGTGCCGCGGAGCAGAGTGGCCACGATCAGCTCCGGTGGCCGTGACGGAGCCGTAATGCACCACAGACGTGTGCAGGGTAAATAAGGGGTTTTCCAAGCATTAATGTCAAGAAAAGCCCTTTTTAAAAGGTGTTTCTTGGAAGTTATAGTACATTAAAGAATGACCATGTGATTTATGTACGCCAAGTGACCTGTAAATGTAAAAAAAACTGTTTCCATTGCTTGTTTTGCGATATATACCTTTTTCAAATTGCCTGAAAAAGCACCTCATGCAAGCATTAAAAAAATGCTTGGGAGTATTTGCAAAATTGATGCGTATTTTCAAACTGCAATTTCAGTTTGCATATTTTGAAGCGTAATGGAAACGCGGCTACTGACATTAATTTGCTGGGAGCCACCTAGAAATAAAAAAAAATTAATAATTTACTCACTCTCGTGTCATTTTATATGTGTGACCTTTTCTTCTGTGGAACATAAAGATAAGAAGGGGTAAATGGGGTTCTAAACAATAGTCTGGACCCCTTTAAAATTTTTGTTTTTCACAATTTTGTGTTCCACAGAAGAAAGAAATGTGCATAGATTTATAGTGTTGGTTTTTTATTAAATTTAGGCTTTGGGTGTTTGTTAAATAACATAAAATAACATAAAATGAGATGTATTTTACATACTGTATATTGCAAGTGAGAGTACTTAAATATTACAAAATATTTGCATGATAAAATTAAATTAAATATAAAATTAAATAAAATAAAATTTATCTTACATATCTTATCTTGCATATATTTCAAGTGGGAGTATCTAAATCAGTAAATAGACAAATGGTTTAATATTTTGCATGATAAAATAAAATAAAATAAAACAAGATAAAATAAAATCATGTAAACATAGTACTTACATGTTGCAAAATGTTTGCAAGATAAAATAAAATAAAATTAATTTTACATATTTCATTTGAGAGTGCTTAAATGTTGCAAAATGTTTGCAAAATAGAATAAAAAAGTTGAACTAAATTAAATATATAAATGTTGCAAAATGTTTGCAAGATAAAATAAAATAAGGTATTTTACATATTTCAAGTGGGCATACTTAAATGTTGCAAAATGTTTGCAAAATAAAATTAAATGAAATGAAATGTATAAATGTTGCAAAACGTTTGCGTGACAAAATAAAATAAAATAAAATAATAAAATGCATCTTACATATATTTCGAGTGGGAGTACTTCAATGTTATAAAATGTTTGTGTGATAAAATAAAATAAAATGTATTTTACATATATTTCAAGTGGGAGTACTTTAAATGTTACAAAATGTTTACACGCTAAAATAAAATACAATTAAAACAATATATATTTAAAATAAACTAAAAATAAAATTGTCTCTTACAAACATTTCAAGTGGGAGTACTGAAATAAATAAATAGATGTTTTAAAATAAATACAATTTATAAGCACTGCCCTTCATGTGGAAGTCATACCTCTTTGTAAAATAAGAATAGGCACTGTCTCACTGCAGGAAAACACCCAGCAGAACAGAAGCAGTAAGACTCAGCTGGGTGAGACATGATGAAGCTGTAGTAGCCTGACAAGTTGCAAGACAAGTCCAAGGAAGTGCATGTGTCATAAAGGCACACACCCCTGAGGTCGATCTATATATAGCTGTGGTGGCGTGGTATTGCCTTCACCCATATTAGGTTTCCATATTCCAACATTTAGACTGCAGTCATCAATGGGCAACTTCTGAATAAAGACGAAAGTATCCTGTTCTTTTCAATTATGTGATATTCACATAAAAATGTGCACAAACAAGATGCTTTGACCCAGTTTGTTCCTTTAAAAAGCATGCGCTCGTGATAAAAGTTGGGTCAAAGTGCGTGCTTATCAAGATTACTACTATCAAAATACGTCAGTTTAGTCTATTGTGTATTGGATAATGTCCTCGGATGATTAACATTTAGGCCGTTTTCATGCATGCTTGGAGTTTGATTCCATCCGACTTCCCCTGCGGGTTAGTTTATACATTGAATTATTTGGGTCCAAACTGTAAAATAAAATAAAATAAAATAAAATGTTGCATAATGTTTGCAAAATAAAATAAAATATAATGTACAAATGTTGCATAAAGTTTGCAAGATAAAATAAAAAATAAATAAAATACAATAAAATGTATTTTACATACATTTCAAATTGGAGTACTTAAATGCTGCAAAAAGTTTGCAAGAAAAAATAAAATAAAATAAAATAAAATAAAACAAAACATTTTACGTATATTTCAAGTTGAAGTACTCATTTGTTGAAAAATGTTTGCATAATAAAATAAAATAAAATAAGATAAAATAAAATAAAATAAGATAAAATCATGTAAACATATTTCATGTGGGACTACTTACATGTTGCAAAATGTTTGCAAAATAGAATTAAACTAAATTAAATGTATAAATGTTGCAAAATGTTTGCAAGATAAAATAAATTAAGGTATTTTTACATATTTCAAGTGGGCATTTAATTATTTAATTACTTAATTATTTTACATTTAAAATAATTAAGGTATTTTACATATTTCAAGTGGGCATACTTAAAATAAAAATACAAATGTATAATGTTTGCAAGATAAAATAAAAAAATAAAACCATTAATGTTGCAAAATTTGAAAGATAAAATAAAAAATATGTACAAATGTTGCATAATGTTTGCAAGATAAAATAAAAAAATAAAATTCAATTCAATTAAATAAAATTAAATACAATAAAACGTATTTTACATACATTTCAAATGGAAGTACTTAAATGTTGCAAAATGTTTGCAAGATAAAATAAAATAAAAATGTATAAATGTTGCATAATGTTTGCAAAATAAAATAAAATAAAACTATAAATGTTGCAAAATGTTTGAAAGATAAAAGAAAATTAAATTAAATTAAATGCATCTTACATATATTTCTATTTCTATAAAAGTTGCATGATGTTTGCAAGAATAAAATAAAATAAAATGTATAAAAGTTGCAAAATGTTTGAAAGATAATAAAAAATAAAATAAAATAATAAAAAGTATATTGCATATATTTCAAGTGGGAGTACTTAAATAAACAAACAAACAAACAAACAAACAAATAAATAAATAAATAAATAAATAAATAATAAATAAAATAAAATAAAATAAAATAAAATAAATGTTAAAATAAAAAATAAATGTAAAAAAATAAAATAAATTAAAATAAAAATATCCCTGTCTGGTAAATATTGCTGTCGAGTTCCAATTTCCAGTTATGACTTACGTCACGCAATCACATGAAACAAGCTCCAATGTCAAACAGACGGTGCGTCGTTGTGAAAGCACCCTTAAAATTCCCAGCACATGACACTGTTAAAACTCCCATGAAGCTATTTGTTTTTTGCACACTGCAGGGAAAAGCCTTCAGTCAGTCACACAACACCTGCACTCATTAGCACTCATAAAATACAGCCTAATGATAGAACACATTACTGTCTTTGTCGTCCTGCCAGAAACAGTTGGTCGTTCTTGTTTACAAGCTTGTACTTTATGGGCATTTCAATGGTCTATAAAAAGGAACGATAACAGCAAGGAGATTAGCCTAACGCTTGAAGTTAGCGTGACATTTCAGCTACCACACGATTTGAGCAGCAGTTCTGGCGCCGGTTCATTTTCGTATGACATCCACACATGAAGCAGCACGGATACACAAACCTAAACACACCCACTGATTCAAATGAGTTCAAAGAGAAATGACATGCAACTGGGACATTCTGCAATTGAAGTGGTGAAAAAAAAAAATGACATGGGAAATAATCATTTTTCAAATAATAAAATGCATTGCAGTGTATTTAAATGAAGCTTAAAGGGACAGCTCACCCAAAAGTGGAAATTCTGCTATCATTTACTGAAGTTGTTCCAAACCTGCTTGAGTTTGTTGAACATTAAAGAAAATATGTGGGTTGCAGTTTGCGGTTTCTAGTCCACATTGATTTACAGAGTATGGGGAATTTTTTTTTTTTTTTTTTTTACACCAACTATTCATTTTTAAACCATTTTTTTTATATCCTTTCAGAAACACTTTGATTTTTAATTTTATTTGAACTCTTTTCCTAAAATACAATATAACTCATTTTTAAACAAATTTATTTCTATTCCTTTAAAAACATTTTGATTTTTAAATTCTATTTGGAATTTATTTTAACTTTATTCTTAAAATACAATGCAATTCATTTTTAAACAAATTTATTTCTATTCCTTTAAAAACATTTAGATTTTTAATTTTATATAGAATTTTTTTCTTAAAATACAATCCATTTTTGACTAATTTCTATCAATTAGAAACATTGATTTTTAATTTTATTCTGAATTCATTTCAGCTTTATTCTTACACTAAGATTCATTTTTAAACATTTATTTCTATCCCTTCAGAAACGTTTTGATTTTTAATCTTATTTTGAATTTATTTGAACTTTTTTCTTAAAATACAATACAATTCATTTTTAAATTTATTTCTATTCCATAAAAAACATTTTGACTTTTTGTATTTATTTTAACTTCTTTCTTAAAATGCAATGCAATTCACTTTTTAAACTAATTTATTTCTTTACCTTTAGAAACATCTTGATTTATTTTATTTTGAACTTATTTGAACTTTTTCCTTAAAATAATTCATTTTTGACAGATTTCTATCAATTAGAAACATTTTTATTTTGAATTTTATTGTGAATTTATTTGAACTTTTTTCTTAAAATACAACTAACTTTTAACAAATTTCCATCCCTTTAGCAACATTTTGTTTTTAATTTAATTTTATTTAAAATTTATTTTAACTTTATTTTTAAAATAAAATGCAATTCATTTTGAAACAAATTTATTTCTATCCCTTTAAAAACATTTAGATTTTTAATTTTATTTAGCATTTTTTTCTTAATATATAATCAATTTGACAAATTTATATCAACTAGAAACATTTTTATTTAGTATTTTATTTTGAATTTATTTAAACTTTTTTTCTTAAAGTACAGTACAATACATTTAACTAATTTATTTCTATCCCCCGAGAAACATTTTGACTTTTAATTTTATTTTGAATTTGTTTGAACCTTTAATTTTTTTTTAAACAATACAATTCATTTTGAAACAAATTTATTTCTATCCCTTTAGAAACATTTTGATTTCTAATTTTATTTTGAATTTAATTTTATTTTTAATATACAATTCATTTTTTAAAAACTACTTTTTTCTATACCTTTAGAAACGTTTTGATTTTTACATTTTATTTTGAATTTATTTTAACTTTTCTTCTTAAAGCACAATGCAATAAATTTAACTAATTTATTTCTATCCCCTGAGAAACATTTTGATTTTTAATTTTATTTTGAATTTGTTTGAACTTTTAATTTTTTTCTTAAATACAATACAATTCATTTTAAACTAATTTATTTCTATTCCTTTTGAAACATTTTTATTTTTATTTTGAATTTATTTTAACTTTATTCCTAAAATACAATGCAATTCATTTTGAAACAAATTTATTTCTATCCCTTTAGAAACATTTTGATTTTTTTAATTTTATTTTGAATTTATTTTAACTTTATGGTTAAAATACAATGCACTTCATTTTGAAACTAATTTATTTATAATCCTTTTAGAAACATTTTGATTTTTAAATTTTATTTTGAATTTATTTTAACTTTTCTTCTTAAAGTACAATACAATGCATTTTTAACAAATTTTTTTCTATCCCAAATTTTATTTTAAATTTATTTTTACTTTTCAATTTTTTTTAAAAAATACAATACAATTAATTTTAAACGAATTTATTTCTATTCCTTTAGAAACATTTTGATTTTTATATTCTTCTTAAAGCACAATACCATTCATTTTTAAACTAATTTTTTCTTAATATTATTTGGTGGGAACATGCAGATTATGTTACAGATGGAAGCTCCCAAACTCAATTAAATATGTATAGAATATGTATTTTAATACATTTAAAACTTAACTTTTAACAGTGCATACACTGTTTTCATCCTGGAAGAAAATGATTCCTTTAAAATGTACTTCAAACTGTTGCAAAGCACCACTTTCAATCGCAAATGAAAAACAGCTTATTCAGGATCAACAGGAAATATCAAACACATTTACACATAAATATAAATAAAGAGATCCACTATATATATAAATTTACTAACTACATCTGAATGGTTTGTATATAAACCTCATCAAATTCTCTAAAGCTGGAATAACAACAAAGAAACCTCCGCAAGGAAGTTTATTTAGGTGATTCACGTATCCACATTCCTTTAGCTGAAATGTGCTTTAGCACAGACGCGGTGGAGACACATTCATCACAATAGCAAGACGATGATGCACTATGGTCCGTGGTGCTCAGAGGTGTGGTGACCAGATGAAAACAAGTATGCTAATGATGGTTAACGCTGGTAATGATGGAAATCTCTCATTCACGTTTTTACTACGTGAATGTGTCTTGTCACATGCAGGTCAGGACCTCCGGTCACGCCATGCTGCACAGCAGCTATGTCCCCCTACTGATCACTACATGTGACTACTGACCCAGACTACACCGACAAAGAAAATAAACGACATACCAACACAGCTCAGACTCAATTGAGCCACTCCTGGAACATTTAGGACAAAGAAAGAGAAAGCCAAGACACAAACAGCCACAAAACAAGCAACCGGACCAGACACAACAAACTGACAGAGTCTTAAATCAAGAGGTGAATAAACTACGGGAGACAAAAACGTGACTTGACTTTGGGCAATGCGTATTTGCGTTCAAATGAAATAAAATTAAATAATTTTACATACACTACCAGTCAAAAGTTTTTGAACAGTAAGATTTTTAATGTTTTTTTAAAGTCGTCTCTTCTGCTCACCAAGCCTGCATTTATTTGATTAAAAGTGCAGCAAAAACTTTTGAAATATTTTTACTATTTAAAATAACTGCTTTCTATTTGAATATATTTTAAAATTAATTTATTCCTGTGATTTCAATGCTGAATTTTTAGCATTACTCGTCACATGATCCTTCAGAAATCATTCTAATATTCTGATTTGTTGCTCAAAAAACATTTATTATTATTATTATTTTTGAAAACAGCTGAGTAAAATTTTTTTTTAGGTTTCTTTGATGAATAGAAAGTTCAGAAGAACAGCATTTATCTGAAATAGAAACCTTTTGTAAAACATTATAGATGTCTTTAACATCACTTTTGATCAATTTAAAGCATCCTCGCTAAACAAAAGTATTAATTTCTCTAATTTCTTTCCAAAAAAAAAAAATAAATAAATAAATAAATAATATACCGACTCCAAGCTTTTGAATGGTATAGTGTAAAATGTTACAAAAGCTTTTTATTTCAGATAAATGCTGATCTTTGGATCTTTCTATTCATCAAAGGATGCTGAAAAAAATGTACTTAACTGTTTTAAATATTGATAATAATAATAAAAATGTTTCTTGAAGGGCAAATCAGCATATTAGAATGATTTCTGAAGGATGATGTGACGTGAAGACTGGAGTCACGATGCTGAAAATGTAGCTTTGATCACAGGAATAAATTACATTTAAAAATATATTCAAATAGAAAACAGCTATTTTAAATAGTAAAAATATTTCAAAATGTTACTGTTTTTGCTGTACTTTGGATCAAATAAATGCAGGCTTGGTGAGCAGAAGAGACCTCTTTAAAACCATTACAAATCTTACTGCTCAAAAATGAGGCTTAAAATTCAGCTTTGCATCACAGGAATAAATTATATTTTAATATATATTTAAATACAAAACAGTTATTTTAAATTGTAATATAACTTTACAAGGATTTCGGCAAAACACAAAATAAATCTAGATATCTGCAGCACACGTTATGCTGCCAAAAGCATGAAATACTCCTGTAGAACATCAAAAGGGATTTAAAGGAAATCCGTCAGGATTTTAAAACACTTACAGCTCCTGCAATTTCCCTTGACTGCCTGAAAGCAAAATATTATTGCAATACAAAACACATCTGATAAAAAACAGACAATAAACAATAAGATTCTAAGAATTAAAAATGAAAGAAAAAAAACACACACCCAGTTATAATAATAACAATCCTGGAATTTTTATAAAATTGGAACAAACACAAAAGGATCCAAATGGGAATTGTTACGGGATTAAAACATAAATCACATTTTCTAGCGCATACTCCCAAAATATTATTATTAGAGTTTTATGTGCAGCAATAAAATAAAATATCCTTGTAAAATAACAATTTATGCCAGGATTTTCCCTTAAATGTCCTGGGGTAAGACATAATTTCCAAATTATACATGTGAGTTTGTACTTTAGAAATATTACACAATATTCCGGACTCTAAGAATAAAAAAGAATCCATAGGAAATTTCAGCTCATCCCGAAGGGATCATTTCAGATTACAAATTCTGACAGGAATACTCAACAGGGTTCGACAATAAGGAGTGCCCGATGGCCCGGGGCCCAGCGTGAAAGACGCTCGGGACAGTTGACGAATCTGCCACTGCACGTGCCTTGTTCTATTAAAATTCTAAGCGATCACATAGAGACGCGTCTCTGACGGACAGAGCCTACAGAACTATGTCAAAATACCCGTTTTGACGAGTAACTTTGTAGCTTTAACAATGATTAATCTATATTTATAAAGTGGAGTACAGATCAGATGAACCGATCGACCAGACATATTTCAACCGATCTCTGTTCCGGGCTTGCACACGAACTGTATGCAATACATTTTCAAAATGTCATGTGTGTGGAAATATTACGAACCGTTTTAATCCGTATCCGTTTAAACATCCACCAGAGACGAACGCAAAGAGGAAAAACTACTGTAGCAGGTAGAGCAAGATCACGGTTCACATTGCGCAAAATATTGGAAATATTATCCTAAATATTGAAACGGAGTTTGTATTAATGCATCTCTGAGGGGAACTGACTGTATTAAGAAATGTTTACATGGCGTTTTCTTTTCATTTGCCTCTCTATAATGTATTTAAAGTTGCGTTCATAAGCACGGCGCTGCTTTGTTAACAGCCGTAACCAAGGAAACGCTGTATCATTATTCCATAAGCGACACCTGCTGGCAGAGACTAAAGCCGCTTTTCCACTGTCGGGCCGAACGGTTCTTAGAACGGTCAGGTACGGTTCCAGTTGTGTTTCCACCTGAGCCTGGTACGGCACGGCACGATTACAAACCGATCTCGGCCCGGAATTCTCGACACGGTTAGACAGCCGTGCCAAACCGTGCTGATAGAATGTGTGTGCTAAGCGAAAGCGCGCTATTTGATCAAACAGCCAAGTGAACAACTGTTACGCTGCGTTCATAGCTCATGCATTAATACTGTCAATAAATGTGGTATTTTTTAGAAAGGGTTTACCTTCTGTGTCTGTCTCCGATGGCATGCATATCCCCTCAGCATTTGTTGGTAACGTTATACCTGTCGTCGCCTTCTGTTTATTTTGTTATTTATTTATTTATTTTTTTTTTTGCGCTGTGTCCTTTTTTCTGTTATTTAAAGAAGTAGTCCAAAAAACAGAAATATATGATCATCGTCCATATGGCTGTTTATATTGCAATTGCGTTACCAAGGCAACGACGGACGGATTTGTATTTACATTCCAAAAAGTTCCGTTTTATCAGCACCACAGTGGAAAATGAAACCGTATCCGTGTTGACTGGCCCGGATGGGCACGGAACGGAACGGTTAAGCAAAGAGAACGGTTCGGCCCGATAGTGGAAAAGCGGCTTAAATTTGCGTTCATTCAGTCCGCCTGCTGTTTTTCCCTAAAGCATCCTTTCATTTGTAATAAATAAATTTTTCAACAGACAAATAATGTTTAAAGTTTATATTTGTTAGGCTAGTAGGTTTTTTCTGTCGAAGTTGGAATCGAGAATTGTACAATTTAATTGGTATGTAAAATTTTGATGTCATATAAGCTTATTTATTAAAATAAAAAGATGACATGAGTCAAAAACAATGATAACAGCAACTATTTTCGTTTTTTGTGGCAGGGCCAGTAAAAATTTGAACCACTGCCCCGACCGGGCCAGTAGAAAAAATCCTTAGCGTTGAGCCCTGCTCAAAATAGGATTCAGGATTGTTTGACAAGGGACAAACAAAAATCCTGCGGGATTTTATTAAAAAAAAAAAAAAACCTTTTGATGTTGCGCACTGAAGATATCTGACATTTAGATGCTTTACAGATATGAGTCACAAATGTTACTGCAGTGTCAGTTCAACATGAAAAAAGAAGTGTTCACTACAAGGAAAAGTGCCACAAATATGAACACAAAAAACACATCGTGTATATACAACACTAGGAATCCAAAGGATTTCTTTGAATTATGAGGCAACATAAAAAGACTTCAAAATAGCAGGTGGGGGACTCTGAGAAAAAAACATGAGAAGGGCACATGTGACGAGAGAGAGGCGACAGAAGATGTAGGACAGAGTGGAATATTTTCACTTCGCCGAGGCGATTTCACAAAACATCTGACAAAAAGCAAGGCACGTAAGCCGCAAAGGAGTGTTCGACAGAAAAAAAAAGGATAAGAAGGCTTGCGAGAAGAAAAAAAAAAAAAAAGATGAGGGGGAGGGTTTGTGAAAAAAAAAAAAAAAAACTCATCACAGTGAGAAAGGATAAAACGAGACATAAAAGCGAAAGAGTAAAAGAAAAAGGAAGTAAGGCAGTCCCCAGCATTTCCTGTAGAGCGGTTGTGGTGTTAACAGTAGGCTGAGCAATGGTTTTGTAACTGTGATGTCAGTAGATGCTTCACTGACCCGCTGACCCAGTGACCTACTTTTGCTTCTCTCGCTCTCCGTTTCTCTCTTGCACTGCGACTTAATCACAGCTCAACAGGCAGCCGCAGCTGCAGCCAATCACACGACGGGCTGAGTCACCACATGCTCGCTATCAGCAAATCAGGAAATCAGGAGTAGCTCATCACAAACAAGCGGCAGCCAATAACACGCTGAGAAAGAAATAAAAGGCGTTTTCAGCCAGTCAAACGCAGAGTCTACAAACTCTTATCGAACCAACCACAAACAGGATAAAGACAGAGTTAAGCGTCAAAGAGAACAAGATCAAGAAGGGAAGGAAAATGTGAGAAACAGCAGAAGGAAGCAGACTAACAAAACCAAATCTTTCAAGCTTCTTCACTTTCTGAGCATGGCACGTTTACCTATTCAGCCCAAGTCAGCCAAAACAGATCTGCCTACAGCACTAGGTTAAAACCAGATAACAAGCGCATGACAAACAAACAAATTCTTCCTCCGCTTTCTCGCCACACTCAAACAAATGAGGTTTCGCTCTCTCTCACACACCCACAACTGCCCTTAGGGGCTCTGTACGCTATAGACCAGTCTGGTTCCCAAATATTTTCACACAGTTGTGCACATCTTGAATTGTACCTGTACACGAACGGTCACAGATGGATGATATACTACTTTGTAATTGCATATTAGAATTTCATTGCCTTTGCCCTCTTTGACTCTTAAAGGGATTGTTCATTAAAAAAAGAATTCTGTCCATATTTACTTATTCTCATGTCGTTCCAAACCTGTATGATTTTGTTTCTTGTGTAAAACACAAAAGGAGATATTTATAAGCATGTTCATGCTGCCCATGTTCAGCAGTCATTTTTAATGCACTGTAAAAATGCAAAGCTGTGCTAATACAATACTGAATTTCAATATATATCACAGTAATGTATTGTTTAAAAAAAAAAAAAAAAAAATTTGAAGATCTGGTATGAAGTTCTTAGCAATGCATACTACTAATCAGTTTTAATAATCAAAAAAGTAGTAATCGATAGTAATAGTAATCAAAATAATTTAAAAAAAATCAAAATTAATAATCAAAAAAGGTTTTGATATATTTACAGTAGGAAATTATCTTCATGGAAAATTATCTTTACTTAATATAATGATTTTTGGCAATAAAGAAAAATCAATAATTTTCACCCATACAGTGTATTATTGGCTATTGCTACAAATAAATACATTTATTTTAAAATGTATATTTTTACATTTTTAATTCTTTCATTTGTATATATTTTAATGTATTAAAAATAATATTTAAAATACATTAAAAAATAAAAATAAAATAACTTGTAAAATATTTTAGTTATACAGTAAAAAATATTTATTTAAATTTTATTTATTTAATTTAATTTTTTTATTTATCATCATTCTTTTTGATCAAGGACAAGTTGGGCCTCCTCTCTCATATTTGCCACAGTTTTAATTTCTATTTATAGTATGTTGCATTCATATTCTAATATTATTTATATACTATTATATTTTTACATTTTGAATTCTTTCATTTTTACATATTTTCAGTTTTAATGTATTTAAAAAAAAAAAAAAAAAAAATCTAATTAAAAAATGTAAACAAAATAAAAATAAAATTATTTACTAATAACTAATATTTGAGCTATTCAGTGAAAATATTTATTTAATTTGATTTATTGTTTATTTATTTGTTTAGGTCAAGGACAAGCTGGGCCTCTCTCATTTACAGTTTTAATTTCTAGTTATAGTATGTTGCATTCATATTCTAGCATTATTTATACACCATTATATTTTTACATTTTCCGTTCCAATTTGTTTTCATTTTTAGTAATTTTGTTATACGCTTGTCATTTTTTTTTTTCAAAATAGATTTATTTCATTTCATTTCAGTTTTAATTTTACTTCTGTTTCAGTTTTAGTTATATTTCAGTTAGCAATTTTAATGCTTCAACTTCAAAAAAATTCATTTCAGCTAGTTAACAGCGATATTTCTAATGTTCATTTAATTTAATTTCTTTCCATTTATTAAAAACAGATTTCATTTCAGCTTTACTTCCAATCAACAAAAATGTTCAACATTTTTAGTTTTTCGTTTTAGTTCACGATTACACCCACTTTGCATTCCTGTGGCTCAAACATCAAAGCACTGCGCTACCAACGTCAAGATCATGAGTTCAAGAAATGCATGAAGTGATATGTATGCTTTGAATGCATTGAGAGTCTCTTAAAAGTGTTTTCCAAAGACTTGCGTACTGATAAGACTCGAGTTAACGACCCTCCAAGATTTTTTGAGTATAAATCCTTCAAGCTCACCCAAAACTTTGATACATCTTTTGACAATTAACGCACAAAAGACCAACAACGGAAATGGCACTTTAGAAAAAAAGAAAAACAGAACTAAAGAAAAAATGAATAATGAAGCTCAAGAGATGTCGCAAGATTCCACCAAAAAAAAAAAAAAAAAGGGTTCCAAATGGATAAAAACGTTGCACCATGCATCAAAAGTCTTTCATGCAAGAAATACAGCATTTTAAGTGGAGTGATTTGTGGAAACTGTTTCGAATCGCTTTTCTTTGAACTGTCTATAAAAAAATGCCTTAGTGCAACACAAACTTAGTCTCCGACATCACTAACTGTATCTTTACAGTCTCAGGGTAACCAAACATGGCTTTTTCTGTTCCCTTCCAATCCACATTCAATTTTTTCCACCGCAGAGTCTGCTTTCCATTTTTAATAAATTCATGCAAGGTGCCTACACATTCTCACTCTCTTCTTTTTTTTTTTTCTTCCCTTCTCTGCCTCAGATCGAGTCTCTACAGGCTCTGTGCGTGTGCGCGTGTGTGTTCTCTCAGATGTAGGTCAGTAAAGCTCTGAGGATGTGAGTCACTCCAGCATGGATCTTCAGCGCAGCTCTGCACGCACGGAGACGCCAGCATGACAACAGTGCCCATCGGCAATGCCATAGCAACCACTTTCACCAAGCGGGGTAAAAATAGATGTGCTGAATTCCACTGCAGAGTTTCCCTCTCATTTAGTCTCTCTCAGCAATTCCTCTATTACTCATGCAGCAACTGACACAATCATATAGAAACGCTCTTCAAAAGAGAGATTCTTCAGTATTCACAAAACTGATCAATCTCAAAAACACAACGCACAACCAGCCGACACACAAACATATTGGATGAATATATACTTATCCTCACAAAAACATGACCGCAGCTTGAAAAAATGATTAATGTGCACTGAAAATGATGAGGAATCCCTTATGGTCCTTGTGATTCCCATGCTTAGGTATGAAGACTGGGTTTCCATTTATAGCAGTGCTCTCCTCTTCCCGTCACACGGTCCACGTCAACTCTACTCTCCCTGGAAACATGTAATTGCTCTTTTCTAGTGACGGGTTTGCAAGTTATCTTCAGGTGTAGTTACCCTATAGATAATAGGAGTTAAACTGTCAACACAGTGCAGTATGTAAGCCATAATTCTTCTTATCAACCTGAAATGACTCCCTTCTAAGTCTGGAAATGCAAGGAATTACTAGGCGCAAACCCCATTCACATATTACACCTCCGGACGCCTTCAGTGAACGGCAAGGGAACATGAGCTGAAATAGAAGGCGTTTAAGTGGGGAAGCACTCTGCTCTGGCCATAAACAGTTTAAAGGAGAAGTTCACTTCCAGAACAAAAAATTACAGATAATGTACTCACCCCCTTGTCATCCAAGATGTTCATGTCTTCCTTTCTTCAGTCGTAAAGAAATTATGTTTCTTGAGGAAAACATTTCAGGATTTTTCTCCATATGGTGCGGCAGAGTTTGAACTTTCAAAATGCAGTTTAAATGCGGCGTCAAAGGGCTCTAAACGATCCCAGCCGATGAAGAAGGGTCTTATCTAGTGAAACAATCGGTTATTTTCTAAAAACAAAAATAAAAATACAATTTATATACTTTTTAACCACAAATGCTCATCTTGTCTAGCTCTGTGATGAGCATGCGTAGTCTGTAATCCGGGTCAATACAGTTAGGGTATGTTGAAAAACTCCAATCTCATTTTCTCCTGCAACTTCAAAATTGTCCTATGTCGCTGCAGAAGTACCGACCCAGTGTTTACAAAGTGAAAGTGCAAAGGTGATCAAACGTCCTTTACAAAAAAAGGTAAAACAGTGATGTGTAACTATTTTGAAGTTGAGGAAAACGAGATGGGAGTTTTTTGACACACCCTAACTGTATTGACCCGGATTACACAGACTAGGCATGCGCATCACAGAGCTAGACAAGATGAGCATTTGAGGTTAGAAAGTATATAAATTGTACTTTTTTTTTTATTTTTTTTTTAGAAAATGACCGATCGTTTCTCTAAATAAGACTCTTCTTCCTCGGCTGGGATCATTTAGAGCCCTTTGAAGCTGCATTTAAACTATATTTTGGAATTTCAAACTCGGGCGCACCATAGAAGTCCACTATATGGAGAAAAATCCTGAAATGTTTTACTTAAGAAACAATTTCTTTACAACTGAAGAAAGAAAGACATGAACATCTTGGATGACAAGGGGGTGAGTACATTATCTGTACGTTTTTGTTCCGCAATTGAACTTCTGCTTTAATATAACTTACTCACATAAAACACACTGAACCCAAAATTGCTTGTACATTCTTCATTTGGAAAAATAAAAAAACTTTTGAGTGAAATGTTGATTTTTGTAATGTCCTTTAGTTATTATTAGGGATGTAACGGTATTATCAATATCGTGGTATCGCTATAGCAAAATTGTCTCGATACCGTCGTGCTCGCATAACGATATGAAACAATAAGTCTTCCGGGCAAAAAGTGCTGTTTTTAAACTAATAATAAAAGGTCTTTAAAGTTGTGTTTTGGGCCACTATGCTTTTGTACACAGTATCTGTCAAACGAACTAAAACCAAAAGCACAATATGGCTTAAAATCCTTTCATCAAGTCTGTTTTCGCTGCGTGTTTCAAAGCGAAGCGCGCACTTCATTCAGGCGATCAGCTCGTGATCCGTTGTTTTCCGCGCCTCAGTTCACAGTGAATGAATGCAGTGAATTTATGTGTTGCATGTGCTGTGAGTTTAGCGCACATTTGGGAATGCAACGGCTGCCAGTTATGCTTTACTTTCGCAGCAGATATTACAGCATTTCACTAGATTTGTAGTGAGATGTGTTTTTGTAAGCCTGTTTTCACTGAAGCTAGAGTTTTCCGTCAAAATAAAACCTTAAAAGTGCTAGAGGTTTTAATGGGTAACGTTACTGCAGTCCAAATTCAAAATATCTCTTTCAATCAGAAATTAGAAAAGAAGAACTGTAATTTCCCTACTGTAGTGTAAAGCAAAAATAATATACCTATGAAATATTTGTTTTCATTTATTTTACAGTGCAATTGTTTTACAATATATGGCTATTACTGCCATTGGAATAACAAAAATCTAAAATTGTTGTTATCATTATTATTATTATTATTATTATTATTATATTCTAATTTGTCAAGAACAAATTTGTTGTTGGATTAATTTTGAACTCTCAAAGTGCATTAGATAGAATAACTTAACTTTAAAAATGTACAAAATTTTCTTTTTTCCCAACTCTTCATTTGTTATTTTTTTTGTTTTGTTTTTTAAAAACAGCAACAAATATTGTAACGCGGACTTCATATCAAGATATTATCGTATCTTGAGATTTTTGATCCCTAATTATTATTATTAACAACAATTACTCAATCTGCTGACATAGTTTCAACCGAAACAGAAAGACAGGGCGGGACATATTGAGCAGCTCCGCCCCCTTTTTTATAGCTTGGTAAATCCGCATTTGATGTCAACAGTCTAATAGATTCCCCTTTAGACTCAATATAAAACTATTAATAAAGCAAAACTGTGATTATAGTCATACTAAGGATGTGCAGGATTGTGTCAATTAGGTGTTCATTGTTAAAAACTCTTAGTTATTAGGGAATATTTGCCCCTCAATCTAAAGAATAAACCTAAAGCATATATGCATAAAGCATACACAAGCAGAAAAACCATATAGGGGTCACGTGATGTGCAATGCTGCATAAAGGGCATGGAGGCCATTTATGCAGCATATACCAGGAAAAGGTGTGCTCACACTGCAAACAAACATACGCTGAAGCTTTCAGATAGGTTCAACAGTCAAGGTTAAAACAGCTGAATGAAGCTACAAGACCTCAACATCATGAAAACAAAATGTGACAGAGATGCCTCTATACTGGGTTATCATACTCAATTTTTATCTCTAGTTATTAAAACATAATTTAATGCGTTTTGGAACCAAATTAAGAATATCAAATTCAATCATGAGGAGCATAAAAATTCTCACCCCTGTGTGAAAAATGTTCTATAAACCGAAAGCTTTCATACAGCAAATTCTCACAATCACGTTGATGGGTGTGGCAGTTAAAATGGTGATGATAGTGACAGAGCAAAAGTGGCACTTCAGAGACAGACTGGGATTGCCGTCTGTCTCAAACGCTCTCACAGGGCGGGAGCGGGGATGACTGCAACACCGTTACCATGACGATCAGTCCATAAGCAACCACGGTCGACATTTAAAACCAGCCACGGCTTAGATGAACACAATAGGACAACGTGAGGAGCCGCACAAACACAGACCAATTTTAGCCTAGTTTAGTGACAAAGCACGTACATACTGTACAATCCAAATCAAAACACAATATGTTAATTAAAAATCAAATTATGCTCATCGTTCACACACTGAAGACTAACAAACGCGACACAAGAGAGCTGACACACACAGTTTAAGCAGAAACATACTAACACACATTTACTGGAGGGAAATCACACTTACTTTTTATCCTACAACTATAAACACACACACATACTGAAATGTCAGGGTGACAGTGAAGTGATGAGATGGTTCAGTAGATGCAAGCAGTAAACACATCCATCTAATGAGTTCTCTAATATCCAAACACAGCGGAGAGGTGTTTATATAAACAGTGCCAACACTTCAGCCATAAAACAATGCTCTGTCGCTGCACAAATTTTCCACACTGCATTCAATAAATCAGAGATATTGGTGGGTCGGGATCCGAAAAATGGGTCGCTGGTCTGTTCTGACTGGATGTGAAAAAAAAATAAATAAATAAACTAAACATATTGTGTATTGTAAGTTGAAAAAATAAACATAAAAATTAATTATATAATCGATATAAAATATATAGGGCTAGTTCACCTAAAAATGAAAATTCTGTCATTAATTACTCGCACTTATGTCGTTCCAAACTGGTAAGAGCTTCGTTCATCTTCAAAACACAAATGAAGATATTTTGTTAGGAATCCGAGATGCAACTGACGCATTCAAGGCTCAGAAAGGTACTTTACATGTCACATGGACTATTTTAACAATGTTCTTACTGCCTTCCTATGCCTTGAACATGTCGGTTGTATTGCTGTCTATGCAGGGTCAGAAAGCTCTCAGATTTTATCAAAAATATCTTACTTTGTGTTCCAAAGATGAATGAAGGTCTTACGGGTTTGGAACGACACGAGGGGGAGTAATTAAAGACAGAATTATTTTTATTTTTGGGTGAACTATGTTTTTAAGCTTTATAAACATTAACTAAATTGAGAAAAATCACAGAAATGAATACCCATTTTTTCTGCTGTAAATTATAATATTGTATAGCCTAAATTCACTTGTAGCATTTAAAATGATTTATTTAGTTTATACTGCTTTTATTATATTCATTTAGATAATAGTAAAGAATTTTAATCACTCATTTATTGGTTATCAACCATAACCTGAAAACTACTATTAGCTTATTAGTGGTTATTGTTTTTTTTGTTTGTTTGTTTGTTTTTTAAAGAGCAGGTCTGCGGTATTTTAAAGTGTTGGAGTCCTCTACAACAGGTTTAAATGCATCTAAAGCCACTTGTAATCTTCTCAAAATATACATTTAATATTAGAATAATTTTTCAATGATTTCCAAACGATTTGTTTGAAGCAGTTCTGAGCTTAAAGTTCGTAAACCCCTCCCTTCCATAAGCCTACTCTGCTCTCGATGTGTGTCAGAAACGAAAGGCCCATTACCATAATTATTTTTTTCTCCAGAGAGTTACTTGTAAACAAAGATGCTATGAGGTTAAAAAATGGCATTGATATTACTTTACCAATTCAAGCCCAAGTCCAAGGATGATTTCCGACGCAGTTGCTCAACCGGAAACTCCATCGCAAGCACAACTTGATCAGGATGTTTCTCAGTGGTAAGTTCAAACTTTGCATGTAGTACGAATTGTTTTGCTGAGTTATCGTGGAAAAAAAATTATTTTAACCACTGATTCGTCACATCATCTATCAGCGATGAAAACAAAAACTTACTTTCACAGCGCAGAACTCAGTTTCTTCTCATTTTGATATAAACACATTAACAAGCGGATGTATTTGTGGGCAGGTCAGATTGTTCGTATTTCGTGGGCAGGTGAGGATTATGCAAATTCATTACAGAGTGACGTATATCGGTAACAGGCAGAAGATTCAAAAATATAACGAATTCCCTAACCCATAAAAAAAAAAAAAATATTAACAAAACTATAAAGGTAAAAGAGAAACACAACCTCTGAAAATGAAATCCCCCTAATTACATTGTTAAATCATTTTACTCAATATAATTCAGTGAGAGGTTATGAGAGGCAAAACCCAGACAGACAAAAGTAGTGAGGGCATTACTAGAAACAAGAGACTCCATGTACAATAACACAAAAAAAAAAAAAAGAAAATAAAGAAACCGCACTCTCTAATAATGAAAAATATTTTCCTTTGTGAAGATTCAGTTTCGTAAGAATTCATTAAAGGATCGAGTTTGTGCCAAAGACTCTTTCATAACACGAGCAAAACACACATTAAACTGTGTCAGGTCATTTCGACTACTTCAGTACGCAACAGCTAAAAATCAACCAAGCATCTCACTGTAAACAAACTGTTACAAACAAAACAAGGATTAATAAAGTACCTTTTACAATTAAAAGCTATTTCAGTATTTCTACTTCAAAATTTAAAGAAAAAAGTGGATTACTTGCAGTTCTTTTGTTATTTTGGGTGAAATCTACTATCAGTTTCTGAGTAAAAATGGTTTCAAAGTAAATCCTACACAACTTTTTTCAGCGCTGCTAATGATGAAGGCACATCAGATGCACACCTTTTAAATAAAAATAAAAATCTCAAAATGAGGCTCCATTTCACAATGTGTACTTTTCAATTATTACTGTTATTTCCAAGTACCCGTGGCCACCTCTAATCTCAGTGCCGATTATCTGTCCTGCACTGTCCTGATAATCACCAAGTAAAGGTCATTTTTGTTCCTTCCAGGGCACTTTGTGTCACCACACCCTGATTTCCCAGGGTTAGAGTCCCTTCTCTGGGCTTGCAGTCAACCTCAAGCCCCTGTGCCTGGATCTCACAAAAGCACCCTTTGTTGCTGTGAATGTCCAGCAGTCTGCAGACAGGAAAATGTCTGAGCAATACTGCTTTCCACTGGCAGGGCCTCACGACGCAGCTGGCAGGGCCCCATGGCGCAGCTGGCAGGGGGCCCCACGGTGGAGTTGCTGCGGCTGTCGGTCTGGTCTTTCAGAGGAACGGCGAGGAGCCAACCGCTGGCACTGACGCCAAGTGGGTCAGCCGTGATCCCAGCCAGAGGGAGGCAGAGAGCACGGGAGAATGGAACGAGGATTAGAGGCAAAATAAGGTGACTTATAAAGATGTCAAAAGCACTCATTAAAACAGATTTGCTCCAACTTACAGAGAAGATCTGGGTCTGTTTATGCATGTGATACACTGCTTCACCTTTATGAGCATATGGACCGGCATACTATAGAAAGGTGATGTCTCCAGAAGCGAATCAAAAACAGGTTTCACGAGGACTCCTCCCATTCAGAATTGGCCGGTCAAAGAGTCAATGTATACATTTTTCAGGAAGCCTGACCTACTTATATACTATTAGATTAAAAAATGGTAAAGGAATATTCTTGGTTCAGTTAATTAAGCTCAATCAGCAGCAGCTGTTCCATAAAATCACAAATATTAAAAACCAAAAATCAAGTTAATCGTGAGGCACCTACAGTGGAAGTGAATGGGAGAAGATTTAAAAGCAGAAACGAGGCTTCTAATTCCTCAAAAAACTATTTTTGGTAGTTGAACAAAATAAAGGGGAAATAAAACATTGTGTGACTGAGTTTCAAGGCCTCACGTGAACCTGTTTGCTTCGATATATTGTTATAGCTGAGCTCACGTGAGCCTCTCCCAATCTAAAGGCGGCTAATTGTGTCCACAGGTCAAACACAGACAAACATCCTCTTTCCTCTCTCTTACTCACCTGTTACGCCTGCATGACTCAGAACGCAGACAAAACCTGCACATTCACGCAAATACATAAATAACAGGCGCCAAGAGGAGCTGAATAATCCACTAATCATTCATAACTACCATATTTAACTCATTAAAACCAAGCAAAATCCTAAATGCTACACAAAACAACTACTAGCCCAATTTGTCACCACAAACACTTAAAAACAAACACAATTAAGATTTACAAGCACCAGTTATGATTTATCATAATTTTGTCAGAAGTAAATAACTACGGCATGCACACACCCCATGTAATATCCTATATTATATGTACACGCCATAATTATTCATATGTATAAAACTACGAAACTTGCTTCCTTAAAAACTGTAGTAAACAAATAATTAAAAACAGCTGAGTCAAGCAGTTTTCAAACTTTCCGAATCGGACTTCCCTCAAAAATGTGTCCTAGTTTTAAAGCTGAAAAGAACAACATTTACAAAACACCTACTAAATTAGTCAAATGTTATGGAGTTCAATCAAATGTTGTGATTACTAATAGTTACATCTATGCAAAAAGAGCAAAATTAAAAGTTAAATGCAAGAGAACATATTAATTGCTGTTTAAAAGTAGTAAAATGTGAGGGTCTGAGACCATTTAGCTTGATAAATGTGTTTGTCTCAAAGTGTATAAAACAGTGTTGTTAGGGATTCTGGCTCATTGCATGGAATTCGTTATGGGATTCCCTCAAAATCATGTTAAATACAGAGAAAAGTATATTTATAAACAAACAATTACTCTCAATTAAAATGTCAGGTCTGACTCCTAAAGTGCTTACTGTATTTTATCTGAAACATGGAAGGATATACAAGCAGGGAGCACAAAACAAAAATAAGTAGGTGAACCACTACACTGAATCTACTACATTTTTGGAACATAAACAAACATTTGGAAGACATGAAAGTGAGCAAACGTAATTAAATTGCCTGAAATGTCAAACCATAGAATTCTCTGGATTTTGGCCATTAATTGGTAACATCGCAACAGTTTCAACCCATACATATCCTATGGGGAACAAAAATTAGCCAAAAAGTTGTGTTGTTTTATTTCATACACTGTTGTTATACTAGAAAAATGAAAAACAAAAGGTGATTAGGGTGGATAAATTATCCACAGACTTGTACAAAATACAATAAATTGGTACAAAATCACATGGTTCTTTTGAAACATAGCAGAACCCTGCACTTCAACCATTTAAAGTTTTACCAGATACAGTGTTATATTAACACAATTTATCAATTTAGCAGTTGGAAAGTGTCGCTGATGAACGATATTTCCTGAAGACATGCACATTTTGGGGTCATTCATACAGAACACAAAAATCAGTCTGTTTGAACTTAGCTATTTTTTTATTCTCTTTATCCACTGAAATCTTCTTTTAGTTCTTAGAGGGATAGTTCAACCAAAAATAAAGATTACTCTATGGTTTACTCACCCTTAATCCATCCTAGGCGTATATGACTTTCTTCTTTCAGATTAAAACTAATCAGAATTTTATTAATAAATGTCCTGGCTCTTCCAAGCTTTATAATGGCAGCGAATGGCTGTTGAGATTTTTAAGCAAAATAAAGCACATCCATTCATCCCAAAAATGTACAGTTGAGGTCAAAAGTTTACACCCCCCTTTCAGAATCATTAAAAATGTTAATTCTTTTACCAAAATAAGAGGGATCATAGACAAATCATGTTACTGTTTATTTAGTACTGATCTGGATAAGATATTTCACATAAAAGATGTTTGCATATAGTCAGTGAGAGAAGTAGTTGAATTTATAAAAAAGACCCTGTTCAAAAGTTTACATACGCTTGATTCTTAATACTGTGTTGTTACCTGAATGATCCACAGCTGTTTTTTCAGTCATAGTTGTTCTTGAGTCCATTGTTTGTCGTGAACAGTTAAACTGCCTGCTGTTCTTCAGAAAAATCCTTTAGATCCCACAAATTCTTTTTGTGCATTTGAACTCGTTCCAACAATGACTGTATAATTTTGAGATCCATCTTTTCACACTGAGGACAACTGAGGGACTCAAGGTTCAAATTCTCACTGATGCTCCAGAAGAAAAAGCCATGCATTAAGAGCCGAAGGGTGAAAACCTTTGAACAGATTGGAGATTTGTATATTTTTCTTAATTTGCCCAAACATCTTTTTTTTTTTTCATTTGGTACTGCTCTTTAGAAGCTAAAGAAGACACTTACATGTTTCCCAGAAGACAAAATAAGTTAAATTTACCCTGATCTTCAAATTCAAAAAGATTTCAACCCCGGCTCTTAATGCATTGTTGTTCCATCTGGAACATCAGTGAGTGTTTTGAACCTTCTGTAATAGTTTTTATGTGAGTCCCTCAGTTGTCCTCAGTGTGAAAAGATGGATCTCAAAATCATACAGTCACACTTGGAAAGGGTACAAATACACAAAAATGCTGGAAAGCCAAAGAATTTGTGGGACTTGAAGGATTTTTTTGAAGAACAGCAGGCAGTTTATCAGTTCAGGACAAACAAGGGACTCATGAACAACTATCACTAAACAAAAAAAAACAGTATTAAGAATCAAGCGTATGTAAACTTTTGAACCGGGTCCTTTTTATAAATTCAACTATTATTTTCTCTCATGGACTATATGTAAACATATTTTATGTGAAATAACTTATTCAGGTCAGTACTAAATAAACAATAACATGCATTTTGCATGATCAGTTTTATTTTGGTCAAATAATTAACATTTTTAATGATTCTGAAAGGGGAATGTAAATTTTTGACCTCAACTGAAAGTACTCCACTCGGCTCCAGGGGGTTAATAAAGTCATTCTGAAGTGAATCAGTGAATTTGTGTAAGAAAAACATTCATATTTAAAACTTTACAAACCGTAATCTCTAGCTTCCGTTGACCGTCATACACATATTAACAAGAGAGTGGCATTCCAGCGGATGTCGTAGGACGTAGGCGCAGCGTAAGCTCTAGTGAGAATATGCTAGTCTTGTGAGAACCAAGTTTTGTTTACAGCAAAGGAAAACCAGCTTCCTCTTGGCTTGTATCGAAATCCTCCATTTTTCTTTACAAATCCTCATTTTGTACTTTTCATTTGTGACCAGTGGTTTGTTTTGCTCTCTCCTCTGCGCTTCTGCATTTGTCATCTGCTGGAACGCAACTCTCTCGTGAATGTGTGTACAACAGTTAGCGGAAGCTACAGATTACGGTTCATGAAGTTTAAAATATGGATATTTTTCTTACACAAATGCACTGATTCGCTTCCAAAGGCTTTTATTAAACCCCCGGAGCTGAATCACTTTTTATGATGGATGGATGTACTTTATTGGACTTTAAAATCTCAACAGCCATTCACTGCCATTATAAAGCTTGGAAGAGCCACAACATTTTGTAACACATCTGACTGCATTCATCTGAAAGAAGAAAGTCATATACACCTAGGATTGGATGAAGGTGAGTAAATCATGGGGTAATTTTCATTTTTTGGTGAACTGTCCCTTTAATTCAAAACTAATGTTTGTAGAAAAGTTTAGAGGTATTTGCCAAATCTTCACAAATCTATTAAACAGAAGTGCATGTAACTACAGCATTTGTTTTCCCCACAGTGGTCAGAACCGTTCGGACAGCCGTTAACACACTATACACCCAGGCTACACTTACATGATGTGTAAATATCCTGCAGGTCTTTAGTGGCCAGAAAATAAAATTAGCATACAGCTGACAGGCTTGCTTTAGACGCCACAGACATGAAGGCCTGTCGTCAGCAAAGCCATGCCATCCTTGGAGCCAACAACAACAAAAAAAAAGCAGTTTTGCGGTCTCAAAAACAACACATTGCATTTTTATGGAGCGCAGGCAATTTCTGCCGAGTCATACGGCGTCTCCAATTCCTCGCTTTTCCCTAGCGCACAATCACCCCTTTTCCTCCTAGTGAGAGAACAACACAGAGATGAGTGTGACGTGAGGTGATTTGAAGCCTAGACACTGAGATCACTGGAAACAGCGAGTTGGGGGAGTGTGTGTGTGTATGTGGGATCTCCAGGGAAGTTTTTCCTCAGTTCTGAATCCCCAATCAGCACCATAGCCTGCAGCCACATCCATCCACATGGAAATACAGAAGCAGAGCTTAGTGCTACACACATCATTTACAAATGCAAGCATGGTATCTTCATGCAAATTACACTGCAGGTCTGAAAAAACACAGACTAAACAATCCAGCTGTGCGAAATCTGAATACAAATGAGAAAATGAGTCCTACTTCAGCAGCATTGGAATGTAAATGGCATTTGTACTTTTTCCTTGTAAATTAATTATGCAAACTAACCACAATGACTTTGTTTGTAATGTAGAAGTTACAGAGGTTTTTTTGCTGCTTATTCGATTTAGCACATCAAAATTAACTTAAAATGAATGCAATAATTTTTGTACATTTTGTCTCTTTGTCTCAACTTTTAATTTAACCGTGTCCAATCAATCACAATTCGTAAAATTGATAATCAACTATTTTAAAAGCCTTAAAAGCTGTTCTTTTGAAATCAAAAGCATCTTGAAAAAATGTATCATCGTTTTCTCAAAAATATCAAGCTGCACAATTGTTTACAACATTGCTAATAAATGTTTCTTGAACAGCAAATCAGCATATTAGAATGATTTCTGATCATGTGACACTGAATACTGCAGTAACGGCTGCTGAAAATTCAGCTTTGCATGACAGGAATAAATTACATTTTAAAATATATTAAAATAGAAAACTTTTTTTTTTTTTTAATTGTAACAATATTTTGCAATATTACTGTTTTTAACTGTATTTTTTAAACAAACAAATGAAGCCTTGGTGAGCATAATAAAACTATGCCAAAAGAAACAACCCAAATTTTTTTGCAGCAATATTACTTAATATTTAAATAATTTTAGCCCTATAAAGTTTCGGGTTATTTTTAACAAATAACCCCAAACTTTATAGGGTTAATATTATTTAAATATTAAGTAATATTACTGCAAAAAATTTTTTTTGATCTGGAAAGCATCTGCTGTGTACAAACATCTGACAGATGTCTGTAAGATGTCAGTTTTACCTACATTCTGAATCACAAACATCTTAAAGACATCTAATAGACGTCTATTTGACATCTGATAGGAGACGTCCTATAGACGTATTGCAGATGAGCAAACACTCTAAAAAAATATGTCTTCCAGATGTAAATGCTGACGTCAAATAGACGTCAGCCAGATGTGTGTGTTTTCAGGGTATTTAATATCACTATTATACAAGCATAATTACACACACACAAAAAGTTCACCTTAATTTAATTAATTTCAATGCAATAAGCAGTGGACACTGAACTCCAGAAGACAAGAGTTTGATTCTGAACTGTCGTGCACCACTTCCAATCGCTCTGCTTACTGTCTCTGTCATGGAACAAAGTGAAAAAAATATATTCCCTAACAATTAAGCATACATCTCTTAGGCTCTTCATTTTAGTTACAGACTGCGATTGCCATTCTCTTTGAAAAGCGAACGGTGTATATATATAAAACCAAGTAAACACATCCTCCTCACAAATCAGCACTGTGCTCCATCTCTCTCTCCAGTTCAGCCATTTGTGGTTTCATCTCCGGGGCTTGCAGGGTATTAAGCTATTAAGTGAGTCAGACCCTCAGCATGATTGGATGCAGTCAACATGAAAATCACAAACACACTGCCATAAGCACACAGGCCGTCATATCATAATAGCAATATAAAGGTAGCGCAAAATGACTAAGGAGCCATTCGCATAGGACACGTGAACTACTTTCAAGGTGATGTGATAAAACGTATTATTCTAAAAATGATTCTATTCTGTTTATTCAACACCTTCACCTGCCACAATAATGTCTTTGAAAATGTATGCTCATTTTTGGGAACTGTCACACTGTTTTTAAAAGGATTTTTCGTCTCACCTTCTTTAGGTTGGGAAGGTTGAGGAAGGACTCCTGCAGATTGTCATCGAGCGCTTTAAGTCCAAACAAAACTCAAATCCAATTGTGATGGAAACCCTGCAAAGGTAAAAAGAAAGTTTAAAGGTAACCTATTATGCCCCTTCTTACAAGATGTAATATACAGTTGAAGTCAAAAGTTTACATACACCTTGCAGAATCTGCAAAATGTTAATTATTTTAACAAAATAAAAGGCATCATATAAAATGCATGTTATTTTTTATTTAGCACTGACCTGAATAAGATATTTCACAGAAAAGATGTTTACATATAGTCCACACCAGAAAATAATATTTGAATTTATAAAAATAACCCATTCAAAACTTGATTCTTTATACTGTGTTGTTACTTGAATGATCCACAGCTGTGCTTTTTTTTTTTTGTTTAGTGATAGTTGTTCATGAATCCCTTGTTTGTCCTGAACGTTTAAACTGCCCTCTGTCCTTCAGAAAAATCCTTCAGGTCCCACAGATTTTTTGGTTTTTCAGCATTTTTGTGTATTTGAACTCTTTTCAACAATGACTGTATGATTTTGAGATCCATATTTTTACACTGAGGACAACTGAGGGACTCATATGCAACTATTACAGAAGATTCAAACGCTCACTGATGCTCCAGAAGGACAAACCATGCATTAAGAGCCAGGGGGTAAAAACTTTTTGAATTTGAAGATCAGGGTAAATTGAACTTATTTTGTCTTCTGGGAAACATGTAAGTATCTTCTGTAGCTACTGAAGGGCAGTACTAAATGAAAACAAATATGATATTTAGGCAAAACAAGAAAATGTACACATCTCCATTCTGTTCAAAAGTTTACACCCCCAGCCCTTAACATGTCGTTTATTCTGTAAAATATCTTATTCAGGCCAGTAATAAATAAAATAAAAAAGTAATATGCATTTTTTACGATCCCTCTTATTTTGCTAAAATAATTAACATTTTGCAGATTCAGCAAGGTGTATGTAAACTTTTGACTTCAAATGTAAGTCTTAGGTGTCCTCAGAATGTGTCTGAAGTTTCATCTCAAAATACCCCACAGACCATTTATTATATCATTTTGAAAATGCCTATGTTGTGCAGAAGCAGAAACATGCTGTTTTCGTGCATGTCTCTTTAAATGCAAATGATCTGCTGCTCCCCGCCCCCTTTTCCAGAATAGGGCTGTGCCTTTACAGTTTGTACCTCAGATACTCTGCTTAAAAACATCTGTTTGGTATTAATTATCATATCTATCGCGATGAAATAATGTGTTTTAAACCATATCAGTTTAAACTTCTGATATAGTGTTTTTGGAGCGCACACATCTGAAGCACACACACACAAAGCGGCTGACACACAGCATGTGAGTACTAAACTAAGTTCTCTTTCATGTCTTATTGCGCTTAAACTGTCAAATACACACAAGTTTATGTTAAAAACACACAGCCGTTACAAAAACAGTCAGTTGTGTCTGTGAAGGTAAACAGCTGGGAAAGAAATCGCTTATATTATACGTGTGGCAGCAACCTAATATACAGTAAATAAATCAATAAATCCGCTGCTCTCGTCTCCCGAGGCTGGGACTCTAAATAGCGTTCTGTGCTCGTCTGTATAGCCAACGACAGAACAGTTAACATGCTTTGCTCAAACTTTTCCATGGCATTAGATCTGGTACACTGCTGTCGCTTACGAAAACAAAATGGCGTGCAGATTAAGGGCGGTAATATTATAAGATACCCTTTCTCTATCACAGTGGGGAGCGAAATCTGAACGGTTAATTTTTTCACGTTTGCAGAGAAAGGTTTACCATAACAAAGTTACTGGGTTGTCCTTTTTCACATTTTCTGAGTTGGTAGATGCAGCAGGGACCCAATTATAGCACTTAAACATGGAAAAAAGACAGATTTTCATGATACGTCACCTTTAAAAATAAATGACAAATCGTTGAGACCAAAAATAACAAACAAAACAGTTTGAATGCTTATGACCTTAAAAGACAACGGACTCTCTGTGAGGATTTGGATGATTATGCAAGTTAGCTTTAAGAACATTTGAATGTGTCTTATCACAGTTTGCTGACTATTATTCTTCACTGAAATGTGTCAACAAACCAGGTCACGGTTTATAAGTGCGGTTTGCTGCTGTGTGTGTGTGTACAGAACTTGTGTCTAGTTGCGTCCACCCGCTCGCTTCTCTGCTCGTCCCAGAGGTTTTGATTAGAGATGAAATCACAACTAAAACATCTGGGTCATTCTGACTCTTCACACATACACACACACACACACCCAAATCGTGGGGCTCCCGCTGCAGTGTGACAAAACTATGTCCCTCCGTGCAAACAACTTGCTGTTACTCTTTACGCCTCCAGACATAAATTGAGTCCAACCCAAAAGGGAAATCTTAGAGCTTGATAACACGAGCTGACAACTGGCTGGTGATACAGAAGGATCAGGTTCAATCCCAAGTACATGGATTCATTTTTTGTAGCTTTTATCTGAATACTACAACAAAATCAATTCGATTCGAGACAGTAACATGTACAGACAAAAGCTGAGAGTAAACTGACCCCCCAAGTCTCCGCTGTCCCCAGAAGTCTAGTGGGACATCGCACAGCAATTATAGTACAGTTAGTGGCACTGGATTAAAGTGTCTGCTGACTAAATATATCAGCAAACCGGCTGGTCAAAATACAGCTTGCCTGTTTAAATTTAGGGGTGACCTATAACGGTTTATCATTTGAAATAATAAAGAAAAATAGCCTTGTCTTAGGAAAAGGTTTTTGGTTTGTGTATCGAGGACGATAAACAGTCTAGCAAAGTCTGTTAATTAGCAATTGTTGCTAAGGCAATTACAGTTGACGGGGCAAACTCGAATCTGATTGGATGACTAACACAACTCCCACAACTAACCCAAAGGAGGGAGGAAAAACAGGGTATTTTATCAGTTCACCTGGAAATTTACCAGGTTGACATAATCAGCACTTTTGAGCATTTGCACATTTTCCACATTAGCGAGTTAACAATTAGAAAACAAGTTAACTTTAAAAAAAAAAAAAAAAAGTGCTGCACAATTTGGGGGAAAATTGATTTTTATAATAAAATATTGTAGCTGCAATTTTACATTTGTTAAAAAACAAACAAACAAACCCTAGGTTTCCTGTGCTTGTTTGCAGGGCTGCACAATGTGTCCAAAACTATGATTTTACATCAATATGACTATAAAATAATTATAATCATAATAATAATAATAATAATTTAATTATGATCATTATAATATATAAAAATATAAGGCTGCACAGTTGTGACCAAAATATAAATTATGACTAAAATAATAATTATTTTTACAATAATTAATCTTCCAATCATGAATTCATAACATCAGTATGTCTGAGAGCAAAACACTTGCAAAATTCCCATGATCAATTATCATTGATTAATTAGTGATCCACAAATGGAAAAAGCCAAACTGTAAAAGAATAAATCGTATAGTTGACAAATCAACAATGACGCAAATTGATGAACACGCATGACGTATATTCTTCTGCTATATGCCATCTTTAATTTACAAGTGTTTTGACTCTGTAGGTGATGAATCCTTGCCAACTGGTTTACAACACCCAGCAAACCATGTAGCTGATAAATCAAACTACTATATATATATATATATATATATATATATATATATATATATATATATATATATATATATATATATATATATATATATACACATATATATATATATATATACACATATATATATACGGACCCAAAAGAGCAATCACGCATCAAATTCACAATGGCAAAGATAAAACTGCTTTATTGAGGCCACATAATGGTAAATCAAATTTAACCCGGAAATAACATCAGCAAGGAAAAAAATCATTGTAAACACCATTTCAAAGCTTTTACAATGTTTTCAGTGCTAAGCGGCAACAAACAAAACAAAAAAAAGATTCACCATTGGCTAATCAAACAGATATTTTCACACCCATTGGTTGAACCAATTTACTGTTTCTAGGCACTTGCACAAACTGCTATGGAAGCCTGTTTCCACCAAGGAATAAGAAATAAAAAAAAGGTAACTGCGACTTTTTATCTCACAATTCTTGTTTTTTTCCCTCACATTTGCAAGTTTCCATCTCGCTATTCTGACTTTTTCTTTTCATATAAACTTGTATTTCTGAAAACACATATCAGTATTTTTTCCCCTCAAAATTGGACTTTCTAACTTGCAATTGCAAGTTTATATCTCACAATTATGAGAAAAAAAGTTTGTGAAATATAAACTCACATTTGCAAGAAAAATTCAGAATTGTGAGTTTATATCTCACAATACTAAAAAGTCAGAATTTAATTTATATCTCACAATTCTGACTTTATAACTCGCAATTACAAATTTATATCTCGCAATTCTTAAAAGTCAGAATTGTGAGTTTATATCTCGCAATTCTGACTTTATAACTCACAATTAAGGGTTTATCACGCAATTTTAAAAAGTCAGAATTGAGTTTATATCTCGCAATTCTGACTTTATAACTCGCAATTACAAATTTATATCGCAATTCTAAAAAGTCAGAATTGTGAGTTTATATCACGCAATTCTAAAAAGTCAGAATCGAGTTTATCACAATTCTCACTTTATAACTCGCAATTCCGAATTTATATCATGCGATTCTGAGAAAAAGTCAATATTTTGAGTTTATATCTTGCAATTCTGACTTTGTCTCGCAATTGCGAGTTCATATCATGCAATTCTTAAAAGGTTAGAACTATGAGTTTGTATCTTGCAATTGCACATTTTTATCATGCAATTCTAAAGTCAGAATTGTGAGTTTATGTCTCAACAATTCTGACTTTACAACTAGTAATTACGAGTTTATATCATGCAATTCTAAAGAGTCAGAACTAAGTTTATATCTCGCAATTCTGACTTTAAAACTCGCAATTGCAAGTTTATATCACGCAATTCTGAGAAAAAAAAAGTCAATATTGTGAGTAGTTATCTCGCAATACTGACTTTATAACTCGCAATTACAAGTTTATATCACGCAATTCTAAAGTCAGAATTTTAAATTTATATCTTGCAATTCTGACTTTAACTCGCAATTGCGAGTTTATATCACGGAATTCTGAGGAAAAATTTTGAGAGTTTTTATCTTGCAATTCTAAAAAGTCAGAATTGTGAGTTCATATCTTGCAATTGCAAGTTTTTAAAAAGTTAGAACTGTGAGTTTATATCTCGCACTTCTGAGAAAAATCAGAACTGCAAGTTCATCTCTCGCAATTCTGACTTCTCGCAATTGTGAGTTTATATCATGCAATTCTGAGAGAAAAAAAGTCAGAATTGTGAGATAAAAAGTCGCAATAACCTTTTTTTATTTTTTATTCAATGGCAGAAACGGGCTTCCATAAACTGCAGTTCCATTTGCTACCACTGGCACAAATAATACAAACCTCACCATTAAAAATCAGCAAGTAATGGAAATTCACCCTATTTTCTTATTGTGAACGATTCATCTATGCATAGGTTTTTTTTTTATTCAATCTTCTGGTGAAAATGACCACAATCAGTTTGTTCAAATAAACACTGGCCCTTTCTCAGTCAAATGCAACCGTGTATTCAGATCTGCCTCCATCCAATCAACAACTGATGGCTAGAACCAAGAGCCTGTCCAACATTTTATTAATCCATTTCACTTGGATGTTTGTAATATATGAAAGACTTTAAAACAAAACTGTCAAAGTGTAATATGCTTCTGATCTTACACACAACACAGTTCTCTAAAGTCCAACGCGAAACGCAGAGCGTGAGAGTGTACAGCGAGCAGATGGAGGCATGCATGCATGCGGGTTTGGGTGGAGTGGGTGGATGTTGAGAGCTCTGGGCATCCAAAAGGACTCGTCACTCCAACCCACACTCCCGCAAAGCAGTCACATGTCCCTCTGGACACAAGGCTGGCACCCAGCATCGGGCCATAGCGTCCCTTTGAGACGGCCAAACCAAACTGATATCGGCTCCAGTTTCATCCCTTGAAGAGTGAGGAGGAAATGTAGGATGACTGTGGAAAAACTAAAATGCCAGGGAATTCCAGTTCGCCTTGGACCACCCAATAAAATTACCATGAGTGGAAATTTTATATTTCTGAACAATTACAGAATTATTGGAAATTAGACGCATCAGCTGCCAGGGAATGGGAAGCGGTATAGAAACCAATCCTCACGCTTTACTGTCACATGTCATCAAAACACAAAAAGCTGAATGTAAACTATCATTCCCATCGCTCTCTGACTGACTGACATAAGTAGACCAGTTATGGATGCTAGACCTCTGAAGGTCTCTAAATGGAAAGTTAATTTATTAGAGGGCTTAGTATCTATGTGGGCTGAACCAAACGTCATTCGACAAGCAGGAAAGACAATCTCAGAGAGTCTTATGAAATGGCGGGATGCAAGAGAACAACAGCTCAGATGCCCTCTTGAACCAAGATTCTCAAATGGAAAGCAAACATCAGACAACAGCCAGTTTACAGCCCCATAAGCATACGTTTTTAAAACTGTGCGTAAATATAACACAATTAACAATGCTAACAAGTGGCCAAAGCACACATACAAATGCCTCTACAAATACACTGAAGGCACAAAGAGAAAATAGCTCCAAGGTAAGTATAGGGAAAAAAAAAACTAAATATGTTAAAAAAGATAAAGACAGAAAAAAAACCATGAGATATCTAATGCTATTATTGCCATTGGTTGCCCCAGTCAACGGCCAAAACCAAACAGGAAGTGGAGAGACTTTGCCTAGGCACTTGTCAGTCTCCATCTCTTTGTACTTCCATAACTTAAAAGGCCATTTGCACAAATTGAGGAAGTAAGAAGCAACACATGGCTTAATTTAAAAGGTCTTCATCTGTTTCAAGCATTTGGAAACACTCTATTTTAAGTTTGAATGTTAACATGCAAGTATTATGGATTATTTTGAACAATAGGTAATACTTTAGGATAGGGACCAATTCTTACTATTAACTAGTTGCTTATTAGCATGCCTATTCATAACATATTGGCTATTTATTAGTACTTATATAGCACATATTCTGCATGACCATATTCTACAACCCCAATCCTGCCCAATACCTAAACTTAACAACTACCTTACTAACTACTAATAAGCAGCAAATTAGCTGTTTATTGAGGCAAAAGTCATATTTAATAATTTGTTAACAGCGAGAATTGGACCTTAAAATAAAGTGTGACTGAACAATAATTCTAAAATTCAAGATACTGGTGCAAAAAAATGCCCCTGTATGTGTTTTTTTTCTCATATTTATATACATATACACACGCAAATTTGGTCCTGATGTATCACAAGATTAAATGTGATTTATACAACAGTTTAGTAAATATGAAGTTGATATTGTGTTATATTTTAAACACAATATTATGCGTTTTTGCTCAATTTTGCAGAGAACATATGTGACCCTGGACCACAAAACCAGTCTTATGTTGCACGGGTATATTTGTAGCAATAGCCAAAAATACATCAGATGGGTCAAATATATAGATTTTTCTTTTATGCCAAAAATCATTAGGATATTAAGTAAAGATCATGTTCCATAAAGATATTTTGTAAATTTCCTACCATAAATATATCAAAACTTAATTTTTGATTAGTAATATGCATAGCTACGAACTTCATTTGGACAACTTTAAAGCTGATTTTCTCAATATTTACATTTTTTTGCACCATCAGATTCCAGATCTTCAAAAAGTTGTATTTCGGACAAATATTGTCCTTTACAAACCATACATCAATGGAAAGCTTATTTATTCAGCTTTCAGATGATGTATGAATCTCAATTTCAAGAAATTTACACTTATGACTGGTTTTGTGGTCCAGGGTCACACATTACCTTTGAAGCCATAGCAGAATTGTTGCACGTCTCTGAGCAAACCAGCTGTGTTTAGTTTCTGAATGAATTCGCGTTTTGAACGAATCGTGTGAACCAATGATTCAAAAGCCCATTCATAAAGAGAACCATTTACTACATTCCTGAATGAATCAGCCATCTGAACGAATCGAACGAATGAATGACTTATAAAGACATTTACCGCCACCTGCTGGCAGATTTAGTTTCTTATTTAGAGTATCATTTGATTTAAAAAAAAATAGTAATAAAAATAAAAAAAATTAAAGGGATAGTTCACCCCAAAAAATTTAATTCTGTCATCATTTACTCACATTCATGTCATGTTTCTTTCTTTTATGTTCCATAACTTACGTTAGGCCATTGCAGCCTAAATGTTTATGTGTAATAAATTGTCGAATCAAACAAAATATTTCTTTCTAATGCCACAATTTGTAATGTCTACTTGATACTTTCTCATTTAACACAAAAATAGCTTTAAATAATCTTTTGTGGGTATTTTCAGTCAAATTTATTTTGCGATTAATTAGATTAATTGAAACGTCATGTAATTAATTCGATAAAAAAATTAACCGACTGCAGCCCTAATACAAACACATTTTTAACATCTCAAGATGTATAAGTTAAGATTATTTAAAGTGCCCTTAATATGCCATTTCAAATATTGCAGTGTATAATGTAGCTGTACCCAACTGCAAAGTTATAAAGCCGAAAGTGCACAATAAATAAAGTTAGTACCCAGTTTATTTGGACCGGTTGGCTCAGTTGAATCTCAAATTGTAAGTATGATAAATAATAGATGTTAATATTTTCTTTTAAGCATTTAAAATACAGAACTAAGGCAATGGACGTTTCGTAACAATCACAGACTGGGCCATCTGACCAATCAGAGCAGAGTAGGCTCAATGAAAGTTGGGTTTGGAGAGAATGAATCTTTGAACTGCTTCAAACGAATCGTTTGAGAATCGCTGGAAAATGAGGTCATATCAATAGCAATTGTTGCACGTCTCTGAGCAAACCAGCTGTGTTTAGTTTCTGAATGAATTCGCGTTTTGAACGAATCGTGTGAACCAATGATTCAAAAGCCCATTCATAAAGAGAACCATTTACTACATTCCTGAATGAATCAGCCATCTCAATGAAAGTTGGGTTTGGAGAGAATGAATCTTTGAACTGCTTCAAACGAATCGTTTGAGAATCGCTGGAAAATGAGGTCATATCAATAGCAACGTCATGTAAAACTACTGCAGAAAAATCCCAAAACAATATTAGGAACCTTAGAAATAGCATAATTGGGGTGCTTTAATTATTACCAACAAACACGAATTATCATAACATACCATCATATCATAGATAACTAATATTGACAGATTTTAAAAATTCAGCAATAAATTGTGCATTGTTACTTTATGATACTGAATGCATTAACTTCTGTTAATGAATCAAATCTTAATGTAAAAAGACATTTTCTGCAACATCAACTTATTTTAGATTTTTTTTTTTTTTTAAATCACAGTGCTGTCCAGATGTAAATAGCTTCATGAACACTCTTTAATCAAAAGCCTGACACTGAACAGAGCCAACAAGGTCAGAACCGCATTGTGTCAGCGGCTACGTATTCTGTAATGCCTTCCAAGTACAATAAGACATCTTTGCAAATCAAAGTAGGCTAATCATGATCTGTTCTTGTGCTCTTTGAGAACTGCTGAGAGGCCAGAACTTTATACTTTTAAGTAACCTGTTTAGGTAAGTTTGGACAAGAAAAATTAAACCACAGCATCCCACTATATACAACATTCAAAAGTCTCAAACTACAGTGAAACAGTAGTATTATGAAATATTATTACAACTTAAAAACTGTCATGTATTCCTGTGATGGCATCTTCAGTGTCACATGATTCTTCAGAAATCATTCTAATATGCTGATTCACTGCACAAGAATAATTTCTTACTATTATCAATGTTTAAAACAGCTGTGCTGTATAATACTGACTATTCATTATAAACACAACCTACATCCCAATAGCGTTTGCCACCATTAATTAATATTTTACATGTATTTTTGTCATCAGCTCACAGTCGATTCTTCACGTGTGAACATTTAACCAACGATAAGCTCGTCATATAGACGTCAGAAAGTGTGACCTTGCCCTCAAGACCAACTGACCAGAACAACAACGCTTTAAGAGCACTGCCAAGACATACTGACCACCACATATGCTTCTGCTTCACAATGGTTGTTTTTATGCCCAGCTTCCACATCTCAAACCACAGAGTTCACTATCCATAACACTTTTCCCAGAAAATCAAAACATTAACCCAAGAAATTGTTTTGAAGGCATTAAACAATAATGCAACATGAAGACTTAGCAACTTGAGCACAGGACCACATAATGAGATATCAAAGTCTCATGTCTTTGCTAATAATTTCTTTGGGACAAGTAACGGTAAGCATCCATTTCAAATCATTCTGATCACAATTTCCACTCTGCGTGAAGTACTCTCAAGTGGATTTCCTTTTCTAATAAACAAAGTTGTGCCCCTCATTTAGGCCAAATTATAATAATAACTATTAAATAACTAATTATATTTGATTACAAGTAACCTCTTCATATTTATGCATGTATATAAACAAGCACGCTGAATGACTCATAATGTGTGTTAGTGCTGGGCAGTTTGACCAAAAATCGGTATCACCTTTCTTTTTAGTATTCTGGCCTTTATATGAATCAGAATGCATGAAACGGTTGCAGAACCACTGCATTTTAATCAGGATCCAGAGAGACCTGCTATATGTAACATGAGCATTTTTTGATGTAAATTAGATCGTATAATTTCAACATTTAAAGCAAAAATAGAATGGTCTGACCTTAGCTTGTAATATTATGCTACATGAAACATATCTGAATGAAACAAAAACAGCAAATAGGTAGGGGTGTAAATCGGATGGTCTGTCACGATACGATACATGATACAATATCGCTTCTCAATCCCAGCAATGCAATTTTTGCAGAGATCTCAAAAAATTCTACGATACGATATAATCGATATTATGATATTATATACCCATTTTAAACAACCATCTACATTTTTATTAACTCACACGTGCAACCAAAATGTATAACATGAACATTTATCTGAAATGTTCACATTCTGTACCTCAATTGGGACATTCACAACAAAAAAAAAAAATAGGCCTATGGGCCCAGTGCTAAAAATTTTTTTCTACAGATAATCAAATTACAAGCAATAGCAGAAAATAAATACAATAGAACAAAGACAAAACTTCAATAAACAGTGCCTTTCAGGTTTTTCAGCTCTGCCCAAAAAAAAATTAAGGTAGGCTACAGAAATGTAATAATCAAATGTAAAATAACTGCGTAGTCTTTACTGTATAAATTAAACACAGATTAATCATTTTTGATGTAACAAAGGTTATTTAGTCAGGAGCAGTGAGCACCTGTATTTTTCTTTGACAGAATTAGATTTTGCCTATTATTAGTTTGCTTTCACTTTAAGAACGAAAGCACAGATCCAATATTAAACCGATACAGGTGCGTTTTCTTTCTCAGCTGTCTCACATATGCCTAACCGACTGTGTTTACTAGGATATTCGCATTTTGATGCAAGTTTGTCTGTATTTATTCATCCATGCACAAAAAAGCGGAAGAGAGCTCAATTTAGTATTCGCGCGGTCTATACGCGTCTGTCTGTTTGCGCGCGCTTCGGATGATTGCGCGGGAAACTTCTCACACAGCGCTGGACAGTTCCGTCAGTAATCTTGAGCGTCTTTTATGCTCGCTTTGTGCCTTCGGGTAGTCCATATATCGAGTCCTGATACGTGAGTATGAACGAGAATGCACGCGTTGGTAGTAATGCATAGACGGACATTATGTGAAAATGTGGACAGTAACGAAATAAGCCCAGCTAGCACACGTACGCCTCCAAAATGTCCTTTAAAGATCACTTGATCTGGAAAGCATCTGCTGTGTACAAAAATCTAACAGACAACTGTGCATACATCTTAAAGACATCTAATAGGAAACGTCCTAGACGTATTGCAGATGAGCAAACAATCTAAAAAATACATCTTCCAGATGTAAATGCAGATGTCAAATAGACATATCTGTGATGTACATGTGCTATCAGGGAAAGATGCCTATTTATACTACAGATATCAATATTTTACCCGAGGTATTGATACATTCTTATCGATGTATCGATCCATATCAATGGATCATTACACCCCTACAAACAGGGTTGAATAAGTAAAATTCACTCTCTGACACCAGGTGGCGCTTATGGAATAGCAGCGATACAGCGTTTTGTAAACAAAGCAGCTCTGTGCTTGAAAACACTCGTTAATATGCATTATACGGAGGTAAGATGAAAGGAAATGCCATCTAAACTTTTCTGAAAACAGACAGTTCCCCTCAGAAAAACATTCACATAAACCCTTCAACCCCAGTTCAGTATTTAGGATTTTCCTCCTGTATTTTGCACATTGTGAACAGTGAGTTACAGTGCCTGTTACAGTATTTTCTCCTTTATGCGTCGGTCTTCAGCATCTCTGGCTTCTATTAATGGCCATTTGGTTTATTTGCCAAGTTAAAGAATTAGTTGTGTGTTATTAATAGTTCTCAAAGTTTTTCTACCATTAGTCAGAAATGTATGCAGTTAACAGGGATCTCCACTCAATTTATGACACCATCTATGCTGCTTAGGCACATGTACCGGTACACCAATTTAAAAAATAAATAAATAAAAGTCAAACCGTTTGAACTGGATATCACACATCACTCGTTCTAGATCAGTTCTCAAACTTTGGATGACCATTTTTTTTTCAGACTGAAAACTCCAGACCACCTATTGCCACAAATCTGTGAGGAATCCACTTTTTCCTAATAAACCTAAAAGAGCCAACCGTTCACTATAAACACTTTAACACAACATTAATGTCAACACAATCAGTTAAAGAGATGGCTCACCCAAAAATGACAATTCTGTCAGTATTTACTCACACTCTGTTACAAAACTGTATGACTTTCTTTCTTCTGTGGAACAAAGTTGAAGAACGAAGAATGCTGGTAACCAAACAGTTTTGGTGACAATTGACTTCCATTGTATGGACCAAAAAAAAAAAAATCTTACTGGTTTCTTTAAATATCTGCTTTTCTGTTCCACAGAAAAAAAGTATGTCATACAGGTTTGGAACAACATGAGGGCGAGTAAATGATAACAATTGAATTTGTTTATTGACTTTTTAAAGTCATTGCTATGGCTCGATCAACTCAATGTTGGTGCTTAAATTGAAAGACTTAATCTCAAAAACCACAGTTCTAGACTAACATCTGCAAATAATAGCAAATGATACAAGAATTCAAGAGGGTACAGTGAGTGACAAACCATTGAATGAAAGGTCTTGTTATAATTTACGCACTCTGTGACCTGCCCTGACTCCTGTGCTCTCTATATAGCCTCTCCATCCCAAATTACAGTTTACTTATTAAACATAAACACACAGCTCATTTCTTATTCATATTTTTGACCTTACACTTTAAGCAGCATACCTTGAATACATAAAACAAAAGCCAGAGTTGCAAACTAGCAAATCAGCCAAAGCTGCACATTTGCAGATGTGATAAAGCAGGGTGCAAGGTTGTGATAGATTTGCAAACGCTGTCAAAAGTAATATCGGCCAAACCTGTTAAGTCAGATGGGCATGACTTTGCTGGGGTGACATTGCAGTTCACTTCACCCTGAATGCCCTCGGAGACTTCAACTTCATGACCAATTCAACCACTGACTCAACTTGTTCAAACAATGCAGAGGTTCTTACAATGGGGATACGCACACATCAAATAAACCACAAAGGCGTTCAAAAAGTGACAGGAAGAATGGCAGGTTTATGATTTTCTCAATAGCATAACTACAACGGAACTAAATTGTTAGACTAGGTATTAACCACTACTGACTGAAAGACCCAATGATAATTGAAATCGACTGTTACTAAGGAACATTTTTGTAAGGGGAATAATGTACTGACAAATAACTGCTTTGCCAAAGAACAACATATTGTGAGAAAAACATTCTCCACCTCAGTGAAGGACTGGTGTTGATCAACACCGTGAAGATGGAAAAACAACCTGTTTTCTAAGATTCCTTTTATGGGGATCATGCGGCAGTTTGATTTATTTACAGTGTTGTTCACGTGTACACACAAGCTTTTTTGATAAGAAATGTTGGGTGATAAACAAACGCACCTTATCCAGACAAACCTATATAAAAACAAAGGCACCATTAACAGTGGGGACGAATGGAACATATACCTTATATTAAAATCCAGATGCAATGTGTAATTTTTTTATATTGTAATTTAAAGGCTTTTTTATGCCTTTTATTGAGATCCACTGACGTACAGTGGCACTTTTTATTTATTAAAACAAAGTTAGTTATAATTCCAAGGAGTAGAACTTAAAATGAAAAGGTTACAGTGTTCATAAAGTCATATTTTGCCTTTAAATGCTGAGCCACGGAAGAATCCACTGATCTACAAAATCCCAGTACCAAGAGTAGGAGATATGGGATATGAAAAGTATAAAATTAAATCTCAAAAAATAATTTAAACATTAACATAAAAAAAAAACAGACCACTCAGTAACGAGATGGTAAGAAGAATTATTTTATGTAGAAAAAGCACCTGAATTAATTACATTTCTGTACATTTCTAATCAGGCTAGTGTTCACAGTTTTGATTTGGAATCAGCCAAATAATCTGCAAATAATCACTATGCATTGATATATGATAACAGCAGTCTTTATTTTTCATTACAATTGCATAAATCAATTTTTGTGCACAACCTAATTAATATTCAAGCGCCAAGGTTTCATTTCGTGACGTCGCATTCAGTGTGTATGGTGTAAATAGCAAGTGAGAATTCAATTCGATTTTAAAATTATTAATCAGTGGCGGTTGTGCGTAAACGAGTAATACAGGCAAAACCTAACAAACTGCCGACCAAGACAACATTAGGCATTCAGGCAAGCGCCGTTATCAGACACAACAACACTAGCAAGGCGCTTTTATGCTTCAACAATCACATTTCGCTTATAGACACATGAGATACACAAAATATAAAATGAAACGCGGCCGTTCAGTTCCACCACCGTCCGTAAGAAATGCCGCTTCCACGTCAAATCACCCTAATTCACCTTCACATAGAAACCGAAACAGCTCTTACAGCTCTGTCAGTCGATATTAAGATTTTCATCGTTTTATGCTCAATAAACTCAATGACTTAACAGAGACACGCAACTACAACCTGTTTAAATAAAAGCAATTAATTACCGGTATTATCTTCTTTTTGGTCGCTTCACTCCCCGGTCGCATGATAATTAAAAAGAGCCGAACGATGTGCAAAGCTGCTATAAATGCTAAAATCTCCAACGTGTTAACTAATTCTATGTGCGGCTGGTTATTCCACGCTGTGGTTAGTAAAAGGACGGGATATACATTATACAGCCGAGCTCGCTACAGGTTGCTCTGCTGGAGCTGCGATAAAATGGTCAGGTTAAATTGGATTTAATTCTCATCCTTGGAGTCGCAATCCCTACGAAACCTCCAGGTTGCATAGTACAATAGACAAGCAGATTCACGATTACGGGCAAATATTTATGCATCCGCTCAGACTGATTTATTTTATCGATACGCTCATTGAAACAGGTTAAAATATGACCTGAAGAAGCGCAAGTTTACAGTCTGGCAAACGCGCGTCATCAGTATAAACAGGGTTATACGTGCATAGCTGACAAATATAGTAACAAAGTTTGAAATGCAAAGCCACAAAGATATAGCTTGTGCGGGGACTAAATCACGCGATGCACGGGAGATGTCCGGGCTTTAAATCGGTTGCGAACATTTGGCAGCGCAACATCGTACACTCCCCTTGCCTCACTAGGGTAGAACAAATGTAGGTCACCGGGCCTTCGGATTCTTCCCAGGCAAGCATTAAAAAACACAGCACCGTATTTTCACCGCATATACGCTTGTATCAAATCCGACACGAATGCGACACTGGAGCTCCGCTGCTCTTTCTCAAAATAATGCGATCATGCAATTCCGCTTGCTTCCTTACCTCGGTTATTTGCCGTCCAGGAGGGGGATTTTCTTGTGCCTTGTTTTGGTTGAGACGGCAGTGTAGGATTGAACTAGAGTTAGAAAAACAGCAGGGCCTACCCCAGGCTTCCCACGCGCATGCGCGGTACGGTTAGAGCAGAATCCCACACAATCTGGCAACACGCAGCAAGACCCGACTGCTAGTTTGCATGTGAGAATCCACCAGACTTTCTTTTTTGTTTAGTTAAAATTGCTTGTTTTTGCATAGAATAAAATGTATTAAAAAAAGATAAGAAAAAAAAGAAAGAAAAATTAATTAACTTTAAGGGAATTCAAAATATCAGCTCACAGAGCGTGACCAAAACTATCAATAAATATATAACTTTATAGAAATTAAGAAAAATAAAACATGCAAGCATACATTAAATAAAGAATAAAATAATAAAGAACAGAAACAATTGAGAACATACACAGTAATCCGAAATTTAAAAAAACAAAAAAAGAAAAAAAGGTTATATAACGTCGTATATTCATATATAAACGATTTATTTATACCAAATATAGAAAGAATAACGGTATAACTTAGCATTAATTTATAAAAATAAAACATATAGGCATTTATAAAATAAAATGAACAAAAATAGGCACAACCGGGAAAGCCGAAAAACATAAAAACACTAAATTTGATTATTAAATTCAGTTTTGTTTTGTTTTAGCCTCGACACAGCTTTAATGTAATTCTTTGTGGATAAAATTCCTCCAAGGTTTCTTTATAACAATAATCAGTGAGACTCTTAAACTGAAGACGAGTTTGATCACGTAAGAAGAAACAAAGCGCACATTTCAAGTACAATAAAAAGAAAATGAGAGGCAAAAAAGACAGATTAAACCGTCTTTTAGAGGAATTAACTGTAAAATGTAGCTATACTCGAAATATATCGCTTAAAATGCTTGACATTTATCAGTCTGAAATCATTTATCGCCTACATAGGCTATTGCTCAGTTTTGGTCTTTTTATGAAGCGATTTTCTGTTTGAAGTTCTGTTGAATACAATTTCACTGCTCCGTAGCAATTTTAAACTTTAAATATCTTCAAACAGACAATACCCTGCTATCTTTTAATGGTTGTGTTTCGGTGTAAATTTTATGTTATACAAACGTTCCTAATCTTTGGCCCACATGTGTCGCTCTTTCTCTTGGCCGCACGCCAATTAGGTCAAATACACACGTCAACCAATCTTGAAACTACCAGAGTGCGCGCGAAAATTTTAGTGCGTGACGTGATGATTGACAGTTGTGTTGTCCAATAGAAAGATGATGCGAGTGTGCGACATGCTGTGGCGCAGAGCAAACACGTTTCCATTGCCAGATGATGGTAGATAATGGAAGGTAAAATTTAGATTTAATTTTGAAATGTTATTATGTAAATTTTGTAACGCATTTCCAGATAATACAGAGCATATATATATATATTTTTGCTTGCAAATATTCTAGTGTCTTTTGGGAAAAAGTGCAACTATGGTTAAAGGAGGGAAATGTGGTTATACTGAACCTGTCCATATATTTAAGTATGAAAACTATGAAGAAGGTGGTCAAAAGGGTTTTTTGATGAAGAATCTGCTTTTGTAAACTAAGAATTTTATTCACAAATGTAATTTTTTTTAAATCACCCTCCTGTTTATAGCATTTAAGAATTATTTGAGACAATACTCAAAAGCTTTGTCAAAAACAAAAAATAAAAAAGCTGGAATCTTGTTAGAGTTATTTGATAAATATAATTCATCATAATATTTTATTTATCCCCTATGTTTTATTCATAGTGATTAATATGGTTGGTTTAACGTTTGAATGTTATTTATTTATTTATTTATTTATTTGTCTTGTATTGGTTTATTTATGTTCGTTTTGTATTTTAAATCTAAGCCCCTCTTAAAATGGATGATCTTGAATGTAGGTTGTATGCCATTTTGTTTTGTAAATTTAAATAAATAAATAAATAAAGGTAAAATTATCTTTTTGTATGACTATTTTAAGAACAATTGTGGAAGAAAATGTATAGATTTTTTCAAACGAGACCCAAGGCAATTTTACGTTGTTTGTACAAGGCTATTTAAAACCTTTACATAATTTGCATTAAGTCCATACTACTAATTTCCGTAGTGAAAACATGTAAATGTTTCAGTGACATACAAATCAGTGTGGTAGAAAGCAGGCACAGACGTGTGGAAATGGTGATGGATGTTCACGCTTAAATCCTACACGACATGATTAAGACCCCAGTTATGTTGTAAAATAAAAAGGGAAAAGGGAAAATTTCGTCCGATTTGCACATTTTACAAGTTGTTTTTTTAATTATATTTTAGCCTGTTAAAATGTCACTGTGTGAAACAACAGTAGTACCGTACTTAGCTTAATTACAACTCGAGTTTAGCCCGCTAATATTTTTCATGACGGAGAATATGTAGGAACTTATAATAACATTTTTATCATCATAAGATAAGACTTTGTTTGCCAGGTTGTTGTTAATATTATGAGTGGAGCGACACCCAGTGGAGCAAAGCTTTAGTCAACGTGCTACTGTAATGCAGTGGAAAAATAACCACACGGTGGTGCTATTATCATATTAAATTCATCTTTAAAATCTCCATCTCCATTTCTATTCTTCTTATTTTTTTTTAATTCCCTCGCTTTAGCATACTTAAAAAATGTTTTTTAAGGAAATAATATAGACTACTTTAAAAGAATATTCTTAAGTGTGAACTGAATGTAATGTTTTTGCATGTTACAATTGCAAGTTACTTTAAAAGCAATGCATTACAACATTGTGTTACTCGCTAAACAAGTAATTAATTGCATTATTTAGTTACTTTTTATGGAAAGTAATGCATTCTGTTACTTTTGCATTATTATTGTTTATCTAGCCTGGGTTTGTTTATTATGTTTATCCAAAGTAATTTTTCCTTATTAGTGTGGTTAAAATGGATCATTGAAGATCAGCAGCAAAGACACTGGTTAATAAAATGGGATTAAATACATAAAGGATTTTTATGTTAATGTTAATTTCTCTTCACATGGGGACAGGAGAGCTGTCAGCCAATGAATGGGAAAACAAAGTTATTTTGCGTTACTTGCTATTTGAAAAAGTAACAGATATTTTATTTTAAATTAAAAAGTAACACGTTACTTTACAATAGTAACTGTGGCGTTTTTCTGTACTACATTAAAGTTAATACATTTTAAATGTTCTAAATTGCAACTTCATTACAAATGTATAATAACAAACATTTAAATACATGGCATACATGTTTTAATAGAAATAATAATGAATAAAATTAAATTGAATATTAAAATGATGGAGGAAACGAATTAAAAGTAACGCGAGAGTACTAATTTTCAAGTAACTAGTAATCAGATTACATGTGATTTAATAGGCTATGTTAGTCAACAAATCAAAATATGTGTACTTGTTTACAAAGTGCACTTTTTAAACGTGTATGTAGTCATGAAAGTTGAAGTACACTCAAGCGACCTTTTATTTTGTAATTATTATCTACAAGTACAGTAAACTTAAAGTTTGCAGTCTGTTACCTTAATGTTCATAATTTACAAAATTTATATAATAAGTGATTGCATAATTTTCCCCGTGTTTTTGGCTTATCCTGAATCACTACGATACACCTATAATAAGTTTTTATATTCGGACTATTTTAGATGTCGGAGTAGCCTAGTACCTGCGTGACTCGTCATACATATAAACAGAGAGAAGTAGCTCCGGCTACAGTGTTCTTCCGCAAGAGGCACGCAGTTCTGTTTATTAACCGCTAGAGCGCCAAAAGTTACGACTGCAGCTTCAAAATAAAATAGTATCAGTTGTTTTCTTCATAATTTTGGTTGTGCATGTCCGAGTAATATTGGAAATTTTGCAAATAAAACAATTAACATGCAGGTTGAAATAGAAAATGTTTTTTTGGTATTACGTTTGTAAATTAAGCTCATTACGCTTCTGTTATAAAAATGTAAGCCTTCTTCAAGAGAAGAAGAAGAAGAAGAAATTAATCTCAGCCACTTCAGTTTACAACTAAACCAGCAATGTTTGTGTTTCTAACCCAAATTAGATGATAACAAAATGAGCTTGAACAGGTCCAGCGTGTTTCATTCGTGTACTCCTCTCATACGCTCGGATTGATTGCGTTTGACGTCTTTTCACAACCCCGAAGCTTCCTTTTTCACACCCAGCCCCCTCCAAAACACCCACTACAGGACTAATGTATCTGGAGTCGTACCCTCTAGGTCTGTCTGTCTAGAACTGGTGATCTTCCTCACCTACCCACTCTTAGTTGTGTCAGAAGTTTCTTAAAGGAAATGTAGTCAAGATCTATGACGTCACATAATTAGTTATTTCAGGGCCCAGTTCATCCTCACAGTATGACAACAGCTTAATAAATACATTACGTGTATTCATGAAAACAATAGACCACGAGCAAGATTCTCCTAAACCGATAAAGCACTGAAAAGAGATGCTTATCAGGAAGGATGCAGTTCATGAAACATGCTGCTAAGATGTACAAATCCAATTAAAATGGTAGTGATCGGAAGTGGAGGTTGATTAATGGGTTTCAATTAATCATTGTAGATAGCGGGATAACAAAAACACACATTCATCTAGAGAAAGAGAGAATGAGTCGCACTAGTGCTTTCAATAAATAAATGGAGAGGAAAAAAGGTTTTTATTTCTTTGTTCTTTGGTAACATAAGGTAGATGTACAGTAGAACACATACACTGCCACAATGAAGAAACATTTTATAATGCTTTTAATTCAAAAGACATGGCACAGTTACACAAACAGGAACGTTTCAACAGATAAAAGACTTTATTTGGATTCTGTCTGTACATTCAACATCACATATCAATAGAGGGGTGTTTTCTAGAACGAGTGACGTGACGTTTCAAGGTTGACTGGCTCTGGATCAGCACACCTGCGGGACGGGGTCTGGTGCTGCTGAAAATCGTCATCAGAAAGTTTCTTTAGTCATTAACAGACACATTAGTGTAGATAAAATGTGGGTTTTCAGGTTTAAGATCACATATTAATGCTCTAATGCCATTAAACACAAATGCCCTGTTGTAGGCCTATTTATATCAGTTTATGAAAATGCATATGAGTTTCTGTATTCATTTCTCTGTATTTTTGTCCTGTGAGATTATTGTGAGAAAATGTTGCTTTAACTGATTTTTCTTATATTGTTAAAAAAAAAAAAGAAAAAGAAAATACCTGATTTTTTAATTCTTTGTTTTACACATACTCATCAGATCTTCTTCCATTTCGTGGCTGTAGAAAAGAACGAAGAAAAATTACTCAGAAGTCTTTTTTTTTTCAAGTAATAAGACAAAATAGTACATTTAAAATGTGAAATACTGTATGTCAGTGTTTTTAACTAAAAATAATACTATTAACAAACATTTTCATAAAATCAAGGTGAAATAAAATACAACAAATGAAGTAAAACATTTAAACTTCAAAACCTAAATGAAAATTAGAAATGTTGTTTTGCCACCTAACTGAAATAAGTTAAGTATTAAAAATACAAATAAATTAAATAGTGCTGTCAAATTGATTAATCACGATTAAACCCGATTAATCGCTTTCAAAATAAAAGATTGTTTACATGTGTGTGTACTGTATATTTATATGTATTAGTGCTGTCAAACGATTAATCGCATCCAGAATACGTTTTTGTGTACATATTAATATATGTGTATACTGTGTATATTATGTAAATATAAATATACACACATTCATGTATATATTTAAGAAAAATATGCTATGTTTATACATTACATATATTTATATATTATGTAAATATATAAATGTAAATACATGTAAATATTTTTAAAATATATACTGTATGTGTGTGCATTTATATATGCATAATAAATATATACAATACACATTATGTACACAAAAACTTATTTTGGATGCGATTAATCACGATTAATCGCTTAACAGTACTAATATGTATATATAAATACACACATAAATATGTATTTAGGAAATATTTACACACACATATATATTCATGATTTATATTACATATAAATATGTGTGTGCATTTATATATTCATATAAATATACACAGTACACACACATATTATGTAAACAAATTTGTAAACACTTATTTCGGATACGATTAATCACGATTAATCGATTTGACAGCACTAAAATTAAAGCTATATGTAAATTTTTAAAATCAAACAAAATTACTAAAATGCTAAAATTAAAATGAACAAAACAATTTAGTATGTAAACATCATGCAGGATTGAAATCTCAATGCCCATGATGGTTACAGCCCTGTACATTGCTTTTCTACTCTAGAAAAGCAATAAGAAGATAATTCACTGAACAATAATCACTAGTCATATAAATGATACACTACCCGATAAAGGAAGTACCCTCTGCTCTGGATCCGTCCGGGCCCCTGAAGGTCATCCTGTAAGACAGAAGGAACTGTTATAGATGTGCTCCAAACATCACGACACACTTTCTGATGTTGCTACCAAACTTTGTGTACACAACTTCATCAGAGTCATCAGAGTTCCTCAGATGAATCAAAGGTTTGATGACGGCAGTGTTGTTAGGGGTTAAAAAGCTTTATCTACCCAACAAAATCCATCAGGACCATTTCCTGTGTGAGAGTGAGGCAGTCATCATTTACTCTTGTTCAGTTTTGTCTTTTACCCTTATAGCACAATAACACTTTTAGCGTACAATTACCTCTCAAATGGACAGGAGCAGTTAATCTAACTAAGGTTGAGCCATTTCACATCCTGCACATAGAATTAGATGGACTCGAACGCATGCATGCACATGTCAGCCTTGTGCAACCATGTATGTTAAGTGCACAAGCACGGGTTACATAATTTAGATATCAATACTTTTAAATACAATGAAAAACGTGTAAAGTTAAATATTAAAAACAGTCTCCTTACATTGGAAATGATAATAAATTCATAATTATTACATTTAAAGGGAGAGTTCACCCAAAAATGAAAATTCTGTCATTAATTATTCACCCTCATGTCGTTCCAAACCTGTAAGACCTTTGTTTATCTTTAAAATACAAATTAAGATATTTTTGATGAAATCCAAGAGTACTCATGAACATGTGTCGAAGACTGACCTGGACGTGCAGAAATAGTTGAATAACATTGTTATTTTTGTTTTGTTTGCGCACAAAAAGTATTTTTTTAGCGTCATAAAATTAAGGTTGAACCACTGATGTCACATGGACTATTTTATCTATCTCCTTACTACTTTTCCAGGCCTTGAATGTGGTTGCGTTGCTGTCTATGTAGGGTCAGAAAGCTTTCGAATTTCATCAAAAATATCTTCATTTGAATTCTGAAGATGAGCAAAAGAGCGACATGAGGGCAAGTAATTAATGACAGAATTTTCGTTTTTGGGTGAACTATCGCTTTAATCTAAATTCAGTAAATTCAGTATATACAGTTGAGGTCAAACGTTTACATACACCTTGCAGAATCTGCTAAATGTTAATTATTTTACCAAAATAGGACCTGACCTGAATACGATATTTCACATAAAAGATGTTTACATATAGTCCACAAGAGAAAATAATAGATGAATTTATAAAAATGGCCCAGTTCAAAAGTTTGCACACCCTTGATTCTTAATACTGTGATGTTACCTGAATGATCCACAGCTGTTTTTGTTTTTGTTTTGATTTGTAAAATAATTAACATAGTACAGATTATGCAAGGTGTATGTAAACTTTTGACCTCAACTGTATATGTAATATCTAGTGAATAAGTTAATATATTACAACTATCATTATTATTATAATTTAAACGTTTGGGGGCAGTAGTAAATTAATACTTTTATTCTTCATTAAAATGATCAAAAGCGATACTGAAGACATTTATAATGTCATAAAAGATTTCTACTTCAAATAAATGCTGTTCTTTTGAACTTTCTATCCAAAAAAAAATGTATTACAGTTTCCACAAAAATATTAAATGGCGCAACTGTTTTCAACACTTAATCATAATAAATGTTTCTTGAGCAGAAAATCAGCATATTACAATGATTCTGAAGGATCATGCGACACTGAAGACTCCAGTAATGATGCTGAAAATTCAGCTTTTGTAATCACATGAATAAATAACTTTTTTAAATATATTTGGTCACACTTTATTTTAAGGTCCATTTCTCACTATTAACAAACTATTAACTATGGCTTTTGCCTCAATAAACTCCTAATTTGCTGCTTGTTAATAGTTAGCAATGTAGTTGTTAAGTTCAGGTATTTGGTAGGATTAGGGATGTAGAATATGTTCATGCATAACAGTTGCTTTATAAGTACTTGAAAATAGCCAATATGTTAATAAGCATGCTAATAAGTAACTAGTTAATAGTGAGAATTGTTCCCTATACTAAAGTGTTACCCAATATTCAAATAACAGGCATTTAAATTGCAATACTATTTCACAATATTGCCAGTATTGTTGTTTTTAATTTTTCTTTCAAACACACACATCTTATCAACCTCAAACTTTTGAATGGTATCTTATGTAATTCAAAAATAAATAAATGAATAATTAATTAGTGAATAAGATAACCTGGCTCTTATGTTAATGTCAATATTTCCGGCATCAACCAGAAAGATAGGTTGAAAAGAAAGATAGGTTGTTAAATATGTGGTGTATAAACACAGATACAGTACACGCACTGTCAGTTTGAATAATAATTAACACTTACTACTTTAATAATTAACACTTAACACTTAATTAAATCAACCATTACTGATGGTCAGAAAAGAAGCCCTAGAGCTAAGGCATGATGAGATATTATCAAACAGCAGCATATGGCATTTCATCAAGGTTGAGCGCAACAGACACTCCAGTCACTCTCTATAAACATCCGTCTAAAGTCATGCTGTTTTTATCAACTATTAATGCATTTACCACAGCAACTGTATGTATGTTGTTGTTTTTTTTACCTTGAAATATCAGCTTTAAAGTAGTACTGGTGGTACAGTGGTCTTTAATAAGGCGAACAGCTTCTCTTTCTTTCCCACACTCCCCCAAACATCTGTTCTGGGAGTAAGTTAGATGAGCGGGTGCGAAATGGCGCGAAAAAAGGCGGCTTGTTTTAATGCACGTGTACAGCTATGCACTGTAATTAGGACAGCGACACGACGGTAAATTCTACGTGTGTAACTGTAGAGGGCTCCAAAAATACACTAAGCTACATACAGTTGCTGTAATATTTAAAGGTAAGGGACTCATAAGCATAATTCTTCAGTTAGAAATATGTTTGCACTATTCAATTACATTATTTCTTGTATTTAGTACAGCTAAATATCCTAAACTTGACTTCTGAAAACCAACCCTAGACATACAGTATTTAGTTTCTTTTCACTTACCCAAACTAAATATTGCTTTAGCAGTTATTTTAGTAGCTCTCAGGGTTTCATACTCACAGCGCTAATGTAGTCTGAATGAAGGTAAGCATGCAGGATACATACATTTAATTTCATTCTCCTGCTTCTTCTTCTGGCAAGCTGGGGTATGAGCTCCAGAAGAGGGTGCAACACAGTAGACTGACACATACACATATATAGAGAGATATCATGAAGACAGACATGGAGAGATATGAAAACCATGAACATCTGTTCCTGGGGATTGGCCAGGGGGTCGCAGAGAGGATTCATTTAATACTTTCTCTCGCACGTATCTGTCCTCAGTGCGGCTCAGTGTTCATTTTGCACACACGGTGCATTGATGTTTAGTTAAAACACAATCACATGCAGGCCATGCCAGAGCACATAACATACAATATGTGAAAATATGAGTGTTTAAAAGCATTATATTACAATTATTTCCAAATATGCAGGACATCTGGCTGCATATTTGATCTCAAAACTATCAAAGCCCGTTTCCACCACTGAATAAAAAATAAAAAAAAAGGTAATTGTGACTTTTTATCTCACAAGTTTGACTTTTTTCTCAGAATTGTGAGATACAAACTCACAATTGCGAGTTATAAAGTCAGAATTGTGAGATACAGACTCCCAATTCTGAGAAATGAAGTCAGAATTGTGTGATATAAACTCACATTTGCGAGTTATAAAGTCAGAATTGCAGAACTGACTTTTTTCTCTGAATTGCGTGATATACTGTAAACTTGCAACTGGATCAGAATTGCGAGAAAAAAGTCAGAATTGTGAGATACAAACTCGCTTCTGCGATATTTCATGCAATTCTGAGAAAAAAAGAATTGTGAGTCTATATCTCGCAATTCTGACTTCATAACTCAGATTTGCAAGTTTATATCTAGCAATTCTGACTTCATTTCACAGATTTGCAAGTTTATATCTAGCAATTCTGACTTTATACCTGGCAAAAAAAAGTCAGAGTTGTGAGATAAAAGTCGCAATAACATTTTTAACATTGACAAAACTGCCATATAAATATAAGGAAATTCATAAATGTCTGTATGATATACATTTGAAGAAGAAATGTGCTGAATATGAAAGGAATGGACAGTTGTGAGGAAAAGACACTTAATGGTTCCTCTGATGACATCAGCAAAAATTAGCATGTAAATTGTAATTGGAAAATTTAATGTTAAGATAAATTTAGGTTTTCTTATAGTTCTCTGCCAAAATTATCATATTAAATGACAAAAAATGTCAAGGGAAAATCCAGTGCAAATTATACAATGTAAGATATTTAGTAAAGAAAAAAATTGTTCAAAAAATAATTTTCCTAAGCGTGGATGCTGTCATGGAGGAATCATAGGATATCAGAGGTGCATGCAATGGGAACTAGAGTTTTAAATACTGTAGTAAGATGATAATATGAGAATTATCTAAATTATCTTTCTTTTTTGCAATTATGTTTTTTGGATTATATATATATATATATATATATATATATATATATATATATATATATATATGGAATATCTGGAATCTGAGAAGAATATTGAGAAAATCACCTTTAAATTTGTCCAAATTAAGTTCTTAGCAATGCATATTACTAATCAAAAAATTAGGTTTGGATATATTTATGGTAGGAAATTTACAAAATATTTTCATGGAACATGATCTTTACTTAATATCCTAATGATTTTTCCCATAAAAGAAAAATCGATCATTTTGACCCATACAATGTATTTTTGGCTACTGCTACAAATATACCTGTGCTACTTATGACTTATGGCAACTTATGACTAACTTAACTTATGACTATTTTATATCCACTTTCCTGGGAATGTGGCAAAGATATTGCATATTGATTTTCCATTACATTGACCCAAAAGGGTACTGTGTTGTGGCTTAAAATACAGTTTATTTCATTCACATGAGCTTTATTGAATGCCTGAGTATTATATCCCTAATTACAATATGCAGTTGAGTGTTATTAAAGACAGTGCAGCATAGCAACAGTGGCTGAGTGTTGAAAGCGACAGACACTAAACAACTCTTGAGGAAACCTACCGTCCCATCTGACAATCCTGCACCATTCGGTTTAGTGTAATGAAATAAAAACTATACGTACAAGTACAGACACACAAATACAAAACCCAAACACAGAAGTTACACAAACACCAAAAATCAACACAGACCAAAAACAAGAAAAACATTCATAGAATAAACAAAGAACGCCACAATCCATAAAAAAGACATTATCCATATACAAAAACGATTACAATCAAACATACATGAACAGACAGAGATAAAAGGATGCTGATGTTATGGTGTCATTGAATTGTCATTGCACTGAATGTGTCTGAAGAGACGACCTCAAATTATAACTGCAAATGTCACATGCTCACCCTTTTGCTGGTCTCTCGAGCTGTGATCTCCTGCATGTACAAAAAGCAAAAGATTAAAAATCAAAACAAATTGTCTTTTTATTAATTTATACATTACTAGTGATAACTAGACCAAGACAGAACTTTTTTTTGCATATTTTATGCTGTAGGAAGGATTGAAACATGTGAAATGAGTTGAGGCTGCTACAAGTTTACTCTTAAAGGAACAGTTCACCCAAAAATTAAAATTCTGTCATTAATTACTCACCCTCATGTTGTTCCAAACCTGTAAGATCTTCATTCATCTTCAGAACACAAATTAAGATATTTGTGATGAAATCCAAGAGCTTTCTGACCCTTCATTGACAGCAACGCAACTGACACATTCAAGGCTCAGAAAGGTAGTAAGGACATCAATAAAACAGTCTATGTGACATCAGTGGTTCAAACATAATGTTAGGTTTTGTGCGCAAAGAAAACAAAAATAACGATTTTATTCAACAATTTCTTCTCTTCCCTGTCAGTCTCCGTTGTCATGTTTATGAGATTACACGACGCATAACATGGATGACAAGAAATCCTTGAATAAAGTCATTATTTTTGTTTTATTTCTGCACAAAAAGTATTCTCATAGCTTTATAAAATTAAGGTTGAACCACTGATGTCACACAGACTATTTTAACAATGTACTTACTACCTTTCTGGGCCTTGAACGTGTCAGTTGTGCTGCCGTTTAAGCAGGGTCAGAAAGGTCTCAGATTTCTTAAAAAATATCTTAATTTGTGTTCTGAAGATGAACAAATGTCTTATGGGTTTGGAACAACTTGAGGGTGAGTAATTAATGACAGAATTTTCATTTTTGAGTGAACTGTCCCTTTAAGAGTAAACTTGTAGCAGCCTCAACTCATTCCATATGTTTCAATCCATTCTACAGCATAAAATATGCAAAAAAAAAGTTCTGTCTGGGTCTAGTTATCACTAGTAATGTGATATTTTAAATTTTCATTTTTGGGTGAACTATCCCTTTAACACAAAAACAATACGCAAGGGTTGGCGGCAGTGTTTACAATATTTGTGAAATCTTCTATACATGCTGATTGCGTGTGGGCATGAATAATATTCACCTGCGATTTCTGCAGTGATCCCAGCATTAGGAAACACAGGTCCTCCAGGACATCAGATGTCTGGCAAAGGTTAAAAGAAACGTAAATGGATTATGAACAGCTTAAGCCTTGTACTGTGCTTAAAATGTGCTTGTATTTCTTCTTGGAACTGATTAGTTGTAGGCCTCACTGATCAGAGCTTACGCACCTCAGTTTTTGAGTGAAAAAAGCATTATTTGTGGATCACCTTTTCTGTAGAGCTGCATTATAGCTTCAAATTAGTATGTAATGGATAAATTTTGCAACGTAAACACTTATTGAACTAAAATGAACCAACATGGAGCACTGAGCTGAATAACAACACTACTGTCTTTGAGCTGGTTATTGCTGAAAAAATTGAGCTTTCATCTGAAAGCTGAATAAATAGATTTAGGATTTGTAAATTTGTTAGGATAGGACACTACTTGGCCGAGATAGATTTAAATATATGGAATCTGAGGGTGCAGAAAATCAAAGTCAAAGTCAAGTCAAAGTCAACTTCATTGCACAAAATCACCTTTAAAGTTGTCCAAATGAAGTTCTTAATAATGCATATTACTAATCAAAAAGTTTTGCTATATTTACAGTAGAAATTTTACAAAATATCTTCAAGGAACATGATCTTTCCTTAATTTCCTAATGATTTTTGGCATAAAAGAAAAATCAATAATTTTGACACATACAGTGTATTTTTGGCTATTGCTACAAATATACCCCAGCGACTTAATACTGGTTTTGTGGTCCAGGGTCAGAAATCACTGTTACTTTCTTGTTTAACACTATAAAGCTGCTTTGAAACCATCTATACTGTATTGTATAAAGCACTATATAACTAAAGGTGACTTGACTTGGAAAATCATTGCACTGTTCACTCAAAAGCTCAACTCAGATCAATGAAGCCTATGACTACCCTAGTGAAAAATAAATATAAAATATATATTTAAATATATATAAATATAGGCTACTAAAATGTATTTAAAATACATTTAATTCTTACCAATTATACTACAAATACATTCACATTTACAATAAAAATACCCTGTGATTGTACTTTTAGTATACTAAACTGGTCTGCTAAATTGTAAAAACTAATTTTGTACTTAATACACTTTAACTGTGTGGAAGTAGAGCTGAAGTTAAACTAAAGATATACTGAATTGCTAAAGTGTAACTACTGCAAATATACTTTAGATAAACTTTAAATATCTTGCATTTAAAGACCAATATTATTCAAAGATCTTACAATCCTCATCAATAGTGACATTAAAACACATTTTAGGCTTAATATTAAGAAATGTGCATTGCGCAATAAAGAAACACTCCAAATAAAGTTAAATTCTAATTTTATATCAGTAACTCTCGAGCGATGCGTTGGTAAATATGTCAGTAGATTTGAACTATACTTAGTATGAAATAAATGTATGTTAAATATATTACTTTTTTACTAATGTAATCAGTTTCAAAGAGAAATGCAAAACCTGTGCCAACTGAAAGAAAACGTAGATAAAAAGATTGAATTAACGAAAATTTTTGGTAAAAAGAAAATATAACATAACATATTATGAGTGTTAAATATTTGCTGCTGATCCAAATAAGTCAGGTGCATTGTACTGAAATTGTTCATTTATATTTAAGGAATTCTTATCCAACTTATTTTTCCCGTAAGAGCAGCCATTTGTACATTTTATGGGTCTGGCTTCTGGTCTCATCCACGTCCAGCCATTTTTAGCTGTACAAAACAGCTTGTTTTGCTGCTTGATATTGCAAATTGGTCTGTCTTGCCATATTATTTTAATGTATTATCTTAATTATGAATACAACGGTTTGTAGTGCGAACAGTTTTATAGTTTACTGCATGTTGTTATTCTTCTCGTTATTTCCCTATAGGGTAAAAGACTAAGGTGGATAAAAAAATTGAATAGCACAATTCACTGGTTCACTGGGATTGACAGAACAGTTAACTCTCTAACAGTTTCTCTAATATTTCTCTTTTACATTTTTACTATCATTTACTCTCGCTTTGCTTCCTCAAAAGCACACACATAGTTTAGTAACTGTATTGAAAATGGCAACAACGCTGCATTACTCACTCTAAAGGATGGTTCTGCAGAGAGGTAGAATGAGCACAGATCAGTTATCTACAACAAAAGACAGAAAAGCAGTTGTAGTTTGGGGGCTTGCATAAATTAAGATTCAAAGAACAACTACAAAGTGCAAATCACATATCATTTATGTGTTGTTCTGTTCATTTCACCCCATGGCCATAAACATGCATTGAACTATGCTTTCACATCCCAGTCTCTAGATCTTCGGATTTACCCATGTAATTACTCATGTACACACAGTTAGCACATGTAAACAAAGCAGAGAAGTAATCATCACCTTAGAGGGTAAAGTTAACTGGTACTGAAACTGAACAAATATGGGATAAGCCATTTATAATGACCTTTTGTCTCTGAGGAAATTTGTATCTAACTAAGAGGTCTGTTTACAGTAGAAATGAAAGAACTCATAAATACGTCTATCGACAGTAAATCATACACACCTGGGATAGTAACTGCTCATGCTCTATTGAAGATGGATTCAAGAGCACTGGAGCACCTGCAATTAATGCAGAAAACGTTATTACATATATTCCAATAATAATAGTGTTGCAAGTACAGTAAAGTTTGCATATTTATGCATTTAGCATGGAATATGACGAGAAAAAAAAAAACATTTTACTCTAGTTTTGTCCAACTTTTAAAGTCTCCACTGTTCATAATTATTTGTTAAATCTCAAATCTTATGATGACATCTACACTACCTGTCTAAATTCTAAAGATATCTTCATTGTCATGCGGTTTCTTTGCAACTGCATCACAAAATTGGCAGTGAAATCAATCTGGAAGCCTTGACAACTGTAATCCTTGTGAGGTTTAGTTGTACAGGTCTGAAATTAATTACGTCTGCTTGTCAATTTTCTTGTTTTGATGATTTTGACCTCTTCTCTCAAAGGAGTAAGCTCCAATTTAACTGAGCTTGTTTATTGATCTGTTCTATGCATCTCTCAACCTGTCTTTCCTTTTTGAACCATTACCGTCAAAAAGGTGTTTTCTGTGACTCATGGGACTCAATTAATACTAGAATAAGTGAGATAATTAGGCTGCAACTAGTCAAAAACAAAACAACTTCAAGAAACCAATACGAAAAAGTTATAATGTTATTATAAACTTGCATCTTCATGACATTGTAAGACATATAACAATCAGCCATGATGGTATAATTCTGTGTATTAATAAATGAGTCACATATCATGATATTATTCAAACTCTTGACATCACTGCTGTCAAATTGTCTCCGCTACACAATAATCCTTTTTTTTTTTTTTTCCTCAGTGTCATTAATTAGCAGGATGTGACTGAATTCAATTTGGCGATATTGCTGTTGGTGTATAAAGTGAATTCTTTATTACTATATTGCAGATGATCAAGCATTATAATCCTTGTGGTGTAATGATTATTCACAAAATGAATCGTATGCATAACACTGTTCATCTATTTTGCAGGTTTACTGGGTAACATCCAGCATTTTTTATTGTGCTAATTAGCCTCAACCTACAAGGCGCTTTAACAGAATTTACTGCCCTACGTATATACAGTACAAGCTTTTAGCTAATGTATCACAATGATGCATTCCTGGTAATTATCTACTGAAACACTAACGCGGCACACAGGCAAAAAATCTAAGCCCTCAATAGAAATTAAATTTATAAACATAAAATCAGCAAAAAGTCCATCTAAAGACAAGATTAAGACAGAAGTTTCAGTGGAGGACAGCAACAGCTGTTGTTTAATACCTGTTGCAATATGTATGTATTACATCTATTCATCTTTTTGTTACAGTGAAGTCCTTCATTTCTACTAACTTGTTACTTACTAATTTTTTCCAGTGTGGCTGAACAAGCGTTATGAATGAATAACATGATACAACATACTTGAGTTTACTATGTTAGTTAGCATTAACTAATTTATTAATCTTAGTTAATTTCAACATTTACTAAGGCATTATTAAAATCACAAGTTGTGTTTGTTAACATTAGTTAATGCTCTGTGAACTAACATGAACAATGAGCGACTGAATTTTTATTAACTAACGTTAACAAATATTCATAAATAGCGTAATAAATATACTGTTCATTGTTTGTTCATGTTAGTTAATACTAATGTTAACAAATGACACCTTATTGTAAAGTGCTACCAATAATATGTTTAATTGTTATCATCATGTTGGTGTTTAGAACCAACGTTAATGTCAAATCATTTGATTTCAATAAACATTCAGCTTTCCCATTAGAGAGAAAGTACAAGTCCACAAAACTCAAGCTAAGTTATTCCAACGTCACTCAGGTAAAAGGAGAGACGTATGTTGACTTACTTGTGGTGATGGGTATGAAGGAGATGAAGAGGACAGCGAGCATCAGGGCTGAGTTGTGTGCTGGGCTCATCGCGCTCTGAGCTGCTCCGCGTTCACACTGGCTGCTGCTCCTCATGCTTTAGTGCGCGTCAGTCCGTCAGTTCGCCCCGTTTCGTCTGCTGCTTTGCTTTTTCAGTCTGACTTACAGCCTAACATTATGAACTCTCGGAGTTACACACCCTCTTAGTAAATCGACTTGCAATGTACGTCACGATGTATTAGCCCCGGCACGTGATTAATTTACATAAATGATGATGATGTGAAACGAGTGGACAACTTCTACATACGGTCAGCTATGAGTAATAAACTAAATCTGTCATCTTCAACAGGACATTTTAGTCTATATACACAGGATTGTTTTACTGTAAAAAGCAATTGACTTTAAAAAAGAAAAACACATATATAGGCTATATATATTTTTTAAATATAACGCTTGTTGTAGGCTAAGACTAAACGTTTGCTGAATATTTGAAAAGTCCCGGTGTAACAGTTTCGTTTTACACCAGCCTTCTTTTTCCAACTTTCCAGCCTTCAATCCAATCATTTGGATTACAGAGTAGAGAAAAACGTTGAATAAAATATTGGTCTGCATACCATTAAAGATTCATTAAATATTAATATTGTAATTCCTCTGGTTTACAACCGTAATTACATACCTACTAGACAAACACGTTATATCAAAGCAGAGGGAGATTTTTCTGGTTTCTTTAACCATGTTTATGGGTAAACCAAAAGGGGGGGGGGGGGGGGGGGGGGGGGGGTAAAAGTAACACTGCAGATGTCTGAATCTCTATCCGTTGCATTTCTGCAGAGTCTGTAAGAAATAGAAGCAAACCTCTACGCACAACTTGGCAATAGAATTGCCATTGGCTATGTTGGATATATATATAAGCTCATGTTTGTAAAATAACACCGCTTTTTAAATATCTGAAAAGTAAATTTTTTGATGATATGATATGATATTATGAGAATCAAGCATTATTTAATGATAGAACTTGGTGACCATGTATGAAAGCTATTTGTCATTTTACCTGAACTTAGAACTGTTGGTGGTGCTTAAAAGGAACCCTGGGTATTATGACATGTATGGAATAATATAACGTAATTGATGATTACATATTTAGTAGAAAACCAATGAAAGATTTATGTTATTTAAAAAAAGCCACATCATTTTATACATATTTTGGACTATGGGGCACCATTATGACGTAAAATGGTCACGCTCTGTGAGCAACTGGTGCTACCTGTTGTTATTTTTACCGTAACACAACTCTGAAAATAAAATACCACAGCTGAAAGAGCTTACAGGTGGCAATAGATATAAGCTTATGCTTAAACCACATGTAGTAGCATCGATTTTCCTCACAAGGAGTCTAAACGCCCCTGTATATCGAGTGAAATCCACACTGAGAAAGTCTTTCAGTGGCTGCGACGTCATGACAAGCGTCTGCATGTTTACATCCTGTCAGAATGGTATCTAGCGTTTCTTGTCTCTGCTGTTTGTAAGCTCTTTCAGTAGCTGTGGTCTACTAAAAACCTCAAAGCCATCAGGGCTAAAATGGAGAGAACAAAGACACGGGTTTCTAAACATCTAAAAATACACTTTTAACATCAGTCAGCCAAGCATTATAATATGCTATTATGATAATCAAGCATTATTAATTAACTGATTTGCTAAAATCAAAACGGGCGATAATAGGCGAGCACCAGCCAATGAGTTCGCCGTTGACGTGCTAGTTCCACCCATTACCGGAGAAACCGGGAGTATCTTATGATTGTTCTTAAAAGCTGAAGAATTCCAAATGAACTCCATTATTTTGACAGAACAATACAACAAAACATATCGTTTACATGAAGCGCATCAATTCTGCATGGTATGTAATACTCTCTCGCTCTCTTTCTTTGAGTGTGTGTGAGAAACAGTCCTCTCAGCAAAGGGACGACAAGTTGTGCGCCTTGCCACTAGAGTTTACGATACGTCAAATGGACCTTTCTCACATTTTCGGGTTTCTCATAGCGGAAGTCGTCATAGTTGGATAAAATCCGAGAGCAGTGAATGGGAGAGTACCACAAATATATTTTTTGCATTCCTATTTGCTGAAATAGCAAAATAAAAACTACACGATAGTGTTTTCACGACTTTCAATCAAAGTAAAAAAAATTGAGAGAGACTGATATCGGCAGTCAGAAGAGAGTACAATATCAAATTTACCATAGCTCCCATAAACGCTGCATTAGAAACACCCTCGCATAGCGTTAACTAGTTTTTGTTGTAACTTGATGAAAAGGTGATGTAATACAAAGTATAGTGTTATAAATGTACATACATATTTTTAAAAATCAAAATATAAAAAACTTTAAAGGATTTGTATGACCGTTGAAACGCGTCATCACAGGCTTGTGAAAAGGGTCCATACATCCATTGATATGAACTGAAAAATAGTACAAATCACTTGACGGAAGTTGAAACTCTGAAGCGCTCAGTCAGGGCGTTCGGCGAGTGAAAATATATCTGTGCTAAACTTATGCTTAGCCTCCAGCTCACATACTGGCGAGTAAAATCTAAGAATTTATTAGCCAATGGCTAATGTTAGACATCATTTAGTCGCCCAGAGTGAAGATTTAGTTGCATATGTGAGTGATTTACTCATTTTGAGGACCAGGCTCGGGTCAATAGGCTTGATTCCAATTACCAAAACCTTCGCTCTGTAGGATTGTCTAAATGTAGAAATGTGGAAATGTGACTTTGGGATGCCATATAGTAGGATTTAAAGAGTAATTCTTGATCACAGAGGAAAAAAATCCTATAGAGTGTAAATCCTGTAAGTTATTCAGACTATGATGTTCATTTACACATAATTATCTAGTACAAACTAATAAAACTCATGTATCATTCCTGGAAAGAACTGGACTCACATGCCAGTAATTACAGTTTCAATCCATTTTCCTCTGGATTTTACATATCTCTGGAATAATGATCACTAAACCACAAGGGTTATAAATTAGATTTAGAGAGGGCATTATGCCACACTGTTTTCAGAAAATTAAATTTCTTATATTTTTTTCAAATGTATTTCCCTAGGGAATCCATGATTACTAACTCCTGATGTTCATACAGAGAATCTTATACACCACTGTTATTTGGACATTAAAACTGCTCACTACAGAAGACATGTCCTGAGAGAGGACAAAACAAGACAAAGCAGACAAATCATGTTCTTTGGATCTTTTTTTTGCAAATATCCCTGTGTTAACTTGCCTGCAAATGGTCTGGAAAGCCACAGCCACATAATCACTGTGTCAGAGTTTAAAAACGAATGAAGAGTATTCATAAACATTTTAATCAATTCATGAAACACATAAATGCAATTTAACAACTGCAATTTCCTTGCTTGCAGTCTACCTTGGGATAATGTTATTACCATCAGCTGAGACGCGTTTATGCAAAAGCAAAGGAACAGCATAAGTTCCATCAGGATCTAATGGATCTGAACTAGCTTTACAGGTCATGAAACTGGCTTGAAACCATGGGAATTGGTCTAAAGTGGCAGTACACATTCAAACACTGGAGGTAATTGAATTATGCATTGATTTAAAAGAGACACAGCCTTATATGCAAATACTATATGGCCTCCGGTGTAAACAGAAATACTGAAAGTCACAGAGGATATGTTTTGGCCATTTTTTATTTTTTTTTCCTCAAAAATATATTCTCTATATGGTAGTCTAGTCTACACTATTGCAGTACTACCATATAAATATAAATAAATAAATATAGCTGCAAGCAGCGATTACTGGGGGTTCGATCACTTTAAGGCATTTAAACATATATGAAAAAAATATATATATTTAGCAAGCCTGCAACCACCTAAGTCAATGATTTAAAAAAGCAGTTTTGGCAAATACAGGTAATTTAAAATAGAAAAACAATGTTTTTTAATGGTTATGACCTCAAACTTTGATCATTATTGACCTAGAGATTCCAGAGATTTGTACTGCAGTGGTTTTTCCAGATTTAGCAAAAAACCTAGGACTAGTTCGCAAAAGTAGATTTATTACATTTTCTCAATCATTTAACAGTTTGATTGACAGCAGTGGTTCTAGAGGGAAAGTTGTTAGGAATGAGGAGGTCTATTGTGATATGAATAATGTATGCGTATGTGTGAAAAACTGCAATATACAATCGTTTGCGCCCTTGGAAAATACGATAACCCCGTTTTTTTTTTTTTCAAATTTCACACAGACCCTTAGGACCATGCACTCTCAGAAAAAAAGGTACAGTTCTGTCGCTGGGGCGGTACCCTAAGTTACAAAAGTGAAAAGGTACATCTTTGTACCTTACCTACCTCTAAACAGTACATATTAGTACCTTAAAAGTACATGTTGGTACCTTAAAGGTACATATTGATACCTTAAAGGTACACAATAGTACTTTAAAAGTACATATTTGTACCTTTTCACTTTGTACCTTAGGGTACCGCCCCAGCGACGGAACTGTACCTTTCTTTCTGACAGTGTGAGTCAAACAGGCTTACCAAATTTCGTTCCGATGGACCTCCGTTAACCTTTTCTAATAGGTGCTCAAACTTCATCGGCCAATGGCGACCATATTTTGTCCGATACTCAAATGTCCTTATAAATGTTTGTGGCACTTTGGACCAAGACCGTGCGTACCAATGCCGATAGGACGATAGTTGCATAGTTATGGCAATTTTTGTTTTTTTCCTTTTATAGGGCCACTAAGTGACCAATCTCTGTGATTTTTTTCAAGTGACCTCAGATTCAGCTCTTACATTGTGAGTTTGGCGAAGATATCTCATTCTGACAGCCGTTTTAGTAAAGGCAGCCCTGCCTCTTTCAAACATTTTGGCGTCTCTTTGTGATGGAGAGTCGAAAGTTCAACTTTTTTTTGGATAATTATTTATATTCACTGTCCAGAGAATCTTCCTGCACTGGTTTGGTTCCGATCGGGGAAAAAAACGAAGGACTAGTTCGCAAAAGTAGGTTTTTCAAAAAAACGCGAAATACCAGAATATTTCGCACAGGGTGACGGATGAACCCGTGGCATGCGTTTTGTCTGGTGTGAGCCAAGGATTCCAAGGACATAAGACACTTGAGCCTGCGATGAACGGGTTTGGAGTTGAGAGCAATTTCATACTTTTGATCGCTGTAGCGCCCCCGTCAGGCCAATTGGGGCGAGACTTGGTGACGTTGTAGACAATAGGAATACTACCATCCCTCCAAATTTCAAGTCTCTACGACTTAGGATTTGGTCTGCCCGATCAGTTTTATGTGGAGATTGCTGATCCCTGCCCACTTTAACAATTACAGTACAATAATGTTTCAGCGCTATGCGCTTAACCCCTAAATATAAATATGCACTATCACTGTATAAACAATATGAACAGTGCAAACAATATCACTGTATGAATTTGACAGATATGAGTTTCAAGTAATAACATTTAAATCCCATATTAATGCTGTTTGTCGGAGACCTGGATGCCATATATTGCATGTTAAATTAAGTTTAAGCCTTTTATCCGGTGTGGGAATTCAGAACCCAAGCTATTAAGTACATTTTATTGTGTAAATAGAGGCAGTATATGAGGATGACATCAAGTATGAAAAAAAACTAGATGTTTAGCCAACAGGCCTTGATGTTCTTTTTGTAATTTCTCAGAAGACCAGAAAAGCTCATGTCCTTAAAGTGTTTGCTTCTGACCACGTGATTTTGCTATAAACTAGAGAGTCCTTATATCACATTATTAAAATAAATAGTAGAGATTTGCTATAACTTTCATCGAATTTCCAATTAACTGGGAAGAGGTAGGCGTTGGAGTGTCATGGAAAAATAAAAAGTATTAAATTCAGTCTTTTGTAATCAGCTTTGTCCTGTTTTGGGGGTGTGGCAGGAGCTCCCTTGAGTGGGATGTAGATACAGATAATATGATTGCACCAATGTCTGTTTAATATCTCCTCGTTATGAAAATGTCAAGCATCTTGGTGTCATGAGCTGTAGAGTAAGATCCTCAGAATTAGGATATGGCCTCACATTTCCGGGCATTTTCTGAATGTATGTGTGTGTGTGTCTGTGTGTGTGTGTGTATTTGTTCAATGGGATTGCTCATATTTATAGGTTTGAGTCAAAACATGCCAACAAAACATGTATCTCAATGTCTCCACCTGTCTAGATAAAATGAAGCCTGTGGTTGTGCATGCGTAGGGGGAGGTGTGCTGAGTTTGTGTGTCTGTCACCGAACATCATGACGCACACGGGAGAGCGAGATTTGATACACAGTTAAGCATAGCGCCACTGGGAAATATCGGCTAAATATCAAAGTGAATAAATAATCAGTGTATATCCTTTACAAGAGGTTATTGCTAGAGTTTTGGAGGACTGGGACCGGATGACTGAGTAGCTTTAGCAGGACTGAAATAAATACAACGAGAGCTTTCGCACAGGTTAAAGAGATAATTTATTCGCCAAGAGGGACAGAAAAGGAATGAGGTAGGAATGAAATTAAGAGGATTAATCAAAGAAGAACATCAAGAAAACCACACTGCAATCAAAACAGACAGGTGAGACGGAAACACATATTAATGCACATTAACTAAATGAAAATGTAATTCATTCTATAGTGTTCGAGGAGTAACATTAGCATTAGCATGAGCAATAGTTAATGAGGCGTGACTCACTATATTACATGTAGAATTTCCCTATAGTTTTCACACTCCATTATTACAAAAAAATTTATTACATGCATGTAGGATGTTCCTTGCTGTTTTTTTACACTACATCATCATCAATGCATCAATGGCATCAATGGTTCTTTGAAGAACCTTGAACATTCATGGAACCTTTCAAATGCAGAAAAGGTTCTTTATGGTCGAAATTTTTAAAATGTTCTTCAAAATGGCTCTTTCAGAAACTGTTCACTGAAAGGTTCTTTGGGGAACCAAAAATGGTTCTTCTATGACATCACTGCAAAAACACCCTTTTGGAACCTTTTTTAAGAGTGCAAACTGTAACATAAAATATATTATATTTATTTATTCATTACGCAGATGCTTTTCTCCAAAACCTCTGAAATAATACTCCATTTATTCAACCTTGTTCCAAACTTGTATTACTATAGGACATTAAAAAAAGATGAATGGGGGATGAGAGGATGGTAATAGTAACTGTGAAACCTCAAAAACTTTAAAGGGATAGTTCACCCAAAAAAGATAATTCTGTCATTAATTTCTCACCCTCATGTCGTTCCAAACCCGCAAGATCTTCGTTCATCCTCAGAACACAAATTACAGGGATCTGTTAGGCAGAAATCAGTTTTATAAGGTGTTTGAACATAGTGTGTTACAATGGTAAAAATCCACTCATTCATTTTTAAATAATAAATCATAAATAAATCCCAATAAATCATAAACAGTCTCTCTGAACACACAATATCAGATTTCTCCCTACAGAAAGCTCTCGGATTTCATCAAAAATATCTTAATTTGTGTTCCGAAGGTTTTAAAGGTTTGGAACAACATAAGGGTAAGTAATTACCAACAGAATATTCTTTTTTGAGTGAAATGTCCCTTTAAGATACCACAAGCCTTTAATTCTTCTGAAGCCATTTATTGACACTACAGTGTCAGGAAGTGCAATAGCTTTAGGTACATGGACAGGTGGATTTATTGGCTTATATACCATCTCACTTATTGGTCAGTTGGGTAACTTAGGGTTTTTGTGACCCAGGAGCACCATGGGGAAAAAAAAAGTGACTCAGCTTCAAGCTAACCTAAGTGATTAAAGTATGACTCACACAGCAAGTTTCTCAGCACTAATCTCTCCCGTCATACATCCACTCATTCCCACAACACCACCTACACACTCCCAAACACATTTCCCCAATAGTATTTGGTTTGCCCAACAGTTTTAACACACAAAGTTATACCGGTTAGATCAATATAGCGAGGGCACCATGAAGGTAAACATGTAGCATTAAAGTAATTTTCCATTTAGAGAGTACATGTTGTTCCTGACTCTTAACATACAGGACATAAAGAGCCACTTATGTGCAATTATTACAGAACACATGTTGGATTTGAAGTTATCATCATGAAATAAAACAGCCCTGACATCCGTCTGGCTGTTGTTTTTTTTCCGAACAGCTGAAATGTTTTTGAAATGTGGTGCTCTTACACTGAAAATATACATCCAAAGCCTTTCAAATGAGTCAGTAGACATAAACAAAAACATTTCCAGCTTTTATAACCTGATTTTTTTGGGAAATAATTTACTGAACACTACAATCCGTGGTAAACATACTCATACCCATAAACATCCATTTATAAATGTCAACAGTCATTTATTTTAATGTGAAAATGGTGGTATCTTTTTCACTCTTCTGCCGATGTTTACAGTGAAAAGAGGCTGGGTAATTAACCTTATCAATATGGCAAGATACTGACATTATGTCATTGCCACTTCACTGCAATCTTGGAAAATCAATGGGTAGAGAGCAGCTGCACACAATGTAGCCGCATCTGATAAACCGCATATGTAATTAATGCTTCCGCTGAGTACGGCTGCGGCATTAGAGAGGGAACTCCAGGCTGAGGGAATAAACACTGATATTTCAGGGTACTAATTAGAGGCCATGATGTCTTTCAGAGGGATAAGGAGTTTATCAGGCAGTGTGCTCTACAAAAAGAAATGCATTAGACACACAACCTAAGCAATGAACTATTACGGATACATAGGCTACAAAACAGACACAGTAGAGTATGGGCTAAAGATATCATTTGATTTCTCTCTGAACCACTAGATGGCACAAAAACTCACTGCAGTACTTTTGCGCTTCACTATCCGCACAAAAACTGATACTTGACACAAGCAAATTCGATTCTGCACCGAGTTGTGCATGTTTAATGACTAACATTTAACATCTTTAAAATGTTATAGATTTATGTAACGAATAAAAATCATTAAAGGTGACCTATTATGCCCCTTTTTACAAGATGTAAAATAAGCGTCTAATGTCCCCAAAAGTGTGTATGTGAAGTTTTAGCTTAAAATACTCCACAGATCATTTTTTATAGCTTGATATTGTATGAGCCAAAATGCACCGTTTTTGTCCCTTTAAATGTAAATGAGCTGCTGCTCCCGCCGACAAAAACAAAACAGGACAATCTCACACAATGAAAATGTCCGAAGCTCTCAGTTGCACTGTTCAGCCTTATACGCCATCGTGCACTATCACAAACTTTATAAGTCTCACTTGTAATTATGAGCTCGACAAATTCAAGCGGTCAACTTCACATTTCTTTCATTTGCAATCCTATTTACGATCATTCTGGTAGCACGTATAGGCAGCATCAGTAAAAATAGGCAAAGGCAGCTTTAGCAACATTAGCCTTGCAGAGTGCCAAGAAGCTCAAAATACCCAGCAGATAATTTTTTATAGTTTGTTAAAATTGCCACTTTTAGGGTATAAGCCAAAATGAGCCGTTTTTGTGTTTGTCCCTTTAAATGCAAATGAGCTGCTGCGCCCAGACCTCTTTTCAGAAGAGGGCGGAGCTTCGAGAGTCAGCAAAAACAAAACAGGACAATCTCAGGCAATGAAAACGTCAGAAACTCTCAGAAAAGCTGTTTAGCCTAATATGTTTGAACCGGAGACGGTTTAAAAGTCAGATATCTTATTGTACTGTGCATAATAAATGCGTGTTTACAAATTACACAGACGGGGAGCACGATGCAATAAAAAAAAACAAAATAGCTGGTCTCATGGTGCCATTGCGTGCTATCACAAACTTTATAAGTCTCACTTGTGATTATGAGCTAGACAAATTCAAGCGGTCGACTTCACATTGCTTTCATATGCAATTTTTAACTACCACAGTCCTATTCATGATCATTCTGGTAGCACATAAAGGCAGCATCAGTGAAAACAGGCAAAGGCAATGGTAGCTTTAGCAACATTTGCCTTACAGAGTGCCAAGAAGCTCAAAATACCCAACAGATAATTTTTATAGCTTGTTAAAATTGCCACTTTCAGGGTATGAGCCAAAATGAGCTGTTCTTTGTGTTTGTTCCTTTGAATGCAAATAAGCTGCTGCCCTCAGCCCTCTTTTTAGAAGAGGGTGGAGCTTCAAGAGCCATCAAAAACAAAACAGGACAATCTTACGCACTAAAAATGTCAGAAACTCTCAGTAGCACTGTTCTGCCTTATGTGTTCGACCCAGAATTGGTTTAAAAGTCAGTCATCTGACTGTATTGTGCATAATAAATGCACATTTATGAATTAGACGGGGAGCACAGCGCAATAAAAATAACGACATAGCTGGTCTCATGGTGCCATCGTGTGCTATGACAAACTTTTTAAGTACCACTTGTGATTATGAGCTTGGCAAATTCACACGGTTGAATTCACATTGCTTTCATATGCAATTTTTAGTCCTATTTACGATCACTCTGGTAGCACGTACAGTATAGACAGCATTAGTGAAAACAGGCAAGGCAGCTTTAGCAACATTCGCCTTGCAGAGTGCCAAGAAGCTCAAAATACTCAACACATAACTTTTTATAGCTTGTTAAAATTGCCACTTTTAGGGTATGAGCCAAAATGAGCCGTTTTTGTGTTTGTCCCTTTAAATGCAAATGAGCTGCTGCACCCAGACCTCTTTTCAGAAGAGGGCGGAGCTTCGAGAGCCAGCTTGTGATTATGACTTTGACAAGCGTCGACTTCACATTGCTATTACCTGCCATTTTTAACTACCACATTTCTATTCATCAGTGAAAACAGACAGAGACAAGGGTAGCTTTAGCAACATTAGCCTTACAGAGTGCCAAGAAGGTCTTTCAGAAAGGCAATTTGGAAAGCAAACGTGTGATACTTACTTTGTCTGGACCTGACATTTGCGCACGAAGCGTTGGTATTGATCCCTAAACATATAGGGGACTTTACCGATTTCCTTTGAAAATGAAATTTAACCACAGTGTCCTCAGTGGCTCAGATGGAGGGAGTCTATGGAGACTCCTATGTTCGTTGGTGCATCCCAAACACACAACACTTGCCTCCTTAGCGCTGACATTGTATATCTCCAGCAGCTACAGCAAGAAAACAGTAATGGCAGACTGCTGCTTCTCACTCAGGGCTGTGTTTATGCTAATACGGCAGAGATTGTCACAAGTGGGCGTGATTTCTCCCTACGATGATGTGTACGTAGGGAGAAATCTGGAATTGCATGTTTAGAGAGACTGTCTATGATTTATTGGGATTATAAAAAAATGAATGGGTGGATTTTTACCATTATAGGCTAGTTGTTTTCACACAACTGTGTTCAAACATCTTATAAAAGTGATTTTTGCTAAATAGGTCCCCTTTATTATAACCGAACAGGCTATATTTTGAGACAAAAATCTTGAAAAGTGTCCCTGCTGTTGGGGCCAAAAGCACAATAATTAATAAATAATAGCTCCATTTGCTCCATTACTTTCCATTTGTTGATGCGACTTTTTTCGATTCAAACAGTCATTAAGTTGGGTGTCCATGTTATAAATAATCACTATATTCATAATGAAATAATTATATAACGTAATAAAATATTAGGCTATGTTTAATTGTTAGTACTGTAATATTCGTATCAGTATATCAGTAATGTCCATCAATGTTCAATTAAAAAATGCATGTTTTTTCTGCAATCATACATTATGTGAAAATCAAATTACACTACTTCATCAGCAATTTTGGGACACTATAATGGCCCAACAGGAAATATCCCTGAGGAATATGAGATCTTGGTTCCAAATAAACCAACTGTAGAGATAAACGTGTAAATATGTTCCATTAATCATTGAAACAACTTCCCGTTAGATCTAATTTCAATTAAGAAATCTATCACCTGAAGCAGAGGAATTGCTTATTTCCCCAATTCTCAATCAAAAGTCATTTTTCATAGTTTAAATTTCTGCCATGCTGCAGTGCTTGTTGTTCCCAGACATTATTATAAAGCATAAAGTATACTTCTCTAATCATCCTGTGGTCACAATTGCACACGCTAATTACACTACTGCGCATTTTTTCGCTGAGTGCAATTTTGTTCTCCGATCTGATTTTATGCTCTTCTAATTGCTTTTCATCTTCCTTATTCACTTTCTGGTCACAACTCACCTCAAACTGCAGTTTTCATTTTCAACAGACACGAAATGTTAGTGTTTTTTACTTGTTAGCATTGCTTATGATAATGTAAGTAGGGGAGTAGCCAAAGTAAAAAAGCAGGAATGATTCCCAGGCACTTAAGCTATTATAAGCCAGTATAGACGTTTATGCTTCTCTTTCAACATTTCATCAGTCTCGCTGAGCCCAGGGGCTTCTTTGAAATTGCATAACTTACTCAAGGTGACAAGTGTCACCATGTTTGCCATTAAGAAGAACGTCGTCACTTATTTCCCAAGTGGCTACTTGACATCTTTTACCGAGTTTTTTTTATGTTTGTAAAGATAAAGAGTTCTCGGTTCAGTCTGACATGTAAAAATATATATATTCATAAACTGCTGTGAGGGACTCATCTAGATATTTTACATCTTTCTTTTAAGGAAAAATGGCTGTAGAATCTGTTTTTTGACCAAAAAGAAGCCACTGAGATGAAATTAGCCACAAGCAACAACAGTGGTTTACAAAAGTCTAAAATAATATATCAGTGACCAAACTCTCATATGCAAAAAAAAAAATCATAAATGCCTTTACTATTGGTAGTAGCCCTGTCAAAAAAAATTTGATTAGTATTTTATTAGGTAAGTGTCCTTATTAAACTGAACTAGCAGAACATTGTTCATGTTATAAGTTCCCTCAAAGACTAATAAGAACTAACAAAGTGGAGGTCACGTTCTGTTTTTCTGCAAAAGCCAGTGATTTCAATGAGAATGAATCCATGCAGCTATGAAATATCACTTGAGGGTGAAGTGTTTCATCATATTAGTCTTTGACACAGATTTGCAATGGGTTCAAGTTTTTCACAAAACCAGGATAAAGCAGCTTGGTTTGAAAGTGACTTGTGTGAGTTGTGGTTCATGCGTTTCACTATTTACAAATGGACTTTTGTGTCCACAAAATTTCATCTAGTTTTCACTCATAAAAATGAGACAACATAGCTATCACATGAGAAATGTCTCTGAATATAAACACTGCTGTAATTCTGACACGAGGCCACAGACTTTTATTCACCTTATCTTTAATGTAAAATAGAATTATTTAATCATAGAATTATATTAAGAATGTGTGAATAGCCATCTGTTCTGAGATTTAATAACAACAAGCAATCATTCTGGTCTCTCTTGGAATACTCTACTTCTGTGTTTGTTTACACTGGTTTTCGAAACAGCGCCACCACTCTACCCTTTTTGTGCAAGCAGTTGCTGTGGCCACCTGATGTAATGCTCAAATCTTATTGGATGGCCCGTGTTTTCACCTCACAAAACTGAAAAGATTCGTCAGACTGGTTGGAAAAAAACAATCGCTTTTTCGGTGCACAAATGTTCGCGGCCCATATGTGGAAGCATCCATAGCAATCTTTTGTTTTATTCCAGCACGTCATCGCGTGCGATATTCGTTTCGCTTTTTCACGCTCAGTGTGGAAAGGCCTTCACCCGGATGTGCGACCATATTGGAGATACTCAGATGTAAACAATAGCATTGATTGCACGGATAATGTACTACTGAATATGTTGTTCTGCTAATTTATGCTGTCTAAACCATGGAAAAAAACGCGTGGAAGGTGCTAAATCATATGGAGAAGGACTTAGTAAACAGGAAAGTACACAATATTTCGACAAACTAAAGTTAATAGGTGGTAAAGGTACAAGCAGTATTAATTAAGATATTAGTCTAATATTTCACCTACCTGACTGGAAATGATAAGAACAAACACGAATGTTGCCAAGATTCTTGCCCGGGAAATTCTGGTTCAGTTTGGCCAACCACAAACTCCTTTTGTTACGCAGACAGTTTTTTGCACTCTTCTCCTTGATTTGTTATAACTGTGTTGTTAACCACTGTGTTCATATTTAAGATAAAACATTAAAATAAAAATAGTAAGACACGTTTGCAATATCAAGCAGCAAAACGAGTTTGTATGCTAAAAATCGCTGGAGGTGAGACCGGAAGCCTCGCACATAAAATTTAGAATTGGCCGCTATTACATTAAAAATAAGGGGGATAGAAGCACCACAAAAACGTAAGTTCAAAGACAAAATTCAAAGGGCTGGGAGCTTGTTTTTCTGACGCGTCTTGCTAATGAATCCAAAGCATCGCACATTTACATAAAATAGCTTACTTCCACACTGCAAAATAAGGTGGATCGAATAGTTCAATAAAAGCTGTCACTTACTTTGTAAACACAGTATTGCCAGTTACTTAAATGTATTGTTGCTCCGCCAACGAGTTCCAAACAAAGCCAAACCACAATCAACCGTTACGTGTTTCCATCGGAGCAACACACAGCGCGTTTCGTTCCTAAATGAATCAGTGTTCGAACGAATCGGTTCGGTTGAATGAATTAGTCAATGACTCACTCATAAGTACTTTTCGCAATTTTACTTGTAAGACAGTCACTGAAAAATGCCCGTAATTTGACTATTTTTTTAATATTTGAAGTTGAAATGTTATAATAATAGTAGTGTTATAAACTAACAATAACAATAAACTAAAAATAAACTAACAAATGTATATTTAGGCTTAATCTAAATCAGCTACTTTAGAATGAACATTGCTTAAATCAGTCTTAAAGTGTAATACTGAACTTCTAAGCAACAGAAAGAGTTCCCCAATCCTCAATAGTGGGAGTCATTAAAGATGACTTATAAACCATTGATCTTTTCATTATAATTAAATGTAATGCTGCCAGTCGTGCCTCACATTCACCGACTCATCTCGTGGTTGTTTGTTTAACTGACTCCTCTTATCCAACAGTGATATTTTGTTGTCTGTCATTAACGGTACAAAAGTCAGCATGTATTATGAAGACACTTTCAACCCTCCTCCCATGATTCACATATTTCAGTGTGAAAAGCCATTTGGGAAGATGATGTCGTATGGTCTGACACCTTTCATTATATTCGGCCAGTTGCAGGGTGTTGATTTTGATGTTGATTTTTTATTCCCAATATCCCAACTACCAAAAGCAAGTCAAGGCATATAGGCTATTGAAGTGACAAATTAGCAGCGTGTTTACTTGCCCAGGGCAGGTGATGCTGTGTATTGATTGAAGTGAAAAGTGTTTCCGCTTGAATTTTTTATGCCACTTTTTCAACTCCACTGACATGGTGTTCGTGTGAACATGACATTTAAAATCCAGCTCCAGCCGACATTCTTGTAAACAGACAAAGGAGAACCAAAATCTCCACTGGACTTTACCAAAATATAAACTGCATTGACTTGAGGGAGCACCCTGAAGTTTAAAGATTCAGGCCGTACATGGGATAACTGCAAATTTGTTCTTTTTTTCATTAGTTGTCTTTGTGCATTTTTTTTTCAAAAGAAGAGATGGCTTTGTAATACAATCCTTTTCAGTGGTAATAACATTATCTAACTGGCCACATTCACAGTACAGCCTCATTACATCCTTATGTTGACTAAATGACTCTTCATTTTCCTACGCAAATGACCTGGATATTAGCCTATATTCAATTGTATCCATGTGCATAATAAGATAAATGTTTTCATGAAATCTAATAAACAGCTATTAACTTTACATGATCTAACTACAAATGTGGACATAGTGGACTACAATGTATAAAATGAAGCTTTTATAAAGCAAAATGAAGATGGAAGGAAGACATTAGTCGGTTATTAAGGTAAAAAAAAAAAAAAAAAAGATGCTGCATAAACACCCAGGTAAACGCCAAAATATACAATATGCAATATTTACATAACCTATCCAAAGTGGCTAAAATTTATGAGCGTAAATGTGATTCATTTGCAACAGTAGCTGCTAAATGGCGCCTCTTAGTGGTTGAAGAAAGATACATCATGTTCGCAAACAAATGGCTATTTTATGTTATCTTATTATGAGGAGATCATCAGAGGATAGTACTATCCACCTTATTCTCCAACGCAGAAGTAAGCCTATGGGTGAGACTTCCGGTTCACAAGCCCCTGGGAAATAACGAAAAGAAAACTTGCCATACATGGTAAAACTGTTTGCACTACAAAGTTTGTTCATAGATAAGATACTACATTAAAAATAATATGGTAAGACCAATTTGCAATATCAAGCAGCAAAACGAGCTGTTTTGCAAAGCTAAAAATAGCTGGAGGCAGATGAGACCGGAAGCCTGACCCATAACATTTACAAATGGCCACGCCAGCTCTTACGTCAAAAATAAAGTGGATTACTAGAAATCAGCTTTTAACACTGTTGATTTAGTTTAAGATGAAGCTCAGTTCTCGCAAAACGCGGCACTGAACAATAGAAAGCTGCTTAAATTGAGAGTTGTGTGTTTGATTTCTATGTAAGCTGTGCATGCTGTGTAAAACTGAATTATTTTTATTAACAAATAGATATATCTACCATTTTAGCCCTGCTAAATAAACGAAACAAGCTGCATATGTGACGTAAGTACAATCCAGTTCATGTAGTACCCATTATGACCACAAGAGAGCAGCATCCGCTTTATAGAAAACAAGATGCTTTGAGACAACCGCTGGTGTTTAGAGTCTATTTAAGCAGAGTCTACTTAAATTTATATGGTGCTATGTACAACAAAAGTGAGATTTTCTCATTATATGCTTTTTCAAACCCATATCCTCCATTTTATTCGAGAAGTGACCAGTGGCCGGCAGTCATGCTCCGAAACGTAAAAAAGCAGGCACATTTTCCATGGAAAAAATAACAACATAAATTCTGAATGTCATGAGGGTGAGTAAACGATGACTGAATTTTTATTTTTAAATGAACTTTTTAAGATATTTAGATCTCTAGTGGGAATGACCAATATGTAATTTTGTCTTTTTAAATAAGTTAAGTGAGCATCTGCTTAGGTAATTTTTTGTAAAAATAAACACAAATGCATTCCAGTGGAAGGTGTGGAAGTCCAGATTCTGCACGTGGGCATTGGGAGGAAATGGGCTTTCCTTAATGGAAAGACAGAGTGTTTGCTTGCTGCAGGGTTTATGCAGGAGTTTAATGTAATGTAAAAGCGTTAATTCTATTATAATTCAGCCTCCATTTTCATTTTGGCACGTTTTATGTTATGTACACATTACATTTATTCAAAATAAATCCAGCAATTAAGCATATGGGCCTGATTCTAATGAAAACAACCATATGCTGGGTGTAACCGAATCCTGCCATACTTATGGTTGAATGTGGCAGTCCAGGCGGAGACACTGATACATACGGCTAGAGAAGGCAGAATTCTGAATGAATTTTTCTGGAGTTGATGTCCAGTGAGGGGGGCTGGGACAGGGTGACAGCTGCAGGGAGATGGTAAGTGTGCTTCCCCACCGGCCCATAGCCATCTCTCCAGATGGCCTGCATTTTCATAAGGCTCCGAGCTTCACTAGCATAATGGTTTCCTAATATGTAAAGGGGGTTTTAAATTTGAGGTGATTTGCTCATTTGCGCAAGAAACATTTTTCATAATTATTAATGTTGAAAAGAGCAGTGTTGCTTAATAGTTCTGTGCAAACGGAGTTTAATTTTTTTCACGATTCACTGATTAAAAGAAAGTTTAAAACAGCATTTATTTTTAAAAATAAAAATCTATGTATATTGTATTTAGAAACTCATAAGTGAAACAATACACACTAATAGTCAAAAGTTTTTTAAAGTTTTTTAAAGAAGTCTCTTTTGCTCACCAAGCATGCATTTATTTGATCCAAAGTACAGCAAAAACAGTTACATTTTGAAATATTTTTACAATTTAAAATAACTGTTATCTATATGAACATATTTTAAAATGTAATTTAGTCCTGAGATTTCAAAGCTGGATTTTTAACATCATTACTCCAGTCACATGATCCTTTAGAAATCATTCTAATATTCTGATTTGCTGCTCAAAAAACTTTTTTATTATTATTATTATTATCATCATGTTGAAAACAGCTGAGTAGAATTTTTTCAGGTTTCGTCAATGAATAGAAAGTTCAGAAGACCTGCATTTATCTTATAAATTAAACTTATAAATGTCTTTATCATGACTTTTGATCAGTGTAAATCATCATTGCTAAATAAAATAAAAAAAATTATACTGATTCCAAGCTTTTGAATAGTATAGTGTATAATTTTACAAAAGCTTTTTAATTCAGATAAATGCTTATCTTTGGATTTTTCTATTCATCAAAGAATCCTGAAAAAATGTACTCAGCTGTTTTAAATTTTGATAATAATGATAATAAAAAATGTTTCTTGAACAGCAAATCAGCATATTAGAGTGATTTCTGAGGACTGGCATAATGATGCTGAAAATTTAGCTTTGATCACAGGAATAAAATTACATTTTAAAATATATTCAAGTAGAAAACAGATATTTTAAATAGTAAAAATATTTCACAATATTACTGCTTTTGGTCTATTTCGAATCAAATAAATCCAGGCTTGAGCAGAAGAGACTTCTTTAAAACAAAAAAAAAAAACTTTTGACTGGTGGTGTACATAGGCAGCAACTTAAGAAAATATCACGCCATATGGGAGTTTCACAATAAATACATTTATTTATTGTGAAACTCCCATATGGCGTGATATTTTCTTGAGATTTGGCATTAGCATGTTGCTAAGCTAACAACATAATATCATATACTAAATACACAGCAACTTAATTCATAACATATTTAAACTTATGCTGACTTAATATAGGGCAGCCCAGGTTTTGGAGCTGAGCCACAGTGCTTAAACTGCATATGTGAGCATTTCAGGTCATGGACCGCCTGGAAACATCAACTTCCCAGGAAAGACCATGGCTGGGTAATCGGCAGCTGGTGAACAGAGCAGTGGCTTTGTTATGCGCCTCTCTTCCCATTGATCGCTCTGTCTTGTGGAGATTCACATTAGAGCCATCAGCAATCAGCCCCACCTCAATCATGGAAAGGGCCCTGGGCTGAAAACCATTAAATGGTCTGCTGGGTTGTAATCGTAAAATCATGCTGTGAAGCCCCCGGCCCTTCATATAAAGAACCATTGACAAAAGCATGCAGGGCAGCATATTAAATCCTGCAGAAACTCTTTGTTACTGTCATTTGGGTCTACATCATGGTTACTCAAAGATATGTAATACAAAAGTGGAATCTTAAAGTGATAGTTCACCCAAAAATTAAAATTCTGCCATTAATTACTCACCCTCATGTCGTTCCAAACCCGTGAGACCTTCATTCATCTTCAGAACACAAATTAGGTTATTTTTGATGAAATCCGAAGGCTTTCTGACCCTGCATAGACGGCAACGCAACTGACACGTTCAAAGCCCAGAAAGGTAGCAACGACATCGATTAAATAGTCCATGGTTAATGCGATTTTTACAGCCTAGTTGAGTCTAATAAACATGCAAGGGATCGTAAATAGGAAGAGTGTTATTCAAGACATGTGAGAAGTGAGTTCACTATCCTCAGCTCATCGTGAGAACTGACAGGATGCAGATCACCGTTAAAACACACACACACACACACACACACACTCATCAAGGGTGCTTGAGTGATAACACAGTCCGGCAGAGGTGGAAAGGTCTCTCTGCATCTCCCACCACCCCTTATCAGTGACCTCTCACACAAACTATTGCAAAAGACTAAAACGTTCCCAAACACTAAGTGCATGGTGCAGGGAGAAATATAACGTGGAACGGTATGTTAAGTATGTGTCCATGCTCTTTCCAAAATACAAGGTGTGGTCGAAACATGTGAAATGCCACGTTCAGTGAGTTGTCCAGTTTGGACTTTAGTTGCTGTGGACATTGGCAAAACAAACAGGAATCCAGAATGGAAAACTGTAAATCAGATTACAAGCAGGTCTTTGCTAAAGCCACACCAACTGCATGTTTGCAAAGACAAAAGGCATTTTAAGAGATTGGGTGTTTTTAATCACGTTAATTACTTAAGGATTTTTCAAACATCTGATTTCACCGACCACCAAAAGTCCTTGCTAGAGAAGCTTTTACAGTTGACGTCAAAAGTTTACACAAACCTTGCAGAATCTGCAAAATGTTAATTATTTTACCAAAATAAGAGGGATCATACAAAATGCATGTTATTTATTATTTAGTACTGATCTGAATAAGATATTTCACATAAAAGACATTTACATATAGTCCACAGGTGAAAATAATTGTTGTATTTATAAAAATGACCCTGTTTAAAAGTTTACATACACTTGATTCTTAATACTGTGTTGTTACCTGAATGATCCACAGCTTTGTTTTTTTTTGTTTGTTTGTTGTTTGTTTGTTTTTTTAGTGATAGTTGTTCATGAGTCCCTTGTTTGTCCTGAACAGTTAAACTGCCTGCTGTTCTTCAGAAAAATCCTTCAGGTCTCACAAATTCTTTGGTTTTTAGGATTTCTGTGTATTTGATCCCTTTCCAACAATGACTGTATGATTTTGAGATCCATCTTTTCACACTGAGGACAACTGAGGGACTCATATGCAACTATTACAGAAGGTTCGAACACTCACTGATGCTTCAGAAGGAAACACGATGCATTAAGAGCCAGGGGGTGAAAACTTTTAGAATTTGAAGATCAGGGTAAATTTAACTTATTTTGTCTTCTGGGAAACATGGTAGTATCTTCTGAAGGGCAGTACTAAATAAAAATGTGATATTTCGGCAAAATAAGAAAAATGTACACATCTTTATTCTATTCAAAAGTTTTCACCCCCTAACTTTTAATGTTTGATTCCTCTTATTTTGGTAAAATAATTAACATTTTGCAGATTCTGCAAGGTGTATGTAAACCTTTAACCTCAACTGTATACTGTGTGGGGGGAAAAAACATATTAAGTGCATTATTATAAAGACAACATGTGTATATTCCAGAACATATGTACGCTACATTGCAAGGAGGAAGAGATATAATGTTTTCCACAAAACATAATTAATTTCTCATATAATGTCTCATATCTTAACAGTAATAAGTTTGAAGTTTAAAAATGCTGTTATTTACACATTTACAGTATTTCTGCAGGATTTTCATGATTTTATGTCATGCATTGATAATAAAATCCACTAAATGAATCTAGAAAAAGTGCAAGCCTAGTGAATCTCCAACTGATTTTATCCAGCTGAGCTTATCTTTTGTATTGGGCAATGTACAACAAATTAAACAGTAAGTGCTCTTTTCTGTTGATTCTACAAATCAGTTAGATTTTCCTGGCTATACACCAATTTATAGTTACTAGAGTGAAAAAAAAGCCTTTCTTTAATTCTTAGAACATCAGTACATTTCAAGCTGATGTTTTAAGACTAAATGTACTAAAGGTTAGATGGGTGAGATGGGGTTAGATAAGATAGCAAAGAAACTAAAAACTGGGGGCAGCAAGTCCATTTCCAAAAACATGTATGTTGTCCATTGCGTGTGAGGCTGTATTTGACTCATGCTGCTCCCCAGAGGCCCTGTGACATAACGAAGAGCAGCTCTTTAATTAACACATTTTAACAAGGACACAGTGGCAACAGATAGTGTGGAGAAAGCCGTGAACAATAAAGTCTGTCTCCGTTAACTCAACAACAGTCTCCATCTCCTAGGCTATAAACTATGTCCTTTTTTTTCTTATGTGACAGAAATAGGCTTCCATATGTGATCACATAATACTAACTTTAGCTTTACTTCATGTTTCATCAGAGTATTGCATTTTTGTACACCATACAAGCAATACTAAAAATATTAAACAGACATTTTTGACTGTTCTTTTAATTTATGACAAACAATAATCTTTAAAGAAGAGAAATTATTGAAATTATCTTAAAAAATGTAACAATTATTCTTGTAGCTTCATGACATTACGATTGAACCACTGATGTCACATGGACTATGGATTTAGAATGGATTTAGAAACTCTCAGATTTCATCAGAAATATCTTAATTTGCTTTCTGAGAATGAACGAAGGTCTTACAGGTTTGGAACGACATGAGGGTGAGTAATTAATGACAGAATGTTCATTTTTGGGTGAACTATCCCTTTAAGGCTTCTGCTACACATGTGAGTGGACACTGAGTTTGTGAACTTAGTTCACAGGACACTCACTTTGGAATATATCCAAGTCCAATCCATTATCTTGTTGTTTCTGGCAAAGAGAAGAATAACTCCTTAATACAGTACTGTGTATCTCCCTCAGCTACTTTTCAGTTCTCCTCAAAATATGCAACTGTAAACGATGAGATGTGCAAAGACGATTCTTTTATGTTTTGTACGTATATATGCGACACTTTTCTTGGTTGACCGCGTTTCTGATTCACGATCTGCTGTGTGCAAACACCTGTCCGCAGTGCTTTGAAATAATGCCTTTGGTTCTGCAGTGTGATCCTGTGCTTTGATCTATCAGACAGGTGTTCTGCTACACAGATGTGTCTACTAAAATAGCTTCACTGACAGAAGCATAACTAGTCACAGAAACATGCCTTAGTGTTTCAAGACCATTTATATTTAGGATATGCTTTATATTTAGATGACAGCAATCGCAATAATCCACAAGTAATCCACATGGCTCCAGTTCATTAAATAACATCTTGTGAAGTGAAAAACTGCATTTTTGTAAGACACAAATATATCGCTAAGCCGTTTTGAACTTATACTGTTGCTTCTGGCCAAAATACTGCTCCATAATTCATAATAATGCTTCCTTTAGTGATAAAGTCCATCCTGTGTTGTCATCTCACATCAAAATCCACCAACATGTGGACTTGTATTTGAGCCAGAAGTACATGTTTGAAGTAAAAAAACCAAACAAACTTCTTAATTATGTATTTATGTATGTACAAAATGTTAATTGATGGTCTGGAGTCATGTTGATTACTTGTGATGTTTTTAGCAGCTGTTTGGACTCTCATTCGGCACCCATTCACTGCAGAGGATTCATTGGTGAACAAATGATGTAATGCTAAATTTCTCCAAACATGTTCTGACGAAGAAACAAACTCATTTACGTCTTGGATGGCCTGTAGATGGGTAAATTGTCATTTTTGAGTGCACTATTACTTTATGTAAAACAAACAATGAGCTAATAGTGCTGTCTGAACAGCGAATACATTATAATTGCCTCATAGAAAAGGTAATAGGCTATTACTAAAGTTATCATAATTTAATAAACCTGAACATACAAATCCCATCTGGTGTTTGTGAGTCATTTCCCAGGCCCCACACTGTGGTAAAAGTTCTGGTTTTGTGTTTTGTCAAAGATTTGACCAATAAACCTAACAAGAGTGTCATGCCACCTAGAGTCCAGCCATAAATCATCCAATGTAAGATGTTAAACTGTCACTGCTAATACATTTTGATTTATTACAACAACTTTTAGACCTCTTAACCTCGCTCTTCTGGGATTTGACAAACAGACTTTTGAGACCCAGTGTGACTGCGTTTGGTGCTGTTGGGGAAACACTTAACTGTTGGAACAACCTCGGAGGGGTTCTGGTCCGTTTAAAGGCAGGTAGGTCTTTTCCTTCGCTCTATATTAAATTCCACTAAAAGAGGTAAACACAGCTGCTCAGCGGTCTAAGCTGTCAAGTGGATGGCAAGACAAGATACTCATCCACTTTAAACGTGGATCAACTTTATTCCTCGAGCGACTCACAAGTATGTGTGTGCCCTAAATAGAGCCGTGCCCAAATAATCATCAATTAAGTCTCATTCTTTCTTCAGTTCCCCTAATCCACTGGTAATACGAGGTCGAAAGTCAACTCATATCGATTTGTAGCAGTGCACAGCGGAAGACAGCATGCCTTTGCACAACATGCACTCAACCAGGCACAAACACAGCCAGCTGTTTAGTAGGGATGAATGGATCGTTCTTGAAGTATAGATACTTTGGATACTATCCACCTTTTTCTTTAACGCGGAAGTAAGCCTTTGGGTGAGACGGAGCATTATCTGCTATAGGGAAATAACGAGAAGAATAACAACATGCAGTAAATGGCTAAAACTACAATCCAGTGTGTTCATATTTTAGATAATACATTAAAATAATATAGTAAAACACTATAATTTGCAACATCAAGCAGCAAAATGAGCTGTTTTGTACAACTAAAAATAGCGGATGAGCCTGGAAGCCACACCCATAAAATGTACAAATGGCCACGCCCACTCTTATGAAAAAAAGGTGACTAGTCTATGTATATTCATATATTTTAAATATAATGTAAAAGTACTATAATTACTTTAGTCTTATTTATCTTATTTATAATCAGTCTTAAATTTTAATTTATTATTACAGTAGTATTGTACAAACTATTTAACTGTTAACTATTTAACTATATCAAACTATTCACTAAAATTTTACAAAAATATAGTAACTGTTCATTTGAATAAAATGTACCTGTCAAACAATCATCAAATAAACCCATTATCATAAATGTCACATTTATGCTTTTATGGCTTTATTTATTGTTATTATTTTTTAAAATAATTGTACTATTGAGAGCGATGAGAATTTCTGCGCATGTGCTAATGAGCTGAATTCCTGTTGACAGCTGATATTATTCAACAGTTCTTTCTGGTCCTAGAATCTGATTGGCTGAGAGGAGTGCGGTATTCTAGTGATAACGGCGCTCCAACCGTTTCACTGTTTGTATCGATCTGCTTGCGGTATTTCTTGCAGGGAGTGTCATGGCGGACACCCAAATCCACTACAGTGTCACAGAATGTACTTTTAAGAGTTTTTAAATGAGAATGTACTTGTTTGGACTTCAGATATGCGTGTTGTTAATCAAGATAACGTCTATGAAAAATTTGTTTCCGCTTTTACTTTTGGCTGAGAGCAAAATCTCATCAGGTTATATTTTATGTAAATTTAGTTCTGTATATCAGAGCTCCACCTTTGTACTTTTGACTGAATTGCCTAGCAACTTGTATGATGGCTGTTGTTGTTGTTTATTTTATTATTCAATTAATTAAATTTTATTTAAATAATAGTAGTATTTAATTTTAGTATTTAGTATTGTGAAACATTAAATGTGTGTATGTGTGAGTGATGATGATTTTAGTTACATTGTTCCACTATTCAATGATGACAATAGACTGTTTTTATGAGTGAGTCAGCAGTAAAGACTTTTATGTTGAAAGAGACTGAAATGTGGTTGTAAACAAGGAAGTTATTTTTACTTAAGTTATTTTTAAAACAACACATTGTAAGACGCAGCCAGCAAATGCACTGAGCAGCGCTGTTATCGGAAATCACCCTTGATGAAAGGATAGTACAACAAAGATATCGCTTTCCTCAGCAGACGTTCAAACTAATGTTTTATTGTGAACATGGGACTGAGCTGAAGAATAAATGCTGTATCGGATGCAGGTAATCACATTTGCTCTGTCTATCTCGACCAGCGCTGGGGGTAATGCATTACAAGTAACGCAAGTTACGTAATAATATTATTTTTTTCAAGTAACTAGTAAAGTAACACATTACTTTTGAATTTCTAAGAAAATATCTGAGTTACTTTTTCAAATAAGTAACGGCAGTTACTTTTTTTCCCCATTTATTGATTGACAAGTCTCCTGTCGGGAAATTGGGAGTAAACATGATGTTACTCTAGACTAAATGTGAACATGCATTAATTCATCTCACTCACAAAAACAGATTCAAAAATGAATAAAAACAGTGAAATGCAAACTCAGAATATGACGCAACCCTGCAATAATTAAATATGTTAAATAAAACAAATATCCTTTATGTATTTCATCCCATTTTATTAACCAGTGTCTTTGCTGCTGACCTTCGATAATGCAATTGAACCATACTAATAAGCAAAAATTACTTTAGATAAACTAACATTTGTGCTTTTTTTATAGCTGAAGAGTGATCTCCTGCATAAATTTACTTTTCTTTTAGCCTGAGGTGAATTCATTTCACTTTTGGTGTAAAAAGGCTTTTACATTAGAATTGTTTTATATTAAAAACAAAGACGCAAGCCCTGCCCAGATTTAAAAAGTAACATGAAAGTAACGTAACACATTACTTTCCATAAAAAGTAACTAAGTAACATAATTAGTTACTTTTTCAGGGAGTAACGCAAAATTGTAATGCATTACTTTTAAAAATAACTTTCCCCAACACTGATCTCGATTACATAATACAGTAAGCTCTCAATACAGTAACACAGTACATTTTTATTGAAGCAACTCAACTCAGCTGTTAAACTGCCAAACTGAGATTGGAACCTGTGGCGGAAGGAAGTAGTTTGCACGAAAGAATACAACACTTCATTGTTATTTCTTATGTATTTACACACTAGTGCCATCAAACTGTTGTATAAATAGAATTTTACACTCATAGAAGTGCGATATGGTTATATATTGGCACGCTTTGATTACCTATGGCCTCAGCTGTGCCGATATATAGCCATATCAAACTGCTACACATGTGATATTGCTCATATGTACACAAATTCTAAATTCTAAATATAAAAAATTGTATTATATATTATAGATTTATATATTATAATGTGAAATGGCTATAATCACTGTAGTTACCTCATCCTCATACTAAAAAAAGCAGAAAAATTAGCTGTGATGTTATTGTTTGTTTGACACGTTTGTTTGCATGCTGTCTGATAAATTCCTCATGATAATGCTAAAAGAACAACTATAAATCCTCTATGTTTTTCCTCTGACCATCTCCATATGAATTGTTTTTAATTCCCTTTTATAGTTTAACTGCTATTTAAGAGAAACAATGTCTACAAGTCATGATCTGGGATTTATAAATTAAATAAACATGACGACCTCTAACTGAATGATGCACTTCATCAACTTTCTAGCATAGCCAAAGGCCATTATACTGATAAAATCTTTTATTGAACTTTACATGATGGCTCTCCTTTAATGTTTGTATTTTAGGAAAAAGTTGAAGGCAGTCACTGTCTCCTCTGTGTCCTTCTTCTAATATGTGGAAAATCCCTGGCTCCCACGTGTCGTCTTCATGGATTTATCCTGTCCTGAATGTACAAAGGCTAGATGCGCTGAAGCTCAGGGTGCCTGTATGTCTGGGAGCCATTATCCTCCTGGCCATAAAGAACACAGAAAATGAGAAGAAACAATTCATAGTGTCACATTACTTACACGCCAGACTGTGAGTGATATGAAGCCTCAAGCATCTGCTTTGTACAATGCTTGTGACAGAGACCATCTTCTTACAGCATCCAGTGATTCACCCTGTAGCATCATGTGACTTGGACATCCCCTGTGAAACAACAGCTCCTTTCCAGCTTTAAAAAAAATAAATAAATTAAAAATCCACAACTTCATGCCTTAATTTAATATGGAGAAGGAAGAGGCAGAGCAGCAGGAAGGGAAGCCATAATAAACAAGGTAATGTTGTAGTTAAGAAACGGCCAGGGAAAAAAGCGAGGCGTAATTTAATAAGCAACGACAAAAAAAGAGCTTGTTAGCTCTTCAAGTTTACTGAGCTTTGGTCATAGTATACACTCTAGAGGATGTAACCAAATATTCAGAATATAAATGTTTAAAAATCGATCACTGAAAAACCCATATCGATTGACTGCTAATCTGAATATTTCATATGGGAAGGGGAGCATTTTAAAAAAGTGATGTAAACATTGACTGGAGCCTGCTAACAAATTATGTTGTTTAAGTATCAGGGAATGTTTATTTATTCCTAAACTGTTATTTGCCAAAGGAGTGAGTCAAGATGATGACTCAAGACCAGTGTGTTCAGCTTTCAGGACAAGACTGTCACTTTTCCATTAAGAAATATGTCATTGTTTTCCTTGTTATAGCTGTATTATTTCAAAGCTATTTTTCCATATAGAGACCTACTAAATTATTTATTTTCTTGTTTAAATTTTAGTTGATTTTTCATTGAAATGAACAACAATGAAGTCAGTTATTGTTTGTTTTTCTTTTCTTTTCTTTTCTTTCTTTTCATGTAACGTTTTATTTGTGAATTTAACATTTCTACATACAGTAACTGAGAATTTATTTATTTATTTATTATTCAGAAATATATAATAAAAAATTAAATAAAAAGGTAAGTCAGCAACATTTTTAAAATAAAATAATTAATGAAATTATTTTTTCAATCTCAGTATTTTTTCTCATGAAAGCCTTTAAGATATAATTTATTACACGTAATTTTTGAAATATAGACAAACCCAGCCACTGGGTTGTTTTGACCCAGCAGTTGGGTTAAATATTTAGCCTTCTGGGTAGTTTTATTTAACTCAAGTATTGCTTAAAAATGACCATATTTCTTGCTTAAAATGAACCCAAAATAGTTTGGAAAATAGCATTTATTAATATGTTAAATAAATGAATATTTATTAAGTTGAATAAATAAACTGCGTATTAATAAAAGTTCACCTTTTGATTATTGCTGATGCCTCTAGTAATTATGTGTCTGATTTTTAATTTACAACCTATTTTGGGTTCATTTTAAGATAGCTATAGAGTACATTTATTAATAAGCTGAATATATAATAATTAAATAATAAACATTTTTAAATTGGTTATTAATAAATGTTCACCTTTTGATTATTGCTGATGCCTCTAGAAATTATGTGTCTGGTTTTAATTTACAACCTATTCTGGGTTCATTTTAAGCCAGCCATAGTAAGTTATAAACAGTAATTCAGTTAAATAAAACTACCCAGAGAGTTGGGTTAGCCTAAACATTTAACCCAAACTTTGGGTCAAAACAATTCAGTCGCAGGGTTTGTCCACATTTCATGTAGCGCTTGGTTGTATTTAACCCAGCAATTTATAGAGTTTAGATGTTAATGACACTTCAACCAACCTTATCTGACTCGTTGTACCTGACGTTAACCTATACTACATCTCCCGTTAGTCATCACCACATCTACCTTGTGTGGTCATGCGCACTCGCTCGCTGGTCGAGTGGAAAAAAATGATGACGTCAGCTCGCTATAGGGTCTGTGCAATGCTGAAATCAAGCACATTCATGCCCAGTTCACCCAAACAAAACAAGAGGAGTTTGAATGAATGATGAGACCACGTACGAGGTAAGAACAGCCATTCATTTGACTTTCTGGACGAACGTGTGTATTGCGCATATATGCGTGTGCGTATGGAATGTGTTGTCGTGACCTGTGAAGTGTATAATCACCGCTGTCCGATCAGAGTACGGGAGGGTAATGCTGACTGATGATGGTGTGTGCGGAAACGATTTATTCAAATGTCTCAGTGTCATACAAGACACGCATGGAGCTGTTGTAAGAATCAATGGCTGATCGAATAGATCAGCCAAACTAATGCAAGACAAAGAGTTGCTCACACTTTTGCATGTGCTTTTATTTTAATTTTTGAGTGCATAGGCTTCGCGTTTTAAAACGAACAATTTGCATCTTATTTGCATGTGATGTTCTTTCCTCTTGAATAATGAAGCCGGTGCTGTTTTGTGTCATGTCACTCGCTCAGCGATAGTCCGGAGAACAGCCTGTGAGCGAGCATGTAACCGGCTTCCCGGTTACAAGGTTTCATCATCAGTTATTGCAGTGCTTCTCAACATCTTTAACTCCTAGGCCCTCAGTTGTCGAAGACAATATTCAAAACCTCTTTTTAGGTTAAGATATTTCCTCTGATACTTCTATTGTAGTGCTGACAGGGCTGTTAATTCTACAGGGTCACCTTTTCGCCCTCTAGTCTATAGACTTTTCCACAGATTTTATAGATGTATTTGTATATCACTGAAACAGAGCAATTTCTTACCTGACAAAATATTTTAGGCATATTTTTTTTTCTTTAATTCTTTATTTATATTCTATGTCATTATTTATTGTGGCATTTTTAATTAATAAAGCTGTTGTATTTTATGTAACCTATTTTATGTCATCTTGAGCCTCTTATTAGGCGTTGGATCCTTGGTTGAAATTTACTGAGTTAGGCTTTTGAACTGGAACTGAATTTTGCCTTGGATCTATCTTTTTGTTAAGAGTTTTGGAGTATGTTTTCTGGGTTTTTGCTGTTTTCTTACTGCTTTTGTGTTCCTGTACGGCCTATTCTCTCATCATTTACTCACCCTTAAAACCTTTCCAGATGTGTATGACTTTCTTCTTCAGCTTCATAACATTTTGACATAGCACTTCATGACACTCTCATGAATGTGAGTATGACATTTGACCGGAAAAATTTTATTTTTCTTACACACACCTATTGTTTCACTTCAGAAGACGGGGTCATATTGGTTATCGCTGTGAACGCTTTCTGAGGTTTTTAAAGCATCGACATTTGTGTTACTATTCACTTGGAGTATATGGACCCATAGAGATGGATTACTTTTTGAAATCTTTGTGTTCAACTCATGAAAAAAAGTGATATACAGTAGAGAGTGTTTTCACGACACGTCATCTATCAGTAATATTGGCGGCACTGAACCGAATGAAACTCGCATATTTTGCTGATTATCGCTGGTCAATTATTGTCATGTTTTGGGCTGTACTACTTGGTCAGACCTTGAAAAACATTTGGAGTACTATAGACTGCCAAAAGTTATAACAAATAAAGGAGAGAGAGTGCAAAAAAACTCTCTGAGGAACAAAAGGCATTTGTGGTTGGCCAAACTGAACCAGGATTTCCATGGCAAGAATCTTGACAACATTTGTTTGTTCTTATAATTTCCAGTCAGGTAGGTGAAATATTAGACTAATATCTTAATTAATACTGCTCGTATGTATCTTTACCACCTATTAACTTGAGTTTGTCAAAATATTGCGCCCTTTCCTACTTAAGTCCTTCTCTATGTGATTTAGCAGCTTCCACACATTTTTTTCCGTGGTTTAGATAGCATAAATTATCAAAACAACGTATTCAGTAGTACATTAACCATACAATACGTGCCGTTGTTTACATCCGAGTATCGCCAATATGGCTGCACATCTGGGTAACACCAAATCGTGATGTAAGTGCAAACCCTCTGGGACTGTAAAGGGTGAGTTAATTAAGGGATTTACTTATGGCTGTAGGATCCGGCCAATACCTTAAGGTTGATAATGCTAAAATGTGGGAATGAGGCTGCTATCTACTGTCGGTCTCTCATTCACTAATCAAGTGTTCAAATGCTGACTAGACCTAAAAGTCTTTCTTATTTATCCATCAGCATCCTGGTATCCTCAATTCTTTTGATTTCAAAAGCCCCTGTCACCTCACATTTTCATCAGTCTCGGCCAGTTCCCTATTACTAGGGCGGTATACCCTGTGGGCACTGTGGGGCATCATGAGTGATGGATTTCTGGACTTGGCTTGACTTGTATTCCCCTCGGACTGAGCATATGCGCCCTCATATGGGCTCCTGCCTTGACTCTTTATGTAAGGGATGGCGATCAACTTCAGTGACCGTTCGACATGATTTCCTTAACAAACAAAAGCCTAGTTTGCATTTTATGATGTTGTAACTGAAATAGTTGTATTATTTGGCATGTTATTGTTATAGCTTATACTTTTAAGACAGAGTGTAGTTGAACCTGCACTTTTGTTATCAGGATTTATTATACTCTATATCAGTTTTTTGCGTTTTAAAGGAGAAGTTCACTTCCAGAACAAAAATTTACAGATAATTTACTCACCCTCTTGTCATCCAAGATGTTCATGTCTTTCTTTTTTCAGTTGATAAAAAATTATGTTTCTTGAGGAAAACATTTCAGGAATTTGAACTTCCAAAATGCAGTTTAAATGCAGCTTCAAATGGCTCAAAATGTTCCCAGCCAAGGAAGAAGGGTCTTTTCTTGCGAAACGATTGGCCATTTTCTAAACAAATTGACAGTTTAGATACTTTTGAGCCTAAAATGCTCATCTTGTCTCATCTCTGGGATGTGCATGCATAGTCTGTGTAATCCGGGTCAAGGCAGTTAGGGTATGTCGAAAACTCTCATCTCGTTTTCTTCCCCAAATTCAAAATCATCCTACATTGCTGCTGAAGTACCAACCCAGTGTTTACAAAGTGAACATGCAAAGAAGATCAAATGACCTTTCCAAAAAAAAGGTAAAACAGTGGTGTAGGAAGATTTTGGAGTTAAAGAAGAAGAAAATGAGATTGGAGTTTTTCAATATACCCTAACTGTATTGATCCGGAATACACAGACTACACATGCGCATCGCAGAGATGAGACAAGACAAGCATTTGAGGTTAAAAAGTATATAAATTGTCAAAATGACTGATTGTTTCGCTAGATAAGACCCTTCTTCCTCGGCTGGGATCATTTAGAGCCATTTGAAGCTGCATTTAAACTGCATTTTGTAAATTACCTGTACATTTTTTGTTCTGGAAGTGAACTTCTTTAAGGCAGCTGCATACTCTCACAGAAAAGGAGCATTTGTCACTTTAAGGGACAGTTCATCTAAAAATGAAAAGTCATTTACCCACCCTTATGTCGTTCCAAACTTGTATGACTTTATATCTTCTGTGGAAGTTATTTTGAGAAATGTTGCAGTGTTTGTTTCTCCATGCAGGGAAGTCAATGGTTACCAAAACTGTTTGGTTGCCAGCATTCTTCAGAATGTCTTTTTTTGTCTTTTTTTTCACAGACGAAAAAAGTCACACAGGTTTGGAAACACATGAGGGTGAATAAATGATGACAGAAGTTTCATTTTTGGGTAAATTATAATGTCTCAACTCTGTAGAAAAAGCTTTTACCAACTAGTATGAGCAGATAATAATACCATTATGATTCCATTTCTTTAGTTTTTGTACTTAGACTAAAGCCTGGTTTCATCTATGTGTTTTTTTTTTTTTTGTTTTGTTTTGTTTTGTTTTTTGTCGGTTACGACAGGCACTGTGTCAGAATATGCGATTTTAACTCCTAAAATCTTGTCATTTTGTGTCATAAACAAGAAACATCTCAGACTACACATAGTCCACTATTCATCTGGATGGCATGAAGAGCATACTGTGAACTGTCAAAGAAAAGGTAAAGGTAAAATAGTGTCTATTTAACCTTTTTCCATTCTGTCGCGGTAGTCCCTAAGGGTAACATCATAAATGCAGGAATATTGCCATAGCTTCACGAACATTTCCTCCATTGTAAAATTCCTCCTAGTAAGACCAATACTATTGTCTTTCTTTTGTTTCGGCTCATTTGAAAGCATATACGAAGGCGCTTCTGTGCTCCTATTGGCCAGTGTTGACCAAAGAAACCCCCAAAAAAACATGCTAGTCTTTCTCTGGCGACGCAGCATCAGTTGTCATCCACTATGACACACTACACGCAATGAAACGGTTGAATCTTGCGTCCCGATGCCTTTTGTCATTTACAAATTCCTATGACTCCCTACATCAGATCGCACCAAAATCGGGCCAAAATCGTATAGTCTGACTCGGGCTCTAGGTGTTAATTTGTTTGTCTTTATTTCTGTGCTTTTGCAGTATGTTTAATGCTCTACTCAGAACTGTGATTATGAATAAGACTTACATTGACTGGGACTGAATGAACGCATTTCTGGTTAAATAGAGTCTAGCGATAACGCTCCCACTATTGAGCTCTCAATGAGCATTCAGTAGTTCAGTTTTTGCTGAGAATGAGTGTTTTCCATTGCTTCGCTTCATTAGTGTTTTGTCACTGACAGAGTACGCTTGTTTTAGCCGCACGGCCCAAGAGTCCAGACCGGTTTACAGGACTGTCACTCATGTGTTGTGTACCCTTAGTAACCACAAGGCTGAAAGCTTTGACTTTCTTTTTGTGCTGTGTTGCGTATGTAGGCAAGAGATCAGGCTGGGAATTGTGCATTGAGTGATAATGTTCAAGCCGTGTTCTGTTCTTATGTTTATGGAGGTATTCATGGGTGGGTGTGTGTGTGGCATGTGGCATCCATTGACTTTTGTCTGACTGTTCTATCAGCAAACCGCCTTTTTTGCAGAGCCACGTGCCCGGGTGCAGGTGAAGGGTGTGTGTGTGTGGTGGGATGTTTGGGTAATTAATTAGGCGTAGGGTTACACCAGCTGGCCAATCAGATTACTGCGGCTACTGCTGCTGCCTCCACAACTCATGTTTGTTAATGAGGAGAAAGCCGAGACGCCGCTGGGAGTCGTAATTGTTTCCGCTGGTGAAAGGGTGGTCCCGGGACAGCTGGGGTTACCCCACACCGGCACCACAGATCACACACTAGAATGCTCTGAAAAACAATGCGTTACTGAGATCAGCGTTGCAATATATTAACAGTGCCATTCAAAAGTTTTGGGTTGGTAAGATTTTTTAAATGTTTTTGAAAAAAGGTCTTTTTTTTTTTGCATTTGTTTCATTAAAAATGCTGTAAAAACCGTTAAATATTATTACAATTTATTATTAATTGTTCTGGGTTTTGACACAAATTTTACAATTTCGGCAGTGGCGATAGCCTTGTGGGCAGCGTGCCAACATACAGCGCTATTGCGCTTTGGGCGTCCCGAGTTCGAATTCCGACTTGAGGACCTTTCCCGATCCCACCCCTGTCTCTCTCCCACTTCGCTTCCTGTCAGCTCTGATCTGTTCTATCCTAATAACGACAATCAGTTCAGTTCTTAAGCTTGGAATCAATTCTTTCAATTCTTAAGCTTGGAATTCGATTTGATTTCTGATTCAGTTCAGTACAATTTAATTTGTATGCAAACACTTAAATCACACTTAATTATGTTTTTATAATAAAAAAGTACCATTTACATAATTCTATTTCTACTCCAGTATGTTTTTTAAAATATCAACATTTAAATGGTGACTATCATAAAAACTTGACGTATTTATTCAAACAAAAACATTGAAGAACAGTAATAATTATATGAATATGTTATATGATGCATATACCCTACCAGTCAAAAGATTTTTTTATGCTTTTTTTAAAGAAATCTCAGAAAACAGTCAAATTTTTACATATTTTTACTGTTTAAAATATGATGCTGAAAATTTTGCTTTGATCACAGGTATAAATTACATTCCTCTTAAATATATACATCTTAAATATATACATTAATTCGTGTGTATTTATATATATTTATATATACAAGACGTCTTTAAAAACATTAAAAACCTTGCTGTTCAAAAACTTTTGACTGGCAGTCTATTTAGCAAACTGCTCCTCTCTAGAGTTCATTTTTTTTTTTTTTTTTTTTTTTTTTTTTTTTAGCTGACTAATGAGTTTAAGATCACCAGCTATGTTTTTTTTATGAGATAAAAGTGATGTTACATGACATTGTTTACAAGCTGTTTTGACGTCTGTGCACGGTTGAAACGCTCATTGAGCAATTAGATGAGACAGGATACAGAATTTGGTAAATTGTACTCTTTCTTTTAACATATTTTGGATGTTCATTAATGTTTATTTTGCCCTAAAACTGGTATTAAAGTGGTGCCGCTTCTCTTGAGCTGAGGCGCTACAGTGATCTGTCACTCCACATTAAACAGCACCAAAACGGCATTTATTGTTTGAATACTGTAATAAAATGGACAGAATTTGAAATCTGAGATGTATTTATTGGAAGGTGAGGTGGGCTACAATGGTTCATTAACTGAAAACAGGCTAAACTAATCAATTCTTGGGATTTAAGGATCAATATCGTTTCATAAAAATGGGAATCAATTAAAATCGAGAAATTAATATTTTTTTCACCCAGCCCTATTATTTAGTCTAGACACTAAAAACAGATACTTGTGGGAAAAATGTGACACTGGACCACAAAACCAGTCACGAGTGGCACGGGTATATTTGTAGCAGTAGCCAAACTTTTTCAAAAATCAATTAAATTCAATTTAATTTTATTTGTATAGCGCTTTTCACGATACAAACTGTTGCAAAGCGGCTTTACAGAAAATCACTAGGATATTAAGTAAAGATCATGTTCCATACAGATATTTTGTAAATTTCCTACCGTAAATATATCAAAACTTAATTTTTGATTAGTAATATGCATTGCTAAAAACTTTATTTGGACAACTTTCACAATATTGCACCCTCAGATTCCATATTTTCAAATAGTTGTATCTCAGACAAATAGTGTCCTATTCTAACAAACCACATGTCAATGGAAAGATTATTTATTCAGCTTTCAGATGATAAAAAATGGACCCTTATGACTGGTTTTGTGGTCCAAGGTCACAGATGAAACCTTTTAAATTTGGCTCTTTATATCAAGCCACAGCTGACGTGCTCAACCTCAGCATTCAGTGGAAATGTATCACACACAACTTGAGTCTCTGTTGTCTTTTTACAGAATTGGATGAGGACTTTTCTAATGAGTCTTGAGAGAGATCGTAGCATGGCGATGCTCTACGAGCCTTTCGGCTCCGGCCAGACCTTGTGAGACCGGACCTCGCTCAACTTGGCCGTAACAATGGGTCTGTGTGACCGTTTGAATGTCCTATTCTCTGAGCGGTGTGGTTCACTTGGATCAGACAATGGCTTCACTTTGCATCATTTATTTCCAGAGGCCCTGCGTGTCACTAGGCCACTCCGGTTTACTGCGTTCTGGACCAACTGTGCTGCAGCTATACACCTTCAGCAGTTTTGAATCAGAGATTTGTCTGTTCTGTTGCCAGCTACGGTAAAATGGAAATGACTTGCATTTGCTTGTAATATGAGATCTTATTGTCTTTTCGCCACTCGGTCAGGTACAATCCTGTTTCGGTTTGTATCCTCAAGCTGTCCTTCATCTTGGCTCAAAGAAGATTATGTGAATAGAAGGGTTACTGTAATTACTTCTGATCTCTTCCGTGCTTCACTTTCTGTCTCCTTGTTTTTCTTTTGTGCTTGTTTGTCAATGCTTCTGCCCTAAACCCTACTTTGCACGCATTAGGGTTTTACATGCTCTTCATGGTTGGTTAGTGTAGGATTAAACCTGCCCGATAAACCTGCCTGATCTCTTACTCTATAGTTGATGCAAAGCTGTTTTCCAGGCAACCAAACTATTGTTGCAGAATTCCACTAAAACGTTTTGCACAATCGCTTTCTGTGTTCAAGCTTGGTGAATTAAAGGAGCAGTTCACTAAAATGAAAATGCTCTTATTATTTACTCACCCTCATGTCTTTCCAAACTTGTATGACTTTTTTTCTTCCACAGAACATGAAGATGATTTTGAAGAATGTTTTGAGGCCCAAAACAGCATTGAACCCAACTGACTGTCTTTGTACAGACAACAACTAATGCTGTGTTTCAAAGAAAGTCAGGTTTGGACTAATTGATGACAGAATTGCAGTTTTTGGTGAACTCTTGCTTTAAGAGTTTTTTTTTTAGCTGAGAGGTTAGCTGAGGTAAAAACAGTGGCCTCTCCTTGGAGCTATGAGGTCTTTCTCCTCTTGGAGGCCTCATGACCTTCTTTATTCCTCCAGGGTCAAGGAGCAGGTCATCCTCAGGGTGCCTTTGAATAGTTGTAGTTTTCTTAATTCATTGAGGGTTGCTGGTGCATTCCACAACTTTGCTCCCAGGATATTGAGAGCCTGGATGGTTGGTTGGTGTTTTATTAACACTTGGTAAGACAAAGAAAATGCGTCCTACTAAGTTCAGTGACGTTCTCCAAAAGAGCTCTCTTTACGTTAAAGAAATATTCCGGTTTGAGACAAGTACAAGTTCAGTTTGATTCAAGCTCAATCAGCAGCATTTGTTATAATATTGATTACCACAAAAACTGTGTAATTTTATAAAAGAAAATGTATTTAAATTTTTAATTTGTATTAACTTGTGTATTATTTGAGCTCTGCAGTTACTCTCATAATTTTTACAGTCATTTTGGGCTGTTATGCTAAAATTGTGTCAACACTCACACTGTTTACATTTTGTGGCTAGACTATTTAAACTGGTATTTTAATATTTACCGATTGGACCTAATTTATTTTAAATAAATATATTATCAACACAAGTATATAAAAATTAATTTGGTCTTGAATTTGTTTAAACAAATACAAATAAAATTCAAATGTGCAGTTTGTACATTTATAATGATTTGAATTCAAACAAATACAAAATCCATTCAAATATTAAACGTAGACATTTATACATTTATACAGACTTCAATATACCTCATTTATTATGAACGTTTTTAGTTTCTGAAATAAAATTATTTAGATATTTTTGCGTACATACCAGTAAACATTTCAGGGTGATACCATCATTGAAAAAAAATATTAAAGAATTCTCTAATTTCTATTTAATAAAAGAATATAATTGTACATTATTAAATATTGTTATTATTATTATTATTATTATGCATAAAACTGTCTGCCAGTTAGGTGTGTTATTTAAAAGAAAAAAAAAGAAAAAAAGAGAAAGGAAATAATTCCGTAGAGAGACCCACTGCAAACCATGTCAAGGTCAAAAGGTAATATCAATCATTTTAATTAATAATTTGCCATTTTTTATGATAGGGCAAGATTAATACAGGTTATAAAATGTCATGTGATGTACAAAATGTTATGATATTTGTGATTTTAATAATTTAGGATATTTGTAAAATAATAATAATAATAATAATAATAATAATAATAATAATAATAATTAAATACAAAATAAAAAATCTTGGTAATTTTTTTGTTACATTTTTGAAACTAATGATTAAGAACACACTCAAGGTGAAAGTAAAATATGTTATTACTTTTTTTCTTGATGGTTACATAAACTTTTCTTAAAAGCACACTGCTATTTAAAAGTATGGGATCAGTAAGATTTTTAATGTTTTTAAAGAAGTATCTTATGCTCATCAAAGTTCCATTTATTTGATCAAAAATACAGAAAAGTGGCATTTTATTATGAAATATTATTGCAATTTAAAATACCTGCTTTCTATTTTAATATACTTTAAAATAATTTATTTCTGTGAAGCAAAGCTGTATTTTCATCAGCCATTACTTCAGTCTTCAGTGTCACATGATCCTTCAGAAATCGTTCTAATATGCTGATTTATTATCAATGTTGGAAACGGTTGTGCTGTTGTGCTTAATATGTTTTTGGAACCTGTGATACTTTTTTCAAGATTCTTTGAATAAAAAGTTAAAAAGAACAGCATCTATTCAAAATAGTAGTCTTTTCTAACAATGTAAGGCTTTACTATCACTTTGTATCAATTTAACACATCCTTGCTGAATAAAAGTATTAATTTCTTTCAATGAAAGAAAAAAGAAAAAATGTACTGACCCCAAACTTTGAACAGTAGTGTATATTGTTACAAAAGATATTCTAGTCAGATGTTTAAATCCATTCCTTTTGGATTTATTATTGATGTTATCATATAAAGTTGAGTGGTTTGGGGAGGCGGCCCGCAGGACTTATCATTAAGTTCTGTGAAAGCTGGTGTTCGTACATGGGTGTAGTCAGGTGGTCAACACTGAAATGCCGTTTTCATATCCTTTCAATAACTCAGCAATTCTCAGAATTCTGTGGCTTCCTGGTAAAGTAAACATTTCAGTAACATTAAACCAAGTGCCTCACACCCTTAAGAAACGTGCGCTTTTTTTTAAATTGCCGCCATAAATGTTTTTCCTCGTATGGAAAACCATACATGTCGAATAGAGGACAGTGTTTTTTGTTCTTTTGTGAGCTCAGCATTTGTTTACAACAACCAGATTTGCTCGTTTGATAGTTTCCCGCTGTTTGACCTCCCTAAAGCAGTGATGCCGTAGTTTGATTTGTTGCAGGGATGTCCAGCAGTGTCTATGTTTGGGCCTGTGGTTTTAGTGGCGGTGTGCGCTCTCTCTCTACAGCGTTGATTTTGCCGTCCTCAGTGCGCTGTAATCTGAGAGTCACAATCTAACTGTGGGGAGGCATACAGACATGGTTCTTCCTCTGCCCCCACACTACAGGGGCTGGACAGATAAAACAAGGCCAACGGCCAAAACAAACTGTAGCGTCATCCTCCCTCACGACTCTTTAAGGAGGTAGAGTGTGGCTGAGGGTGCTCGGGCCCCCCTTCTAAACGTTTGAGATGTGAAGAGGCTGACAATGGGGGTAGAGGACAGGAACGTGTTTATTACACAGGTATGATTAACGCAGACAGCCTGTTGGCGACACCTGAGTTGTAAAGTTACTCGGTTAGCATTCCTTCCACAATGAGCTCCTTTGGTGAGATTCTTGTGTCAGTCAAGTGCACAGCTTCCCTTTTCTTAAAGCGGTAGTTCACGAAAAAATTAAGATTCTGTCATTTACACACCCTTATGTAAAACTTTCTTTATTCTGTAGAACACAAAATGTGATTTTTATTTTATTTTTTTAAAATATCCTAACAGCTCTTTCTTCGGATGTTATTGTGTGAAAAACTACTTTCTGCCACTTAATAAAAATAATAAATAATAATAATAAAAAATAATAAAGTTAATTGCGACTTTTAATCTCACAATTCTGACTTTTTTACTTACAATTGCACGATACAAACTTGCAATTCTGACTTTTTTCTCAGAATTTAGATATAAACTTGCAATTGCGAGTTTTAAAGTCAGAATTGCAAGATATAAACTCGTAAATCTGACTTTTTTTCTCAGAATTTAGATATAAACTTGCATTTGTGAGTTATGAAGTCAGAACTGCAAAATATAAACTCACAAATTTGACTTTTCTCAGAATTGCAAGATATAAACTCACAAATCTGACTTTTTTCTCCGAAATGCGAGATATAAACTTACAATTGTGAGTTATAAAGTCAGAATTGCAAAACATAAACTCACAAATTTGACTTTTCTCAGAATTGCAAGATATAAACTTGCAAATCTGACTTTTTTCTCCGTAATGTGAGATATAAACTTACAATTGCGAGTTATAAAGTCAGAATTGCGAGATATGAATTCTGAAATTCTTTTTTCTGCAATTGCGAGTTATTAATTCAGAATTGAGGTATAAACACGCAATTCTGAGAACATATCAGTCTTTTTTCCTCCCTCAAAATTGGACTGTATAGTCGGCGCCAATACCCTCGCAGTTAGCGCGCCGAAATACAGTGCAACAGCGCTCACGGCAACCCGAGTTTGAATCCCGGCTTGTGGTCCTTTGCCGATCCCACTCCCCTCTCTCTTCACCCAATGCTTTCCTGTCTGCTCTACACAGTCCTCTCCAAATAAAGGCATACAAAGCCAATAAATAAAATCTTAAAAAAAAAAAAAAATGAATTGGACTGTATAACTCGCAATTCCGAGTTTATATCTCACAGTTCTGAGAAAAAAAAGTCAGAATTGCGAGATATAAACTAAAAAAATTTATATATCGCAAGTCTGACTTTATAACTTGCAGTTACAAGTTTGTCTCACAATTCTGAGAAAAAAAAGTCAGAACCGTGAGATAAAAAGTCGCAATAACTTTTTAAAAATGTTTTATTCAGTGGCTGAAACGGGCTTCCGTAAAGAACAGACCAAAATCTAACTTAAATTTTGACATTTGTCAGGTCTGAATGTTGATGCACATTTCCTGAAATGATCAGATTCTGATTCACAATTGCAAAATTAAGTATAATGTCCACTATTGTAGTATTTATTTTAATGATAAGCTTTTAATTTTGTGTTGTTTTCATTTAAGCTTTTGTTCAAGTCTTAGTAATTTTTGTAATTTTTTTTTTTTTTTTTTATTTCTATTTAACTTTTTATTTTTCATAGATTTTATTTTATTTATTTTTTTTCAGTATTAATTTTTGTTCTTCAACTTTTTTTTTTTTTTTTTTTTTTTTACATTTTAAATTTGATTCTGATTCGTTTGGGTATAGTTAAAATGTCCATAACAATGTTTAAGTATAATGTCCACTATTGTAGTATTTATTTTAATTATAAGCTTTTAAATTTGTGTTGTTTTCATTTTAGCTTTTGTTCAAGTCTTAGTAATTTTTGTAATTTTTTTTTTTTATTTCTATTTAACTTTTTATTTTTCATAGATTTTATTTTATTTATTTTTTTTCAGTATTAATTTTTGTTCTTCAACTTTTTTTTTTTTTTTTTTACATTTTAGCTATAGTTGCCAAGGCATAATTTACATTTTTCTATTTTTGTTTTAATTTCCATCTAATATTTATATTTAATTTTAACTTTATTTCAATTTCAGGTGTAATTTTTTTTTTTTTTTTTTTTATGTTTTAGTTTTGATTAATAATAACAACACTAGGCAGCCATTTTGCTTACAAATGTTCTCTGAACTATTTCTGTAAGTTATACAGGTAACCTTCTAACTTTATGAAAATATTAATGGAAAAAATAACAACAAGGCCAAAATTATACAGTTCAATTGGTATTCATGTAACAGAGGAGTTTGTGAATCTTTTCAAATCATTCACAGCTTTTTAGTCCGAAAATAGGACTACACTGTTTGTGCTGTACATTTTGCGTTCAGCCCTTAAGGAAAAATCAATAGCATAACATGCTTTCTTGCCATTTATTTTGTATTTATTACATAACATACTCTTTACTTTCAGTTGAGACTGCAGACTCATGTAAAATATGAATTTTGCCATTCATGAGTCATGAATGAATAATGTTTAAGTCATATCTTTTATAATGATCGAATGAGTTGAATAATCATGTTCCCAAAAGTGTAGTGACTTAAATATCAGTCTATTAACAGACAACATTGTTATTTTTAAAAGATGTGTAGCACACAAGTTGTATATAAACCACTTTTTGATACTTTTATTGTGTTTTTTTTCCAGTTCTCATACATTTTCATCATTTTACATAATACAATTCACTTTTGTTTTGAATAGAAGTTAGTTTTGAAAAGACATGTGGGTAGGTAAACACTAACAGAATTTGCATTTTTCAGGTGAACTATTCCTCTAACGGTTGTTTTTGTGAGGTGATGTTCTTTTGTTCATTCTCTAATGACTGAATCATTGAAGAAAAAACAGCAAGGCTTCTTCAAAGACCATGTTTGCTGACACTTTCATACCATTCCCTGTGTCAGAACCACTGAAAGGGCTTCAATTAGGTCTTTTGTTCTATGGTAACTGAGTGCTTGTTAGATTCCATCATCATCCTGTCTGAGCAACACATCTTACTCCTTCATGACAGAGGCTTTCTGTTTTTAACATGATGCTGTTTATACACGTTCTTTTGTTACCTGCAGTGTCATCGCTGTTTCCATGATGTGGCTTGATTTGGAGCCAAAGAACAGCTGACGCTCCAGGTGTGCTGATAGTGGGTGGGCTAAAACAATAGTATCATTGCGGAAAAAAGAACATTAGGAGCATTTTCTTGAGTTTCTAATGTAGGTAGTAAATAAAAACCACAAAAAATAATCTGTTGGGGTAGAAGCAGAGACAATCTCTGAATCTGTGTATCAGAGAAGCTTTCAGAAGATGTGAAGAAATAAGTATTACAATTTCAAACCATATGGAGATGTTTGTGTCTTGTTGCAGTGCTAGAGATGAACTCAAAATATTTAGAGCTCCTTAAGGATGATAAAGGGACGTTTTAAAGGGAGAGGCTTACAAGGTCGATAGAGGGCTTGTAAATTGTCATTATGTCTCCTTAACTCAAAGAATGTTTTATGGTGAAGTGGAAAAGTGTTTCCAACCTTAAAGGGATTGTTCCCCCCTAAAATTAGGTCTGTGATCATTTACTCACCCTCATGTCGTTCCATGCGATTCAAGCGAACTGACCTGGATTTATTAACATTGTGGATTAGCTTTTCAGTTTTCATTTAAGTTGTAGTATAAGTTTTAGTCATTTTGTTGTTGTTTTTTTGTCATTTTTATTATTATTTTTTTATATTTTTGTTTGGGTTTAATTTATTTTCCTTTTTTTTTTCCTTATTTTAATACTTTTAACATATATTTAAATTTAAACTTTAATTTCAGTTAGTTGCTAAAGCAACATCCCTAATTTATTTTTTAAGTTACATTTTTTCACTTAATATTTATTTTATTATTTTATTTTATGTAATTTTACATAACAAACTCGCAGTTCTGAGAAATGTGTAGATCTGAATTTATTTTTTTCGTAGTTCAAGAATTCCAAGATATGAACTCGCATTTGTGAGAAAAGTCAGAATTGCAAGATACAAAGATACAAACTTGCATTTTCGAGAAAAAAGTCAGAATTGCGAGATACAAACTCGCATTTGCAAGAAATGTTCAGAATTGCGAAAAAAAAGTCAGAATTACAAGATGCAAACTCGCATTTGCAAGAAATGTTCAGAATTGCGAGAAAAAGGTCAGAATTACAAGATACAAACTCGCATTTGCAAGAAATGTTCAGAATTGCGAAAAAAAGTCAGAATTACAAGATGCAAACTCGCATTTGCAAGAAATGTTCAGAATTGCGAGAAAAAGGTCAGAATTACAAGATACAAACTCACATTTGCTAGAAATGTTCAGAATTGTGAGGAAAAAAATAAACTTGCAATTCTAAGAAACAAACTCGAAGTTCTGAGAAATATGTAGATCTGAATTTATTTCTCGTAATTCAAGAATTACAAGATACAAACTCACATTTGCTAGAAATGTTCAGAATTGCGAGCAAAAAAGTCAAAATTACAAGATACAAACTTACATTTGCAAGAAATGTTCAGAATTGTGAGGAAAAAGAGTCAGAATTGCGAGATACAGTTGTGGAGAAAAGTCTTCTCTGTCTGTCAAAATATTACTCAGGAGGCAGAGTTTCAGAACTCAAAATTAGACTTTATTGCAAGAAGACAACAAAGCCGATATGCCTGCAGAACATCTGAATTGTTCTGTGTCCAGTATACCATCTTTGTACATTTTCGGTATCAGTCACTATCGAATGAGCGTACAGATCACTTGTTGATACCTCTTCCCCAGTACTTCTCCACAGTTGTTTATGAGTTTTCATAATACTTTCTTTTATTGTAGAGAACCATCTACGAGACTGTTTTTGGAAGATATCCACTTTCTGGGTAGCCAAGGTTACAAGGCATATACATGTTAAGATTTTAATGAGCTGTCATGATTTTAATGAGTTGTATTATCTAGTTCCGCACTATCTCATCCTGTGGCATCCCATCTCCGGTACTTCCTTCTGTATGCCCTATTCATAAGCACAGTCACGTAGGCCTACACAGTCAGTCTTCAAATGTACCTGGCTCTCATATGAGATGAACTTACTTTCACAAACATGCAAAGTATCTTCAATTGTTTTATATAGGATACATAAAATATTTAATCAGTACAAACTTGCATTTGCAAGAAAAAAGTCAGAATTGCGAGAAAAAAATCCAGAATTACAAGATACAAATTAGCATTTGTGAGACAAAAGTCAGAATTGCGAGAAAGTCAGAATTTTGAGATACAAACTCGCATTTGCGAGAAAAAGTCAAATTTGCATCAGAATTGTCAGAATTGTGAGTTTATATCTCGCAATTCTAGAGAAAAAAAGTCAAAATTGCGAGAAAAAAGCCAGAATTGCAGGATACAAACTCACATTTGCAAAAACAAAGTCAGAATTTCTAGAAAGTCAGAATTTCAAGATACAAAGTCGCATTTGCGAAGAAAAAAAAAGTAAAAATTGCAAGAAAAAAGCCAGAATTACAAGATACAAACTCGTATTTGTGAGAAAAAAGTCAGAATTTTAAGATACAAACTCGCATTTACTAGAAAAAAGTCAGAATTTTAAGATACAAACTCGCATTTACTAGAAAAAAGTCAGAATTGTGAGAAAAAGACAGAATTATGAGGTACAAACTCGCATTTACAAGAAAAAAGTCAAAATTGCGAGGAAAAAGTCTGAATTACGAGATACAAACTCGCATTTATGGGAAAAAAGTCAGAATTGTGAGTTTATATCTCATAATTCTGAGAAAAAAAAGTCAAAATTGCAAGAGGAAAGTCAGAATTGCGAGGAAAAAAGCCAGAATTGCAAAATACAAATTCGCATTTGCAAGAAAACAGTCAGAATTTCGAGATACAAACCCACATTTGCGAGAAAAAAGTAAAAATTGTGAGGGGAAAAAAGTCTGAATTATGAGATACAAACTCACTTTTACAAGAAAAAAAGTCAGAACTGTGAGTTTATATCTCACAATTCAGAGAAAAAAAGTAAAAATTGCAAGAAAAAAGTCAGAATTGCGAGAAAAAGCCAGAATTACGAGATACAAACTCGCATTTACAAGAAAAAAGTCTGAATTGTGAGTTTATATCTCGCAATTCTGAGAAAAAAAGTAAAAATTGCAAGAAAAAAGCCAGAATTACAAGATGAGAAAAAAGTCAAAATTGCGAGGAAAAAGTCTGAATTACGAGATACAAACTCGCATTTATGAGAAAAAAGTCAGAATTGTGAGTTTATATCTCGTAATTCTGAGGAAAAAAAAGTCAAAATCGCAAGAAAAAAGCCAGAATTGCAAGACACAAACTCGCATTTGCGAGAAAAAGTACAAATTGTGAGGGAAAAAAAGTCTAAATTACAAGATACAAACTTACATTTAAGAAAAAAAAGTCAAAATTGAGAGTTTATATCTCCCAATTCTAGAGAAAAAAAGTCAAAACTGCAAGAACAAAGTCTGAATTTCAAGGTAAAAACTTGCATTTACAAAAAAAAAAGGTCAGAATTGTGAGTTTATATCTTGCAATTCAGAGAAAAAAAGTAAAAATTGTGAGAAAAAGCCAGAATTATGAGATACAAACTTGCATTTAAAAAAAAAAAAAGTCAGAATTGTGAGGTAAAAGTCTGAATTATGAGATACAAACTCGCATTTACAAGAAATGTTTAGATTTTTCCTTTATTTTCTTATTCAGTGGCAGAAACGGCCTTCCGTAAAAATTAGCCATTGTCACCATTGTCTTCATTAAATGGAAACTTGCACTGTGCTATAATTTTCTTTTTTTGTGTGTCACAAAGGTACAAATGTTACACTATTCAAAATACATTAGGAGGGGGAAATTATTAAATTATTGATTTTTTTTTTTTTTTTTTTTTTTTTTTTTTTTTTTTTTTCAACTGTTTCTTTTAGCCTTGTTGAATAGGATACTCTCTCAAACATTCCCGTTGTGAAGTCTGGATAGGGCAGATCTTGATATAGTGACTGCCAAAAGTATTCAGACCCTTAACTAATTCCTAAATTGAAATTTAAGTCAGAATCTGTTTACAAGCCCCCTGGTCTAAGATTACAATTGTGGTTTATAGTGTAACAATGATTTTAATAGTACTTTGGGAGGAGCTAAGTGAAAGTTAAAAATGATTCACTTTATCTTGTCTGCCATGATTACATGTTTTGTTGCCTTGAAATAAGGTTCTATCTGCATTCTGAGCACTTCTGAGATATTGAGCTTCAAAGTTTTTGCGTTTCATAGACTTCTGTAGATAGAACCAATTTTGTTTTCTAAAAAGTGGCCCAAAATGTACACAGCTTACAAAGAGACATCACCTAATGTAAACAGGTTTTCACAGAATATAAATATGTGAATAAAAAATGTCAGATAGAACCTTATAATTCTAAGGTGACGGTTTGTTGCATAGCCATCCCAGGTTTGACATGTGGATGTGCTTTATGAAATGTGTTGTGGTAAGTGCAGCGTTTACCTCACCTTCACTGAAGGTCTCCAGGTTCAGGTGTATGCCGAAGTTCTGTGTCTTTTTTCTAACTTCTAATGCAGATGCAGAACTGGGTTGCTTCTGACCCAGAATCTGAGCTGGTGGAACTCATTGCTGACGTCCCCTGGAGTGTCAGCGCCGGCTGTTCTAGTTCTTCAAAATAAGGCCATTTTCTGAGGTTTCACTCCAAGCATCTGCAACACAAGTTGTTGAGAATTAGGACTTTGAAGGACAAGGTGCTTGGCGTGCTAGTCCATTAAAAAGAGTCCAGCGTGTTTGCATGTTTTCCAAAGGCCTGTTTAATGTTTTTGTCAAATCCTGCTTTTGTTTAATCCACTTCCTTCCACAATGTGGTTCAGTTCTTTTCTAATTAAATGAACATAAGTGAAATCTTGTGATCCACTTGTGTGTTTAGGACTTTGGGGAGCAACTTCTTGCTTTCTGCCCAATGACAAGTGCTGACCTATTTTCCTCAGTCTCCAAACAGCACTGCACTCAGCAGAAATTAAGAGGAAAGGCATTGCTAACACTGTGTCCAGATGCGATGGACTACATCGATAACACAGTGAAATGCAGATTAGAGTTTTGGCTTTAACCAGTTTGGGTTTAATTCTGACAATTAAACTCGCAATTCGGAGAAATAAACTCGCAATTCTAAGAATTAAACTCAATTCTGAGAAATGAAGTTGTAATTCTGAGAAATAAACTCGTAATTCTAAGAATTAAATTTGCAATTCTGAGGAAAAAATTGCAATTCTGACAATTAAACTCGCAATTCTAAGAATTAAATTTGCAATTCTGACAATTAAACTCGCAATTCGGAGAAATAAACTCGCAATTCTAAGAATTAAACTCAATTCTGAGAAATAAAGTTGCAATTCTGAGAAATAAACTCACAATTGTGAGAAAAAGTTGCAATTCTGAGAACTGAACTCGCAGTTCTGAGAAATAAACACGCAATTCTAAAAATTAAGCTCAATTCTAAGAATTAAACTCGTAATTCTGAGAAATAAAGTTGCAATTCTAAAAATTAAACTGAATTCTAAGAATTAAACTCGCAATTCTGAGAAATAGTTGCAATTCTGAGAAATAAACTCACAGTTCTAATAATTTGCAATTCTGAGGAATAAACTCGCAATTCTACGAATTAAACTCGCAGTTCTGAGAAATAAACTCGCAATTCTAAGAATTAAACTTGCAATTCTGAGAAACAAACTCGCAATTCTAAGAATTAAACTCACAATTTTAAGAATTAAACTCGCAGTTCTGAGAAATAAACTCGTAATTCTAAGAATTAAACTCGCAATTCTGAGAAAAAGTTGCAATTCTGAGAATTAAACTCACAATTGTGAGAAAAAGTTGCAATTCTGAGAATTGAACTTGCAGTTCTGAGAAATAAACACGCAATTCTAAGAATTAAACTCAATTCTGAGAAATAAACTCGTAATTCTAAGAATTAAATTTGCAATTCTGAGAATTAAACTTGCAATTCTGAGAAATAAAGTCGCAATTCTAAAAATTAAGCTCAATTCTAAGAATTAAACTCGTAATTCTGAGAAATAAAGTTGCAATTCTAAAAATTAAACTGAATTCTAAGAATTAAACTCGCAATTCTGAGAAATAGTTGCAATTCTGAGAAATAAACTCGCAGTTCTAATAATTAAATTTGCAATTCTGAGGAATAAACTCGCAATTCTACAAATTAAACTCGCAGTTCTGAGAAATAAACTCGCAATTCTAATAAACTTGCAATTCTGAGAAATAAACTCACAATTCTAAGAGTTAAACTCGCAATTCTAAGAATTAAACTCACAATTCTAAGAATTAAACTCGCAGTTCTGAGAAATAAAGTTGCAATTCTAAAAATTAAACTGAATTCTAAATTAAACTCGCAATTCTGAGAAATAAACTCGTAATTCTAAGAATTAAACTCGCAATTCTGAGAAAAAGTTGCAATTCTGAGAATTAAACTCGCCATTCTAAGAATCAAACTCGCAATTGCAATTCTGAGAAATAAACTCGCAATTCTAAGCATTAAACTCGCAGTTCTGAGAAATAAAGTTGCAATTCTAAAAATTAAACTGAATTCTAAGAATTAAACTCGCAATTCTGGGAAATAAACTTGCAATTCGGAGAAATAAACTCGCAATTCTAAGAATTAAACTCACAATTCCGAGAAATAAAGTTGTAATTCTGAGAAATAAACTTGCACTTTTGAGAAATAAAGTCGTAATTCTGAGAAATAAAGTTGCATTTCTAAGAATTAGAATTCATTTCAAGAATTACAATAAAATAAAATAAAATAAAAACCATGAAATGAAATGTATAACAAAATATATATATAAATATGTATTTTATTTTAACTTGTTTAAGTTGTTTTGTCGCATAAAGAAAATGATTTTTTTGGGCTAACTCTTCCTGACAGGGTTTTCCAGAAGCTCACGCAGCACTTGGTTTTGTGTCTAGCTGGGCTGTTACTAATACTTTGTGCTTAATGAACAGGGAGGAGATGGTTGAAACCTGTACAAACAGTACTGCCTCTAATTAAGTGAAACCATATTCAGAATGTGCAATGTTGCATTTATTAAGTTAAAGTAAGTTTTCAGTGCTTCACTTTTGCTGGCCCCACTATGTTGGTTTGACTAAAACTCTTCTAAAGACCTTGGCCTGTGTACTTGGCTTTGTGCGGCAGGCCTGGTCTGGTTCAGGGTGAGCAGGCAGGGATTATGTGTGTTACAGCATGACCTGCTTTGCTTCGTGTTATAAGGCGCATACCTATAAGACAACAAAATGTCCTGTTTCTTGCAAACAGACAAACAGGTCATCTTGTTCAGGCATGTTTAAATGGCAAAGGAAGATTCCCTCCTGCTGTGCTTTGCTCTTCAGCCAAGTTCAATCCACAGGTCCTGTTCAGTAGGAGGTGTTGTATGAGCTGTTTTGCTTTTATATGAATACCAAAAAGGAATTTCGTAATGTTCTATCTAAACCTTAAAAAACCTTGATTGATTTTATTTCAGGAATATTTTATTTTGGGAATATTTTATTTAAGGATTTTTCATTTTAGGTGTGTTTTATTTAATTTAAAGATAATTTAATTTTGTTTAATTTAAATTGTTGAAAACGTTTAAATGATTGCTTTACTGTTTTATTATTTTATTTTATTTTATTCTAGTTTAAGTTATGTTAGTTTATTTTGTTGTTATTTTAGGTGCATAATAGATTTTTTTTATTTTTTATTTTTTATTTATTTTTTTTTAATTTTTGTAATTTTTTTAAATTTTGTTTAATTTTTACAATTTAATTCCAAATTGTTTAATTTTTTTTAAAGGATTGCTTTAAAATTTAATTTAATTTAATTTAGGAATATTTTATTCTAGGAGTATTTTAATTAGGATTTTTTTTTTTTATTTTAAGATAATATAATTTTTTTTTTTTTTCATTTAATTCCAAAATTTTTGAAAATGTTAAAAGGAATGCTTTAAATTTATTTTAATTAGGAATAATTTATTTTATTTTAGAAATATTATTATATATTTATATGTTATTTGTTTATTTTAGGTGCATTTCATTTTATGTAAAGATAATGAATTTTTAGTTTAAAATTTAGGAGATTTTATTTTATTTAAAGATTTTTTTTTTTTAATTTAATTCCAAAATTCTTGAAAATGTTTAAAGGATTGCTCTTGTTTTATTTTATTTTATTTTATTTTATTTTATTTTATTTTATTTCAGGAATAGTTCATTTTAAAAATAATTAATTAATTCGTTTTATTTATTTATTTATTTTAGGTGCATTTTATGTTGTAAAGATATTTTAATTTTGCTTTAAATTTAATGTACTTTTATTTTAGGATTTCTTATGTAATTTTATTGTAAAGATAATTAATTTAGCTTTTTTAAATTTAATTAAAAATGGTTAAATGTTTAAAGGATTGCTTTAAAATTTTGATTTTTGAAATTTAATTCAAAAAGTGTTGAAAATGTTTAAATGAGTGCTTTAAAGTTTTATTTTATTTAATATTTTATTTTAGGATTTTTATTACATTATTAATATTTTAGGTGCTATTTATTTTATTTATAGATAATTTAATTTTGTTTGATTTTTGAAACTTAATTCCAAAATGGTTGAAAATGTTCAAAGGAGTGATTTTGCAGTGGTACACAAATTTCATCCAAGTCAACCGAACTGTTTACAGTAGCCATTGACTTCCATAGTATTTTTTCCATACAATGGAAGTCAACAGCTACTTACACACATTCTTCAAAATATCTCCTTGCGTGTTTAACAGAATGAAGAAACTCGTACAGGTTTGAAACAACACAAGGATGAGTAAATGATGACAGAGTTTTAATATTTACGTGAACCATCCCAGTGCCAAACCTGTTTCTTTGCTTCTTGTTTGTATGCTACACTGTGAGGCATAAGTGATTAAGTCACTAACATCACATGACATTTTTGACCACAAACAGCTGAAGATTGCTCGTCTTACTCAGCAGTCGGGTGTTGCATCTGGATTGTTTACTTGCCTCACCTTACTTTATCGCCACACCTGTTAATATATAATTTACTAATTGTTATTGTCACATTCACCTAATAATTTGTGTGTGTCAGAGGCGTGTTTTGAGTTACCCGTGTGCAGCTGAGCAGGTTTTAAACGCGTAAGAGGATAACCGGATTAAGCAACACTTTGTGAGTCAGCAGTGGCCAATATGTCTGGGTTAGTTTCCTTTCTCCCAGTAGTCACATGGTTATTTCTGTACCTCACTGTGTCTCTCAGCGCTCGTAACAACACACAATCAGAAGCGTGCGGGTCTGGTTTGACACAGGAAATGCGAGTGCTAATGGACTTCCCGCCACATCCATCCAAGCCTACTGGATGTTTCAGGCTTTATGAAAAATGCAAGGCAGTGTGGGGAATACCGGTGCTGATGTTCACATGGATGGCTGTCGTAATGTGATCATGCCATGCTGCATAACAGAAAGAGAAACCTCTGATCCTGGCCTTTTATTGGCTCTTAGCGAACGGGATAACGCAGCATGACTGAGACTTTAGCAGGCCGTTCCCAGCACGAGAACACCAGGGCGCGTAGATTACTGCGGTAAGGTTTCACCGTCAAAAAGAACAGCACACATCTGGGATCAACAAGTTAAACCAGAGTTGTTAACCTTCAGATTCCAGTAATCTGGCGTAAGCACGATTCCAGCTTTCACAACAGCTGCAGCGCAGCGAAGAGTTCAAAGATCCATCATTTGGCGCCATTTGAGGTCTTTTGAGAGTTCATCATAAACTTTTAAAGCGCTGTTCTTAACTTAGACTTAAACTGATTCTGGTGAGGTTTCTTTTAACAGTACCCGTGGGCGATTTAGAGTAATGATGATAATGCCAACTGCTCTCCAGATAGCAGAAACAAGCTTGGGTCAGCATCATTGCCTTGGAATGCGCATTGGAAAATGCCTGTGCCTTGTAAACCTGCGAGACCAGAACTTTGTGAGCTGCTTACTGTCTAAATAGACAACTGCCTTCTAACGGCCAAAAATACGTTTTTTATGTGTATGCTGTGTACAGTGCATCCTCATGTCGTTCCAAACCCTTAAGACCTTCGTTCATCTTCAGAACACAAATTAAGATATTTTTGATGAAATCCGAGAGCTTGCTGACCTTGCATAGACAGCAACGCAACTGACACATTCAAGGCCCAGAAAGGTAGTAAGGACATCTGTAAAATAGTCCATGTGACATCAGTGATTCAATCGTAATGTTATGAAGCTACGAGAATACTCAAAGAAAGCAAAAATAATAATTTTATCCAACAATTCTTTCTCTTTCATGTCAGTCTTCGAAGTGCCTTCACAAGAGTATCGCGGCACATTATTTTTGTTTTCTTTGCACACAAAAAGTGTTCTCGTAGCTTCATAAAATTACGGTTGAACCACTGATGTCACATGGACTATTTTAACGATGTTCTTACTACCTTTCTGGGCCTTAAATGTCATAGTTGCGTTGCTGTTATGGAGGGTTCAAGTAAGGATTAGCGTTAGCATGTTGCTAAGCAAATAAGCATAAAAATACATGATACACGCAAATATTGGGTAAAGAAGGGCACTACAGTGCGACCATTTCAGTCGCATTTGCAACTATGAAGAAAATATTTAGGAGCCACCAGTGCGCCTGTCCTGATCAGCATATTTGTGTTTGCGCTGAGGGGAGCTTAAAAGGTTTTTACGTGTTTTTGCACTGTTGATTAATGTATCACAGACATATCTCATGAATCCTTTCATAAACAAAGTGTAGAGAGAGTGTAAATAAGAGATTCATTGTGCAGTGTAGAGAGCTTTGTTGATTATAATGAAACTTTGTGAGATCGCGATGAACTAAGATGAGTGACAGATTTTAATGATTTTTAAGGGAGTTTGTGAGATACTGATTTAATACAACACTTATACAATAAGTTAATATTAAGTGACTTACATTGTCTGACTATAACACTATAACACAAAATATGCCTGATTTTGATGTATTTCGTCGTCAAAAATAGTTTGAAACAAGTCACAACTGAGCCGCTGTGCATCTCTGTTCAAACACAGCGGTTATGAATGAACATGCATTTTTAAACAAATCTGTTGAGTCAGTGATTCAATTTCCCATTCATAAAGACAGTCACTTGCTTTATTCCTGAATGAATCAGCTGTTAAAACGAATCAAATGAAATCAGTGACTTGCCGCCACCTACTGGCAGTTTTAGTTTCATTTTTAAAGTATCTTTTCAGTTATTTAAATCATTTAATATTTCTATATTCAAAATGTTATATTTAAAACATTAATCTCAACATAAATTGATGAATTTGATTGCACTCGTGCCACCTCTGAGCCTCATTAAACATAAAAACACACCTACAAGCAACGTGGTGTTCTGTGCCACCTTTGTAGTACAAATTAATTTTGATACTTATTTCATTTGATTGGTAACTTATTCTTATTCTACTTGTTCTTATTTTGTTGTTTTAATTAGAAATTTTAAAAAGCTCATAAAATATATTTAAAAAAAAAAAAAAACTAGACATAAAAGATGACATACTTTTTAATAAAGTTAGAAAAATGCCATTACGAAGGTAAAAACAAAATTTCCCTGTAAATCACTTTAAGAAGTCAAATATCACCTCGTAATGGGAAGGCTAATTTTTGATCAGATTTTTGGATTATTGATTAGAAGGTGCTCCTGAAATTTTGACTGTGTTCCTAAATTTAAGTTAGGAAAAGTAAACGTAGAGCCCTGTAAAATAAAGGTTTAGTAAAACTGAACTAATTTAATCGATGAATATTGAATGAAATTTAGCAATTAATTCTCTCACTTTGCCTGCCATCTTGAATTTGACTATGCAGTGCTGCAGGGAAACCGCATCTTGGAATGATCTTTTGAGCATAATTTTTTTTCCCAGTGACTTTTGGATTATCAAAAGTTTATGATTCTTGCATATTTTGTTCAACAAAATCATCTACACTAATGAGCAAATCTTGAAGCCTGTGATGACGTTCGATGTCCTCACAAACCGTTTAGCCACTTGCTAACAACCACCTTTTCCAAGACATTTAAAAGCTTTAAAAATATCATGAGTAGAGTATTGTATTTTATTACATGTGTATTTTATCATTAAATTAACTATAGAATACATCTTGAACTTAGGTAAAAGGATAGGCCTGGTTTACCCAAAAATGTAAATATTGTCATTAATTCCTCACCCTCATGTCGTTCCAAACCTGTAAGACCTTCATTCATCTTCAGAACACAAATTAAGATATTTGTGATGAAATCCAAGAGCTTTCTGACCCTGCATAGACAGCAAAGGTCCAGAAAGGTAATAAGGACATTGTTAAAATAGCTCATGTGACATCAGTGGTTCAACCGTAATTTTATGAAGCTACTAGCAACTTTTTGTGTGCAAAGAACAGAATAGCAACTTTATTCAACAGTTTCTTCTCTTAGTGTCAAACTTTGATGCACATTCACAAGAGTGCCACTATCCTTTTTAAAAACATGACTCATTCCTGCAACCCTCTTATGAAGAGATGAAAGATCGACAGATGCAACAATACCCCATGCTGAACAGATTGTACTTATGTCAGTGCTTGTTATTCCTCTCAGAATGGTGTGCACTCTGTGTGGTAACTCAATTTTAAAACTATTCCCTTGTTCTGGTGAGTGAGAGTGATGCTTTTTTCTGAGTTTCAGTGGTGGCTGGAGGACAGAAGATTACAGGACTGTGAGTAATCGAGAGCGGTCCTTGAGAGGCCGATCTGTTGATACCATGGGTAATTAGAAGCTTGGGTGGGTAGAGCCCTTCTCCGAGCGTTTAATTTGTGATATGAAGGGGTCTCAAAGCAGGGAAAAATGGATCTGTGGTTTCTGTGGAACTAGCACATCTTAAATTTGCCATGTGGCTGTTATGTGTGAGAGTAAATTGGTGGCCAGAAACAGCAACATGCATGCAGTTTTTCTTATAGTTTATATACCAAAAATGATATCGTAATAATATTTGGAACATTAAATGGTTATTTAATTCACATTATTACATCATCCGCTGGAACGTTACTCTCTTGGGCACTTGCATACAAGAGTTAGCGGGAGCTAGAGATTGGAGTGTGGAGTACTTTTATTATGCATGGATGCACGTTATTAGACTTCAAAATCTCAACACGCATTCACTGCCATTATTGAGTTTGGACGAGCCAGTACTTTTTTTTTTTTTTTTTTATATATAAATCCGGTGAGTAAATCATAAGGTAATTTTAATTTTTGGGAGAACTATTGCTTTTAACAGAAAATTCCAAAGAAACATTTCTCATTTTCATTTAGTTTAACTTGATTTGCTAAAATTATTATATAATGAAAATGTATATGCATGTATTATATTATTTTAATTTTAGTTTTTTTAGGTTTTTAAATGTTTTTTCGTATTATTTAGAATTTTTAATACATGTTATTAGCTTAAAATTGTAGATTTTATTTACATTTATTATAAAATTAAAAACTAATTCTTTAAAAACACTGTTAAAAATCTTAAAATAAAAACCCATTTCTTAATGCTACTGTAATATGCGTATTCTGTTACAGTTTTTATTAATATTTTGAAATCGCTTTTATTTCTCACAATTCTGACTTTTTCCGCAAATTCAGGTTTGTATCTCGCAATTTTAACTTTTTTCTCGTAAATGCGAGTTTGTATCTCTTGCAATTCTGATTTTTTTTTTTCTCGCAAATGCAAGTTTGTATCTCAAAATTCTGACTTTTTTCTCGCAATTCTGACTTTTTCCGCAATTGCAGGTTTGTATCTCGCAATTCTGACTTTTTTCCTCATAAATGTGAGTTTGTATCTCACAATTCTGACTTACTTTCTCGCAGTTTTGACTTTTTTTTTTTTTTTGCAAATGCAAGTTTGTATCTGAAAATTCTGAGTTTTTTCTCGCAATTCTGACTTTTTTCTGCAAATGCAGGTTTGTATCTCGCAATTCTGACTTTTCTCGTAAATGCGAGTTTGTATCTCTTGCAATTTTGATCTTTTTTTCTTGCAAATGTGAGTTTGTATTTCGCAATTCTGACTTAATTTCTTGCAGTTTTGACTTTTTTTCTCACAAATGCAAGTTTGTATCTCACAATTCTGACTTTTTTCTCACAATTCTGTCTTTTTACGCAAATGCAGGTTTGTTTCTTGCAATTCTTTATTTCTCATAAATGCAAGATTGTATCTCACACTTCTGACTTACTTTCTCGCAGTTTTGACTTTTTTTTTTCTCACAAATGCAAGTTTGTATCTAAAAATTCCGTGTTTTTTCTCATAATTATGACTTTTAATTTTAGTTTTTTTAGGTTTTTAAATTTTTTTGTATTATTTAGAATTTTTAATAAATTTTATTAGCTTAAAATTGTACATTTTATTTACATGTATTATAAAATTAAAAACTAATACTTTAAAAACACTGTTAAAAATCTTAAAATAAAAACACATTTCTTAATGCTACTGTAATATGCGTATACTATTACAGTTTTTATTAATATTTTGAAATCGCTTTTATTTCTCGCAAATGCAGGTTTGTATCTCGCAGTTTGTATCTCGCAATTCTGACTTACTTTCTCACAGTTTTGACTTTTTTCTCACAAATGCAAGTTTGTATCTCACAATTCTGACTTTTTCCGCAAATGTAGGTTTGTATCTCGCAATTCTGACTTTTTTTCTCGTAAAAATGCGAGTTTGTATCTTACAATTCTGACTTACTTTCTCGCAATTTTGTCTTTTTTCACAAATGCAAGTTTGTATCTCGCGATTCTTACTTTGTTCTCACAAATGTGAGTTTGTATCTCGCAAATCTGAAATTATTTCATAATAATATTTGCAACATTATTACATCATCCGCTGGCATGTTACTCTCTTGTAAACTTGTACACCACAGTTAGCAGAAGCTAGAGATTGTGGTTTATTAAATTTTTTTTAAACATGTATATTTTTCTTACACAAACTTAACGATCAAAGCCCCAGAGCTGTGTGGAGTACTTTTTATGATGGATGTATGAACTTTATTGGACTTCAAAATCTCAACACCCATTCACTGCCATTATTAAGCTTGGAAGACCAGTACATTGTTAATATACCTCTGGTGAGTAAATCATGAGGTAAGTAAATCATTTTTGGGAGAACTGTCCCTTTTAACAGCAAGATGCCAAAGAAACATTTCTCATTTTCATTTAGTTTAACTTGAAGTGCTAAAATTATTATATAATAAAAAATGTAACCATATTTCAATGTTTGCTTGGTGTGAATAGCCCTTGATTAGCCATTTGTTTCACATTTTCATTTCGCATTTGGTGTGAATAGCCCTTTATCGGCAACCGCATTTAAATGGTTTTACCACCTTATGAAGTATATTACTCCCAGAGGTCACAAGGGATTACCAGACGGGGTTTGTGCACAGCACCATCAGATAACTTTGATTCAGCTCACTTACAGGCGGAAACAACTCCATAAAAGAGAAACAGAACAAGTCCTCTGTGCCTGCACAGCTGCGGCCCAGACGTGGCATTGTGCTGCAGGCGTGCGGGGTGTTCGGGAGATGTCTATCTCTGAGAGAGGAGATTGAGATCTCGTTCTGGCTTTGACAACATGTCTCCGAGCTTGTTCGGCAGCAGATTTGGCAGAACATACCACAGATTTTGGCAGCGAGTTGTGCATTGTAGGAACTGAACTAAATGATCCATTTCGCTACACTAAATAGGCCATGGTGCACGTCACTATTTGTAGTTTTTCTATCTGTCCAGTGAAAATTTCTGAAGATGTTCCAATACAATACATCTATGTCAATTCAGTTGGCCACATCTCTTTAAACCTAGATTGCAAAAGAAACATGCCTGTGTTTGGGAGATCTTTTCAGTTATAGGGCTCAGATTATACTGAATCACACGCTTATTTTTTTATGAGGTACGATGACGTCATCATCACTTGTTTGTGTGAGACAGCAACCCAGCTGTTGTTTGAGGTAATCATGATGATGTGTTTTGTGGTCATTGAAAACAGTGTAGTCGACCATGTTGGTCTCATAAAATGTATTGTGAAGTGGTGCTGCAACCAGAGCCGCCCCGGGGCGGAGGCCTCGCCCTCATCATAACACACATATAGGGCTTGGAGGCATGACCAGACCTGCGAATGCAAGTTGCCCTTTTTTTTGGTTGGCTGATTTAAGCAGATTTCAAAACAAATCCATTTCATAGCCACAATAAGAGATGATAGTAATAATCTAAAGTAGCTTAAAACGGGCAGCTTCCTACTTATTTCAATGCCGCGATTTAAACCTTATAGTCATCTATTAAATTATTTTCATCTGTGTTTGGGATGCACAATATAATGTACCATATTGGTTATTGGACATGTTGTTATTATTATTTTATATTATATTATATTTTAGGTTTTTATTTATTTATTTATTTATTTTCATATTTATTCAAATTTTTAATACATTTTGTTACATTTTTACATTTTATTTAAATTTATTATAAAATGAATCTTTAAAAACGATTATAATTTGAAAACACTGTTAAAAATCTTAAAATCAAAACCCAGTTCTTAGTGCTTTTGTAATATTGTGTAAACTATTAGAGTTTTTAATATATTTAAAATGATAGTTTTTAATATATTTTAAAATATATTTTAAAATCACTTTTATTTCTCTATTTCGCAAATGCAAGTTTGTATCTCCCAATCCTAATTTTACTGACGTTAAATCGCAATTGTGTTTTTTTTTTTTTTTTTTTTTTCATAAATGCAAGTTTGTATCTCTCAATTCTGACTTTTTATTGCAATTCTGACTTTAAATTGTAATTCTGACTTTTTTTCGGAAATACAAGTCTGTATCTCATAATTCGGACATTTTCTCACAAATGCGAGTTTGTTATTTGCAGTTCTGACTTTAAATTGCAATTCTGACTTTTTTCTCGCAAATGTGAGTTTGTATCTCTGAATTCAGACTTTTTCTCACAAATGGGAGTTTGTATGTCGCAATTCTGACTTTTTTCTCGCAAATGCGAGTTTGTATCTTGCAATTCTGATTTTTTTTTCTCTCAATTCTGATTTTTTTTTTTCACGCAAATGTGAATTTGTATCTCACAATTCTAACTTTTTATCGCAATTCTGACTTTAAATTGCAATTATAATTTTATTTCGCAAATGCAAGTTTGTATCTCATAAATCTGACTTTTTATCGCAATTCTGACTTTAAATTGCAATTATGATTTTTTTTTTTCGCAAATGCAAGTTTGTATCTCACAATTCTGACTTTTTATCCCAGTTCAGACTTTTTTTCTTGCAAATGTGAGTTTGTATCTCTGAATACTGACTTTTTCTCGCAAGTATAAGTTTGTATGTCGCAATTCTAGCTTTTTCTTCTCGTACAAATGTGAGTTTGTTTCTCGCAGTTCTGACTTTTTAATTGCATTTCTGACTTATTTTTGGAAATGCCAGTTTGTATCTTGCAATTCTGACTTTTTTTCTCGCAAATGCAAGTTTGCATCTTGCAAATTTGACTTTTTTTTCTTGCAAATGTGAGTTTGTATACACACACACACATTCTTGCATTTGTGGTTTACGGGGACTCTCCATAGGCGTAATGGTTTTTATACTGTACAAACCCTATTTTCTATCGCCCTACACCTACCCTACACCTGTGCACACTTTTTAAATTTCATAAAACACTGTTTAGTGTGTTTTTTAAGCCTTTTGTTTAAGCCTTTTTTTTTTTTTTTTCCATCAGTGAGTCCCTAGATATTTCTATTGGCCAAAATGTTGTTTGTTTACAATTAAAATGATTTCATTTTAAAATATCAGCTGGCCAAAAGCTCTATATCACTTCAATATAAAAGATCTTCACCCTGCTTCACAACCCTATTAGCTTCCAGCCTAATAGCCCACCCTCTTCTCTTCATAGCCATAAGCTTTCTTCCAGTCTCTCTCGTGGCTATTCCAGTGGGAATGGGGCTCGTCTGTTTTTGCAGCTGCTGGCGGTGCTTATGAGAAGGAAGCAGATGCCTGTCATGTTACCGTGTGGTTGATTAAACAGGTGAACTGAGTTCTACTGTTAGCATATTCCTTACACATTGTCAGTTATTAACCAAGCCTTATGAAGTGGAAAATAAACACTAGAGTAAAAGCTTTGCCAGAGGGACCAAATATGTATACAGCAGGCTGTCTACACTTCCGAAGCCATGGACCTCTGTAAGGAATATTGTTTGGCCGTATGCGTGTTTGTTTATGCATTCCAGGCTACAACTGTATGTCGTTCTGAACGTCTAGCTTAGAGACTCCTGTCATGCTTAACTGCCATAAACACAGTACTAGAACAGACAGGAAGAGCAAACGTTCTTAATTATCAGTTGATTGACAACTACCACACTTGTTCCACTGTGTTCAGGCTGTCATCGGTTGATTACCGAGGGTCGACAGAGGTTGTGGGTACTTTCAGACAAGCTTTCCACAAGCTCAACGGGAGGGTAGCTTCAGTGTTTTGTTCCCTGTTCTCCACAGTTAGTATGTCTGCAGCTGCCACATGGTCTCCTGTGCCAAATACCAACAATAGATATTACACCATCACATTCTCCTCAATTTGCCATTTAAGCCATTAATCCAATTTTCTGCTGTTTGAGGAAGAAAATTGTTGAAGCTTTTAGCATGAGGCTGCAAAGTTAAGACCAGTTGTCCATTCAAAGATGGACACTAGACACTGTAGTTCATTAAAACTTGGTCTGAGGGAAAATGTGAAACAAAAAGAACACCATAAAATGGTTCTGTGTTGACATATTTTTCTGTTGACACAGGAAATTTAGTTGTTTAGTTGTTTGTTTATATATATATATATATATATATATATATATATATATATATATATACAGTACTGTGCAAAAGTCTTAGGCCACTAGTATTTTCACCAGCTAAAAATGGTTTAAAGTAAGTTATTTCTATCCTTTGCTGTAGTGTGTCAGTAAAAAATATCGGTTAACATTTCCAAACATTCTGTTTGCCATTAATTGTAATAATCTAGTGAGATTTTTATTTGCACAAGAGTCTGACAACAGCCCGTGCTCCACACTGAGATCTGATCTCACCATCATCCAGTCTGTCTGGAATGACATGAAGAAACAGAACAAACTGAGACAGACTAAATCCAGAAGAACTGTGGCAACATCTTCAAGATGTTTCAAGTAACCTACCCTCAAAGCCACCTGAAAAACTATGCACAAGTGCACATAGGGCAAAAGCTACTTTAAACGCAAAGGATGGTCACATCAAATGCTTATTTATTTTAGTTAATAGAAGTTCATTGATAAAGAAAATCTGTTTATGACATTGTTTTTGACAGCATCCTCATTTTATGTGCCTAACTGCCTAAAAATGTTAACAGTACTGTAGTTTTGTAGGTATAGGACTCTTAAAGCATCTTGGAGATGTTGCCACAGTTCTTCTGGATTTAGTCTGCCTCCGTTTTTTTCTGTTTCTTAAGACAGACTGGATTGAATGATGGAGAGATCAGATCTCTGTTTGCACAAGGAGTCTGACAACAGCCTGTGCTCCATACAAAAATCTCACTGGATTATTATAATTAATGGCAAAATGAATGTTTAGAAATGTAAACAGATATTTCCTACTGACACACTACAGCAAAAGACCGACTTTAACTGACTTTAAACCATTTTTTTGCTGATGAAAATACTAGTGGCCTAAGACTTTTACACAGTACTGTGTATGATTACATCTCGCAATTTAGACTTTTTTTCTCAGACTTGCAAGTTATAAAATGAGAACTGCAAGATATAATCTTGCAATTCTGACTTTTTTTTTTCCTGCAATTGCGAGTTTACATCTCGCAATTCTGACTTTTTTCTCAAACTTGTGTCATAAACTCGCAATCACAAAAAAGTTAGAATTGTGAGAATTGTCTTTTTTCTTCCAATTCCGAGTTCATATCTCGCAACTCTGACAGTTTTTCCTCACAATTCCGAATTGCAATTCTGACTTTTTTTCTCACAATTCCGAGTTTATATCTCATAATTCTGATTTTTTTTTTTTTATCTAGCAATTCTGAGTTTGTCTTACAATTCTGACATTTTTTCTTGCAATTGACTTTTCTCGCAATTCCGAGTTTATATCTCACAATTCTCGCAATTCTGATTTTTTTTCTCACACTTACAACTTTTTCTCACAATCGCAAAAATGTATCTCTCAATTCTGACTTGTCTTGCAGTTGACTTTTTTTCTCACAATTCTGACTTATTTTCTTGCAATTCTGAGTTTATAGCTTGCAATTTTGACTTTTTTTCTCACAATTCTGACTTTTTTTCTTGCAATTCTGAGTTTATATCTCACAATTCTGACTTTTTTCTCACAATTCTTGCAATTCTGAATTTTTTTCTCACAATTCTGATTTTTTTCTTGCAATCGAGAAAATTTATCTCGCAATTCTGAGTTGTCTTGCAATTCTGCTTTTTTTTGTCAGAATTCCGACTTTTTTTTCTCACAGTTCCGAGTTTGTCTCGCAATTTTTACTTTTTTTCTCGCAATTCTGACTTTTTTCTCATAATTCCTACTTTTTTTTTTTACAATTCAAAGTTTATATCTCACAATTCTGACTTACTTATTTAGAATTGTGAGATAAAAACTCGCCATTGCGAGTTATAAAGTCTAAGTCTGAGGGGGAAAAAATACCAATATGTTCTCAGAATTATGAGTTTCTTTCTCAGAATTGCGAGGTTTTTTTCTTGCTATTGTAAGTTTATATCATGCAATTCTGAGACATAAAATCAGAATTGTGAAATAAAAAATCACAATTACCTTTTTTTGTTTTTTTCTTCAGTGGTGGAAATGGTCCATAAAATAATAAATTCTTAAAGATATATTTTTGGCGCAGTGCCTAGTACTTCACCGCCTGGGAACCCACTAATGCTAGTCAGTGGCAGGTGGTATTAGGGGGAGGGGATATTGTCATTCTAGCTTTTTATTGAACAAACATTTCTCCATACAAGTCAGTCCATATTTTTGGTCTTCTTCTCCATAAGAGATTGATTGACTGATCATGATTTTTTTAGTCCTATGTTTCTTTTTTTCCTTTAGCTTGAGTCCTCTGAACGCATCTGCTAACATACTCTGTACAAAAGATACCACAGATTCATTGAGTCTTTCACTCTCCCTTAAGCAGCCCCCAACATACAAACACACACACGTTTACTTTGGTATCTAAATGGGGACATTCCATAGACTCTATTTTTGTAAAATCAGACCTTAACAGAAAACTTTGTGCATTTTTAGAATAACTATACATTTTTTTTATTTTTATAAATGAGGATATTGCAGAAGGAGTTTTTGTCACTTCTTGGTACAAATTTGTCCCCAAATAATGATACACACATTCAAAAACACACAAATAGCAGTGAACACACACACCTGCATTGTCCATTTCACAGCCCTTCTCTAAACAAACTGTAAACAGTGCTGCAGCAGAACAAGGAGAGAGAATGAGGGAGAAAGAAGAGCAGTGGGCGGAGTCTAACTCTGCCTGTATCCTATGAGAGACCTGGGTGTTGAAAAGAGGCGTGGCTTGTCGATAGTAACATCTGTGCCTGTGTCCTCAGAGAGAGAGAGAGGGAGAGAGAAAGGAAAAGACAAGGGGGTGGTGGAGCGTTCGTATGAGATGGGCTGTTGAGCAGCAGGGAGACACTGCATGTGTGTTTACCGGTCAGCCGAGGAGTATCGCTCACGCTGGCTCTCGGATATGGAAGCATTCTAGGACTAATCTATGGGACATTTATGTTCAGAATGACTAAAGTGACATCCTTGAATTTACATTCTATTCAAGCCTTTTAGAGAAGATCCTTTGCGCTTCAGAAGCCAGTCTTGTTTCCTCACGAGGGATGTAACATTAAACGGACCGTAAGCGAAGGCATAAAGGGTAAGTTAACACAAACAGAGGGTTTTCAGTCTCATGACAGTCTGAATGAACATTTGCAGTGCGATTTTTCCTGTGTTGTTCTTTAGCTGTGACGGCAGCTGAGCTGTTTTAATAGCTCGTAAAGCCTTGAAGGGCAGGTGTGCGTTCTCTCGCTGAGCGCTGTGGACGTGTACGGCTCTGCAGTGCTAGCGCGTCCGCCGGTTTTTAGCTCTGGAAGGGGTGACGAGACATGCGGCTCTCCTTTAATCATCTGATTTATGCATACAAATAAATAATGAGGGTTGCAGGGATCCATTTTTATATGCCCTGACTGGGTGAGCAAAGAAAAGAGATCTGCAGTTATTGTCTTGTGACAAACTGATGAGTCTTTCCAAGCTGTATTCCTTATCTTCAGTGTTTTTGGTTGGATTTACTCTCATGGGATGTGCTGGAAGGAGAACAAGTTGTTTGGTTGCTTTACTCCAGGATGAGTGAGATTTTCTCAGTATCTTTCATGCTCTGAACTGTCATATTGAGATCACTTGTGGTCTTTTGGTTTAATATTGCTGTCACATCTGTTTTAAGCACTACCCCACCCTTAGAGGTATCTAGGTTAAGATTGAGGCAGTTATGGTTTCAGAGCAGTAGCTCTGAAGCTTCATCTCTCTCTTGTCCTTTACTTCACCTTTTTATTCTTTGATATATCTGCATCTTTCAGCTGTAGAGCTCTGGATGGTGTCATTCATAATTAATGTGAATATTCGGGCTGATATCAAGGTAGAATTCTGCTGACCTATCAGCTGTCTCATGGCTAATGGCTAATTTAAATATTAAATGTGTGTAATAAGAGGGTGTGGCTCACCTTCGGGATTGCGGGATTTAAATTACGCTGACAGATTTGCATTTCACTGGGTCAACTGAACATTATAGGCAGAAGTCATCAAAAAATGCAAGGTGATTATTTTATATGGTGGGTGCCCTTGGATTAGTGCAAAAAAAGAGGGTTGAATGCCGGCCGACGATACATGTGCTGGTTGCCATGGCAACAGCAGGGCAAGGGAGGGACTGATAGCATCCTCAATGCAACGCTTTTGCCATATATTTCTCTCACATCACTTAATTTATGATTTGGTTTGTATATGTCATGTTATATTTGTGACTACAGTGTATAGTGCAGTTTTAAATGATTTATGTGAATGAAGATAGTATGCAAAATGTATATATTTGAGTGTGTAATTCATTATCCTTTGTGCTTCAGCAAAATGGACACGTTTCGTTAGTATGTCTCTGGCCTCGAGGGAAGCATAGGATCAAGTTAGCATTCACAGTGGTCAATGGAGTCAGCGAGCCGCCATACATCTGAGTCAGGTGTCATTTCCTGTCAGTCAGGGTCTCAGAGTTCACCGGTTTCTTTCCACTGAACTCCTTCCATCTCTTATCCACAGCCAAAACAACTCTCCTGGCCCCCAGGCCGAGGCAAGTTCAGACTGCCATCTGCAAACATGCCTGCTGTCTTAATGTTGGCTATATTGACTCAGTATTTTAAGGCTTTAGCAGTTAAACTGTGCAGTAAAAGGTAAAATCAAGCCTTGGTTTTGCTAAAATGCAAGGTGGGCCATAAACCTATAAAGGTGGGCGGTATAGTTGTTACAAACACGCAAAAGAAATGTATTGTTTTATTTAAATTTCTGGCCTATAGAAATAATCTAATTATTTTATGCTATGGCTGATAACCAGTGTTATTTCTATACTATTATTATGTAACTATTAATATTTTGAGTATTTTTAGTTTATTTTTATATTTTTAGTTTTTATTCTGTAATTTTGTTATGTGCTTTTGACATTTCCTTTACCTTTAGTTATTTAAAAATGTTTATATACACTACCAGTCAAAAGTTTTTGAACAGTAAGATTATTTACAATAAGTGGTTTCTATTTGAATATATTTTAAAATGTAATTTATTCCAGTGATCAAAGCTAAATTTTCAGCATCATTACTTCAGTGTCACATGATCTTTAGTTCTTTGAAATTACAGAAATGAATACTTTTATTTAGTAAGGATGCCTTAGGTTGATCAAAAGTGATGATAAAGACATTTATAATATTATAAATATTTCTATTTCAGATAAATGCTGTTCTTTTGAACTTTCTATTTATCAAAAAAACCTGAAAAAATTATACTCAGCTTAAATAATAATAATAATATTAATAATGACAAATCAGAATATTAGAATGATTTCTGAAGGATCATGTGGCTGGAGTAATGATTCTAAAAATTCAGTTATATATTCAAATAGAAAGCAGTTATTTTAAATAGTAAAAATATTTCAAAATTTTACTGTTTTCCTGTACTTTGGATCAAATAAATGCAGGCTTGGTGAGCAGAAAAGAAATCTTAAAAAAAAAAAAAAAAACATTAAAAACTTTTGACTGCAGTGTAGCTTTAATTTAAATTTGATTTTTAGTAATTGTAGTACTTAAGCTTATTTTACCATTTCTAATTTCCATTTTAAGTTTTAGAAGAGAGCATTAGTGATAAAAAAAAAAGGTAATCTAAATGGTGAAATAAGAGAAATATGTATATATTTAGAATATAATTGATCCAAAACCAATAATAATAAAAGGTCACACTTTATATTAGGTGACCTTAACTAATATGTACTTACATTTAAATTAATAATTTGGTACAGTGCACTTATTGTGTACATACATGTTGTTACATGATGTACATGATGTAATTACATCTGTAATTAATTTCTGTAATGCATTTATAATTACACTGTTGACTCATCCCTTACACCTTAACCCACCCTTAAACTTACCCATAACACCAAACCTGTCCCTAACCTTACCCATGTCACACCTCAGTAGTAGCAAAAGTGTTTTGCAATACATTATGAACACAATAAGCACATTAATGGCACTAAATATAAAGTGGAACCAAAAAAGATTATAATATTGGCCAATAACCGATATTATGCATCCTTGGGAAAAATAAATATCTACATTTCAAACAGTATGATCTAGATGCCAGTAATTTGAGTTTAACTGCTTGTACATGAGTTAGGGTTGGGTTTGGATTAAGGCCAGGCTAGGATAATGAACCCCTGATAAAATGATCACCATTCTGTTAAACCCAGTTTGGCCTGGCTTCTCAGATGGGAGTGTCAGTGTGGAGAGGAATGCTTGTGCTTTTTGACTGTTGTGTGTGTGTGTACGTGCTTGTGTATGCAGTTTGGGCAAGTGTCGAGAGGGGGGATGGTGGTCTCATTGTCTGCAGAACATGTTTGACAGGCTGTCTGCAAGGGGGAGCAGCTATTCGAACCTCTTCATCTTCTCCTCCTGTTTTTCCTTCTAAATTACCCCTGACAGGAGGGAGTGTGGAATCTGAACCCCAGCTTTGGGTTCACGTCGTAGGAATCCCTGCCCGGCCCGTGCCGTGAAGCTCTCTCTGGTCTTCCATCCAGATAGTGTGTTCCTTAAAACATGAGGGGGAGATGTAGCTGTTAGCTTGATAGCTACCACCACCCTCATGATTAATGAAGGGCTTTTCTCACATTCGTAGTGTTACTCAACACCTCTTTTGAAAGCTTCAGTCTATATCTCACTCTCCAGGTCCTCATGCCTCAATGGTTCCCCAGTGCTTCTCTCCACGATGTTGATTTAAGAAGCTATTTTAAGTGCAACCGGCATTATGAACTTATCGGTGTGTGAGATGTGTGCTGGGCTGAGAAACGTTGGCCCCATCCCAGGTGACACACTTGATGTGGACTGGCCTTGTAGTCTTTGCTTCTGCACATCCATGAAATCAGCAAAACCGTAGGCTGTGCTCCTTTTAAATCTAGATTTGAAGGACAGTGAGGGCTGACGTTGTCATTTGGGACACGTTCATTGTTTCTCTATTTTTAGGCTAGGTTTGAGCATTTTTCTTTTAATTGAGAGTTTTGTTCTGGTATCAGTTGTTATTGACCATAAAATCTGGTTTCATCAACCAGGCATCAAGTGTAGACTTGGAAGATGGAGAGGGATTGACATTGTCATTTGGGACGTGTCCATTACTTCAATATTTTTAGGCTAGGTTTGAACCTTTTTTCTTTTAATTGAGAGTTTTGTTCTAGTATCAGTTGTTACTGACCATGAAAACTGGTTTTATCAACAAGGCATCAAGTGTAGACTTGGAAGATGACAATGGGTTTGTTTGGGACACATCCATTATTTTTTTATTTTTAGTTAAGGTTTGAACCTTTTCATTTTCATTGAGAGTTTTGTTCTGGTATCAGTTGTTATTGACCATAAAAGCTGGTTTAATCAATCAGGCATCAAGTGTAGACAAGGGGTTAATGCTGTTGTTTGGGGCACGTCCATTATTTCTAGATTTCTAGGTAAGGTTTGACCCCTTAATGTTAATTGAGAGGTTTGTTCTGGTATCAGTATTGATTGACCATAAACGCTGGTTTTATTAACCAGGCATCAAGTGCAGACTTGGAGGATGGTGAGGGATTGATGTTGTCATTTGGGACATGTCCATTATTTCTCGATTTCTAGGCTAGATTTGACCCCATTATGTTAAATGAGAGTTTTGTTCAAGTATCAGTAATGATTGACCATAAAAGCTGGTTTTATCAAACAGACATCAAGTGTAGACTTGGAAAAAGGCGGGGTTAAATGTTGTCATTTGGGACACGTCCATTATTTCTCGATTTCTAGGCTAGGTTTGACCTATTTATGTTAATTGAGAGTTTTGATCTAGTATCAGTATTGTTTGACCATAAAATCTGGTTTTATCAAGCAGATATCAAGTGTAGACTTGGAAAAAGGTGAGGTTAAATGTTGTCATTAGGGACACGTCCATTATTTCTCGATTTCTAGGCTAGGTTTGACCCCTTTTCTTTTAATTGAGATTTTTATTTTTGTATCCGTATTTACTGACTATAGAAGCTGGTTTCATCAACTAGGCATCAAGTGTAGACTTGGAAGATGGCAAGGGGTTGACGCTGTCATTAGGGACACGTCCATTATTTCTCGATTTCTAGGCTAGGTTTGACCCCTTTTCTTTTAATTGAGATTTTTATTTTTGTATCAGTATTTATTGGCTATAAAAGCTGGTTTTATCAACCAGACATTAAGTGTAGACTTGAAAGACAGCAAGGGGTTGATGCTGTCATTCAGAACACGTCCATTATTTCTCGATTTTTAGGTTAGTTTTGACCCCTTTATGTTAATTGAGAGTTTTGTTCTAGTATTAGTACTGATTGACAATAAAATCTGGCTTTATCAATCAGACATCAATTGTAGACTTGGAGGATGCAGAGGGATTGACATTGAGATTTGGGACACGTCCATTATTTCTTGATTTCTAGGCTAGATTTGTCCCCTTTATGTTAGTTGAGAGTTTTGGTTTCAGTATTGACTATAAAAGCTGGTTTCATCAACCGGGCATTAAGTGTAGACTTGGAAGACAGCAAGGGGTCGATGCTGTCATTTGGGACATGTCCATTATTTCTCAATTTTTAGGCTAGGTTTGGCCCTTTTTCTTTTAATTGAGATTTTTGTTCTGGTATCAGTATTGATTGACCATAAAAGCTGGTTTTATCAACCAGGCGTCAGGTGTAGACTTGGAAGATGGCGAGGGCCAATGTTGTCATTTGGGATACGTCCATTATTTTTCCATTTCTATTGTAGGTTTGACCCTTTTCTTTTAATTGAAAGTTTTGTTTTGGTATCAGTTGTTATTGGCCATAAAGCTGTTTTCTTTCAACCAGGCATCAAGTGTAGACTTGGAATATAGCGAGGGGTTGACATTGTCATTTGGGACACGTCCATACTACTTGATTTCTAGTCTAGGTTTGACCCCTTTTCTTTTACTTGAATTTTATTTTTGTATCAGTATTTATTAGCTCTAAAGCTGGTTTCATCAACCAGGCATTAAGTGCAGACTTGGATGACAGTGTGGGCTCAATTTCTATGCTAGATTTGACCCCCTTTTCTTTTAATTCAGAGTTTGTCCTGGTATCAGACCATAAAAGCTGTTTCATCAACCAGGCATCACTGTTTGCTGTTCAATAATATCAGTGCGTGATGGCCATTACTTAACGTCTTTTTACACCGACACTGATTTGCAGCAACAAATTGACTGGAACTTTTCTTTTCAATGACAGTTGGTAATTTGTGGTGACATGAGCAATATCATTGATGATGCAACCAAGTTGAGCAGAGGATAACCTTATGCAAATAAACAATGAATGCAACAACTATGAATGGGATTGAAACAGAAATCGAAATCAACTCTGTGACCTTTGTGATTTAATTACTGTCAATCTAAACACTTTTGTAGTTGCAGAATTGAATTAATTGTAGATGCTTCAAATGAGTGAAATAGCATGCTTGCAGCCATAAAATAGATTAACACATGTCCTGTACACAGTAAAAAGCCGTTACCCCTGAATGCCCTGTTGTCAGCATTCTGAGAGAAAATCTGATTTGGCAGTCACTCCCAGAACAGTCCCAGAGCGCTATGTTATAATGACATTTGCTCCCCAGAAACGCTCCTGTCGACTCTACGTTGGATACAGTCATGTACAGCATCCAAGAAACCAATTTAAACATAGACCATGGAGTTATTTTCATTTTGTAAAAAAGAGATGTAACTTGTAAAAGACGCTGTTGAACAAGGGACTGAATTTGTGTCAGTCTGTATTTATTTTATTTAATTTTATTTACAACTGTAAATTATGGCAGACACTGTTGAACTAGGGATTACAAAAGCTTGCACTGTGGCAGTTTTGGCTGTGTGTACTTAATATTTACAAGTGCTGTGCTATTTTATTTTATCTTACAAAAAACAGAACTGTAAATTGTTGCAGACACTGTCTAGGGATTTTAAGAGCTTATTCTGCCTTAACTGGATTTTCAGTGTAATTGTTGAAAGCTTTTCTTGGTTTGGGATGTTTCCACAGCTCTTATCATTCTTTAAGAAACTAGGCCAATACAGACATTCATTTCACTTGACTGTGCATGCTACAGCTAACTTGCTAATTGTGGATCACAAATAATTGCCTTTATTTTCTGCTTAATGGTTTGCCTGGTACTAGTAAAGTTTGATTTAAGACTGACTCATTTGTTGGGGGTTGAATACTCAACAGGAAACACAGCCAGATTCGTTTGTGATTTGTTTTGTTCCACACAAAGTCCACCATGCATTATAATAAAATAGAATTGGCTTGTATATGTTGATGATTGTTATACAGTTTTAACCTCCTTTCTGCGCTGAATCCTATGTGTATAAAAGCTAATCCGGGCATCACTCCAGCCAAGTTATCTGATTTAAGTGCACTTAGTTTTTGCTGCGTAAGAGCTGAGAAGAGAAATGGAAAGATGGATGGAAGGAGAAAGAGACAATAGAAGGCTAAAACAGTAGGACAGAAATGGCCTTGTTTTGTACAGGCCTATCTGATGGGGTGAGGAGTGTTCAGCCTGTCACAGTGGATAAAGTCACAGCCGATACGTCCTGACACATGACTCTCATTCCTGTCTTTTAACTTTTTCTTTCATTTCTTTCTCGTCCTTATGACCTGACTGACTGAAAGGATGTTTATGTTGATTTCTAAACCAACACAAGGCACTAAATGCCACTGTATCTCCACCCTTTTTCTGCAGGTGTATTGTTACTGTAGTTGGTTTACAATGACCTGGGTGTGGCAGTCTTTTATGCATAGAGCCATATGTAATAAAATATGTAAACGAGTACATACAAATAAGAAGCTTATGATACACAAACAGGTGAATCCAGATGATTTAAGCTGTTTACAGCTTGGATTCTGTTTTGTGTACAGTTTCCTTCCTCATGTAAATTAGAGAAAGTTCCATAATTTATTACAGTTCATATCGAATGTGGTAATTCAGATATCTCTTTATTTTATATATGGAGCCGTTGATTCGCTGTCAGTGTTGTTATTGCTGATTCATGTATGTGCTACTTGTGCAAAACAGTCTTTAGAATTGTGTTTTTTTAAGATAGCTGGACTGTTTCCGTGACACAAAAACAACACAAGCAGTCGGAAGGGTGTTCGATTTCAAATGCAGACTTGAACCCAATTACCATTAGCGCCCTGAGGACACAGGACGAGTGACAAGGGTGTGCGTGGTGAGGTGGCAGTAGGCTTGAGCTGAGCTCGGCTGGCTATGTGCGGAATGTTGCCTGTCAGGACAGGCCCACGAGGAAGATAAACCCTAGCAGGGGCAGAGGTGAGCGAGTTGAAAGATTAATGCAGTTACTGTATTGATATGAACATCAGTGGGTTTACAGTAGCAGTCTGCACTAAACTCTTTGTTTAAATCCCTAGTACCCCTCTCCCTTTTTGTTGTCGCAAATAAAAGATCTTATTAACTCTGCTTCCTACTCGTACAGAAATGTGCTTTCGATGATGACAAAGAAAAAATATTTGAAGCATCAGTAATTTAAGTTATTTTTAAAATGGTTCTATACTTCCTTCTAATGACAGTGTTGTTGAGATTTGGGGAAGCTACTATGAAACTGTGATCTTGCAAGCTATGAGCTGCATGCAACAATATAGTTTGCAAGAGTTGGGTTCTGGAGGTGCAACTTTAATTAATTTTCATTGGGTAATTGAGTTTGAACGATAACTTATAAACCTTTTAAGAGAGGTCTATTGTGAGTTACAAGATTGTTAATCAATGGCATATGCTTAATAAAATTATTTTCTAAATAATAATATTCAACAGATGAGTTTTTGTTAAAAAAAAAAAAAACTTAACTAAATTACTTATGATTCTGCAGAGAAATCTCCACCAATCTGCACTAAAATAATTGGTGCAAATTGGTATAATAACCAAAATAATGCTGTAAAATATACATGAAAGTCAGTTGGTACTTCATTATTGTAATATTGCAGGTTAAAATGAACTGATTTGTATACAAACGCTTAAATTAAACTCAATGAAGTTTTTAAAATGATGTTGCAAGAATATGATTTTTCTGAGGTAAATGTGACGCTGTGTAACATTGTTCACAAGCTGTTATATTGACCGTCTTTCCACGGTCGAAATGCTGATTGAACGTTTCACAATCAACATATTTAAAGATTCAACATATTTTTAGATTAGCAATGCTTCATGGGATTGTAGTTCTTACCCTCATTAACCTCATTAAGTACACAGTCCTGTATCCTTTGTGTTTTTGTATGATTTTCAAATAATTTTTTGTTTCAAATCAAAGTTTATGTTGCGATTGACCTTGTAGCTTGGTTTGGTTTGTTGCTTATAACCTATAAAAGACTTTTGTACTCTATTACACTGAACAGATACAGTTATGCACTAAATAAATCTACAAAACAACTTCTTTTATATAATCAAGTCAAAAACCAATTGATTTGGTGATTAACTCAATAAAACAACTTCCCTACATTACCATTATGAAAATTAACCATGGTTTCTATAGTTAAACCATGATAATATCAAAAGAACCATGGTTTTGCTACACTACCCTGCTGAAAAAACAAAACAAAAAAACAATAGAAACTATCACAGAAATTCTAATGGTTTCCACTACAAATACCATTATAAACCCTACAAACCATCAACTTTTACCATTAAAATCATTAAAAACTGGATTCCCGTAGTGTGTTTTGGAAAATGTTCCATTAGGATTTAACAAGCCACCAATAAAATGTGACCAATTACTAGTAGAGACCAACAGACACCATTACAGTTTCCATTAAAACCAATTCCTATTATAACAGTAAAACCATTTTGAAGTCTGTGATGGTCTCTATTGCTTTTTTTCAGCAGGGTAACCATAGTTTAACCATGGTATTCCCTTACGAAAATTAACCACGGTTTTACTACAAAAAAAATCCACAAAAACATGGTTTCTACCGTGGTAACCACAATCTAACTACAGTATGTTTTTGCTACACTAACCATAGTTTAGCCATGGTATTTGTAGTAAAACTGTGGTTATACAAATGGTAGTCAATAAGCCCCAAAAAAATCATGTTACTATAGTAAAACCATGGTTAATTTTAAAAATGGTAATCAATACGCTAAAAAAGACATGGTTACTACACTTTTACTATAGTAAAACCATGGTTAATTTTCGTAAGGGTACATATGAGAGCGAGTCAGAGAGGACTGCTTAGCTTAGCTGTGTTTAACTTAGCTGCTTAGCTTTTCTACACGTGTAAAATACTATGGTAAAAAGTAGAAAAGTTACAAATTCGTTAACGTGCCAGTAGCTACACTCGTTTTGAAATAGTCAAGCGGTGTCGCTATATATTTAGCTAGTTGCTCCTCAGCATTGGTTGTTATCAGTCGTATGTCATGAAATATGTGTTTTTTTTTCTCACTGTATCACCTTCATCTTTTTCCTTCATCTCTTTTTTCTGGTTGTTCATTTGTTACGTTGACATTCTTTCCATTTTGTTGGGAACTATAAACAACAGGGTTAATATTTAAAGAACGTCGTCTCAAGGTAATTAGATTTTTATCATATTTCTTTTTGAGCTCTTGTGTTTTAAGGTTACTAAATGGAACTTTTACAGTCAGCAGACCATTTCTGATTCTCCTGATTGTATCTGTGTTTGAAGTCTCATATGTGACTTCGTAAACACTTAAGGCTGGTTGTTCCTGCTCATGTGTCTTCCAGCTAAGCACACCTTGCCCCTCTATGGAAATAACAAGGAAGTGATTTACAGTAAACTCTTGACCTCACTGCATTTCTCTCTAATGCTGCAGGCACATACTGTACAGCATTTACCACAGATTTAGTCTTTTGCATCAGCAGTAATTACTTATTGCTTAATCTCAATCCGCCTGTAAAAGATTAAGCGGCGACCCCTATGGCGGTCACATGGCGCAGCGGGGGTTTGTTTTTTACTCTATGCAAAATAGTCACATCACATGACTTGCTCTGTTTGTTGTGTCAGCTGAGTAGGAAGAAAGGAGAGATTATATTGTGTGTCAACAAGTCATAAGTTCTCTACACAAATGGTTTCAGTTTGAAATCTGGCCTTTTAAACAGCAACATGTGAATGTCATGAAACTGTGAGTACATTTAAATACGGTGTTAAGAAGATAGCAATTAGCAAGTTGTCAGAATGTAGAAATTTGGGCTGTTTATAAATACATGTTAAACAGTGATGGAATCAAATATCATATTAGGATGTATAAAGACAGGTTATAGCCTCTATGTTACATAACAGTCAAACATTTTGTGGTTTAGTTCTGTTTATAGTAATCTGGCATTAAAAAAAGCATTCAGGTTTTCTAATCATTTCTGTCAGTTTTATTAATGGTTTGTGACTTTGCCAAGAAATAATGTTGCAATAAACATTTCTTAAAGGGATAGTACACTCAAAAATGAAAATTCCCTCTTGTCGCTCCAAACCTGTAAGACCTTTGTTCATCTTCAGAACACAAATTATGATATTTTTGATTTAATCCAAGAGCTTTCTCACCCTGAAAGAGAGGATATTATTGACTAAAGTCATTATTTTTGTTTTCTTTGCACGCAAAAAGTTTTCTCATAGCTTCATAACATTACGGTTGAACCACTGATGTGACATGGACTATTTCTACCTTTCTGGGCCTTGAATGTGTCAGAAAAGTCAGAAAGCTCTCGGACTTAATCAAAAATATCTTAATTTGTGTTCCGAAGATGAACGAAGGTCTTACGGGTTTGGAATGACATGAGGGTGTGTAATTAATGACAGAATTTTCATTTTTGGATAGTAGTATTTTTGTCTTCTTTTCCAGTAAAACATCTGAATTAAAAATTGACTCAAATTCATGGCATATTCTCTGAAAACAAGCCTTATTATCACATTCAGTACAAATGTTTTTGATGTATTTTTACTCAAATCTCAAAGTGATTGCCTCTGTCTAAAGCCACTTTTGTCTAATGACAGTGAGAATGTCAGACTTTGTAACAGTTGTTTATTCCACTTTGGTGAAAATGGAGGTAATTTGTATGTGCAATGAATCCTCATTCATTTTACCATCTCTTACAGTTGCAGTTCCAGCCATAACCACCTTTCTTTGGTCAGGGCCACTTGCAATGCAGCTCTCCAATCACCACTTTGGAATAAACCACAGCACAGATTTCCAAAAACTGGGCAAGACACTGAAAAAAAAAAAAAAAAAAGCCAAAGACAGACTGGATTATCCACCCAGTCCATGTTAACTTACAGTAAACACAGACCCTCAGAGTTTTGGCATAAAGTGGATTTTCAAAAGGAAAGTTGGAGACTTTAAAATTCTGTCATTAATTACTCACCCTCATGTTGTTTCAAACCCGTAAGACCTTCGATCATCTTCAGAACAAAAGTTAAGGTATTTTTTGATGAAATCTGAGAGCTTTATGACCCTGCATAGACAGCAACACAACTTACATGTTCAATTCCCAAGTCCATGTGACATTAGTGGCTCAACTGTAATAAAATATCTTAAAAAAAATAATAATAATAATTTGTGTTCTGAAGATGAATGAAGGTCTTATGGGTTTGGAACGACACAAGGTAATTAATGACAGAATTTTAATTTTTGGGTGAACTATCCCTTAAAATGCAATAATTTTTCATAATAATAGTCCATAATTTTATTTTTTAATTTAGAATTTTTTAGTATTATCTTGATAATTTTTAAAACTTGAGAAGTAAAAAAAACAATAAACAAACAAGCAAACAAATAAACAAACAAACAAAAACTAAATGCCAGGGAGGTACAGTTGAGGTCAAAAGTTTACATCCCCCTTTCAGAAATTTGCTAAATAAATAATAATCCTCTTTTACCGAATTTATTCAAAATGCATGTTATTGTTTATTCACTAATGACCTGAATAAGATATTTCACATAAAAGATGTTTAGATATAGTCCACAAAATAGTAGCTGAATTTATAAAAATGACCCGTTTCAGAAGTTTACATCCCCTTGATTCTTAATACTTTGTTGTTACCTGAATGATCCACAACTGTGTTTTTTTTTTTTTTCTTTTTTTGTGTAGTGATAGTTGTTTATGAGTCCCTTGTTTGTCCTGAACAGTTAAACTGTTCAGTAAAAATCATTCAGGTCCCACAAATTCTTTGGTTTTTCAGCATTTTTGTGTAGTTGAAAACTTTTGAACAGAATGGAGATGTGCACATTTTTTCTTATTTTGCCTAAATATCATATTTTTTCATTTAGTACTGCCAATCAGAGGCTACAGAAGATAGTTACATGTTTCCCAGAAGACAAAATAAGTTAAATATACCCTGATCTATAAATTCAAAAAGTTTTCACCCCCCGGCTCATAGTGAACACAAACTATGTCATTTAGTGGCATTCCTTGTTTCAGACACACTGATTACTCACAAACCAAACTGTCTTCATGCTAACCTTATGGTCTAACACTGTTAGAGGTTATTTTATTATCAGCTTGGAGTCAGCCAGAGGTTATGCAGAGAGTCTGAGTGACTGTTGTTGGTGTGCCAGTAGCGGCGTAGAGTTTCCTAACACAGGAGTAGAGTCTCACTGTACTCCAGGGCCACAGGTCGCTTCCACAGGGCTCGTGTTTTGATATCACACCACAGAGGGGAAGGAATGCGTGGAGGCTCGTGATCTTTGGTGGACTAAGAGATGATCTCACAGTTCACCCAACCAAATCGCTCCTGTCGGTATGCAGGATGTCAGTAAGTGCAACCAGACGCTGACTGCTGGGTGAGGCGAATATAACAGCTCAGCTGGATTAGTATTATCTTGATAATGTTGATGGGGACAGTAAGACTGAAAGAAGTTGCTTGTGCTCACCAAGGCTGCAAGATAGGTTATTTTTAACAATTTAAAGTCCTTGCTGAATAAAAGTAGTAAAGGAGAAGTTTACTTCCAGAATGAAAATTTCCTAATTTACTCACCCCCATGTCATCAAAAATGTTCATGTCTTTCTTTCTTCAGTCGAAAAGAAATTAAGGTTTTTGAGGAAAACATTTCAGGATTTTTCTCCATATAATGAACTTCAATGGGGATTAATGGGTTGAAGGTCCAAATTGCAGTTTGAATGCAGCTTTAAAGAGCTCTACACAATCCCAGCCAAGGAATAAGGGTCTTATCTAGTGAAACAATCGGTAATTGTTTATATACTAAATTTATATACTTTTTGACCACACTAGCGCTGCGATGCGCATCTTAACACGTTACGTAATCACGTTCTTCTGTGTACTCTGGTTTAAAAAGGTAGGGTAGGGCGAATTTTCTCCTTCAACTTCAAAATCATTCAAAATCAATGTTTTACATTTTTTGTGAAGGACATTTGACTTTCTTTGCATGTTTGCTTTGTAAACACTATTAATGTGAGCTAGTGCGAGATGAGCATTTGTGGTTAAAAAGTGTATAAATGTGTATTTTTCTTAGAAAATGACCTAACGTTTCGCTAGATAAGACCCTTATTTCTTGGCTGGGATCGTGTAGAGCCCTCTGAAGCTGTATTGAAACTGCAGTTTGGACCTTAAACCCGTTGATTCCCATTAAAGTGCATTATACGGAGAAAAATCATGTAATGTTTTTCCTCGAAAACCTTAATTTTTTTTTCGACTGAAGAAAGAAAGACATGAACATATATAAGTGGGGTGAGTAAATTATCAGGAAATAATTCTCCTTTCTTTTTAACACAAAATTCGTACTACATCTTGCATATTCACCTCCCTTGGATTAGTGGTTTTCCTAAGGATGAAACGTATTACATTCAAAACCCGTTTGAAGTTTGCAGTTGCAGTTGGGACAGCCGACTCCAATTGCAGGGAGGGGCAGCTGGGAATTCCACTGTGGCAATGGACTGGCGGAGGGGTGTTATATTCAGCTGTACTCCAGCTGTGTCGATTTATATTGGTGACCGACAGGCGGTGAAGGGGCATCGGTGCCAGACTCGCCCACTCAAGGGACATCTTGGCTAGGAGCGTTTACATCTCCACCTACATAATTTGAAAACACTTTCTCTCATCCACTTTATTTTTTCTCTTGAGTTCCTCGTTCTTTATTTTTTCCTGGAATAGTCGTCTTCTTTCAGGTTTTTATCTTGGACGTTTTCCCACAATGTGTTTCTAAGTGACCTCAGGGCAGCCATCTGCGATCAGAATCATCATCTTTGGCCCACAGGGCAAACGGTTCCTCACTTTATCATGCTGAAATGCCTCACAGGTGTTTGCGCACACCTGCACGTCTGTACGCCTGGCGATGGTAGAGATATTTTGCTGGTTTTGTAAATTCAATGCTGCGACCGTGGTGTTCATTGTTTTGACCATGTGTTGTTTGTTTGTGGTTCCACACCCAAATGCAAAGCTGTAAAGACAGCTGAAGGACCTTCTGCTGCAGGGCTTGAGTGACAGATGTTTCTGCACAGTGGATTCTGGCGTACACACATTGTTCTTACAGCAGTTGCTCGTATCACATTTTTGGAAAGTTATGTCAAACATGAGAGGCTGCTCTTGAGTTTAGGTTAGTTAGACTACAATTTGTAAAAAAAAAAAAATTAAATAAAAAAATCTGTATGATTATAAATAAATAAATAAATAAATTTGTTTAAACATTTTTGTGTAATATATTTATACATTTATTATACATTGTGTGTGTGTGTGTGTGTGTGTGTGTGTGTGTATATAACATTATTGTATAATTATCATATGACTACAAATTCAACTAAATTGTTTCATTGCTTTTAAGAAATTAATGTTAATAAAAAATCTAAAATATTTTTTAAACTTTTTTTATATTATTATTTTATGTATATAACATATATTAATGTTGTGTATATTTATATATCTTTTAGATATTTAATCTATAATATATAATATAAATATAAAATTATTATATAATTATCATACAATTAAAAAATGAGACAAAATTGTTCCATTGCTTTTCATCAAGGAAATAATATTAATACATTTATAAACATGTTTTATAAAAACGAAAAATGTTAAATTATTGAATAATTATCATTATTTAAAAAATCAACATAATTGTTCCACTGCTTTTAATTAAGGAATTAATATTAATACACATTGTATAAAGTGTTTTTTTTAATTACTTTTTTCCTTTAAAAATATTTATTAATATATTATTATAAACCTTATTGTACATCTAACATATATTAATGTTGTATATATTTAAACATCTAATATATATATTTATATATAATATAAATATAAAAATGATTATATAATTATCAAATAATTAAAATGAATATAAACCTTATTTTAATATATTATAATTAAATTTTTAGTATAAATTGCCTTTTTTTTTTTTTTTTTTTTTTTTTTACGTTTTACTAAACAATACAAAAAAATGCATTTCTGAGATATTGGCAGGTGTTTTTTTTTTTTTTTTTTGTATAGATTGTTTCTTTTCTTTATTTTAAACAATGAAGTGCTATCTCTATCTCTTGTGACTTATTTTTGATTGACCCAATCAAGTGACTTAACTTGCAGTCTCTTGCCCTCCTATTTGTCATGTTTGGATCGTATAAAAGGCTTTTTATTTTTGTTTGTGGTCAGTGGAACTCAGGATTTCTTTCTTTTGTCCTAAATATAGATGTGGCCCGACACATGTGGATGCAAGCTGTGTTAATTTGCACAGCCTCTGTAATCCTATGTAGGGAGTGATGCATTGTGGTCCGTAGTCACTCCTTATGATGTGGTTAGTTGGAATGAGCCAGTCTGATGATTACATGTGCGTTATGTGACTACTTGTGGTGTTGACTAGTCCTAGCGGAGTGTTTCAGGGCTGACGTCTTGATTTAGAGTTTTAGATGAAGCAGAACTGTTAGATCATCGGGTTGTTGCCTGGACTTTATCAAAGCTGATGAAAGTCTTTGTCCTGAGAAATGATCTCATGTCTTGACGAAGGTTTCTTTTTCTGTTTTCTCACAGGGCTGAGTGACCCAAGCGTAGCTCTCACCTGGGGGAGGACCACCACTCCCTCACTCCCATCATCCCTTGAGCCCCCACTCCGAAGCAGCCATGGCGCCACGGAAACGCGGGGGCGGAGGGCACGGCGTGTCCTTCTTCTTCTGCTGCTTCCAGAGCAGTGACCACCCAGAGATCACCTACCGTCTGCGGGAGGACTTCGCCCTGCAGGCCATGGAGCCTGCGCTGCCCATCCCTAGCTATGATGAGCTGGATGCCATGTTCTCAGAGCTGGTGGTAGGCGCCAACTTTTAACATTCCTGTACAGTTTTATCTCTGCTGACTTCTTTAAAATTAGAATTTATTCCTGTGATGCAAAGCTGAATTTCCAGCATCATTACCTCAGTCTTCAGTGTCAAATGATTCTTCAGAAATCATTCTAATATGCTGATTTATTATCAATGTTGGAAACAGTTGTGCTGCTTAATATTTTTTTGCAACCTGTGATCCTATAATAAATAAAATGTTAAAAACAACAGAATTTATTTAAAATAGAAATCTTTTTTTAACAATATACGCTAGTGTTTAAAGTTTGGGGTCATTATTTTGGGGTAATTATTTTTCTTTCTTTCTTTGAAAGAAATGAATACTTTTATTCAGCAAGGATGTGTTAGATTGATAAAAAGCGATAGTAAATACTTTCTAGGAAAGATTTCTATTTGGAATAAATGCTGTTCTTTTTAACTTTTTATATTTATCAAAGAATCCTGAAAAAAGTATCACAGGTTCCAAACCATATACTGTGATGCTCATGGTGTTTTCAGCCTCTGAACATTAACATAATCTTTAGAAATGTTCTGAGAGTCACTTTATAAAGATTTTACCATTTCTGTTTGTGTATGAAAACATTGTATCATATACAAACAGAAACTTAAAGGTCTTCACAGCAGCCTTATATTACTTAATGTCATGACAACTACAGACAGCACTTTGTTTACAATAAAGAAAAGAAAAAGAAAAAAAAAAACAGCCAAATTAGTACAACTACTAATAGCATTATTGTTAAAGCATTATTTTTTAAAGAATACTTACCAGAAAAATTATTTACCGGAATTTATTTACCAGAAAAATGTAAATACACAACACAAAACATATTTTTTCTGAAAAGAAAGAAAGAAAGTAAAATAAATATATATATTTTTTAACAAAATCAATTAGAGATACTTTTTATTATTAAAATTAATGAAATCATTAAAATGGAATGCAGAAAATTAATGGAAAAAAACTGAATTTGTTAAAAATGCAACTTAATTGTAGAAAAAACTAAAATGCATTTCATTGTGCCTTAAAAATTTACATTTTTGGTAAACTTTGAATAAATTACTGTAAAATTACAGCATTTTAAAGCAAATTGCTGAAAAAAAGTTCATGCTTTTAATCAATTACACATGCTTTTTGATTAATATTGTTTCAATTTAACCATTAAATAGAGTCAAGAAAAAAATCAAACAAAAAATGTAATTCAGAAAAAAAAAAATGGAAAAAAATGGAAATTTGTGAAAAAATAAAACAGAATTTGTGAAAAAATAAAACAGATTTCATAGGGCCCTAAAAATGTAATGCATCCTGCTGAATAAATGTATTAATTTGTTAAAAAAAATATTGAACCCAAACTTTTGAACAGTAGTGTGCATTATATTATATTATATTATATTATATATTATTATATGTGACCCTAGACCACAAAACCAGTCATAAGCGTAATTTTTTTTATTTTTTATTGAGGTTTTTTTTGGACAATATTTGAAAATCTGGAACCTGAGGGTGCAAAAGAATCAAAATATTGAAAAAAATCACCTTTAAAGTTGTCCAAATGAAGTTCTTAGCAATGCATATTACCAATCAAAAATTAAGTTTTGATGTATTTACATTAGGAAATTTACAAAATATCTTAATGGAACATGATCATTACTTAATATCCTAATGATTTTTGGCATAAAAGAAAAATCGATCATTTTCACCTTTTTTTTTTTTTTTTTGTTTTTTTTTTTTTTTTAAATCTCCACACTAGTATTTTTGTGTTGCATGTGGAGCTAATTAACAAAAAAACAAATCATTATTTTCCACGTCCTCAGTCCCTACTTGTTTGCGCTCTAATTTAGCCTAATTAAGGAGCTGTAATTGATCCATCAAATGTGTTGTCTTTAATCCTTGCTTGAATAGAAATCGCAGCAGTGTGGCGTGCTGCAGACTCTGCCCCTCTCTCTCGTCTCCTCCTTCATCTCTGCCAGCTTCCACTTTGCACATCAATGGGTCCCATTGAGAGGCCTTGTGTCTTGGACTGCACTGCAGAGTAATTGGTTGTTTTTGGTCTGACCCGCTCTTAACCTCCCTTTCCCTGTACTTGGGTTCGAATTGATGTACAACACAAAGCAGCAGCAGTTGCTGTCTTTTCACAGCCCTCACAGAAAGATTTCATGCTCTCAGCACGCGCCGTTCTGGCAAGTTATTGTTGAGTTTGTAAACCGGTGTTGCATAACTGGTAACCTGCATGCTTATTCACACTTAAGTAATATTGTGTTTAGTAGAAGATACCTCAGTAATTATTTGAAATACTGTGGCTGACATTTATTTTGTTTATTTAGAGGTTATTATGCAAATCTCTCTTCATGTTAGGGCTTGGCAAAGTCTTCTTACAAATTCATCATTTTCAGCGCACCGAGTACATTAGAATTACAAAAATATGCTCAGAACAAAGAGGCTTTTCAGGATAAAATGAAAAATGAGATACAAGAAGGGAGTTGTCATGTGATTTGTCTTTTTTCATGAAATTATATTAGGTCTTTTGTGTTATGATTGGCCCCAGATATGACATTTGAGACTTTAAATACTGTCTTATAATCCTTTCATAGCATAGAATTCAAGGGATAGTTCACCAAAAATTAAAATTCTGTCATCATTTGGTCACTCTCATGTTTTTTTGCCAACTGCATGACTTATTTAAAGAATGTAGGCTACTGGTTGCTCTTCTCCATACAATTACAGCAAATGTGGGTGTAAAAGGACCATAAACATATGACAGAAGTAGTCCATATGATTCATGCGTATTATCATATTACAGGTCTGCAGCAAGTTCTGGAAGTGTATCAGTCTGGTTGATTCATTCACATACTGGACATTGCTATTTTTCTCATGATGACCACACCAAAGAGTATGGAAGCACCCTGTTTCCGCAACTGAATAAAAAATAAAAAATAAAAAATGTTATTGTGACCTTTTATCTCACAATTATGCAATTGAAATTGACTTTTTTTCTCAGAATTGTGAGATGTAAACTCACAATTGTGAGTTATAATGTCAGAATTGTGACATAAAAACTCACAATTCTGACTTTTTTCTTGCAATTCTGAATTTGCGAGTTTATATTTCACAATTTTGAGAAAAAAGTCAGATTTTTTTCACAGTTGTGAATTTGTATTTCGCAATTTAGATTTTTTTCTTGCAATTCTGACTTTTCTCTCACAATTTTGACTTTATAACTCACAACTGCGAGTTTATATCTCACATTTCTGAGAAAAAGTCAGATTTTTGTCATAATTGCGAGTTTATAACAATAAATCGCAATTTTAATTTTTTTCTTGCAATTCGGACTTTCTTCTCAGAACTTTGAGAGATAAATTTGCAATTGCAAGTTATAGTCAGAATTGTGAGATTAAAAACTCACAAATATGACTTTTTTCTTGCAAATGCGAGTTTGAATCTTGCAATTCTGACTTTTTTCTTGCAATTGCAAGTTTATATCGTGCAATTCTAACTTTTTTCTTACAATTCCGACTTTTTTCTTAGAACTGCGCAATATAAGCTCACATTTGCGAGAAATTAAGTTAGAATTGAAGTTACAATTCTGACTTTTCTTTTGCAACTGCAAGTTTATATCTCACATTTCTGAGAAAAAAAGTTCGATTTTTCTCACAGTTGTGAATTTATAGCTCGTGATTTTCATTTTCTTGCAATTCTGACTTTGAACTCGCAATTGTGAGTTATAAAGACTTTTTTTCAATTCTGACTTTTTTCTCGCAATTCTGACTTTTTCCTTAGAATTACGTGATATAAACTTGCATCTGCAAGAAATGAAGTTAGAACTGCAAAATAAAAACTTGCAATTATGACTTTTTTCTTGCAATTGCAAGTTAATAACTCTCAATTCTGACTTTTTTTCTCAGAATTGTGAGATACAAACTTGCAATTACGAGTTATAAAGTCCAGTTTTGAGAAGGGAAAAAAAAAAGATATGTACTCAGAAATGCGCAGTTCTGACTTTATTACACGCAATTGCAGAAGTCAGAATTGCAAGATAAAAAGTCGCAATTACAATTTTTTTTTTTTTTTTAAATTCAGTGTCAGAAACGTGCATTCATAAAAGAATAATTACTTAACTTCAGAAGATTTAAAAAATGTTACACACCACATTTGTGGTGTTTTGTGTCCTTTTTAAAGCTTTGAAAGCTCCAGTGTTCTCATTACCTATGTTTCCATCAAAAATTGTAAATTTAAAAACCTGAATATCGTATAAAACGTTTACAGATAAAGCACTGTTTCCATCTTATGTGTTCAAGAGAACAAAATCTTTACTTCCTGGGAAACTTGCACAAATTGTAAGTAATAAAAATGGACGTTGTTGCAACGAGGATACCCACTGTAGCTTGTTTCATAGACAAAACAATAACAAAAGCTGTCATATTATTTTGCATTCGGAGGCGGATGCCTGATGTGTGGGAACGCAATTGTGTGAGACAGCTGTGGGAGGTAATTATATTTTGATGACAAACTTTGGCCCAGGCACTTCAGAATGACTAAAATTACATTTGAAATGGCGTGCAATGAGATTGGTCATCTGGTTAGTCCAGTTATCCAGTCATACGATCTGTTGAAGCAAAGTCACGAACATGAATTTATTGTCACGCATCCTAGAGCTTATTTAGCAAATGTGTTTATATTGTTTATGTGCATGTCTTCTTATCGGATAAAAAAAATACTGCCTCAGTTGAGTACAGAAATTGTTTATGCATATTTTAAGATTTTATGCACAACTTGGCCTTTCATCCATCATCATTTTTACATGATATCCTGAAATGCACATAAAAATATGTAGATGGAATTAGCTATTGTAACTGCATGGAAAAGAGTGACCAGCACATTCTTCCAAATTTCTGCTTTTGTCTTTTACGTAACGTAATAAATAATGACAGAACTTTTATTTTCAGTGTGAGGTATACCTTTAACATCTGTATAAAGCATGAAGACACAGTGAACTGTATAATAAATGACTTCTTTTAAGCACTTAAACTCTTTTCACTGATGTAGTTTGAGAGCTTTCCTACTCTGTTCTCCATTAGAGCCAAGTTTATTTTAATCAAGAGTAGATTTGACAGCTCAATCACTTAATGTACAGTCTACAGTGGACGTTTTCCTCATTACGAGTGTTGAAAGGTTTTGTAGAGCATTGATAGATTGATGTACACGGCCCAGGCTTTAATGTTTGTTCTGCAACTGAATGCTGGGGCTTGATGTGGCGTGTTGGCTTCAGATAAGGCAAGGTGTGGTTTTCTGCATGAATGGAACATCCTGGTTGTAGTCTGGTTGCCCTTGACTGTAACAAAACACTGTATGCGTATGTTCTTTATGCGTATATGCCAGGGATGTCTAGACTTTCTGCTGACTGTGCAGCTCGTTTCCGCTAAAGGCCGGGGGATTCGCAGGAAGATGAGCGATGGAAGAGACACCAGGCCGGATGAGAGGAACAGCAGCTCTTCCTCTCTCCTGCATCCCTGTGGAGCATCAGGGACATCACCGTCACCAAGAACTGCCAGACAGGAAGACATTACCAGTTCTGGCAGACAGATCGCTGTGTAGTGCTACATGCAAGGATTTACAGTGAGAGATGTACGCTGAGAGACCTCTTTATTAGGTTCTGCTGCTGAAATGGGCAGGTCAATGGTGGATTCGTTCCTTGAATGTGATCCAATTCAGTTTGTAGAGTTGAAAATCTGCTGGGTTTATTGAACAATGTAGGGATTCCCCCTAATAGTTGACCAACCATTAGTCAACAAGAAGAGGCTTGGTCGACCAAAATTTTATTAGTTGCTTAGTCGTCGAAAAAACAAACAAAAAAAACACAGGAAGTGTTAACGGCTGGTCTATGTGGTCGTCCAAGCACTCATCTATCATTTAATCGACCTCAAATATGGCTTATCTGAAAGATGTATGTAGTAGCAACTTTACATGGCCACTCAATCTAATGTTAACCTAGAAAAATGTGCGCTATTGAAGAGTCTGTGCTGAGTGTGGAAGCTGAACAGTAGCGTGTTTACTGCATGACAGATGGAGGCGCTGGTGTGGTCACTTGCTCTTAAAATCCATCATTTTTGGTCATACAGATAAGAGTAATACATCTTTTGAATCTGTAAAGACTCTATTTATTTGTGTGCACTCACAATAACAATGAAACGTTGCGCTTTTGTAAAATAATGAAAGCAACCAGGATGCGTTTTATGCCGTCTCGGCCTCTGTGAACTTGAGTGCGAAATAGGGGTGGGAATCATCAGGCACTTCACGATCCGATTCTGATTCTGGGAGTCACGATCCGATTCCAAAATGATTCTTGATCTACGTTTTTTCCCCAATTATTTCTTCTGCTGTGTAAATACGTCGTTACAACCATACATTTTAACCATAATTGCAGTTTCTATGCATTTTTGTTTATAGTTGGAATCTCTGTATATATCAGTACTGCCAGTGCTAATCTTCACTGGTTTCATGATTCAGTTTAATTACGATTTTCATTATTAACTCAGTATCGCAATGTGTCACATTCTCGGTTTTCAATATTACTGCACATGGCTACATTTTCATATAAATTATATATCAAATTTACTTTGTGTAAAATGTACCTATTTTTTTTTTTTTTTTATTATTATTATTATATAAGCAGGCTTCTTTTTTAAAACAATGACTTATTTGAAATAAGTGTTCTTTAAGTATGCTAAAGTTTACAGACAATAGTAATGGGTTTTTCTTTTTTCATTAACATTGTTGACGTTTGATTATTACTGATGAGATCATAGACAGTGACTTTAACAGACTGCATTCTTTTTTGTATGTGTATGTGCACAGTCGAACGCGTAGCCTTTTTCAACATAAACTCCATTTGATGTTGTGGGTGAACGCTGACGGTCGATAAATGCGCTATAGTAAACTTCATCCATTATTTTTCCTCATTAAGTTATGACTGATATCTGATATTTTTGAACTCTTTTAAACCAAAGCTGGGCTGTCTCATATCCTCTCGCTCACAAGTGCTTGTCCGTGTGAGCGTATGTTGTTGTTGCAGTCTTCTCTATTTTGTTGTTGCTGTTCCGTCTCTTTACTTTCATTTTCTATTGTGAAACAATTGGCCCGGACATTTTTCTTTACAAACCCGCGTTTTGTACTTCTAATTCATGGCTGGTGTTTTGTTTTGCTCTCTCCATTGCGCTTCCACATTCATCTACATCAGATTACATTTTAAATTGGGATATTTTTCTTACATAAACACATCGATTCACTTCAGAAGGCTTTTATTAACTCCCCAGAACCATGTGGAGCACTTTTTATGATGGATTGATGCACTTTTTTTTGCTTCAAAATCTCAACACCCATTCACTACCATTATAAATCTCGGAAGAGCCAGCACGTTTATTAATATAATATAAATCGTCTGAAAGAAAAAAGTCATATACACGTAGGACGGCTTAAGGGTGAGTAAATCATGAGGTAATTTTCATTTTTGGGTGAACTATCCCTTTAAGTTTGGGCTCAGTAAGTTTCTAATCATTCTAACATGCTGATTTGCTTCTCAAGAAACATTTCTTAGAATTATTGATGTTGAAAATGATGTGCTACTTAATATTTCTTTGGAAACCGTGATACATTTAGAAACATAAAGTTCAAAAGAACAGCATTTATTTGATACTAGGGGTGTGACAAGACACTTATCCCATGAGACGAGACGAGACGAGACACGAGACTGTGTTCACGAGAACGAGACGAGATGAGATTTTTAATCTTTTCTTAAGAAGTTCTCAATGATGAAATATATAGGGAAAATAGTCTTTTATTCAACTAAAAAAAACTAAATGCAAAAAATTGTTGCCTCCTGGTGGAACTACTGATTACTGCAAAATTACAATACGCGCGTACTGTTCTGATGACGAAATTCACATCACGCACATTCACAAAGTGAAGTATACTTTGGCCTTAATGCACAGATCTATTTCGATATATCAGATGTTTTGTCTTCAAGTGCAGATGCAAGTGCATTAACCACAGCCGGAATCGTTTTTCAGGACAACAAACATAAAGCGCACGTGAAAGGAGGGCGTGAGTTTCGTGCATCTAATAGTAGCCTACTGCATTCCAAATGGGATTAATGAAAGCATATCTAAAGTAAAACACGGTGGGTGGAAGCACACAATGCGCACGTATCTCACAGCGCAAATTCTGTGCAATGAAGCCCACCACGTCTCTAGCGCGCACACATGCCATATGCAGGGCAATATTCAGAATCGTGAGAGAATCATGGTCTCCAATTTATTAAAAACAGCTGGGATTCTTAATTTATCCAGAATCGTGAAGTTCTTGTTTAAATGTTGTTTATTACTGCAAATAATTCATTAAAATGGAAGTTTAATTTCATAAAGTTCAAAATGCACCTATAATTTTTGGCAATTTGTTTTTTTCACTTGAATAAAAGACTATTTTCCCTATATATTTCATCATTGAGGACTTCTTAAGAAAAGGTTAAAAATCTCATCTCGTCTCGTCTCGTTCTCGTGAACACAGTCTCGTGTCTCGTCTCGTCTCGTCTCATGGGATAAGTGTCTCGTCACACCTCTAGTATCAAATAAATGCTGTTCTTTTGAACTTTATGTTCCTAAATGTATCACGGTTTCCAAAGAAATATTAAGTAGCGCATCATTTTCAACATCAATAATTCTAAGAAATGTTTCTTAAGAAACAAATCAGCATGTTAGAATAATTAGAATCTTACTGACTCCCAACTTAAAGGGATAGTTCACCCAAAAATGAAAATTACCTCATGATTTACTCACCTTTAAGCCGTCCTAGGTGTATATGACTTTCTTCTTTCAGGCGATTTATATTATATTAATAAATGTGCTGGCTCTTCCGAGATTTATAATGGTAGTGAATGGGTGTTGAGATTTTAAAGCAAAATAAAGTGCATCAATCCATCATAAAAAGTGCTCCACATGGTTCTAGGGAGTTAATAAAAGCCTTCTGAAGTGAATCGATGTGTTTATGTAAGAAAGAAATATTTCCGAATTTAAAATGTAATCTAATGTTGATGAACGTGGAAGCACAATGGAGAGAGCAGAACAAAACACCAGTCATGAATCAGAAGTACAAAACGAGGTTTTGTAAAGAAAAATGTTGAAGGTTTTCAATATAAGCCAAGATTAGACATAACACAACATGGTTCTTGCAAGGCCAGCATATTCTCACTGGAGCTTACTCCTACATCCTACGACATCCGCTGAAACGCCACTCTTTAGTAAACGTGAGTACGACAGTTAGTGAAAGCTTGAGATTGCGGTTTATAAAGTTTTAAATATGCATGTATTTTTTTACACAAATGCATCGATTAGTTTCAGAAGGCCTTTATTAACCCCCCGGAGCTGTGTGGAGCACTTTTTATGATGCATGGATGCACTTTATTGGACCTCAAAATCTCAACACCCATTCCCTGCCATTATAAAGCTTGGAAGAGTCTTTTTTTTTTTTTTTTTTCAAATACAACTCAGTATTGTATTTCCCTGAAAGAAGAAAGACATACACGTAGGATGGCTTGAGGGGAGAAAAATATTTACCTAATTTTATATATTTTTAACAAAATATTAGAGAAAAAACATCAGGATTTTATATAAATCAACAGAATGGAGTACACTACGGATATAGGAGGCTATGGGAAAAATCTTGCAGTGTCTCTGGAGGACAACAGAGTGCTTTGTAAAGGGACATTTACAAAAGGAACAACACCCTCATGTCACAGAATATTCTTTCTGATTGTACACTGATTTAGTTGTGTTTAAGTGAATGGATATCTCTCCTATATACACTGTAATATGAATATTTTTGCTTGTGTGAGTGTACAAGTGGGAATTCACAGTGGAATCATCAGTTCGCATGGGACTCCCATGGCGAGAGAACCTAACAAACAAACCAGTTCTTTCTTTGTGGAAACCCACACCCACTGCAAGGACGAACCACAACACAGTGATTGTTGTGGTGAACTGCTATTTCAAGGACAAAACAAAAGGAAATTACAAGTGGTAGAAGTTTATGTGTCGGACTTTCATTGCCAAAGCCATTGATTATTCAGTCGTCATTCGTTCAGTGTTTACAGATGGTCTTGAGCCGATACAACAAGCTGTAATGAATTCGAATTGAATTTAAGACACTCCAAATGTTGGACACATAACAACATAATCACTTCCTTTAAAATAAACGTTTAACTTAATAAAATGATTCACTTAATAAAATGCATTACGCATAAACATTTAGGCTGCAACGGCCTAATGTAAACTATGGAATATAAAAGAAGAACATCTCAGTATTTTTTGTTCATACAATGAAAGTCATTGGTAACCAAAACAGCTTTGCACTAAAAGTCTTCAAAATACCTTCTTTTATGTTCCATTAAAAAGAAAGATTTGAAATGACATGAGGGTGAATAAATGACAGAATTAATTTTTTTTTGGGTGAACACTGCCTTTATTGCTTTTATTTTTATTATATTTTTTTGTTTTTTAATGATCTGACACACTAAATGAGAAACTAAATCTGTCAGCAGTTGGCGGTAAATGTCTTTGAGTCATTCATTCATTTGATTCGATCAAAAGGCTGATTCATTCAGGAATTAAGTAAATGGCTCTCTTTTTGAATGGGCCTTTGACTCATTGATTCATACAATTCGTTCAAAACACGGATTCATTCAGAAACTAAACACCGCTGTGTTGCTCTGAGACGTGCAACAATTCTGTAATGGCTTCAAAAGTAATATGTTCTCTGCAAAATTGAGAAATTTAGAATATAACACAATATCAACTTCGTATTTACTGATCTGCTGTATAAAATCTCCTTTAAGTTTGTGATAGATTTGGGACAAAATCAGCACTCATGTTATATGCAAAACACATACAGGGGCATTTTTTTGCACCAATATCTTGAATTTTAGGGCATAACTGCATTTATGGAGTTGTTGTCCTGCACCATATTTGTCAACAGTCAACTATATGAAATATAATTCCATCATATTTATATCTAAATTCACACCTGAATTGCAATTTTAATTCTTTTCACCACTTCAGATCGAATTCATTATAAATTTAACCCTGGCTTTTGAATACAAAACAAGTACTTTCATTTAATACGAAAAGCTTTCATAAACTGAGATATATCCACTGTAATCCATATGATTCATTTCCTTCACGTTTTCCAATCTCAAGTCAAATGAAGTTCAAATAAACTTTGGTTTATTATCATTCCAGCCCTATATAAGTATACAGTGGAAAAAAAATGTCATTTCACCAGGTCTGCAGCACAAATCACTACTTACTCTGTCTGCTATCACAGACGTTTTGTTCTCTTTCTGTCAATTTCCTCTGTGTCCTCTCTGCTGGAGGATTTGAGGAAGTATTTGTGGGTAAGGAGAAAGTTGAAAAAACATTCTGTGGTTTCCACATGCTGTTATCATTGGTTTGTGGGTGGATATTGACCCTGCCTCAAGGGGTTTACAGTTTGTTTTTGCCATGTCCAGGTTCAAAAATATCTAATCTTTATTTTCTCTTTCTGCCTCTCCTTTTCTTTCATTTCAGGATGAGCTGGACCTCACAGAGAAGCACAGAGAGGCCATGTTTGCCTTACCAGCAGAAAAGAAATGGCAGATATACTGCAGCAAGAAGAAGGTTAGAGCTCTTCAACATTAGGTCATTGTGTGTGTGTTGGGTGTTCTATCCTCTTATCCTCAGTTGAAGGTTCAGTGCACCAGATTATACTGTCATCCTGTCAGAACGGTGTTTAAACAGCTCATATATCAAAGTGCTTAACAATCACCTCTCCGTCTGAGAGAAACAGGATTCTGAGTTAATGCCCCTTATCTCTACTTTCTCTGATTTAAAATGGCTAATCTGTTAAATGTTTCCATTAATCTTTTCATTGTCAATTAAGTGTCAGCAGAGATTTTGGATAACTGGACATGTTAGACTTCGTAATGACAAAATGAAGAGGCTTTCTATGACATTATGTTCTTAGCAGATGCTTTCAAACCAAAGTGATCTAAAACAGTGCACGCTGATCTTCAGGATACTTGGTTTGTTGGTGCAGAGAGAGTTTTGCAGTGTTTGAGTAAGCCTGTTTCCTTAGGCGTTACTTCAGCATCTGAGTCCAGTCATAAAATGGAATTTACTGTATAACGCGGAATGTCATTGAATTTGTCAAATTTTGGAAGAATAAATCAAAAGTAGGTCAGTACATTTAAATCAAAACACGATATGGAGTAGTCTGTGAATATTAGAGTAGTCTGTGTCAGGAAAAAAAAAAAAAAAAATGTTTTTTTTAATGAAGTTAATTAATTGGAGATGCTTTTGATTCTTTTTTTTTTTTTTTTTCCCAAGTTAAAAATAAAAATAAAACTTAACTTGAGAAAAAACTAAAACGTCTTTCATAGGGCCTTAAAATGTTTTTTTTTTTTTTTTTTTTTTTACATTTATAATAAATTGCTGTTAAATTGTGTAAGTTATTTGCCAGAATTTAATTACTGGCAAAATGTAAATACACAACACATTATTTCAGAAAAATAAATGAATAAATATTCTTTTAATAAAGGTGGTTAATTAGAGATGCTTTGGATTATTAAAATGTAATTAAACCATTAAAATGGAATCTAGAAAATTAATGGAAAACAGAATTTGGTAAAAAATAAAATTTTATTTGAGAAAAAACTAAAACGTATTTAATAGGGCCTTAAAATGTAATTTTTTAAAAACATTTATAATAAATTGCTGTTAAATTGTGTAAGTTATTTGCCAGAATTGAATAACTGGAAAAATGTAAATGCACAACACATTATTTCAGAAAAATAAATGAATAAATATTCTTTTATTAAAGGCGGTTAATTAGAGATGCTTTGGATTATTAAAAATTAATTAAACCATTAAAATGGAATCTAGAAAATTAATGGAAAACACAGAATTTGGTAAAAAAATAAAATTTAATTTTAGAAAAAAATAAAACGTATTTCATAGGGCCTTAAAATGTAATTTATTTGTAAGTTATTTGCCAGAATTTAGTTACCAGAAAAATGTAAACACAACACAGTATTTTAATAAAAAATAAATAAATAAAATAATATTCTTTTAATAAAGTCGATTAATTATAGATGCTTTTGGTTATTTAAATTTAATGAAACCATTAAAATGGAATCCAGGAAATTAATGGAAGACACAAAATTTGGTAAAAATAAAAATGAATTTGAGAAAAAAACTAAAACTACATTTACATTTATAATAAATTGCTGTTAAATTGTGTAAGTTTAGTGTCTAGAAAAATTAAAATGGGAAAAAATAGAAATCCAGAAAATTTTAAATGGACAGTTTTTATTTAAGATTTATTTAAGTTTTTTTTCTTCATTTGTTTCTTTTTATCTCCAATGTCATTTCCAAAGCCTTCTCTAAGCAACATTTTTTTTTTACTAAATGTTCTTAGTATTTCTAACAAATGATCTGTTATTTGCAGTAATAGCTAGAAATTTAATTCTGCTGTATCAATACATAACTATTATTAACAAATACAAGACAGTGACAAACATGAGATCTGTGGTTCTCAACCAGGGAGCCTCAGCAAAGTCTCAAGATGGCTTAAAACGATTATAAATAAAACAAAACATGTAAAACAATTTTTTTTAAATTCCCACTGTATTTAAAAAAAACTGGACATATGAGGCGGCTTAATTTCAGAAGTGTGATTTCTAGACTTCTAGGAAAGGTAATGTAAAATAATAAAATCTTAGAAATTTAGAGTAAAACATACTTTTATAAGTCCTTAGGCCAGATTTACTATGAGCTTGCGACAGTGCAGACCTTCATTTGGCGTTAAAGACAACTATTGCCAGGATTTACTAAAGACATGTGGTAAGAAATTAGCTCTGAAAAGGTGTGGACAGTTATTTTGTGACTCACCTTATTGAATATGCATTTGTAGGAGTTTCCTTTTCGGTCTGTAAATTTATGGGAGGATGAATGAATCACGCAACACGATTTGCTAAGATTTCCGCTCATCAATTCACTGGTATTTGCAGCATTATTTAACGCTCAAAAAAAGCATGTCTTAAAGCAGGCGATAATTTGCGCTGCTCTTGGTAGATTGCATTGGTTATTATGGAAATTTTCCCCTCCCATCGACACTTTTACGGAATTGTGCTCTAACGCTAATTTGCCCTGTTTAGTAAATCTGGCCCCTTGTTCTTAATCCTTATCCAGTATTTCACAAACAACTAAAAACATCATGAGGCCTTTGAATATTGTTGTGGACTATGGAGTCAAAAAGGTTGAGAACCACTGCATTACTAAACCTGGGTTATCGAGCCATTGTTGAGTTGTGTTACATGAAGAGTTCTTTAACTTTAGGGCAAAGGTTTCAGTCTTGATTATTTTGCAATGAGAAGAGAGGAATTTACTGTGTCCTTGTTGTGTTTTGCCATATGTGAGGCCATCGCATGGGTCTGCTGTTACCACTGCACGATTCTGTCCGTTTCCTCTATTGTAATATTTTTTTAACAAGCAAATCCTGTTTTATGAAATCACACTTATTCATTTTTACTGGACACCGCTGCATGTTCAGGTATGCAGGACGGACTGAGGCCAAGTCACACCATTTATCCTCTATGACCTAATGTAGCTCAGAGAGCAGAGAAACACCAGTGCGAATCTGAGTTCATTAATGACATCAAACCCTACATGATGCCACAAACATAAGCCCTGCCAGACTGCTCTTCTGATGTGAATCCATGTGTTTAACTCAAGACAGCACGAGCACTGAAACATGACGCACACACACAGACACACAGACGGTGGGTGGTCGATGGTTACCTGCCAGTGATGTGACAGTTGTACAGTCAGGGTGATAGAAAGCACACTGATGCGGCAGGCACTTTGTTAAGTGTTTACACTGAAGCATAAACACCCAGTGACGCAATAACAGTTAATAACATTTGCTCTGTAAATATGCGTGTACGGCATAAATACAATCTAGACATACTGTATTTGCCATGATGGCATTGTCATGTGACCTACAACATCCGCCGCTGTTCCCTGTAATGTACAAACATGACACCTCCTCTGATAGTAGTCAACTAGGTATTTTTTGCGTTTGTGAAACCTACAAAATGACAATTTTGTCATTATTTAGTTGCAAAACCATGAGACCTTTGTTCATCTTCAGGACACAGATTATGATATTTTTGATGAAATCTGAGAGCTTTCTTGACCCTACATAGACAGCAACACAACTGACAGGTTCAAGGTCCGGAAAGGTTGCAAGGACATCGTTAAAATAGTCCATGTGACATCAGTGGTTAAACTGTAATGTTATGAAGCCATGAGAATACTTTTTTTGTGCAGAGTAAACAAAAATAACGACTTTATTCAACAATTTCTTCTTGTATGTTTCAGTCATCAACTTACATTCACAAAATATACACTATGAGTCAAAAGTTTTTGAACAGTTTTATGTTCTTTAAAGAAGCCTCTTCTGCTCACCAAGCCTGCATTTATTTGATCCAAAGTACAGCAAAGACAGTAACATTTTGAAATATTTTTTTAGTGTTTTCTATTTGAATATATTTTAAAATTTAATTTATTTCTGTGGTCAAAGCTAAATTTTCAGCGTCATTACTCCAGTCTTTAGTGTCACATGATCCTTCAGAAATCATTCTAATATGCTGATTTGCTGTTCAAGAAACATTTTTAAAATTATTGTTAATATCAATATTTAGCAGTTGAATGCATTTTTTTCAGGATTCTTTGATTAATAGAAAGATTAAAAGATCAGCATTTAATTTTTATTTTATTTTATTTTATTTTATTTTATTATTTTTTTTATTTTGGAAGGAAATTATAGAAATTAATACTTTTATGTAGCAATAGCAAGGATGCTTTAAATTCATCAAAAGTGATGAAAAAAACACTTATAATGTTACAAAAGATTTCTATTTCAGATAAATGCTGTTCTTTTTCTATTCATCAAACAAACCTGAAAAAAATGTTTACTCAGCTGTTTTCAACATAATAATAATAACAACAACAATAATAATAATAATAAATGTTTTTTGAACAGCAAATCAGTATATTAGAATGATTTCTGAAGGATTGTGTGCCTGGAGTAATGATGCTAAAAATTCAGCTTTGAAATCACAGGAATAAATTACATTTTAAAACATATTTAAATAGAAAACAGTTATTTTAAAAAGTAAAAATATTTTAAAAATCTGCTGTTTTTGCTGTACTTTGGATCAAATAAATGCAGGTTTTGGTGAGCAGAATCTTGCGTCTCAAATTTAATCAAAAATATCTCAGGTCTCAGAGGTTTGGAACGACATGAGAATTTTTATTTTTGGGTGAACTGTCCCTTTAACTGATAACTAATGTAGTTGTAGGGGGATGAGAAGAAATCTGGACTCTAGCTGACCTTCAGTTATTCTCTAGATATGTAATATGGAGAGATTTTTCTTTTCAGCTTCAGCACAATGAAGGTAAAGGAATCTCCCCATCTCTTAATATACCATAATATAATACATTAAAAGAAAGCGCCCCATTGGGATTTTCTTAGATGTTCTTATCTATGAGTTGTAGCGGTTCAAAAGCTGGTATTGGTTACAGGTCGGCCATCTGTCTGGCCATGAAATCTTTTCTTGTATAGCCACATATGCTGTGTCCCAATTACAGACCTAATTACTCATTGTCATGGGACACTGAGCCAAAAGAGGGCATGACGTGAAGTAGGGCGCTCAAAATTGTCTTTTGACTTCTAGTTTTAGTTTTTTTTTTTAAATGAATGTTTTGTGAATGACCTGCTTTCTGACCTGATCCTCAGTTTTGGAAGCATATCAGAGTACGCGGTTGGCCAGATCGGGATGCCATTTCTGTGTTTTGATAAGTGTCTTTCAGCCACATTTAATTTCGCTCTACTTGCATGAGGAGGTCATGCTCCACGATTCAACACATGGAACCAATGAAAAAGATTTAAGACGGTGAGCGGATGGATGAGATTAAGGAAGAATATGTCTGTCGTGAGACAGCCCGTGGCTGTGCAACAGCATTCATGCAGACTCAGCACAGTGCCCAGCCTGGGACTTGTAAAACAGGGGCTTGGCGCTCTTCCCCAGGGCTTCAGTCTGGGATAGGAGGGTGGAAGGATAAGGGAAGCAGTGGTTGGTCCAAAGCAAACAGGAAGGCCTCCATTTGCAGGTGCAGATTATGTTATCTGCAAGGACCGGCGGCTTTTGATAGGCCTGTCAACCCTGGGAAACAACACTCACAGCAGTCATCTCTTTTATTACATTCTCTTTTTACACAACTGGACGACTGAGGGACTCATATGCAACTATTACAGAAGGTTCAAACGCTCACTGGTGCTCCAGAAAGAAACACGATGCATTAAGAGCCGGGGGTGAAAACTTTTTGAATTTGAAGATCAGGGTAAATTTAACATATTTTGTCTTCTGGGAAACATGTAAGTATTTTCTGTAGCTTCTGAAGGGCAGTACTAAATGAAAAACAATATGATATTTAGGCAAAATAAGAAAAAATTACACCTCATTCATTCTGTTCAAAAGTTTTCACCCTCGCTCCTAATGCATTGTTTTCCATCTAGAGCATCAGTGAGTGTTTGAAACTTCTGTAGTAGTTGCATATGAGTCCCTCAGTTGTCCGCAGTGTAAAAAGATGGATCTCAAAATCATACAGTCATTGTTGGAAAGGGTTCAAATACACAAAATGCTGAAAAACCAAAGAATTTGTGGGACCTGAAGGATTTTTCTGAAGAACAGGCAGTTCAACTGTTTAGGACAAACAAGGGACTCATGAACAACTATCACTAAAAAAAACACAGCTGTGGATTATTCAGATAACAGCACAGTATTAAGAATCAAGTGTATGTAAACTTTTGAATGGGGTCATTTTTTTATAAATTCAACTATTAATGTCTCTTGTGTTCTAAATGTAAACATATTTTGTGTGAAATGTCTTATTCAGGTCAGTACTAAATAAAAAATAACATGCCTGTTGTATGATCCCTCCCTACATGCAAGGTGTATGTAAACTTTGACCTCAGCTGTACTGTTATAATATACATAAGTCTTTAATCTGCAGTAGGTCATTTTGAGGGTCAGAAAAGTGCTTAAAATGGTCATGCAAATATATGACTGAACACAATATGTGGCCTTTTGAAGTCATATAATAATCTTTTGTGCCTCTTTGGTGCTTCTAGAAGGATTACAGGACAGTATAGTCATCTTATGACCCCTGTGAAGGGCGAAGGCTATTTTAAGTTTGATTCCCAAACTGTTCTGCTGACTTTTCTTTCTGTATGGTGTGCTGAGCATAGTAATTATTCACCTGTGCCCTGAACTCAATGTCTCAATGCTCTCAGGTGCGCAAGCTCTGCTGGCTCAAGACCAAAGTTTGAGGTACGGTATCAGCTGTCCTGCTCCTGGCGAAGGACATTCATCTGACTTGCCTCAATCGTCCCTATTGTGGAAAAATAAACATTGGTAATCAGAGCTCTCTGATTTCTACAAAATAAATTGATGCCGCTGTAATCTTACACGGTCTTGAGCAACTGAATGCTTAAGCGTTGAGTGTATTGGGTAGAAGAGGAAGAGTCTTGGACTCATTTTTTTTGTTTTTTTTTAGGTCAGGGGCTATCAAGCTTTTTGCCAGAGTTTCTTGGGCAGTGGGCCAACAAATACTTAGTCAAGTGGGTTCAATCGAGCAGAGCGAGTCTCTGACCCACTGCTGTCTGGCAGATGTGAAAGATTAGACCTGGAGCACTGCAGTCAACATTGACTGTGCCAATCCGATTTATGAATATAATCAATGCATAAATAATTACTTTTTTCTTTTTTTTTTAAGTATTTGATTGGTGTTTTATTTGATTTATTTGTTTATTTGATTTATTTGTTTTTATTCTAATGACAATTCACAATTCTGAGAAAATAGTCAGAACTGGGAGATGTAAACTTGCAATTGCGAGACAAAAAGTCGAAATTGTGAGATAAAAAGTCACAATTACCTTTTTTTAATTTTTTATTCAGTGGCAGAAACAGGCTTCCACAGTTTTCTATTTTAATATATTTTAAAATGTAATTTATTCCTGTGATGCAAAGCTGAATTTTCAGCAGTCATTACTCCAGATTTCAGTGTTACATAATTCATTAAGAAATCATACTAATATACTGACCTGGAGCTCAAAAAACATTTCTGACATTTATATGTTTAGCTTTTTTTTTTTTTTTTTTTTTTGGCATCTTTGGCCAGTTCTACTACATTTTTCATTTTGTTGACTTCGTTCAGTGCATTCCAAAGTTCAAGTTTGATACTCATATGACATGAAGATGTTTGTGTGTCTAATAGAAGATCGGCGTGGTGTATTAGCTGAATGCTACCTTTAAATCTGCAGGATTGAAGCATTGCAGTAAATTAGAATTATGTGTTATATGTTATATTCAGTCAACTTGAAATGTTAAGTTGTACTAAGTGACAACTTAGATATTTGAGTTGATTCAACTTACAGTTTTAAGGCAGCTGGGTAACAAACACAGCTTTTAAGTTTAACAAACCAATTTTTTAGTGTAGTCAACTCAAATATCTAAGTTGTCACTTAGTACAACTTGAGATTTCAAGTTGACTAAACTTATTTGAGTTGACTGAACTTAAAATTTTAAGGCAGCAGGGTAACAAATTATTTTAAGTTGACTCAACAAATGTTTTTTTTCTAGTTTTTTACAGTGTAGGAATGATGTTTTTTTAAAATAAGTGAGACGTCATATTGTAAGTGTTGCAGTGTCCTTAGAAAATTCTAGTGTGATCATGAATGTTCGGTGTGATAAAACTTTGAATTTCAATGAATTACTTTTAAAGGCACAATATGTAAGGTTTTTTTTTTATTAAAATATCAAAAAAACACAATAACAATGTTATATATTTTTCTGACCTTCATTATCCCAAATGTTTTGAAGAATGTTTAAATCCAGAGAAATAAACAATTTTAACTAGTGTAAGGGACCGTGTCCTTGCGTCGCCTGCCAGTGACGTCATACACATTTGATTTTCTAGTTTTATTTCGTAGAAAACATGGAAACACCAAAGACACTTTAATATGTTATGCATTTTATTAGACACGTGACGAACGCATAGAATAGCAGAATAACTTTCAACACACTCTAATACATCCAGTATGATAAAACAGCACTGTTTTACCTCACATACGCATGACTGGAAAGAGCGGAAGCACTCAACCGTGGCATAATAAAAGCTCCACTGCTTTCGAGCCATGTATCGCACTCGCTCTTTATTAGCAATCGCTCCAGCGGGCACGTTTCGCTTCCATGACTTTCAGCCCCACTACTTCATAATACACTTGCCTTAATAAGTCTTTAATACATATCCATAGACATGATTTCTGCCCAAGTCCTGTTGGATTGCAACATGAAGACTACAGAGGATGAAGACTACAACTCCCATGATTCCACACTCGATCACGGCATCATCAAACTACGCCTTTGGTCTTTGTTTTGAATATCCGCCCTCTAGCGGGAAAAACTTACATATTGTGCCTTCAATGGGGAGTTTTTGAAACCATAGAAATATCATAATCACAAAAAAACTAATACTAGCCTAAATTAAAAAAAAAAAAATCTTAAATTCACTGAAGACAAGTAACAGTCAGTGAAGAAATAATAGTAAGAAACTAATTACAAGCAATAGGACAAAAAACTACAGCAGAACAAATAAATAAGACATGCTACATATATTGTATGAAGTAATAAATTAAATATATATTTCTTCTTATTAAAGTTACAAACACGATTTAGTCAAGAGCAGTGACAGATTTGCTCTCTTTTGTCATTTGATTAACTTCAAAAGACAGACAGCAGGAATATTAGACTGCTGTCACTTTAAGAGCTTCCCGGATCCAATATACTGTTACACATGTGTTTTCTTTCTCAGCTGTTTGTTTTCACTTAAGACCTAAATTGCTGTGTTTACAAGGATACTTGCAAAGATGGGCATTTTGACACATACAAGTTTATGCATTTAACCATTCAAGGCCTATAAAACGGCAAAAATAACTTGTTCAGTACTCCCGTTCTATGAGCACCATCTTCACGTGTTCGCACCTCCCTGGCAGTCACTCAAACAGCATGCGGATATAGCGAAATGAGTTCTTATTTACAGCTGATTAAAATCACTTGTTTTTAAACTGCAATGCTTAAAAGTGCGTGCAAACGAAAAGATTTCATGACCACGATTTCACAGCAACGTGAGCGTGTAACTGCAAAAAAATCTCTAATGGTTGACAGATTTCTATCGGTTGATAGACAAACGAGTGTCAGAAATGGAAAATTTTGCACTGCTTTGTGTACTCGGGTAACCAGGCTATTTATTTTGTGCACATTGTTCTGAACAGACAAATTGCGTCCGAAACTCAAACCGATTTTTTAGGCCTTTATCTTACTGATTCCATTCAACATTTTTATGTAATATCTCAAAATTGTGTTAAAATATGCTAGTCTCACTTGACTGCTATGCAACAATTGCTCATTTTTGGTGGTTATTTTCAGCAGCGCAGTTTAAATGAGCTTTAAACTGCTTGTTGATACTTTGGGCCAGTTAGGTATTTGCAGATCATTGAGCTGATTCATCTTCCTGCTGACTGATTTCTTGATATTGTAATTATCTAAACTGAGCACACTGAAGCACAGCTGGTTCCTAGAAAGAGTGTCTCTCCAAACCAACCTCAACCAACAATATCACGGTCGTTATGACATCTCTGTCTGAGAATGAAGTGCTCATGGGATAAGTGCAGAGGAAAGTCCTTCCACAGCATGAGAATGAGTACTGCCAGAGATCCACATTAATGCTTTACTCATTAAGGCCGAAGGTGAGTGGGGAGTTGAGAAGAAATATGCAGGACAGTGCAAGATCAGGGGTCTCCAGGCCGGCATCCAAAACGCCCCACTCATCCAAACAGATGCCCGTTTGTGAGATGCCATCATCTCCCAAAAGGCTTGGCAGAGCCGAGTGTGAAGCGTCCCACGCGGTTGCTGCGAAGGAGCTCATTGCTATGCCAGATTTTTTCCTTTCCTGTGAGTACGGTGAACATAAGCTACAATTAAACTCCCTATTAGTGGCCGCGCGGGCAGCCTCTGCTTGTTTTGAGAAGGAAGTTGTCACACTTCCACTTGGTTTTGATTCATTGCTCCCTATGTAGCTCCCTGCTTTCCTTCTTGTCTTCTGAATCGAACTGCATTTTCAGCTCCTCAGAGCTGTGCTAATGCGGCATTGGCTCAATCTGGGATCCGTGTTGTTTCTCTAGCGTCTGTGAATCTCTGCTGGCCTACTTAAAGCGTGTGCTATTTCTGCCAGCACTTTGAGCGTGATGTTCTGTTTCAGAATTGCTTTTCTGAGATCTGTATGTTTGGGAAAGTGTGTACGCATTGGGAACCTATGAATATATGTATATGCAGTGTGAATCTTATTGCATGTTTGATTTGCTTCTGTTAAGCATAAGCAATGAATGTTACTCAAGTGAAAAATAAATCACCCCTTCAAACTGCACAGAAACCAAAGAAATAATATTAAAAGGAGCGACAGAGTAAAGAAATGCCTCTCAGATAAGCCATTTCACACTTTTGGCAGCTGAATATTTGGTTTCACGCAACTGGTCGGTATCAAAATAAGATCTTTTCAAGATAAAGATCATTTTTCATTACTACGGACTCGGGAGCGTCTCATTCCCACCGAAGCGTCCAAATTATGTCATTCCCAATAACAATCCGAAACCACACATTCCTTCCCAGCTCGTTCCCAATATGTTGTTTCACATTCCTTTATTCCCAGTGTCATGTCCCTGTTGTGTGCATACTAAATTGGTGTGTGCGCTAATCTCGTGTCCCGGCATCATGCAGAGGCAGCGTGGATTAATGACGTGTGCTTGAAATGAAAACAAGTGCCGTGTTTACATTGGTTTTTTGTTAATATACTCGTGCTGACTTGCTTACTAATGTCCTGAAGATAGAATTTAAAGGTGAAGTGTGTTAATTCTGTGCTTTTGGATTAACTTTTAGGAGCAAGAGGAGAATAAAGGTGCTACTAGCTGGCCAGAGTACTACATTGACCAGCTCAATTTAATGGCAGCTGTAAGTATGTCTTTTTTTTTTACATTCACATTGGGCATTGAGGCCTCAAAGCATATGTCATGTAATATCCATGCTTAGACATAAACATCTAAGCTAGCTGACATGCTGTATGTGCTTCTAGTGTAAGCATGGCATCTCGTTTTATTTTACAGAGGAAAACTTTGTTGGCCTTGGAGAAGGAAGAAGAGGAGGAACGCAACAAGACTATTGAAAGCCTTAAAACGGCACTACGGACACAACCCATGAGGTCTGCATACTGTATAAATACACAAATAAATACACACACCCCGGCTTTTTCATATATAAAGGCCCCCAAATTGGTTTTTGGTTACTCTTATGTATATCTCAAATTATGGAGACGCATTTCTGCCACTGAATAAAGAAATTAAAGAAAAAAGGTAATTGCGACTTTTTATTTCACAGTTTTGGCTTTTTTTTTCAGAATTGTGTGATATAAACTCGCAGATGTGAGTGTGTATCTGACAATTCTGACTTTTTTCCTCACAATTCTGACTTTTTTCTTACATATTTTGACTTAAAAAGTCAGAATTGCAAGATAAATGTATAATTCCGACTTTTCATCTCAGAATTGTGCAAAATAAACTTGCAATTGAGTTATAAAGTCAGAATTGTGCGATATAAAAGATAAAAACTTGCAATTCTGACTTTTTTCTTGCAAATTATGACTTTTTTCTCAGAATTTTGCAATGGAGTTATGAAGTCAGAATTGTGTGAAATAAACTCATAATTGCGAGATATAAAGTCAGTAATAGTCATAATTATGACTTTTTTCTCAGAATTGTGCAAGATAAACTCGCAATTACGAGTTATAAAGTCAGATTTGCAAGATAAATGTACAATTCTGACTTTTTATCTCAGAATTGTGTGAAATAAACTCGCAATTGAGTTATAAAGTCAGAATTACAGGATATCACAATTCAGACTTTTTTCTCAGAATTGTGTGAAATAGACTCGCAATTGCGAGAAATAAAGTCAGTATTGCAAGATAGAAACTCACAATTTTGACTTTTTTCTCGCAAATGCGAGATTGTAGGTCAAAATTCTGACTTTTTTTTCACAATTTTGACTTTTTCCTCACAATTCTGACATTTTTCTCAGAATTGTGAAATAAACTCACAATTGCGAGTTATAAATTCAGAATTGTGTGATATAAATTTGTAATTGCGAGTTGATATAAAGTCAGAATTGCAAGATATAAATGTACGATTCTGACTTTTTTCTCAGAATTGTGATAAACTCACAATTGCGAATTTTAAAAACACAGAATTGCAAGATAAATTTACAATTCTGACTTTTTATCTCAGAATTGTGCGAAATAGACTCACAATTGTGAGTTACAAAATCAGAATTGTGAGATATAAATTCATAGTTCTGACTTTTTTTCCTCACAATTCTGACTTTTTTTCTCAGAATTGTGTTTGTCTCACAGTTCTGACTTTATAACTCGCAATTGCGAGTTAATATCACACAATTCTGACTTAATTTCTGAGAATTGCGAGTTTATATCTCACAATTCTGAGAAAAAAAGTCCAAATTGCAAGTTTGTATCATCCAGTTCTGAGAAAAAGAAGTCAAAATTACATGATGTTAAGTCGCAATTGCGAGAAAAAGGTCAAAATTGTGAGATAAAAAGTCACAATTACCTTAAATTTTTTATTCAGTGGCAAAAACTGACTTCCTTACAAATGGTCCATATTTGTTTACTAAATTAAAACAAAAAAAAAGTAAATAAATAAACCTTAGCCTAAATTATTGCCTCTACTTGAAATGAAGACAGCTGTCTCAAGGCAGTAGTTTATTTAACACATCAGTGGTTTTTCTATTGGCAAGTACCTCACTTTGTTATTAAACAAACGCTTCCCTTATGGTCTGTGGTTTGGGTCTCATTATGCAAATGAGATTACTTTCATCACACACATGCTCACAGACACATGGATTTGATTAGTGCTTCCTGCTCTCACCATTTGATCCTGGGGTCACAGGTCATCCGCACTGACCTCTGCAGGCCTCGGGTCAAAGCACTCCAGCCCTCTTTTGTGCCTAATAACGTTCAGGCTGCATATCAAACCGTTCCTTTCACAGCTTTAGGCAGTTGAATCTAAAGTCAAGTGCTTTATAGGGGCTATAAATCAGTCTAGCTACTGATGTGATATATTATTTCACATTCATAACCTCCTTGTGGAGTCGATCATTTTCAGATTTACAAATTGTTTTCAGAGCCATGGCCTAGCGGTTAACACTCATGCTTGGGTTGGTGCTCATGTTGCAAATTTATTGTGGGTTTGAATCCAAACCATGTTATGTGACAAACCAGGTCCTGTCAGCTGTTTACGTTTGCTAATATATAAAATTGAAATGTAAATAAAACTACTTTAATTTTACATTACAATATTAATGTTAAATATTCTAAATTCTACTGTAATTCATTCATGAGAGAAAAAAATGAGAAATTAGAAAAAAAGAGACACATATTAGACATAAATTGAATATGGCTGAGAAAGATCTTTAACGAACATCTGAATTCATTCCTCATAGGTTTGTAACACGGTTCATCGATATGGACGGCCTGACATGCATCCTGAACTTCTTGAAGAGCATGGATTACGAGACCACCGAGTCTCAGATCCACACTTCCCTCATCGGCTGCATCAAAGCCCTGATGAACAACTCCCAGGGTCGCGCTCACGTGCTCTCTCACTCCGAGAGCATCAACATCATCGCTCAGAGTCTGGCCACTGAGAACATCAAGACCAAAGTGGCAGTGCTGGAGATCATGGGTGCTGTGTGTTTAGTGCCGGGAGGCCACAAGAAGATTCTGGAGGCCATGTTACACTATCAAAAGTTCGCTTGTGAGCGCACACGATTTCAGGTGGGCTGGTTTGTTTATAACCTTCAGTCCAACATCAAGAGAGTCTGTATGAGGATAAATACTAATCCTATTGTCATCTTCTTCGTCACAGACATTGCTGAATGATCTAGACAAAAGTACAGGGCGGTACAGGGACGAGGTCAGCCTGAAAACGGCTATTATGTCCTTCATTAACGCTGTTTTAAGCCAAGGAGCTGGCGAAGTAAGACATCTTGGTTGCTTACACACTTTTTACTTTATTTTAACAGATCTGTGCTTTAATATATAAACATCTACCTAATTAAGTCTCCTGTTTGCTCTCAAAGAAATAGTACATCCCATAGTTTACCTTTTAGAGGTTGTTGTGTATAAAAACGCACGGTTCTGTCAAGTTTAATAAGCGTTTCTTTAATTCTCGTAGACTAGCCTTGAGTTCCGGGTTCATTTGCGATACGAGTTCCTCATGTTGGGGATTCAGCCCATCATTGACAAACTCAGGTCACATGAAAACTCTACTTTAGACAGGTAAGGGCCACATTATTAATGGAGTCTTATAAGAAAAGTTGAGCAAATTTGAGATTTGATTTGTCTGTTTCTCAATTTTTTTGTCTCCTCAGGCATTTGGATTACTTTGAGATGCTGAGAAATGATGATGAACTCACGTTATCCAGGCGGTTTGAGTCTGTGAGTAATTTTTTTCTCTCAGAAATGTGATATAAACACAGTTGCGAGTTATAAAGTCAGAATTGCTTGACATAAATTCGTAATTGTGAGTTATAAAGTGAGAACTGCGAGATAAACTAGCAATTCTGGCTTTTTATCTTAGAATTGTGCAAAATAACTTTTTTTCTCAGAAAAGTCAAAAATTCTTCAGACACTTTGACCTGACCATGTTTTGCTTAAAGAGGTCCACTTCCAGAACAAAAATTTGCATATAATGTACTCACCCCCTTGTCATCCAAAATGTTCATGTCTTTCTTTCTTCAGTCATAAAGAAATCATGTTTTTTGAGTTAAACATTTCATGATTTTTCTCCATATAATGGACTGCTATGGTGCCCTGAATTTGAACTTCCAAAATGCAGTTCAAATGCGGCTTTAAACAATCCCAAATCAGTTGTAAATGCTCCCAGCTAAGGAAGAAGGGTCTTATCTAGCGAAACGATCGGTTATTTTCATTAAAAAAATACAATTTAAATACTTCTTAATCTCAAACGCTTGTCTTGTCTTGCTCTCCCTGAACTCTGTGTATTCTGACTCAAGACAGTTAGGGTATGTCGAAAAACTCCAATTGTATTTTCTCCCTCATCTTCAAAAATCATTTCAAAATCATCCTACGTCGCTGCAGAAGTACCGACCCAGACTTTGCAAAGTGAACATGCAAAGAAGATCAAACAGCCTTAACAAAAAAGGTAAAACAGCGATATAGGATGATTTTGAAGTTGGAGAACATTTCGACAAACCCTAACTCATTGACTGGAAAAAAACAGTTCAGGCAGAGCAAGGAAAGACGAGCATTTGACATTAAAAAGTATAGAAATTGTATTATTTCTAAGAAAATAACCGATCATTTCGCAAGATAAGACCCTTCTTCCTCGGCTGGGATTGTTTACAACCACATTTGGGATCGTTTGAAGCCGCATTTAAACTGCAAGTCTGCAAGACTTCTGGAAGTCGGGGCACCATATCAGTCCATTATATGGAAAAAAAATCCTGAAATGCTTCCCTCAAAAAACATAATTTCTTTACGACTGAAGAAAGAAAGACATGAACATCCTGGATGACAAAGGGTGAGTACATTATCCATCAATTTTTGTTCTGAAAGTGTTAAGTGTTTTTTCTTTAAACTTTTTACACCACAGACTGAACAAAATTAAGCATTACTTGGTAATTGGTCAACAAAATATTGATAGTTGTGTAAATACTGTCGTACTAACAGTTATCTGAATTTTTGGTTGATTGTAATCCATTGCATACCTTGCTATCAAAGTTATCTGACATTATCAAGATGAATTTGTTGTTGCACAGTTTAACTCTGAGTTCTTGTCATATTTTATTACAGTTTTCTAAACTATAGCGAATAAACTGTAATAATGCTAGAAATGTTGAAGGTGTCTGAATAAATTTTGGTTTGACTGTATATAATATAACAATATATATACATATAATGAAATGGTCTTGCTATTTATTACTTTTGTTTGGAATTGTAAGGAATTTTTTTTTTTCAGCTCCATATAGACACAAAGAGTGCGACACAGGTTTTTGAGCTTGTGCGGAAGAAGCTTGCCCACACAGATGCATACCCGCACTTTATGTCTATTCTTCATCATTGCCTGCTAATGCCTCGTGAGTGTTCATCTCATTGTTTAGACTTTTTTTAGTTTATAACTGGTTTTATGTATAATCATCTGGTCATTAATGCAAAAACTATCCGGGTTAAAACCATAAATCAGATTTTAGTATTTGATTGATTTTATATTGTTCTGATGACTTTAAGTGTTCTGCATGCAGAAATGTTGAATCTGCAATTTGTTTTAGATAAGAGAAGTGGGAACACAGTTCAGTACTGGCTGCTCTTGGACCGCATTGTCCAACAGATGGTCCTACAGAATGACAAAGGTCACGACCCTGACGTCACGCCGTTAGAAAACTTCAATGTAAAGAATGTGGTTCGAATGTGAGTTTGCCTCTCTTTTTTTCAAGTTACTTTATTATAATTGTGTTGTGTTTTTTTTAAAAACTAAATGAAGTTGCAGACATTTTGTAAAGATGCTAAAGAATCATACCAACTTGTGGAAATGGGTATCCGATGTCCCCTTTAATACACTTTTTAAGTCAAATAAACCAAGATCTGTATTGAAATCTGTACTGAAACTGAGTTTTTTTCCTTAAATCACATCACTGACCCTTTTTCAGGCTTGTCAACGAAAATGAGGTGAAACAATGGAAAGAACAGGCGGAAAAAATGCGTAAAGGTCAGCACATGTTGTACACACTGATGTTTCTTTTACAACAGCCTGTTTTTTGCATTAAGATTAAATTCTGTGTAACTATTGATGTATTCACATCGTGTAGGAATTACGATTCTGAATTAAAAAATTAAAAGTTTGGGAACCTATAAATTACAACTGGAAAGCTATTTCATGTGAATTTAAAGCTTGAATTTCATGTGAATTTTATTTGCTTAATAATCCAAATAACAACATGAAACTATTTTTATCTATACTTTTTAGCATTTAATAAATGTTTATTTATATATGTGACGCTGAACCACAAAACCAGTCTTAAGTAGCACGGGTATATTTGTAGCAATAGCCAACAATACAGTGTATGGATCAAAATGATACATTTTTTTTATTTTATGACAAAAATCATTAGGATATTAAGTAAAGATCATGTTCCATGAAGATATTTAGTAAATTTCCTTCCATAAATATATCAAAACGTAATATTTGATTACTAATATGCATTGCTAAGAACTTCATTTGGACAACTTTAAAGGCAATTTTCTCAGTATTTTCATTTTTTTTGTAACCTCAGGTTCCAGATTTTCAAATAGTTGTATCACAGCCAAATATTGTCATCTCCTAACAAACCATACATCAATGAAAAGCTTATTTATTCAGCTTTATTTATTCAGATGATGTATAAATCTCAAAATTGACCCTTATGACTGGTTTTGTGGTCCAGAGTCACATATAATTTTAGCTTTTTAGCTTTTTAGCTTTTGTACTTTAGGCATTGAATAATGTTTAGTTACTTATTCATTCATTCATTATGCAGATTTTCAATTTCAGTACTTGTCTTCATCATTTATCTCAGTTTGATTCATTTGGCTGGAATGCAGTGTCTTCATTGTAGAGACGTATACTATTTTGACCTTTTACCCTCTTTGTCCTGTAGATCACCATGAGCTTCAACAGAAGCTGGAAAAGAAGGAGCGAGAGTGTGACGCAAAAACTCAGGAGAAGGAGGAGATGATGCAGACACTCAACAAGATGAAAGAGAAGTTAGAAAGAGAAATGGGGGAACATAAACTAGTCAAGCAGCAGGTGGTGGAAATGACTGCCAGACTACATGACCTCAGCACGGTACGCTGATGATGTCACAATGTTTATAATAATAAAAATGTCATTTTATAAAAGCAAACATTAATAATGACCCACCATTCTTCATCCCGTTTGTATTTCTAGAGACAAATAGCCAGTGTTCCTGGAGGTCCTCCCATCTCTGGTCCTCCAGGTGGGCCTCTCCTGCCCCCTCCACCTCCTCCGCCTCCACCGGGTGGCATGCCTCCTCCACCACCTCCTCCGCCGGGCAGCGCTATGATGCCACCACCTCCACCACCGCCCCCAGGTGGCCCCCCACCACCCCCTGGACGTCCTCCTTTCGGTGCAGCTCCGCCTCCTCCAGGAGCTCCCGTGGGGCAGTCTCTGAAGAAGAAAAACATTCCTCAGCCGTCCAATCCACTCAAGTCCTTTAACTGGGCCAAGCTGTCTGAGGTGAGACTGGCATGGATTAGAGAAGCGCACTGGGTCATCCTGACACTCACACAGAAGAAAATCTGTTTCTTAAGCCTCTGCTTTTAATCAAGAAACTAATGAACCCAGGTTCCGCCACTGAATTAAAAAAAAAATGCTATTATGACTTTTTATCTCACAATTCTGACTTTTTTTCCTCAGTATTGCGTGACATAAAGTCACAACTGGGAGAAATAGTCAAAATTGTGACTTTTTTTCTCACAAATGCAAGTTTTGCATCTCTCAATTCAGACTTTTTTCTCAGAATTGTGAGATAAAAACTCGCAATTCAAAATTTTTCTTGCAGTTTTGACTTTTTTTCTCAGAATTACGTGATATAAACTCACAACTGCAAGAAATAGCCAGAATTGTGAGATACAAATTCACAATTCTTACTTTTTTATGCGTCATATAAACTCAGAATTGCGTGATATAAACTCACAATTGTGACAGAAAAACTTGCAATCTGACTTTTTTTCTCACAAATGTAAGTTTATATCTCACAATTCTGACTTTTTTCTAGCAATTCTCACTTTTACTTATAAAGTTATAAAGTTTAAGAGACATAAACTCACAATTCTGACTTTTTCTTGCAATTCAGGCTTTTTTCTCAGAATTGTGAGATAAAAACTCACAATTGCAAGAAATAGCCAGAATTGTGAGATACAAATTCACAATTCTTACTTTCTTCTCACAAATGCGAATTTGTATCTTGCAATTCTGACTTTTTTCTCTCAGTTTTGACTTTTTTCTCAGAATTGCATGATATAAACTCACATTTGCGAGAAAAAGTCAGAACTGTGACAGAAAAACTTGCAATCTGACTTTTTTTCTCACAAATGTGAGTTTATATCTGGCAATTCTGACTTTTTTTCTAGCAATTCTCACTTTTACTTAGAATTGTGATTTAAACTCAAAATTGCAAGAAACGGCAATAAAACCTCACAATTCTAACTTTTTTCCTTGCGAATTTGAGTTTGTATCTCATAATTCTGACTTTTTCTTGCAGTTCTGACTTTTTTCTCAGAATTGTGAGATATAAACTCGCAATTAAGTTATAAATTCCAATTCTGAGAGGAAAAAAGACTTAAAATTGCTCACAATTCTTTATTTCTCAGAATTGCAAGTTTGTCTCACAATTCTGACTTTATAACTGACAATTGTGAGTTTATATAATGCCATTCTGAGAAAGGAAGTCAGAATTGAAAATTTATATCTTGCAATTCTGACTATAACTCGCTTAAATTTAAAATGTTTAATATTGTGAAACTATACTTTTTTTATATAGTTTTTTATTATTATTATTATTTACATTTTAAATGTAATAAATCTATCTTCATCTATACTTTTTAGTATTTAATTTTATTTATTTATTTATTTATGTTTAATTCTTTAAACAATTTCCATCTACATTTTTTAGAATTGAATTGAATAAAATTATATTTATATTCTTAATCTTATGAAACCATTTTTATTCATACATTTTAGCATTGAATGAAATGTTTTTTATTTAGATCTTTTTTATAATGAAACGTTTTATCTAAACGTTTTAACATTAAATGTTAATAAATTTATTTATTTAGCAAATTTATTTAGGTGCATTTTTTTCCATCTTCATTTTAGATTTATTTTTGAATTTTGCAATGCATTTTTTCCTTGAGTTTTAGAGTTTTACAATTAACAAATCATAGCGTGCGACTTACAATGTGACTTTGGACTGGACAATAATTGAGTTATACATCCCTCTCTCTCCCACAGAACAAGCTCGAGGGAACAGTCTGGGCAGACATTGATGACTGCAAAGTTTTCAAAATCTTAGACTTGGTGGACATTGAGAAGACGTTCTCTGCCTATCAGAGGCAACAGGTCACTAAACAATGCTTCTTTCACTAGTTTTCATCCAGGATGATCTCACAAAGCACTCACTGTCTCTCACGCATGGTATTCATACATTTACCCATGGCAATCCTACATCACAGAGCATGGGGTTTGAATTAGCAGACTGTAAAATGCATTGATATCACCAGCCGTTTTTTATGAAAAGCAGACATTGGCAAACCGTCCTCATTATCCCTGGTAAACCACACACTTAGTCTCATTATAATGCCATTACATACATTTCTTACAGCTTTACAGTCAAATTACAGAAGAAAAAGGAAAAAAAAGCTAGGTTGGATACAGCTTGAAACTTCATTAACTGTGTTGTCATAATCATATTTTAAAACAATGCATAAATTACTTAAAGCTAGTTTTAAAATAACCTTTTGTAGGTCTTGAAAGCATGCTTAATGCATTAAAACAGTTGCATTAAACCTCTCCAATTTCATCAGCTTTTTAAATATTCATAGATATAATTAAAGCATTATAGAAGCCAGATTACTATGCAAGCCATTTTTTTCTCAGAGTAAAAATAATGTAAAATGTAGTTTATGCATGATTACTGTATTTCTGGTAATTCATTTTTCACAATTGCAATTTTAGTTGTTGTTGTTGTTGCAATTTTTTGTTGTATTTTCTCAGAAATGTGGCTTTTTTAATTTAATTTGCTAGAGAAAAGACCAATTTTGTCCACTATTGCAGAGCATCCATATACAAGGTGTAATTGGAGAGGTAGCTTGTTATGTTTAGCTCTTGGTTTAGACATTAACCGGTCATCTGTGATCAACTAGCATGCATCTTTTAGCGCACACACACATTTACACTGCATTTACAGACCTCCCAGAAGGCTCTGCTTTCATGCACCCTCACGCTCACCATTCACCACCCCAGTAATGTCATCATGTGCACATGCCTGTTTGAGTTTGTTTTGGCTGAATTCACCAAACTACGCTGTCTTTCTAACATGTGCTGCATCTTCCTTGCTTCTTGCCTGCATTCTAGGACTTCTTTATGGTCAATAACTGCAAGCAGGTAAGTGTGGTTGAACAAATCTAATAGTGTTTGCATCATCTCTCCCCCACTCACTTTTTCTGTGTCATTCATTTTGTATCCAGACAATGTGACTTTACCGATAATGTTTATATAAACTGCCCATATACACTATAGATCAAAAGTTTGAAATCAGCATATTAAAATGATTTCTGAAGGATCATGTGATGCTGAAGACTTTAGTAATGATGTTAAAAATTCTGCTTTGCATCACATAAGAAAATTACATTTTAAAATATATTAAAATTGAACACAGTCATTTTAAATTCTATTAATATTTTACTATTTTACTGCATTTTTAATCAAATAAATGCAGGCTTGGTAAGCATAAACATTCAAACTTTTGATTGGCAGTTTAAGTTTTATATTCAGAATCTGAGTGTATTGGTTCTTTTATTTAATTCTGATCTTTAAAGTTGCTTTTGAGTGAAATGTTTCTCTTTTGTGACTCCGACCACAGAAAGAGACTGAAGACGATGCGCTGAGCTCCAAGAAAGTCAAAGAGCTCTCTGTTATCGATGGCCGGCGGGCTCAGAACTGCAACATCCTTCTCTCACGGTGAGTGATGTGTCTGCCCCGGGTATTAGTTCACTTCCGGCCGGCATGTGTGTTTGGACCTTACTGGCCCTTCAGATGTAATGTCATATCCTGTGGGTAATACCTTCTGGTTCCTACGTCCTGGTTTGATACTTTATCTTCCACCTTGGTTATTGTACCATTTCCTATCAATGAAAGACACACCACCTCTTAGTTTCTTCACGTACATAGAGTATGAGGTGGCTTCCTTGAATTCTTTGTAAATCAGCGCAGCGTGGGCCTCTGAAAAATTAACAGGAACCATGAGTCATTTATTAAGAGTCTTAAATCATGGTTGTTATTGGCAGGAACGATATTTGACACTCTTACTCAGAAGGAATCCGCAAGAATTCTATGATTGCAGAAGCTCCACCAAACCTTTGCGTGCTTATTTATTAAATGTGACCCTGGACCACAAAACCAGTCATAAGTGTAAATTTTTCGAAATTGAATAAATAAGCTTTTAATTGATACATGGTTTGATATAGATACAACTATTTAAAAATCTGGAATCTGAGGGTGCAAAAAAATCTAAATATTGGAAAAATCGCCTTTAAAGATGTTCAAATGAAGTTTTTAGCAATGCCTATTGCTAATCAACTATATCAAGTTTTGATATATTTACGGTAGGAAATTTACAAAATATTTTAATGGAACTTGAACTATACTTAATATCCTAATGATTTTTGGCATAAAAGAAAAATCGATAATTTTGACCCATACAATGTATTTTTGGGTATTGCTACAAATATTCCAGTGCGACTAAAAACTGGTTTTGTCGTCCAGGGTAACAAATATTTTAATACTGTAACATAATAAGGCATTTATGATGTCACAAATTATTTTTATTTCTTTTCTTTTGAACTTTGTATTAAAGAATCTTGAAAATGAATGCATCATGATTTTAAAGGAGAACTATTATGCCCCTTTTTACAATATGTAACATAAGTCTCAGGTGTCCCCAAAATGTGTCTGTGAAGTTTCAGCTCAAAATACCCAACAGATCATTTATTATATAATTTTGAAAATGATATGAGTTGAAATTAAACAGTCTTCCATGCAGAGCTCAATACTTTAATTATCCAAATTTTATTTGTTATTATAAATGGCTTTCATTATAGGATCCGATTCTTATTTTAGGTAACATATCTGTTTGTCACCTCAGGACTACTTTTTCTGTATGAAATGGATCCCACAAAGCAAACTGTAGCAGTTGGTCAGAGCTGCCAATCTGGACGGTGTCGGATATATGACAGCTCATTGACTGACTGCGGTTTGGCGTGGGACCCAAAACACCAAAGATTCTTGTAAAACAAGACTCCTAACTACATGAAACAAACCAGACCAATTTCAATATTGCCAGATTCACTTCAAAATCCTTCTTGCTGATTTTATTAATGACAGTTTATGAATGACCGACATCAAAAGCCCATCTAACGCACATTAACAGCTGACTTCAGCGCATCTGTAGATCATGGCCTGTGGTTCTATTACACTCTCATCCTCCCTAAATGGTCTCTTAGGAGTCTCCACAAGCAGAGATTGGGGTGTAATCCATTGTACAGCCACCGAACGGACCACCCAAGCTGAGATTCACAGGGATTTAAATACTTTTGCTTTTCAAGTGGAAGCCTGTAGAGTCATTAGTGTTGGTTTAGGAATGGTGAATGTGGTGCTGGACGTCAAAGCGATGGAGGGTGAGATGGTGGTTTGGCTGGAGGGAAATGAGACTGAGGAGTAACATATGCTCAGTGATCGCTAATTAGAGCTTAGTTCATATTAATCAACTCGGTGTCCACAGTTCTCAGTCAGAGGAGGAAATGAAACCTGCTAAACCAGTTGGACAGAAATAGATCAGAAAGGACTATACACTAGAAAGGATGCATTAAATTGATCAAAAGTGACAGTGAAGACATTTATAATGTTAAAAAAAAAAATCCTATTTCAAAAAAATGCTGTTCTTTTGGACTTTTTATTTATTAAGGAATCCAGAAAAATGTATCACGGTTTCCACAAAAATATTAAGCAGCACAACAGTTCTCAACATTCGAAATTGATTATTGAACAGCAAATCAGCATATTAATTTCTAAAGTATCATGTGACACTGAAGACTGGAGTAATGTTGCTGAAAATTCAGCTTTGCCATTACAGGAATAAATTACATTTTAAAACTTATACAGTGGAAAACAATTATTTTAAATTGTAATATTTTTCAAAATGTTACTGTTTTATTGTATTTCTGATTAAAAAAACAAAAAACAAAAAAAACAACAACAGCCTTGGTGAACAAAAAAAGACTTCTTTCAAAACATAAATATATTTATAAAAAATATTTTTTGAAGCTTTTGAACTTTTGACACAAGTCTATTTTTCTTTCAGCACTCATAAGTATAATTTAAACAAGTCTTAATCTGCCAGTGCAGTTAAACAAAATTAATATGTGTTAATGTCTTATGCTATGTTGCTTCTCAAATAAATGGATTTATGGAAGCCCATCTCTGCCCCTGAATAAAAAATAAAAAAGGTAATTGCTACTGAATATAAAATATAAAAGGTAATTGCGACCCTTTTTTTTTTTTTTTTTTTTAATCAGATTTTTGAGATATAAACTCAAAATTCTGACTTTTTTCTCAGAATTTTGATGTAAACTCACAATTCTGACTTTTTCTCAGAATTTTGATATTAACTCTCAATTCTGACTTATTTTCTCAAAATTCTGATATAAACTCATAATTCTGACTTATTTTCTCAAAAATTCGAGATATAAACTGGCAATTCTGACTGTTTTTCTCTGAATTTCAAGATATAAACCAATCAGTTTTTTTTTTCTCAAAATTGTCTTTGTTTCAGAATTCAGATACAAACTCGCAATTCTGACTTTTTTTTTCTCAAAATTGAGATATACACTCGCAAGTCTGAGTTAAAAAGTCAGAATTGCGAAATATAAATTCAAAATTCAGATAAACTCACAATTCTGACCTATTTTCTCAGAATTTTGCAGATATAAACACGCAATTCAGATTTTTTTTCTGAGAATTTTGTGACATTAACTTGCAATTCTGACTTATTTTCTCAAAATCTCGAGATATAAACTGGCAATTCTGACTGTTTTTCTCTGAATGTCAAGATATAAACTCACAATTCTGTTTTTTGGTTTTTTTTTTTTTTTTCTTAAAATTGAGATATAAACTCACAAGTCTGGGTTAAAAAGTCAGAATTGCGAAATATAAATTCAGAAAAACTCAGAATTTCATGATATAAACTCGCAATTCTGACTTATTTTCTCAGAATGTTGCAGATATAAACACACAATACAGATTTTTCTTCTTAGAATTTCGAGATATAAACTCACAATTCTGACTTTCTGATCTTTCTCAGTCTTTTTTCCTCTCAGATCTAGAAATTATTAAAAAGTTACAATTACCTTTTTTTTTTTTTTTTAAATTCAGTGGTGGGCTTCTATATGTATTTTGTAGATTGTTTATTTATTTTACCAGAAAACAAGTTAAGAAAGACCAATTAAAAATGTACATTTTTGGGGGGGGGGGGGGGGGGGGGGGGGTAAAAATGGTCTGTTTTCCTGAATGAGGAAAATGCCTGTATATCTGCAAAAAGTTACTTTTGCCAACATCTCCACTAGCATACAGATGGCCTCAAAGCCAACACACATGGACTAAAGGTTAAGCGTGTGACTAAAACTTTGATTTTGATTTCATTGGGTCTCTAAAGGTTTGATTCATGGCATTTTACAATCATGGTAAAGTGTCTGTGACCACATGAAATGGAAAGTCTTCTGCAACTCCACAAGATTTTCCTCCCACACTGTCTCCTGCTTATTATTCGCTGATTAAACAATAAAGAGGGAGTCTTGTGGTTACGCTAATGACCTCCTAATAATTGTGCTGGCTTGCCTCTGAATGAACTGAGGCTGCCATTATTTATTTCTTTTCCTTCCTGAGTTTAACTCCACTCACTCCTGTAAGCATGTGAACTTTGTTAGAAAGAACTCAGTAAAACAGAATGCTGGGAATTGGAAGCACTGCTTGGCACAAACACCTCGACTCGAACATGGAAAGAGCTCTGGCCGTGTTTCACGTCGTTGCTGTGGTTTGCAGTCTCTCTGGATCCTGGCTGGGGAACGAAGGCTGTTCTCCAACGCTGATCTCAGACCCGTCAAACACCTGTTCGTCTTGGCCTAAAGTCCGCACACAGATATCGCTGGATCAGACGCTTCTTTATATCATTAATGTGCCGTCTTTGAGGGTGGGCTGCACTGGAGGATTCGAGTCTGGGCGGTTTTGACCATCTCTGTCAGAGGGCTACTAAGAAGATCTGCCAACATCTTCAATTATAGGAGAAAGATATTTATCTTCCCTAGATTTTCAGCTTGTTTTAGAGCATACTTGTCATATATAGCTCAAACAAATTGGTGGAAAGGCCAGGAACTCATATGCGACAAACTGACCACAAATGTCACGTTACTGCCGAGACGTAACCAGTGATGATCCCAGATTATTTAAAGCAGGCAAATGCTGGGTTAACTTATATGAGTCATGCGATAATGTCACTTCTTCACTCCAGTAATGATATATAGTGTTAGCCAGGAAATTCTTGGTAACTGGAACAAACACTTGGGTTCAACATTGGGACTCAAGATTAATAGCTCTTCTAAATAACATACACTAATTTATTTATACTTTATGCCAAAGGAAAATTTATGGAAGCGGAGGAAATTCCCAGCAATTTCCTTTTCTCGGTGTGATTAAGTACAGTTCAGAGTTTTCTGCTGATGTGGATCTATCATTCAGATCTCATTTGTGAATTCATTTCAAATTAATTTATTTGTCCCAGTCTGCTTGATCGGTATATCCTGTGCTTGTGTTTCAGATTGAAACTTTCCAATGAGGAAATAAAGAGAGCCATTCTGACTATGGACGAACAGGAAGATCTGCCCAAGGACATGCTGGAGCAGGTGAGTGTGAGCTGACGGGAATGTGAGGGACTGAAGGAAAAGCCTTCTTAATTTAAAACAGCTATCTTGGTTAACAAACATGTATGGAAACCTGTTTCCGTCTTAAATAGTAAAAAATACAACAGGTAATGGTGAGAGGAAGTTTAAAATAAGAAATAAAGTCACATTGTGAGATGCAGTCATAGTTATGAAAAAACAGCCATATTTGTACGATAAAGTCCTAACTGTGAGAAATAAAATCACAATTGTGAGATGTGAAGTTGCTGTAATGTCAAATAAACAGTTATGGAAGAAGTCATATTTTGTGAGATACAAAGTCGCAATTGTGACATATAAAGTCACAATTATGGGACAAATTTGCAATTGTGCGATCAAGTTGCACTTGTGAGAAATAAAGTCACAATTATGGGAAAAAAGTCACAATTTTGAGCTATATATAACATTGCAATGATGAGGGATAAAATAACAATCTTGAACCATAAAGTTGCAGTTATGGAAAACGGTCACAATTGTGAAATATAAAATCACAATTGTGAGATATGAAGTTGGTATTATGGGAAAAAGTTGCATTTGTCAGATACAAAGACACGATTATGAAAAAATAAAGACAGTTATGGAAAAAAAGTCATAATTTGTGAAATACAAAGTCACAGTTGTGAGATCTAAAATCACAGTTGTGAGATATGAGTTGCAATTATAGACAAAAAGTTGCATTTGTGAGATACAAAGACATGATTATGAAAAAAACACACATTATAGAAAAAGTCATAATTTGTGAGATACAAACTTGCAGCTGTGAGACATAAAGTGGCAGTCATGAGATATTAAGTCATAATTATGGAAAAATGTGTGATTGTGAGATCAAGTTGCACTTAATTTTGAGAAATTAAGTCACAGTTATGGAAAAAAGTCACAGTCATGCGCTGTATATATAAAGTTGCAATCATGAAAGATAAAATAACAATTGTGAGCCATAAAGTTGCAGTTATGGAAAACGGTCACAATTGTGAGATATAAAGTAACAATTATGAAATATGAAGTTGCAATTGTAGAAAAAGTTGCAATTGTGAGATACGAAGAAGCGGTTATGGAAAATAAACACGATTGTGACCCTGGACCACAAAACCAGTCATAAGGGTCAATTTTTCGATATTGAGATTTATACATCATCTGAAGGCTGAATAAATAAGCTTTCCACTGATGTATAGTTTGTCAGGATATATTGATATAATATTTGGCCGAGATACAACTATTTGAATATCTGGAATCTGAGGGTGCAAAAAAATCAAAATATTGAGAGAATCACTTTTAATGTTGTCCAAATGAAGTTCTTAATAATGCATATTACTAATCAAAAATTAAGTTTTGATATATTTACTGTAGGAAATTTACAAAATATCTTCATGGAACATGATTTTTACTTAATTTCCTAATGATTTTTGGCATAAAAGAAAAATTAATAATTTTGACCCATACAATGTATTTTTGGCTATTGCTACAAATATACCTCAGCGACTTAAGACTGGTATTGTGGTCCAGGGTCACAATTATGGAAAGTCGCAATTGTGAGATAAAGTGGCAGTCATGAGATATTAAGTCACAATTATGGAAAAAAGTCGCAGTTGAATCATGAGAAATAAAATAACAATTGTGAGCCATAAAGTTACAGTTATGGAAAACAGTCACATTTGTGAGATATAAAATCACAATTGTGAGATATTAAGCTGCTATTACAGAAAAAGTTGCATTTGTGAGATGCAAAGACATGATTAGAAAAAATAATCACATTTATGGAAACAATCATAATTTGTGAGATATAAAGTGGTAGTTGGGAGATATTAAGTCAAATTATGGAACAATTTGCAATTGTGAGATCAAGTTGCACTTGTGAGAAATTAAGTGCCAATTATGGAAAAAAAAAAAACCCATCACACTAGTAAGCTATATATAACGTTGCAATCATGAGAGATAAAATAACAATTGTGAGCCATAAAGTTGCAGTTATGGAAAATGGTCACAATTGAGAGATATAAAGTTGCTATTATGAAATTTGGAATATGGAATTTGTGAGATACAAAGACATGATTATGTAAAATAAACACAATTATGGAAAAATTAATAATTTTAGGCATACAAAGTCACAATTGTGAGATATAAGGTGTTAGTCGTGAGATATTAAGTCACAATTATAGAAGAATTTGCAATTGTGAGATCAAGTTACACTTGTCAGAAATAAAGTCATAATTCTGTTTGGCCGAGATACAACTATTTGAATATCTGGAATCTTATGGTGCAAAAAAATCAAAATACTGTGAAAAAAACACCTTTAAAGTTGTCCAAATGAAGTTCTTACAAATGCATATTACTAATCAAAAATTAAATTTTGATATATTTACAGTGGGAAATTTACAAAATATCTTCATGGAACATGATCTTTACTTAATATCCTAATGATTTTCGGCATGAAAGAAAAATCGATAAATTTTATCCATCCAGTGTATTTTTGGGTATTGCTACAAATATACCCGTGCTACTTAAGACTGGTTTTGTGATCCAGGGTCACATTCGACATTGCAATCATGAGAGATAAAACAACAATTGTGAGCCATAAAGTTGCAGTAATGGAAAACGGTCACATTTTGAGATATAAAGTCACAATTGAGAGACATAAAGTGGCAATCGTGAAATATAACGTCACAATTATCAATTCACAATCACAGGCTGCTGTATAACATCGCGGTCATGAGAGATAAAATCACAGTTGTGAGTTGTGAAGTTGCAATTATGGGAAATAAACAATCATGGAAAGTCACACGAGAATGTTTAATTAAGAAATATAAAGACGCAATTACTAGAAATAATTATGAGACATAAAGTTGCAATTTTGGAAAACAGTCACATTATGAGATGTAAAGAGATGTAAAAAAGTGTTTTTCTTTTATATACTCTAAACCGGAAATGGTCCTCCAAAATAACGTCACTCAAGATTGAGGTTGAGGATGATTCTCTAATATTAGTGCTGTTGTAATTAATGATATTTTCTTCATTGCTCTAGATGCTGAAGTTTGTCCCAGAGAAGTGTGACATAGACCTGCTAGAGGAGCACAAACATGAGTTGGACCGCATGGCAAAGGCAGACCGTTTCCTCTATGAAATGAGCAGGTAGGACAGTCAATCATCATGGTGACATTTTAAAGGGGTCATCAGATGCCCATTTTCCACAAGTTGATATGATTCTTTAGGGTCTTAATGAAAAGTCTATAATATACTTTGATTAAAAATTATCAATGGTTTTGTAAAACAACACCCTTTTTACCTTGCCAAAATCAGCTCTGCAAAAATCATCTCATTCTAAGGGATGGTTCCTTTAAATGCAAATGAGCTCTGCTCGCCCCGCCCCTCTCTTCTCTCTGTGGAATGACGACCTTGTTTACTTTAGCCACATTTAGCCGCTAAACTTGCTAACTACCACGTTACAAGGAAAGGCAACTGCAAAGATTCATAAAAAAACGCTTATACTCACTTCTGCTGTAAGTGAAGCTGGATCACAAATGATTTGCGTGAACATAGACGGATATATGTAGATCGGGAGGCGCATTCCCTTCACAAACAAATGTAATCTACTGCCTCTTCAGCGGCTCAGATGTCGGGAGTGAGTAACGACCACTGTGTTCATTATTACATCCAGCAACACAACACCTCAGTCACTCAATCTGAGATATTCTTGTCTAACTTACATCCCTGCTCTGCATCAAAACAAGGAAAGTTACTGGACTGTGACAGCTGTTCTGAGGTAAAACGTTCATGTCAATCAACTATCATGGGAGCGGCCTCTGTCGGTGTGACGCCACAATGACAGGCATCTGAGAACGGCTCGATTTGAAAAAGGGGATATTATTTTTACGGATTAATTAAAAACCACTGCATGGATTTTTATCATTATAGGGTAGATTTGTACATACACTGCCAACACACATTAATGTTCAAACAACATGTAAAAGTGGACTTAGCACCCGATGACCCCTTTAAAGGGGCGGTTCATATATGACACATTTGTTGGTCTATGTAAGCATAAACTATGCTAAGTATTTGAGCATTCTGATGCATCTCGAGTAAAAAGAGGTTAAAAAACGAATCACGAGTGTAAATAAGCCCTGATTTGATTAACTTCTCTTCTTTTCTCTCACAATTCAACTTTTATCATAAGGAGCTTTATTTAATTAGAGAAATGTAATGGCTTAACTAAGTTAGCCTTTGTCCATTTAAAAATAACTGCTAAATGAAGACATTTTTATCTAGCAGCTCAAAAACCTTAATCTGATTCCAAAATGTTGCTACACACTACCCATAAGCCTCAGTGCAGGTTGGCTTGGATCTTTATTTCATCTTGGCACCACAATAAGCGTCGTGCTGTTCACCTCCACAGTCCCACACAGTGGATTCATGATGTTGGCTTAGTACGTTGTATGTAAGGAATATCTCAACCGTGAAGGCCACCCACCACAGCACAGTGACTTATTCAGATCTCTTTAGTTTTTCCACACACACACACACAGACGTGGTGTCAAGAGTAAATGCGATTTCCTGCAGGAAGGAAGGAAAAGGGTTATGAATCCTGGGTGACACGTTGATCTGGTCAAGCTGAGGATCCCATTCAGCATCAATATTTTCTGTAACTAAATAAGTACTATCTCAACGTAGATTTGCAGGAGCCTTATGCTTTCTAGAAGAGAAGCTTAGCCAAACAAAGCACAGGTGTCTTGGCTGGCTTGCTTTTTCTTCCTCTGTTTATGAGACCCTAGTGAGTTTTTTTTTCCCCTGCTCCGCTGTGGCTGATGTGTTTGGAGTATAGAGGATGGAAGACAAATCTTTCCAGGAATCGACTGGGTTGTCCGATTTTAGTCTCTGAGGCTGTGTTTGGGCCCTCGGCAAGTGCGGTAACCAAGGTGATGGTCCCCGACACGAGAGCGCTGAATGCAACACAGCAGCGTCAGGGTCAGATCACTGGTTCAGGCTGTTTGTTCTTTATTTGAGGAAGCATTAACGCTGTGTATACAGATCGTATGCGTTTTATGGTGTCATATGCAAGACAATAAATCTCTACAGCTCATTTAGAATCTATTATGGGTGATGTAGTGTGTAATCCTTTTAATGGACCTTGCTTTTATACTTAATGTACTTTGACTTTTTCCCTTGTCCAATCCTCTTTCTTTGTCCTTCTCACAGAATAAACCACTACCAGCAGAGGTTACAGTCTTTGTACTTCAAAAAGAAGTTTGCAGAGAGGATTGCAGAAATTAAACCTAAAGTTGAAGGTTTGTGCTTATGCACTTTAAATACATTACAGATATCAGTTGAATACATTTTTAAAATGTTTGTATGTATTTTGATGTGATTTAAATGTATTTTAATTCGAACTGACAGTCTGTGTATGTAAACAAAATTGTCATTAAATTTATATTATATTTAAGTATAAATATAATATAAAATAGTTATTGGTTGAATTGTTTCATTTAGTTTATTTGCTTCTTTTGTACATTATAATGTACTACGGCACTTTAGTGCCACATTAAAAATCCACAATTGCGAGATGAAAGTCGAAATGTTTAGAGAATAAGTTGTAATGTTTCGAAAATACAAAAAGAGGTTTTTAAACATAAGAAATTGTTTGGTTAAACTGTTTCATTTAGTTTATTTGCTTTTTTTGTACATTATAAATGTACGACGGCGTTTTAGTGCCACTTTAAAAAAATTAAAAAATGTAAGATTACGAGATTAAATTCAAAATATTTTGAGAATATGGTCAAAATATTTAGTGAATATAGTTTAAATATTTCAAGAATACTAAAAAGGGCTTTTTAAACGTAAAAAATAGTTTGGTTAAATTTTTTATTTAGTTTATTTGCTTTTTTTGTACATTATAAATGTATGACAGCGCTTTAGTGCCACGTTAAAAAAAATGTAAAATCTAAGATTGCGAGATTAACTTCGAAATATTTCGAGAATAAAGTCAAAATGTTTTGTGAATAAAGTTTAAATATTTTGAGAATACAAAAAGGGGTTTTTAAACAAAAAATAGTTTGGTTACATTTTTAATTTAGTTTATTTGCTTTTTTTGTACATTACAAATGTATGATAGCCCTTTAGTGCCACGTTAACAAAATTTAAAAATGTAAGATTACGAGATTAAATTCGAAATATTTCGAGAATGAGGTCAAAATATTTTGTGAATAAAGTTGAAATATTTTGAGAATACAAAAAGGGGTTTTTAAACATTAAAAATAGTTTGGTTAAATTTTTTATTTAGTTTATTTGCTTTTTTTGTACCTTACAAATGTTTGACAGCGTTTTAGTGCCACGTTAAAAAAAAAATTAAAGTTAAGATTACGAGATTAAATTCGAAATATTTTGAGAATAAAGTCAAAATATTTTGTGAATAAAGTTGAAATTTTCCAGAATACAAAAAGGGGTTTTTAAACAAAAAATAGTTTGGTTAAAGTTTGAATTTAGTTTATTTGTTTTTTTTGTACATTATAAATGTATGACGGCGCTTTAGTGCCACGTAAAAAAAAAGATTACGCGATTAGAGTCGAAATATTTAGAGATTAGAGTTGAAATATTTTGTGAATAAAGTTGAAATATTTCAAGAATAAAGTCAAAATTATGAGAATAAAATTGTAATGTTCCGAGAATACAAAAAAATAGTTAAATTGTTTAATTTAGTTTATTTGCTTTTTTTGTACATTATAAAATACGATCGTGCTTTAGTACCATGTTATTTATTTATTTATTTATTTTTATCTAAGATTACATGATTAAAGTCAAAATATTTAGTGAATAAAGTTGAACTATTTTGAGAATAAAGTCAAAATCATGAGAATAAAGTTGTAATGTTTTGAAAATAAAGTCAAAATATTTTGAGGATAAAGTCAAAATTATGAGAATTAATTTGTAGCAATTACGAGAATTAAAGTTATAATATTTTGAGAGTATATTCTTATATATTGGATTGGATATTCCAGAAACTCAGCTGACACATAAGTTTTATAGCGAAATACAAACAATATGTATATTACAATAATGTGTTTTTCACACTCTTTAATGTGGCGTGACAGATCACTGTATTCGCCTCAGCTTTCTGATTGCAATGCGATATTCGTTTCATTAAATTAGGCTATACTGTTTTTTTTCATTCCTTCTGATGTTCCTTCACGTTTATACTGTATCTTGCTATAAACCTGAAATAAAAGTAAAAACATTTATAATTTGTATTTCGTGATAAAACTGACAAAATTTGAAGGTTGAGCTGTGTTATATTAAAAGCAACAAAGCACAAAATTATTGCGATTAGAGGGTGGCTGGCACACTACAAATAATGAACAGAAGACGTTAAATATTATTTCCAGTCATTTACTGTATTATACAGTGAATAAAACAGCTTGTGAATAGTCATACAGTAGTTATACACCTTAGAAAAGACAACAGTATAACTTACGTTAACGAGTTGGGGTCCACTTCAACCTTTAGAACGTTTTATTGTTGTTTTTAATGAAATACATGTGAGGAATGAAAGACTGGACGCCAAAGACGATTTTGCAGAGTAGGTGGTGGAATTTTCACAAAGAAAACAGTATAATTTAATGAAACAAATTTCTCATTGTAAATGAAAACACGATTGATTCACATAAATGCAGTGATCTGTCCTGCCACATTAAAGAGCGTGAAAAACACATTATTGCAAGACGCATTGTTTGTATTTCACCATAAAACTGATAGATTTTGAAAGCTGAGACTTTGTTTTACATTAAAAGTACCAAAAGCACAAAGCTTATTGCTATTATTGGGTGGCTGGCGCACTACAAATAGGCTTAATGAATGCATTCAAAGACATGAAAAATTATTTCCAAGCATACCGTCATACGAGTATGAGACACATTGTATGATTTCTGCTAATAATCCCACATATATTCAAATAAATTCCGGTGGCCTGGCAACTCCCAGTGCTCCCAATCCGGGCCATTTGCATGTACAGGAAATACTCTCAAAATATTATAGCCTAACCTGCTCGACTTAATTCTCGTAATTTCAAATTTATTCTCTAAACATTTCAACCCTATTCTCGAAACCTTTCGACTTTATTCTCAAAATATTTCCACTTTATTCGCAAAAACATTACGACTTTAATCTCGTAATTTTAGTATTTTTTTAGTGCCACTAGAACGTAAAACTGTTTAATTTAATTTTTATTTATTTTATTTATTTATTTTTTGGAGTAAAAACATAATGGCTGTCATATTTTACCATGATTTACAGACAAGATGCCATTTATTGTAGTTCATATACCAAAAAATCTTTTCAGGCATTTATGTACAAATGACTTATTTTTTTTATATATTTTAACAAGTAGAGGTCAGAATGAGTATGTTGTTTAATTTTTACATAAATATGTGACCCTGGACCACAAAACTAGTCTTAAGTCGCTGGGGTATATTTGTAGCAAAAGCCAAAAATACATTGTATGGGTCAAAATTATAGATTTTTCTTTTATGCCAAAAATCATTAGGATATTAAGCAAAGATCATGTTCCATGAAGATATTTTGCAAAATTCCTACTGTAAATATATCAAAACGTAATTTTTGATTAGTAATATGCATTATTAGGAACTTAATTTGGACAACTTTAAAAGCGATTTTCTCAATATTTAGATTTTTTTGCACCCTCAGATTCCATATATTCAAATCGTTGTATCTCGGCCAAATATTGTCCTATCCTAATAAACCATACATCAATGGAAAGCTTAATTATTATTTAGAAAAACTGACCCTTATGACTGGTTTTGTTGTCCAGGGTCATATACATGTTACACTGAATGATGATAAAACATTATTTCACCAATTATGACATTTTAATTTCACATTAACATTATTTGAAACGTTAAAGTAGACACTTAACTTGCATTTATTATGTTTTCTTTGAATATAAAATCACTTTTGGAAATTTTATTTGATGCGGTCACCAAAATCTTTAAAATACTGTTCAACCGCAAATGCTTAAAAAAGACATGGACATCTTGGATTACATGGGGGTCAGTAAATTATCAGGAAATTTTAATTCAGGAGTGAACGAATTCTTTAAAATAAATATTATACGTCTTAAATTTGACTGTGATAATTTGCATTTTGCTTTGCAGCGCTGTCCAGGGCCTCAAAAGAGGTGCTGCACAGTAAGAATCTCAAGCAGTTGCTGGAGGTGGTTCTGGCGTTCGGCAACTACATGAACAAAGGACAGAGAGGCAACGCTTACGGCTTCAAAATCTCCTCACTCAACAAGATTGCAGACACCAAGTCCAGCATCGACAAGTGAGAAGATGTATCCTAATGTTTATGAAAGAACAAACAACTTCATATTTATACTTTCATTGTCGTCTTTGTCCCATTACAGGAATATCACTCTCCTACACTACCTGATCACCATTCTAGAGAAGAAGTACTCTAAAGTCATGCTGTTCTCAGAGGAGCTGCAGAACGTGCCGGAAGCTGCAAAAGTAAAGTAGGTATAGCTGCGGAGTGGCTGGTGTGCGCTTCTTTCGTCAGCTTTACGATTTACAGGCCTTTAGGGTCTACTTGCGCTAAATGGATTTTGGAAATAGTTTTTGCGGTGTCACTCCCGCCCACCACTGGGCTTAAATCCATGCTGTGGGTCATACAAGCTTTTGGTTACTCACATATGCAGAGCAAAACCCTAAATTATAGACAGAGGAAATGGGGCCCTCGACTCTCCTGGCTTTAGGTGCTGAAATATATATAAGTGGAAGAGAGATACATGCATACCACCATAGCAGAGAGAGTGCGAATAGAGCTCCACTCAATGACCTCTCGAGATCTACGTGCTGCTGTGAAGTGCGCGCCAGCAGATTTGGGCCAAATTGTGAGTGATATGCTTGTGACACTCTCACCCTTTGGAAAATAGTTTCTAATTTTGAGTCATTGCCTGAAAGGGACTATCCAAATGTACAGTAGAACGGCCACTAAAGTACTTTTTAGTCGCGCCAGTGAGACTAATGTAATCATGCTCGGTCCACAAGTGAAATCACAAGACAAATTTTGCCTGTGATCTCATTTGAGGGGGTAGAAAGAATGAAATAAAGAACTCTGTTTATTTGACTCTATTAGTCTATAAGTCAGTGTCATTTATTCAGGAAATTAAAAAATACGTATCAGGGTCCCAAGGTACAGTGAGTCGAGTGGCCAATCAGCAAATGCAAACAGGTTTTTCCACGTTTCCGTGTACTTTGACGGTTCAGTCCGTTACAATGGCCTATTTGTGTGGAGAGAGGAATAAAAGGCTGCGCAGATTGAAGACAAGCGGCTATCAGTTCTACTGAGGTCATTTTTGCAGCTAAGAATAGCTCAGATCTAGACAGAGCTGTTCACACACATTATATGCAGTATCTGACTAATGGAGTCACTTTAGTGCTATCACAAGAGTTAAAGTTCCTGTTATACACATCTGTGCTTCTTATCAGTGTGACCTGTTTAGATAAAACACTAAAAGTGGTCTGTATAAAAAGGGCTCATTATATAAAGCAGACTGATTGAGAGATGTACAGTGTTTAAGAATTAAATTCAATTAAATCAAATATATATATATATATATATATATATATTCTGTATTATTTTAATAGACCTGAGATAGGATAGATTAATAAATACTGTAACATTTATTGCTTATTGTTAGTTCATTTAGTTCATTAATGGGACCTTACTGTAAAGTGTTACTAATACATTTATGGAAAAAGAAACAAAAAGGTATATAATAATATGTTTACATTTAATTCATATGAAAATTGAATAATTAAAAACAAAATAAATAATTGTTGGTTAATTTTAGGTGATTTCAATTTAGGGCTGTCAAACGATTAATTGTGATTAATCGCATCCAGATTTAAAGTTTGCGTTTTCACAATATATGTGTACTGTGTATATTTATTATGTGTATATATAAATACACACAAATGCATATAAATATGAAGTGTGTGTATACAGTATATCTATCTATATCTATCTATCTAGATAGATATATGTGTGTATTTTTTTTTTTTAAATATATTCATGTGTATGTGTGTATTTATTTATACCTACACAGATATTATGTAAACACAAACTTTTATTCTGGATGCGATTAATTATGAGTAATCATTTGACAGCCCTGTTTTAATTATCTTAAATTTAAGTCATTATTCATGTATTATTAAATGAAGCATTTACATTTAATTGATATAAATTTATGTAAATTAATGTAAATTTTAAATGGTTTTAATTCAGGGCTGTCAAACGATTAATCGCGATTAATTGCGATTACTTGCATCCAGAATAAAAGTTTGCGTTTACATAATTTATGTATGTGTACTGTGTATATTTAATATGTATATAATTATACACACATGCGCATATATATATATATATATATATATATATATATATATATATATATATATATATATATATATATATATACATACATACATACATACATACATACATACATACATACATACATATTATGTAAACACAACTTTTATTCTGGATGCGATTAATTGTGATTAATCATTTGACAGCCCTTTTTAATTATCTTGAATTTAAGTCATTATTCATGTATTATTAAATGAAGCATCTACATTTAATTTATATAAATGAATTTAAATTTTAAATGGTTTTAATGATTAATCGTGATTAATCGCATCCATAATAAAAGTTTACATTTACATAATATGTGTGTGTACTGTGTATATTTATTATGTGTATATAAATATACACACATGCATAGAAATATAAATAATCTACATACATACATACTTACATACATTACATAATATCTATGTTTAAAATTAACCAACAATTGAGGGGGTAGAAAGAATGAAATAAAGAACTCTGTTTATTTGACTCTATTAGTCTATAAGTCAGTGTCATTTATTCAGCAAATAAAAAAAATATGTATCAGGATCACAAGGTACAGTGAGTCGAGTGGCCAATCAGCAAATGCAAACAGGTTTTTCCACGTCTCCGTGTACTTTGACGGTTCAGTCCATTACAATGGCCTATTTGTGTGGAGAGAGGAATAAAGGCTTAACAGCCCTAATAATCGCTTGACAGCCCTGTTTTAATCATCTAAATCTTAAGTCATTAGTCATGCATTATTAAATGAAGCATGTACAGAATAGTAGCTGTGGGGTAAAGTGTGTCAGATGCTGCAAATATTAACTAATAATTGTAAGCTTTGCCTCCAAATGCAAGCGTTCTTCATGGATCTTCATGGTCATGGATCAGATTGTTTTTTGGATCAGCAAGAAAAAAAAACATGTAAACACATACATATGAAAAACTTTCGCTCTATTATGGTTCAATTTTGCAATTAATCTATGGATCATATGTGTTCCAAACCATTAACTGTGAAAATGTATTCTTGATTACGCACAAAATGACTGGGATCTCTGTAATCGTGTCTTTCCAGCATGACCGAACTGGAGAAGGAGATCAATAATCTTCGCAGTGGCTTGAAGAGCGTAGAGAGCGTAAGTGCTGCATAAATCTTCTTTGTTCTCAAGCTTAAAAGCAAATCATCTCCACAGTTTCTCTCTTTTATGCAGGAGTTAGAATTCCAGAAGAAGCGTCCACAGGAGTACGGAGATAAGTTTGTGTCTGTAGTCAGCCAGTTCATCACAGTGGCCAGTTTCAGCTTCTCTGATGTCGAGGACTCCCTCAGCGAGGCCAAAGAACTGGTGAGCGTGTGCATGTGTGTGTTCGACCGCATTTGTTTGTTTGAACGTGTATCTTTAAGATGCACATCCTGGTGCTCAGGCTTTCCTTCAAAGGCCAGCTGGAGAAACAGACTGCGGTCACCCTTGACGTCCTGCTGCGTGCAGGAGCTGACCTTCAACCTCTCGCTGCGAACGCTTCCTATGTAGCGACCCTGGCACTTTTCACTGGCCCCACAGGACACAGAGAGGAACAGGACATACAACTCTTACTGTTTTTGAGAGCTCCATCTGTGCAGAGAGAGGCAGACAGTTGTTAACATGCACGCTACACAATATCTTCCAGTCCTGTGAGGGGAAACGAGTTTAGAAAATGTGAAGGTTTTCTTTCTACGTGCAGGGAACTGATGATATTGGGCTTTTATGACGGGATTGTGATTGCTTCGGATGTTAAAATCCGAAATGATGTATCTCCAACCTAACCTAGGCCTCCTGTCTGAAGTCTGAGACAGATAAGAAGAGATATCGAAAGCAGGGCAAAGGAGAAATAAAAATATGCCCCTTGGCTCATGCACGTACAGGCCCACAGAGGAGCTGTTCCATATGGCAGTGATAAAGACACATCAAAGGCATTGTGGGAAGACTAGGCCTCCTCCCCTGCGGTGAGACGGCACGAGGCAGCAGCAGTGCCATGGCAAGACTCCAGTCCCCTGTGTTTAGGCTGTAATAAGTCGCTGGAGAAATCTGGGTTAACAAGACCACTTTATGCTTGGCTACCGGTGACCGGATAACTAGCAGTGCGTCACACACTTCATTTACCAGAAGTTCATTAGACTGCCAGAGTTTGCTATGCTACTGTCTGCCCATTTCACAGCAATTTGTTTTCCGTCTCGGTTTGCACGTTCTTTGTACTGTGAAACATTTTAGAATATTAAAAAAAAAAAAAAAAAAGTAATAAACTGTGATAAACTGTTTTTGTATACAGAGTTAAAATTTCCTGATAATTTTATTACCTCCATGTCATCCAAGATGTTCATGTCTTTCCTTCTCCAGTCAGGTTTTTGAGGAAAACATTCCAGGATTTTCGAGTCGAAGGTCCAAATTGCAATTTCAATGCAGCTTCTAAGGGCTCCACACGATCCCAGCAGAGGAATAAGAATCTTATCTAGTGAAACGATTTGTCATTTTCTAAAAAAAAATAATAATAATAATAATAATAATTTATATGCATTTATTATTAAAAATAATAATAAATTTATATTTATATTGAAATTGGAAGAGAAAATAAGATTCAGTCTGTTACAATGGCCTATTTGTGTGGAGAGAGGAATAAAGGCTTAACAGCCCTAATAATCGCTTGACAGCCCTGTTTTAATCATCTAAATCTGAAGTCATTAGTCATGTATTATTAAATGAAGCATGTACAGAATAGTAGCTGCGGGGTAAAGTGTGTCAGATGCTGCAAATATTAACTAATAATTGTAAGCTTTGCCTCCAAATGCAAGCGTTCTCTCATTTTAACTATTAAATACGAATAATTCAGTAGTTAAATATAACCCCCCCCCCCCCCCCAATAATAATATTCTTATTATTGAACTTATTTTACTGAAAATACAAAAATTGTGCTGTGAAATAAGACATTGTTATGGGATTGTGCATTTTGAATTTTCCACTTATTTACTTTTTTATTTATTTAAAATGAATTTGTTCACATATTACTAAACTATGCTGCTTGATGTGGTGCAATTAACTTATAATGTTGCATTTATACTTTTTTAAATATCATATTTCTGTGTCCCTATGCTATAGATTATATAGGAGACTGACAAATGTATTAGTTTTTATCATTTCTCTTAACTTAATTTAAGGAATAAGAATCTTATCTAGTGAAACGATTTGTCATTTTCAAAAATAAAAAAAAATTAAATTTATATGCTTTTTAACCACAAATGCTCATCTTGCATTTGCTGGACTTCACACTTTACATAATAATGTAGGAAACGTCACACGTGATGTAGGCGGAAGTACCAACCCAGTGTTTTTAAAGCGAATGTGCAAAAGAAGCAAACGCCCTTTACAAAAATGGTAAAACAACAATGTTGGACGATATTGAAATTGGAAGAGAAAATGAGTTTTTCGTCGTACCCTAACTATTTGAACTGAAGTACACAGACGAAGAACTAACCACGCGTGACCTTTCCGACGTGATTATGTAATGCATGAATTCAAGCCAGTGCAAAATGAGTATTTGTGGTTTAAAAACTATATACATTTTTATTTTTGTAGAAAATGAATCATTTCACTAGATAAGACCCTTATTCCTCAACTTGGATTAGGTAGAGTCCTTTGAAGCTGCATTGAAACCTTCAACCGGTTGATCTCCATTGAAGTTCACTATATGGAGAAAAATCCTGGAAGGTTTTCTTCAAAAATCCTTAATTTCTTTCTGACTGAAGAAAGAAAGACATGAACATCTTGGATGACATAGAGCTAAATAAATAATCAGGAACTTTTTATTCTGGAAGTGAACTAATCCTTTAAATGTTTTGTCAGGATTTTCTTGAGGTATTCATGTTCACGTCATTACTCTGAAAGTAAAGAGAGCAGGAAATGGCTTTCATATGACCAGTGCTTCTGTTCTCCAGTTCTTAAAGACGGTCAAGCACTTCGGTGAAGATGCTGATAAGATGCAGCCAGATGAGTTCTTCGGGATATTCGACCAGTTCTTGCAGTCCTTTGCAGAGGCCCGTCAAGAGAACGAAAACATACGGCGACGCAAAGAGGAGGAGGAGCGCAGGGCACGAATGGAGGCTCAGGTCTGTCAACTTTTTACAGTTTTGGAAATTATTAGTCACTGATCTTCATATAACTTATTTATCAATACCAATTTATTACAATGTTTTTGAAAATCCATAATTCAGAAAATACTTACAACAGACAGAAAACAATATATTTTCACAATTTTGTGGGGAATATATATCACGCAAATTATATATGAACAAATCCCTCTGTAAAAACCTTCAAGATATAGACAGGAATGAAAAATGGTAAGTTTAGTGTGTGTAAGTGCTACTGAAGTGGAGATTCAAGGCTCAGTGTAGGAGGAAAAAACTCATTTTGAGAAACGGCCTTTAAATATATGTCTTGCAATTGAAATCTTTTGACACAAATAGATAAAGTGCTATAAAAGAAACACTTAACAATGTCTTTTGGGTGTTTTTCTGAAAAAACACTTTATGAAATTTCATAATATGAAATACAGCCCAAAATCTCAAACTTGATGGGTGCATAAAAAAACATTTTTTTGTCTGCGGGGTCTCCTCTTAAGCACATTATAAAAGACATTACATATTATTTAGCAAGCCTGTAACTACCTAAATCAATAATTAAAAATTGTTTTTTTTGGCAAATACAGGTAATGTACCATAGAAATATTATTATTATTTTTTTTTTACATTTATGACTGTTATAGCGCCAACTGTGGTCCCATCTCCCTAAAACTTTGCATGCTTGTTTAGAATCACCTGTCTCATCAGCTCACCAGGTTTCCTAAAGTTTTGTTTTTGTTTAGGTTTTATAGGATTGAGGGTATATTTGGACAGGCCCCTTTTCTAAATAACCCCATTATAGCTTCCCAAAGGGTAAATTTCAACATTTTTTTGATAACTATTGACCTAGAGACTCCAGAGGATTGTACTGCAGTGTTTTTTTCCAGACTAAGTGAAAAACCTAAACCTAGTTTGTTTTTTCTCTCTTATAGCGCCACCAAGTGGCCAAGCTCTGCATTTTTCCCCATGTGACCTCAAATTGAGCTCTGTCATGCATGTTCTGAGTTTAGTAAAGATAACTCATTCCATTCTGAAGTTATAGCCGTTTTAGTAAAAGCAAATGTTTTGGCACCCTTTGTGACGGTGAGACGAAAGTTCAACATTTTTTTGATAATTATTGATATTCACTCTGCGGAAAATCTTCCCGCACTGGTTTGGTTCTGATCGGGCAAAAATCTAGTACTAGTTTGCAAAAGTAGGTTTTCCAAAAATTTCGCCAGGGTGATGATCGAATCTGAGGCATGCGGTTTGCGTGAACCAAGGATTCCGATAACATAAGACAATTGAGCCTGTGACAAACAGTTTAGGAGTTATGAGCGATTTCATATTTTTGATCGCTGTAGCGCCACTGTCAGGCCATTTGGGGCGAGCCTTGGTGGCGTTGTAGACTGTGTGAGTACTACCATCCCTCCAAGTTTCAAGTTTTTATGATTTACAGTTTGGTCTGCCCGATCAGTTTTTCATGGAGATTGCTGATCCTTGGCCATTCATAACAATTACAATAAGGTTTTAGTGCTACATACTTGAACCTCTAATAATATTTCATAATATTGCTGTTTTTACTTCCAGTCTTGGTGAGCATAAGAGATTTCTTTTATGTATGGTCTATAACTCATCTCTGCATTCTTTATCCATTCACTGCCAAATCTGACATCATCTTTTTGACATCTTTCAGCTCAAGGAGCAGAGGGAGAAAGAGAGGAAGGCTCGAAAAGCCAAAGAGAACGGAGAGGACGACGGGGGTGAATTTGACGACCTGGTGTCCGCTTTGCGTTCTGGAGAGGTTTTCGATAAAGATCTGTCGAAGATGAAGCGCAATCGTAAACGCATCAACAGCCAGACGTCAGACACCGGCAGGGAGCGTCCAATTACCAAGCTTAACTTCTGAACGGCGGTCGAGCTGACCAACCACTGACACGCATTTCATTACAACCAAACAACCTCCCTGCGGTGGCGAATGTCTGGAGGACACTCATTAGCTCCTCTCCTCAGATTAAACATGATCCCGAGTAGCAGAGGAAAGCATGTTTACCCAAAGACGGTCGGCTTATTGTGTCATGTGACTGAAATGGGAAACCTGTATGAATGAAGAGAAAAAAGACTCTCAGAAATTAGGAATATGGCTGCCAAATGAACCTAATTTAATGATTTATTTCATCAAGAGTGCTGGAGCACCACGATATTATCAGATTGAGATAACAGAAACTGCAAATCTTGTCAAACCCAATTTTTCTTACTGTAACCAAACAAATCGCCAAAAGTGACTCTGAGTCTTGGCATGCTAAAGCGTCACTCATCTAAACTACTCCATTTCTTGCTTTTCCGACTGATTCAAAGTGGCAGTGGGTGTTATTTAAAGGTTTCATGACAAGCGTCTGTACATAGGTCACTGAAAAGCTGTAACCTTTTTGCCCTTTTAACTAAAGGTGATTTTTTTTTTTTTTTTTTTTTTTTTTTAAATAATACATTATAGAGTGTTTTTAAGGAATATTACTGACATCAATAACCAGGGCTGTGGGTTGCTTATTCTGAAAGAAAACTGCATTGTGATAACCGGTACAGGATGACTGGGAATGACTTTTATAAAGGTGTGTTTTTAGGGGCCTCTGGTGCCCATGTTGTCTTAAACACTGTGGACGGTCATTGTACAGACTCTATGCAGTTTCTGATGTCAAGTGTTGGTCTCTCTGTTTGAGGACTTCTCATGTGAAATGTAGTCATATTTAAAATGATCTGTAAGTAACTGGATCAAGGCAATACTCTTCTTCCCTTACGTTCTTCCTTCTCTCCTGTTTTTTTTTTTTTTTATCAGCAGCCTAGTTGTATGGTGTAACAGAGTTTCCTTTTTCAGTGTAAGATACCTCCATTGGACTTTTATAATTTAAGGAAAACACAACCTTCCATTGTAAAATGAATCATAAGAGAATAAATGGAAGAATCTGAATAGTAATTTCTGTTGTGCTGTCAATTTAAGTCTCCTCTGATTAGTGAGTGGTAATTCAAAAATTACAAAATGTATTAAAATATGATTAAAAACAGTGTCGCCACACTGTTCCTCCAGTGCTGGGGTAAATATAGTCAGATGATGTCCCCTGGTGGGCATTATTAGCAATTGCAAAGTCTTATTTGTCACAAATAGTTCACATACATTTATTTAGTTACAGCCATGTGTGTAACAGTCACATCTAAACATGATTTCCTTTGCAAAGAACTTACATCAGAAGATCCACATGTTCTCAAGCTCAGAAACTGTTTCTTACACTACCCGCGATTGGAAGCAGGAATTTCAGTTGAAACGTTCCAGTCCGCTGAGTCAGCGCAGAAGGAAACCTCCACTTAGAGGATCATCGCTCTCTTGGGTGAAGCTGGCTGCACCGCTGTAGTGAGCGTGACCTGTGACCTCCACTACCACAGCCCTGAAGTCCCCACACATGGTCTCCTTCAACAACAGACCAGCTACAATTACTCAAGAATATAAACTACATTTCCAAACTCTGTAATGGTTTTTATTTTCTACAGGTACCTCTATTGCTTTTCCTGTAAACACTGATCCTGTTGCTCCACTCTTGAAACTTCTGGTCTGGTTGAGTCCAATCAGGCCTTTATGGTACTGAAGAGCTATACGAGCAGTGACGCCTGACCCTGTAGGGCTTCTGTCCACCTGACAACCCATATAACAAACCTCTATCACACAGACTGAAGAGCAAAAGACCAGTCCTCATTAATCAATTGATTTATTATTAGGATGAACGGTCCTAAACTCCAAAACTTGGCGTGCATGGATTCAACTGATCACAACTGTTTTTACCTGTGCATCAGCAAACACACACACATTGGCCGTTGGCTCTTCAGAAAAAGCATCTTTGCCATCAGTAAGGATTGTGCCATAGAGGAATGCCAGATCTTCACTGACTGGATGGTACAGCTTTACCTGGAGTCATTACAATAATTAGTCCAGTCAATAATACCTGATTTTAAAGCTAGTTTTAGATAATAAAACCAAAAGTTACCTGGGATTTGACAGCATCACTCACAGCAGTGGCTGCATCCACTAAATCTCTGGTTTTAGACTTGCTGACGTCCAACCCAAACTTCTCAGCACTCACAAATGCATAAAGAGCTCCACCATAACTGATGTCCACAGTAATGGACCCATATCCTGGTACTGAGACACTCACATCTAGAAAAACAAGGATGGCAAAGAATTACACGAGTTACAAGTGTGAAAATATAGCAGAAGTAGCACCGACATTCAAAAACAATGGACTTGTGACAAGGCTCCTGAAATGATCAAGTTTTCACTTTAAGTTTTCATTTAGTGATGAGTGAATTTTTGCTACAAAAAGAGCCGGAGAAATACCATGCCAGTGTCTCAGAGCCGCCAAAAGCTATGAAAAGAGTGACTGTTTATCTCACAGAGTACGACGCAGCCTGCAGAAGTGACATGCATGGTTGTTGTCACCACTAGAATTACCTACTGTAGGCAAAGCACAATAAACTCATTTAACCTCTTCCAAGGCCCATAATTACAAAATATAGACTTCTGGGAATCCATAATCTGGTCTCAAGAGACCAAGTCAATCGTTATAGATCCAAAAGCATCCAAAATGTTCTGGTGTTGCTAGAGGAGGAGTACAGTGAGAAGTGCCTGGTACCCACAGTGACGTTCAGTGGTAGTAAAGCTCTTCTATGTATGAGTGCTGAAGGTGTTAAGGAGGTTGTGCTTTATCAATGCTGTCATGAATTCACACACCACTGTGATGTAATACAAAAACTTGAAACAGAAGATGCTACCCTCCCCTCATTCCCTGCATTATTGGGCATTTTTTTCAGCATGACAATGAAGATATTTATTCTCCCAAGTTGAAAATCCTTCATTAGAGATGTATTTCACTCAATCTTAACATTCTTGAGCAGCTGTGGGGGATTCTGTAGAGACGAGCTGAGCAAAACTCCCCATTAAAGACCAGGGCATTTAAGGAGGTCGTCCTGCAGGAGTTAAACAGGACAGTGTGAAAATTTGTCATGAACTTATACACTCAGTACCAAGAAGGGTCAGAGCAGTATACTGGCTCTGGAGGACATGCTAAGTGCTAGAATATTATACATTTGCTGAAATACATCTAGGGTATACTCATTTCTGCAATCCTTCATTTAAACAAAATTGGCTAATTTACTTAATTTACAGAAGATATTGGCATATATTTTGTTGCTTTTATTAAGTATATGTTTAATACATTTCAATTTTGCCATCTTTCCATGAATTATATTAGTGATCATTAAGAAAATACATCTTTTATATTTATTTAGAGAGGATGTACTCATTTATGCTGTGCACTGTATATAAAACAGGTATGGCAAATGATTAATTAGAAACAGTTATATTATAACAATCTGAAGTGACACCAAACTTGCAAATGTTTTATGATCATATTGCCATGATTACACCATATTGCTCACCTGTAGCAAAAGCAAAGGCTGGCACACTGTGGAATCTGACAGCTCCGGTTTTCCCATTGGAATACTGTGTAAAGGCCTTCACTAAGCCACAGGGGCAGTGTATGTTTATCTGCGTCTCTGGTGAAGTGGGCTCTTTAATCAAGCCATAGTCCACCGCAAAGCGCCCGAGAGCAATGACAGCGTGGCCGCACATGGTGCTATATCCTTCGTTGTGCATGAACAAGACGCCGAGATCAGCCTCTGCTAACTCACTTCTGACCAGCAGAGCTCCGTACATATCGTAGTGACCACGGGGCTCGAACATCAAGAGCTTGCGAAGATGATCCAGATGCTCTCTCACATAGCGTCGTTTGGCAAGGATGGTGTCCCCCTTCACCTCTGGATACCCGCTCAGGATAATGCGCAGCGGCTCCCCACCTGTGTGCATGTCCACTACTGATAACAGAGAGCCGGAGTGAGGGGGGAGCTTTGGGAACTCCATACTGTAGATCACTCTGTAGTTAAAAAAAATAGCATACTGAATGAAAAACATACTTGAAATAAGTAGAGAACTACTGTAAGCGAAAGATAAAGGTTTGGTATAACAGGCTGAAGATAATTTGTAAGATAAAATGCAATGATTTCTAACATATTGCAGATTTATGCTGAGAATTGTTAAATGTTTGTTAAATTAAATTGTTAAATGAGAAGTGTTAAGACAAACCACTTCCATACTGATCAATTTCTGTTTAGTTTAGGCTGATCAACCAATTCAGAGATTTACTTTTGTCTTTTTTAATGACTATTAGAATTATTGTGACCAACTAGTAAATAAAGTCAGCACAAATAATAATGATTTTTTTTAACCTTCCTAAATAATACAGTAATAGCTTAGAAGTGCTTACAAAGACTGAAAAGTTACATTAACCACATAAGATGTTATGATGTTCATTGTAAAGGACAGTGAATCTCAACTTAAACAAAACAGGTAAACTGTACTGTCAAACAGCTTCCAGTAATAATCCTTTAATAAATGTTGTCCGTATCATCAGATCATGATTGACAACAGTAATCAAATGGAAATTTTGTATTCGGCTAACTACTTCGAATTTACAATGACACTCAACTTAGTAACATGCCATTGAGCTTTAGTAATGTAGACCCAGAGGACTGTCCATGCATTAATATTCTATTAAAAATGAACATATTTTTGATCTCCATACATTTTGCGACCATAAAAAGCGCATTTTCCTCATGAGAGACCATTTAGCCCCTTAATCCTATGCACAAATACTGTAATAGCTGACAGAACTGTCTAACGCTAGTTTTACTGAAATAATTAGAGAAATGAATAAAGCAAAAATCATCTTACCTTCACAACTGTACACTTATGAGAAAGACAACACGTTCAGTAAAACGTCAACAAGCAGAAAACCTTAAATTTTAATAACAGCAGCTGTTTACCAAAAAGCTGCTTTCCCAAATTCCTGTTGTGCAGCGGCTCATTATTGCCTCTCTGTGGTGTGGATGAGAATGACACTTCACTGAACTTAAACTGAATGTTTTAATGGTTACCATCCCGAAGAAGCACAACAGACAACAATTTTGTTATATTTTGGCTGCGCCCGAAAGCTCTAAAATGCTGCCTTCGGAGGCAGCATTCCAAGGCAGGAAGGCATCAAGGCACGTCCGAATTCTAATTCTGCTTCACTTCCTGTCTCCGGAGGTACCTTCTTCTGATGGAATTTTGAAGGCAGCATAGATGTATCCTTCGCTGGCTTCGATTTCCCACAAGCCTGTGCGTTTGCGTCATATAGGCTATATAAATTAATATATTCTGGTGAAATTAGACTTGTTACTTTATATAATAGATGAGATCTTGACCATGATATACTTTATGAATCGTAATAGTGTAAAAAGCATAATAAATAATATTGTTTATAATAATAGTATTTAATAAAATGTTAAAAGGGTTCAAATGAGTAGTAAATAAGAATAATATTTACAATATACTACCAATAATAACGAAACAGCCACTAATAACAATGACCTGTTCTGCAATATTACTTACATCAGTACTTTTATTTTTTTAAGCAAAAAGTAACTGCCAGTCATCTTTTCCGACGCACAGACCTTCGGTGGGTAATGACATTGAGGTCTTTATGTATTATTAAAGGATTTATATATGACTGTATAAGATCGTTTTTCTACAAAATCTACAACTTAACCGTTAGGTAACCTAGCAACGGCGTCACGTTCTGCTGCCTCTGAAGTCTGTCCGAAACTGTTTCTAGAGTTGCCTTCGCAGCCTTCGAAGTCACTGCCTGATAAGGCAGCGAGGCAGCAAGTCAGCTGACTAGGCTTTCGGACGCAGCCTTTGAAAAATGTTTTGTTTTGAATTCTGAGTCTAACTGCGGAGGCCTGATGACGTCACAAATGGAATGTCACGTGACCGCATGTAAAGGCGCGAATCTCTCTCGCTCATTCAGTAGGTTTTAAGTAGTCGAATAGCAAAGTACAAGTTATAACAGTGCAACAGTATCGGTACGGGTTATAACAGTACAACTATATTATCAGTACAAGTTATACCAGTTTAACAGTATTATCGGTACGGGTTATAACATTTTAACAGTATTATCGGTAAAGCACAACTGTGTACAAATGGGTCTATTAAGGAAGGCACTGACCCGTCTAAGGAAATTCTTAGACGGGTCGCCTGTACAAGAACCCCAGGCCCATCCTGATCAGGATGATGAGACACCTGTTGGGGTTTGTGCGGCTGATGGTGGTAGTGGTAGTGAGGCAAGGAGAGAAAAGAAAACTAAAAAGATTAAGAGGTTTTGGAGGTGGCACTCAAGAAGAAAAAAGTACTGCGTCGCTGAGGCTGAGAAGCTGAATCAGAAACAGGCGGAAACTGGGACATACCGGAGTAATAGGCAAGGTAAAAATCACATGCGTGTGTTATGAATTTTATTCTCAAATTATTATTTAATTATTTGTATAGATTATACAAGCATTGATTAATGTATGACTTTTAAATTAGCAGGACTTCACCTTATGTGTAAAATTGTTTTTCTACAAAAAACACACACAAGAAATTGAAGAATCTGAGTTTTATATACATATAGATATCCTTAGGTGTCATTGCCAAAAGCAGTCAATATTTAAGAATTTTAAGATCTAAAACAAATCTATATACATAGTCTAGAAAAGTTAGATTTTTCAAGATGCCAAGTAGGGGAGAGTGGGATGATTTGAGCCTATGGGGAAGTTGAGCCACCCTTGTTTCTAGACAACCTTAAACAAAATTGGTGATATGAGCACACATATTTGAAGAATAACCTCCATTTAATTTTTTTATGCATTTTTCTGTCACAAATATCTAAATTTCTCTGCCAATATTACTTATATCAAAAAATACCACCAAACATGGAATCTTGAGACTCAGACCTTTTCGATGATATGTATTTTGTCAAGATTATAAAAAAGTTTCATTATAAAAGACCATAATACATTTTGTAATATGACACTTGACTCCACCCACTAAGGGGAGGAAACCGCTAAAAGATTTTAAAGTACCATTTCCATAATAAAGCAATGTCTGATTTAAAAAAAATGTTTACATGATGAAATCTGAGGTTTTAAGCTTTCAAATGGTATATAATAAATGCTATATAAACTACTAAAATATGTAAAAAAAAGAGCGCCATTGGGCCCACCGGTGGGCCGGTGACACTTAGGTTATTATATAAGGCTATAATGTTAACATCATGTTAACATGATATTAGCTGTTGCAAGTTTGTTAAAATGGTAAGAGTGGGGTAATTTGAGCCAAAGGTCCTAGGGTAAGTTGAGCCAATGGCTCACCCCTTCTTGTGATTATAAAGTATTATTTTACTGCAATTCTACATTATATTTCATTAATTTTACACCAAACATGATTTTGATTTTGTTCTTTGTATTGAAATTGATTTTGTTTAACTCCATGTGGCTCAACTTACCCTCTCTCTCCCTTGGCTCAGTTTACCCCTCAGCGGGGGAAAGTTAAGCCAAGACACCACTATTTTGAAAGCAGTTTATTTTAGACCCAAAGTGATTATTCCGAAGGATACACCACATCCTGAAATGTATGTACATATTTAAGTTGGACCCATTACTGTCATGTGCTCACTTTAAACATGTAAAAACTGTAAAGTAAAAATTGGCTCAACTCACCCCACTTTTCCTTAAAAAGTGCCCCTAAATGAAGAAACTCTTCAATATGGGTTTGCAATATGGGTTTTATAATATGTTTTTTGCATTTCAGATTTTAAGGTAGTTGCCCCCGTTGCTAAGCATCAGCCTGAACAAGAAATCCTCCAACCGGCAGTCCTCGACACACCAGTGCGTTCATCTATAGATGACGGCGCTGAGTCTCCAGTGCATTTGCCTTCAGATGGTGGCTTAGACTCTGCAGTGAACTCCACAGCACACAATGCCATTGCCTGTGCAGTGGGTCCCATTGCAGATAAGGGCATTGCCTCTGCAGTGAGTCACATAGAACACCAGAATGTTAACTCTGCTGTGAGACCCAAAGCAGAGAGGGACATTGCCTGTGCAGTGCGTCCCAAACTAGATAGGGACATTGCACGTGTGGTACGTCCCAAACTAGATAGGGACATTGCATGTGTGATACGTCCCAAACTAGATAGGGATGTTGACTGTACAGTGAGTGCCAAAGTAGATGGGGGCATTGCCTCTGCAGTGCATCCCAAACAAGATAGGGACATTGCACCTGTAGTGCGTTCCAAACTAGACAGGGACGTTGACTGTGCAGCGCGTCCCAAAGAAGGCAAGAGCATTGCCTCTAACGGGCATCCCAAAGTAGCACACCCCAAAGTAGACAAAGGTATTGCCTCTAGAGGATGTCCCAAAGTAGACATCCTTCGGCATCCTAAAGCAGACAGGGGTATTGCCTCTGCAGTGCGTACCCAAGTAAATGCCGTCACTGACTCCGTTCCAACAAAAGAGCTGGACAAAGGTAAGTTTACTAAAATAAGTTTTTTAAAATACTTTTAATCACCATTTAGCTTTGTTGCAGTTCATTTAAAAAGTCCTCCAGTGTGACAAATGAGTTTGAATAAAAATGAAATGCCATTGTCACTTACATTGACTTTCTTTTAACAGATCACATTTTTTGGCGGTACGAAATTGGTGGCAGGCTGGGTAAAGGTGGATTTGGCTCTGTGCGAAAAGGGACTCGCTACAAGGATGGTCTAAAGGTATGGTTTTTTTACTTGCAATTTTTTTTTGTACTGCAAGCCTTTTTAATGAATCTTATGTTTACTATTTAGGGAATTCAAACTTTTTAAACTGTCAGAGTGACCAAACATGCTTTACTAGGTTTTAATTTACTGCTTGGTGATTTACTTCTCTTCAGGATTCATGACTGGAAAGAAATCACCTCTGTGCAATGCTAATTGTTTGTTCTTTGTTTTGTTATCAGGTGGCTGTGAAATATGTCCCAAAGACGAAAGATACGACATATATAACCACTGTAAGTAATGTACGCTTTCATTCACTGTTTATCATCTTATGCTATAACATAACACATTTTATTGATGTGAATCATGCAACAATTTGGCAAATGACTTCAATCTAATGATCATATTTTCATTTTTTTTTAGGCACTTCATCCCAAACCTCTCCCTTTAGAGGTTGCACTGGCAGTCATTCTCAATAGGGAGCCCAACTGTCCACATATCATTGAATTGCTGGACTGGCAGGACGATCCAGACTGCTACCTCATGGTCATGGAGTGCCCAAAGCCAAGCATGGACTTGGGAAAATTTCTGAAATGTAGCGGAGGTGTAATCAGCGAGCAGGTCGCACAGTACATCATGTGGCAAACCATTTATGCGGCTAACTTTTGCTGTTATCGCGGTGTTTTCCATCGCGACATTAAGCTGCAAAATGTGCTCGTGAACCCGACAACGTTAGAGATCAAATTAATCGACTTTGGGTGTGGGAATCTCATGAGGGATTCAGGCTACACTGCCTGCTGTGGTACGTATTATGCATTACTTTGCTATCAGATTGATTAACTTATTCAGACGCATCCTGTATATAGTGAACATGCTTGTGTATAAACATCTAACACAATTTTTATGTCCAACAGGAACCAAACCGTACATCGCTCCAGAATATTTTGACAAAGGCAGATACCATGCAAAGCCTGCGACAGTATATTCACTAGGGGTGCTCCTGTTTGCAATGCTGCATGGGCGTTTTCCAACAGCCAAAGACTTGCACTTCTTGGGCAACAACCAGTCAGCATTTGCTGTTTCAAAAGGTAAGATATTCAGTAAAGAAGGAAAAATTATATAGCGTGTATAAAGTTAAAGATAGCATGTGTAAAGTTAAGGTAATAATCAAATTTCTTGTATCTTTTTTCCACAGAATGCATCAATCTTTTGTGGGCTTGTCTGCAGCGTCGTCCAGACCGCAGAATTTCCCTGGAGCAGATGCTTTACCATGACTGGTTTGTATTAGGTCTTCCTAATCGCCTGCCAGTCAACTAGAATGCATCTAAACCACATATAAGTCATCGATGAGAAGTAGGTTTATACTGTCAGTGTTGTGTCTGGCCAGCTGACTTGAGTGGCCTTTCCGTGCCTCGGGTTAGGCCTTACTACTGGCCAAATCACGTATTTAGGGACGCTTAAATATTGTAAATATTTGTAAGGTTTATACATTGCTGTCGATATGACTGATCGGCAGTATTTAAATATTGTATATAGTTATATTGTTTATATTTAAAGTAGTTTTATACTTTTTATATATATAAAAAAAAGGATACAATTTATTATACCATCCCTCCACTTAGGCCTTATTACAGGCTCAGGGATGTTAAAATGTTGTATATTATATATACTGTGTTATATAGTATATTTTGAAGTAGTTTTATACTTTTTATATAAAAAAAATATTATATCATCCCTCCACTTAGTCCTTATTATAGGCTCAGGGATGTTAAAATATTGTATATTATATATACTGCAAGTTATATAGTATATTTTGAAGTAGTTTTATACTTTTTATATTCAAAAAATTAATATACCATCCCTTCACTTAGGCCTTATTACAGGCTCAGGGGTGTTAAAATATTGTATATTATATATACTGCAAGTTATATAGTATATTTTGAAGCAGTTTTATACTTTTTATATTAAAAAAAAATAATATACCATCCCTTCACTTAGGCCTTATTACAGGCTCAGGGGTGTTAAAATATTGTATATTATATATACTGTTGTCACGCTGTTGTGGATGGGGAATGACGAGGAGGAGCGAGGAGGTCCAATGCATAGAGTTTATTAATATAATCCACAGGGAAATAGGAACAGACAGGAAACAGCAGGGAACCAGCAAACACAACGTAACTTCACGGAGAAACATCCAAACTGACGGAATGACAATCAAGAACCGACGATCAAACAGAGGACACAACCAAACTTAAATACAAGGAAACAACCAATCAGGGGGAGACAGGTACAATCAAACAGTGACGAAATAAATGAGAAACGGAACAGGAAGACCAAATAAGGGCAACACAGGGGAAAAACACACAAAAACAGTCCAAACGGTCTGACAACTGTAAGTTATATTGTAGATTTTTTTTAAGTAGTTTTATACTTTTTGTGTAAAAAATATATTATTTCATCCCTCCACTTAGTCTTTGTTATAGGCTCAGGGATGTTAAAATATTGTATATTATATATACTATGAATAGATTTTTACTTTTTATATTTAAATTATTTATTATACCATCCCTTCACTTAGGCCTTATTACTGGCTTAGGGATGTTAAAAAAATATATATACGGTTTTACTTTCTATATTTAAAATATTGTATATACTAGGGATGCGCGATATTGGTACTGTAAATAGTTTTTAAAATTTTTATATTTAAAACATTTATTTAAAAAAAGTATCATTTTAACAAAAATATTGTATATTGTATATATTGTAAATAGTTTTATACCTTTTATATTTAAAACATTTATTATAACGTATATACTGTAAATAGTTTTTTACATTTTAATATTCAAAATAATGATTTAAATTTTTTTTTAAATATGTTAAAATATGTTAGGGATCTTAAAATATTGTTTTAGTAAGTAATTTTCTATATTGTATATTTATATTTTAAAATATTTATATTAAATAATGAATAATATATATTTCTAATTTTAAAATAAATATTAATAGTAACTCAGCCACTGGAAGAGTAAACTCTGACAGTGCCGGTCCCAAGCCCGGAAAAAGGAGGAGGGTTGGGCGTGGGGCTAGCAACCCCATCCCATAAAAAAACATTTCTTGCTACTCAACGATCTGAACTCTTTGGTAGAGTTGATAGAGAGAGGCAGAGTTAATGTGGTGGTGACAATGTTGGATCAAAACCCTGTGGTTGTCCAACACTTGATGAACGGTCTCTTTTTCAGCTCAAAATCATTTACTCGAATAGCAACATTTAACAGGATGGTAAACTTGTCCAACTGCTTCTGAGTTTTGATGACTACCATCTTGATATACTTTGGATATTGGAGGTATGGTGCCCGGGATCTGACCGAATTATAGTGATGGTAAGTTGGACACGATGGACAATCGTTTACTCTGGGCATGGAGACGACTATGCATGTGGCGACGTCGGATTTGTCTTATCACGTGCAGTAATGTTGGCTATGGTAGACCGGAAACATGTATCGGACAGAATCATCACCGCCCGCTTCTAAACCCAACACATCAAGATCTCTGTGGTCCAACTTTATGCCCCAACAGAAGATGCAGAAGACATAATGAACGACGCATTCTGCAATCAACTGCAAGAACAACTCAAGCTCATGCCTTGTCACATTTTATTTGTGATTGGCGTTTATAATACTCAACTATCCAGTGACCACACTGGGTTTGAATCCACCATCAACAAACATTAATGGTGAACACTTGTTTTGTAAAGCAAATAATCTTTGTGTTGGTCACACTATTTTTGGACTAAACTTATGCATCAAGCAGCGTGGAGGACTCCCGGTGGCCACTATGCAAATGAAATTGATTTTGTGCGCATCACTAAGCCATGCTCACGGATTGGATGAGATATCACCTGAGATGCTAAAACATCATAACCAAATCATCAGGGAAGTTACTGACTGCCCTCCTTAACAAAGTGAAGAGATGGAGGACGATTTGCAGATTTAGATTTTGCAGACGATATGGCATTGTTTTGATCTACCCAACAATCTCTCTGCTAGCTAATGGAATGTTTCGCTTTTGCAAAAAATTTATTGGCCCCAAATACCACTTAGCTACACGTCACGTAACGTCACTTTCTCTTCACCCTTTGCATGTCTACAATTCTAGTTCTCCGATGAGCGAATGACAGGGACTATTACCACTCTACTTGGAGTAGACTTGATTGTAGTCCTGTACACAATTACGTCACAGGAAACACAATTTTGCTTTATCAAGAACTGCACAAGAGCTCATAGTAATGACGTCATAATAATCGACCCAACTGGTTTATCAGTTGTGTCAAAGCATAAAACACTATTAGGAACACTGGCAACCAGACCACCACATAAATTCACATTAGCATGACAAGGCACAAAACAGAGGTCATGTGGCAAACTCAAAGCACCTGAATATAACATAACACGCTCTACACGCTCTAGACTTGCTACAATACATTCAAGATGTCTTGATGTGGTGAAGAAAACTTTTATAGGCAAATTGCCTTGTAAGCAGTAATCCTTATATGCGAAACCACCTTCATTTAACCATTACATTTTCTTTTTTTTAGCCTTTACATCCTAAGCCCCTTCCTTTAGAGATCAACTTGGATACTTTCATGGCTGCTACAGATGTTCCTGTAGCTGAAGATCCACAATCCAATTACAGCAGCAGAGGCTACTGCTTTAAAGTTATTTACAGTTAGAAAAATACAATTGTTTTATGTTACATTCAGCAAAAATAGTTGCCAATATTTAATAAAAGTGATCATTCTCAAAATCTGTAAACAAAAAGAAATCAAAGATTTCTAACTCAACATTTTAGTGACTTGTTGCAACATTGTTTTAATGTGAAATATGTCGAGCCAATCGGAAAAACTCAATGTTGACCAAATAATGTTGTTGGCCCAATTAAATATTTTAAATTGCATCATGGCTTTATTAACACATCAACCATAAAAATACCATATGTAAACTAAGTTAAAGTTTTTTTTTGTTTTTTTTTTTGCACAACAGGATGTCTTGATGAGGACTGCAAAGCAGCGCTGCATTTATTTCTTAGGTTGAAAGCGTCCAAACAAGTAAATAGTTACCATGCCTCACATGATTATGACAAATGACAAATCAAAAGTTAGGGCTGTGGCAATATATGTGTAAGTAGGTGGAGATTTTGCTGTTTTTTGATATGTTAATATGTGCTGCTTTCAGTGGGCAAGACAGCTTAAGGTTACTGATTATTATATATATATTAATAATGAATGAAAAAATAATATTGACTTGCTTGATATTTAATATAAAGGGTTATTAAAAGCACGGTAAGTCCATTAAGACGTCTTTAGCATCAGCTCTGCTCCGCTCGATCTCCCGCGCATTCGCATTCGAATCAATCATACTAACGGATTTTCTCAGGTGTGTGTTGCGCATGTGCGTATACACTTTATGGCTGTACGCCTTGTTCAGCAAAGATTTTCTTAATCTTGTAATCACCTTTCTTACAAATCTGTACTATTTTTCCTGTTTGTGACACCATACATTGCATCAGTGATAATATTTTGAATAAAATCCATTTCTTTTAAAATGTATGGATTCTGCAGTAGAGAGTTACTGTGTACGTTAATTTTCAACTAAAAGTAATCAACATTATTTGTTCAAATTAATTAATGTCCTTTAAAGAAATGGATTATAAATTCACTACCTCACTACCTCTCTTCCCGGTAACATAAAAGAACATGTAAAAACATAAATTCACTTCATTTCATATCACTATATAGGTTTTATTACAATATTTGTAATATTCTGTTAAAAAACATGTCTGTTTTGAATGTGAAATAAGAGAGATGCTGCCAGATGGCGCAATTATGACATCTACCAAGAAATATGTCAGATATCGGTGAAATAGAGAGAGACAGCACCAAAAGTAAGAGGAGCGGCCCACATTTTTAGCCAATCAGAAAATTAGTTACGTACAGATGGCGCAGTTGGTTGCTGGTTGATATCCCTGATAAGATGATACGTTTCTGATAGTCACTTACAGTAGTCACTATAAGACTACAATTTCTAGGTCAGTTGAACAGTCAAAACACTGCTGGTCATAAATGCATCAGGTGACTGTTTTGTATCCCTACGGACAACAGGGGGCAGTGCCTTCACACACAAACGCAAAGTGTCACCTTTAGTTCTTAATTGTCGTTAGTTGTTTCTACAAATATTTAGTAATGCATGCATGGCATGTTTTTATACCAACTTTATACATTGAAGATTTAACTGAATAGTCAACAGCTTTTTGAAACCTATGAAGAGTTAGAAACCGGAGGCACACACTGGTTTAATAACAGGCAATACAGTGCATTTAATCATTGATTAATAAAGACTGCCGCCTGTTGTCAGCTCTCAGATGCACAAATAACAAAAGCACTTATAGTGGTATTTAAAATATAGATCACATCCTTTAATGTCGCGAATGAATGGCTCTCTTGGACCGGTTCCTTAATGATTAATTTGAACAATTTTGTACTTAGATTGCGACTTGAAATAATGAACAAACAACAACACGCAAACAAAACTGCAGTGCTAAACAGCACCATTTAGATGCAGTTTAAAAATGCCACACACTCAGTGGTGATTCAAACGATTCATCTTTTTGAATCAGTTCATTGAAACGAACCGTTCGAGCGAACCGATTCTTTAAAAATTCGAACGAATTCTGGAGCTCGGAAAGGTGTATTCTACTTCAAGTTCAGGCGGATTGAAGGCGGCGTTAAAACACTTCAAACAAATCATTGCCGCGCCGCAGCGTGCACTGTTCGTTTTCACTTCCAATGCTTTCAAAGGTGCAGTTTGGGAAATAATTGAGGAGAATTTTCACCAACCTGAGACAGCAAACCGCGTTCATTCATTGTGAGTCTGTAAACTTTCTCTGTTAAATGAATGGTTGAACTGCAAGCCATGAATTGTAGCAGACAACATTCTGTCAAGCATGTTGCATTAAAATTAACCGCAGCATCAGTTAATTAACTTTTCATATCTTATAGTTTGTATAGTTAGTTGTTTTTAAAGAATGATTATTTTATTTGATGAAGACTGCGAAAGCTGACTTGCATTTTGCGTGACAGTGAAAGTTAATTAAACCGAATAAGGTTAATCGAAAATAATTAAAGTTTATAGTACAGCATACAGATTGTTATCAGTTTCTGGGCTAACTTTAAGCTCATGTTCATTTATTTCACATTGACTTTATGAAACTATTTGTAACACAAATTGAGTGTTTTGTAATTTAAACAAGAAAAGTGGCTTATACAGGAAGTTTAAGAGTTTGTTTTCCTAATTTCTCCTGTGCAAGTAATCAGCTCAGGTATAAAAATCTAAGATCTAAGAACAGCTTAAACCAAACACACCAGGTTTGGTCACACACTCCACGTCCAATGTCTCCTTATTTTTGCAGGGGCAATAATGTTAAACAGCATTGTCCTGTTTAAGTAATATGATTCTTTCTGACTGATTATCAATGGCATCCCCACCCATGGCTGTATCACACCGCACCTAACAGCTCTTTTCAGTATGAGGCTTTGTCTGGTCTTGCTCTTCCACTAATTAGTTAGATGTTTTGGGGCTCTGTCATTATCGTTCTGTAGCATAGTAGATGTGTTTGGAGGGTGCAAAAGACATTCTGTGTATAGCACAGAAATAAAGGATACACTGTTTGACTTGAAATATTTAAAAAAAAAAATCTGTTTTTGCATGATGACCCAATAATGTGTGTGTTTAGTTGTGTGAAACTGAAGCCACCTTTGAATGAGTGTCACACTGGTAACCGTGTCCTTGCAATAATAATAACACCACGGGCAGTGTCATCTGATACAGTTTCACTTGGAAGTGGAACAGTGAGAATGAGGACGTGCATGTCATCTCATGACACTGCGCATTATGAGACCCCAATACAGCTGTAATGTCACTCATGTAGAGGTCACTTGTGGAATTAACATTGTAGCATGTAGATGCCCTTTGTTTGACTGAACATACGGACTTGATATTTCACCCAAAAATCAAAAGTAAAACAAACAACAACCAGAAATTATATTTTGCATGAAAAATGAAGGCTGTTTTAGGACCAGTGCTATTTTATTTTAGTATTATTTTTTTTATTTTATTATTTAATATATTTTATTATTTAAATTAAAAATGATATTAAAACCAGACTAAAAGCAATCTTGCAAAATATGTAATATATAATATGTATGTTTATATTAGTCCTTTGTTTTTGTATGTTTATTCACACGTGTACGCATACATACATGTGTGTGTGATTTCTTTTAATTTGGTGTGAAACCGTTTAATTTCTTTAAATGCTGCACCACAGAATTACTTGTGATTTGTTTAATCTTAGCATCAGTTATTAGGTATGCGGTGTGGATTACAGAAACAATGCAAGTTTAATCTTAGAAATTTTAGGGAATTATGGTAAATGAGGGTGAAGTTTACGCAGCTGACACTGAATGCTTTTTGCATGTCATCAATCTAACTAATCTATTAATAGCGTCAGATTCCACATCGGTCTCTCTGTCTGTCTTGCCCCTTCTCTTACTCCTCTGCCAGTCAATCTGTGCACGTATGTGGAAAAAGTACCTGGACTGCTGGTAACAATGTCTGGATATTCCCAGTGCTGTATTTGCCCTTTTGATGTCAGTATTGGCAGCAGCGTGAGAGGCTGCTGTATTCACAGCTCTTTAGCTGTTTTAAATGGGGAGTCTGAATCTCACCCAGAAATAACAGGTGTGTGTGTTTGTGTGTTTGTATGTGTGCTGATTGAGTGACTGTATTCTAGAAGAATCAGGAGTGATTCAAGCAGTGCCCTCTAATGACCATTCAGTAATTTTAAAAACAAGGTCATGAGTGTTTAGGAGAGTCCTTGACGGTGCCACTACCGGTTATGCTTTCACGTAACTCATTCAGTTATGTGCATGTCAGCATGTGCAAGAGCAGCTTTTTTTGAGACCTGTTAACAAGCTTTTCAGAAGATATTTCTCTTCTTTTTTAAAACAGATATTCACTCTTTTCTATGTAATAATCTTTTTTTTTTTTAAATGTTGGGTCTACGTCGGGTCTCTAAAAACACAGAATACAAAACTCTGTTTTTAATAGGAAACAATACAGGTAAGGCAGCTTTAATTTTTAATATGTTGGTTGCATACTTTTAAAAAAAAAAATTTTTTTAAACTTCACAAAAAATGTTATAAAATACTGTCAAATAGTGTCACATTTTATTATTGTTGTTGGTTTTGAGAACAACATAATAGATGATATATATATATATATATATATATATATATATATATATATATATATATATATATATATATATATATGTATGTATAAGTCTATGATATGATATATTTCTGTCAATAATAACAATAATAATTATTATAATATTTACTTTTTCAGTTTAATATTATTATTGTCAACAACAATAAATGGTAAATAAAAATGTAATATATAGTGCATTTATTACATCATATGTGTCTAAGTATATGATGATGATTATTATTGTCAACAACAATAATGTTAATAATTATTTACAATTTTAATTATTTATGTTGTTGTTATTATTATATTGATATTAAATTATTGCTTAATTATTATTGTAAACAAAGTTTCTAAATATAATGTATATTAGTAGTAGTAGTGGTATGTAATGGTCACAATTAAAATAATTAAAATCTATTATTATTATTGATTAATTATCATTGTTACCAACAGAAATTCTCAATATAACATTGTACATAATATAAACAACAATAATAATAATAATGATAATAATAATAATAATAGTAATAATTATTATAGTTGTTATTATTATTATTATTATTATTATTATTATTATTTGTACAGCATCTAATGGTCACAATTTAAATAACAATAAACATCTAATCACAATTAAAATTGATTATTCTGACGAACAAAATTCCTAAATGTTGAATAATAATAATAATAATAATAATAATTATTATTATTATTATTATTATTATTATTATTATTATTAGTTGTACATTATGTAATGGCCACAATTGAAATAATTAAAATCTAATAACAATTAACATTAATTAATTAATAATTAATATTTATTAACTAATTATTATTGTGACCTACAAAAATTCTAAATGTAATGTTATATATAATATTAGCAACAATAATAATTATATTTATTATTGTAATAATTTGTACAGCATATAATAGTCACAATTAAACTAACTAAAAATCTAATCACCATTAAAATGATTGGATAATTATTATTGTGACCAACAAAAATTCTAAATATGATGTTATATGAAATATTATTAATAACAACAATTACAACAACACCAATAATGATAATAATAATTGTTGTTGTTGTTGTTGTTGTTGTTATTATTATTATTATTATTTGTACAGCATGTAATGGTCACAGTTAAAATTATCCATTAATTGTGACCAACAAAAATTCTAAATATAATGTTAAATGTAATATTAACAATTGTTGTTGTTGTTATTATTATTATTATTATTATTATTATTATTTGTACCATATGTAATGGTGAGGTAAAATTACAATTAGAAGTCTAATCACACTTAAAATTATTAATTTATTGTGTATTGTGACCAACAAAAATGTTAGATATATATTAAAATTATTAATTTATTGTGTATTGTGACCAACGAAAATTTTATTTATATATTTATATATATATATATATATATACACACACACAGTCCCAATAATAATTGTTATTATATTTATTGTTATTATTAATGATTAATGGTACAGTATGCAATGGTCACAATTAAAATAGCAATTAAAATCTAATCACAATTAAAATACCATTTGTATATAGTGTATTAAGCTAATAAGTTCTCCTGAATATACATTAGTCAGTGTAGCATTTCAGCAATGATAATAATTAGATCAAGTCATAAGCCCTCAGGCTGCCTGTGTGCATATGTGAGTTTATTATGTACTTCTCTTGAATCATACTTCTGTTACAATTCACCTAGTAACTTACTGTTCTGTATTCTTTTATTAGACTTTATTGGCATTGTGTGTGGGTTTGGAATATGATTAGCCTAATATCTCCCCAGTAGGCCTACACTTCCTTCTTTGCTTTGCTTCTTCACATTGGTACTTTACACTGATGTTGTTTATCTGTTCACAAGCCCTTTCTCTCTCAAACTAATTCAGAGGATCATCAGAATTATTTACAGTATGTAATTAGGAGTCTGTTAACGGAGCTCTTTCACAGCAATGTAGTATTTGAAACCTTGCCTCAGATGTTTATTTTTGGCATTTTTAATCTATACATTATTAAAGAAATGGTCAGCCTCTGTGACATATCAAACTGCATTGTTGTCTTTGTCACATTCTCATATTTGGTAACTGATGCTGAGTCATTCATGTAAAATTGTTTTCATTGCACAGTCTCCTGATCAATATCAAAACAGGCAACAATACAGGTGTGTCTCAGAGTGTCTCCAAGAGCACAGGAGGTGAACATGTAAAATCTTGACTGAGATCTAATAAAATGTTGAAATGTTGAAAAGTGTGCTGTGTTTATGATAGCAACAGCACTTTTATTGTATTTTTTATTTTCGTCATTTTAGTGGGAATGAGTGTGTGAAAGTGCCGAAGCAGCAGTAATGGCGTCAGGGGGAGAAACCTGTGCTCCTGCAGAGGATGAGGGGGTTGTACCTCTGGACATTGATGATGTACACTTACTCTTACAAGGTCAGTCTTCACTTCTTTTAAGCTTTTTGGCCATTTTTTTTTATTGATTCTTTGATTCAATTCAAGTACTCAATTTAAAAAAAAAAAAAAAAAAAGGATTGCATTTTTCCAGTGTCGAGTAACCTGCAAAATACTGGAAGTGGCGCATTCCATGGACGAGAATCCATTAAACGCATTATTAGACCGTTTTCCAAGGCTGCATGAAATGTCAAACCCATTTAAAATCATAATAAAGCATAATTCTATTGTAATTTCACTAACGCTATGATTCAATTAAATATATGCATTGTAGGTTTAAAATATGCGCTTTAATTGTTTACATGTGTGCATGTCAGAGCGGCTCCATTCACAGAAAAGCTGCTCCACACTAATTGTTATTATTTACATGTGTGGAGCATCTTAAACTCCATCTCTGCATGTTGTTGTATGTTTGGGTTTATTATAACGTTCATCTGAGGACGCTGCCTGCACCATTTCATCAGTTTTGTAAGGTAAATCGTTTATAAACATACCCAAACACACGAGAATACATTAGCATCTTTCTCAGTGTGCTGACTGTTCATCGCAATTTCAAAATAAAAGTTCAAACCCTCACTTCGAGTTTACACGTTTTGATGTCCACATATTCAAGAAATTACAATGGCTGGAGCACTTCTGTCGTAAAGAAATGGTCAAATATTAAAGATTAGGTAGACATTTGAATTAAATGTTGTTTAGTCAATATTAAACAAGGTTTAGATCGTGCAGTAAAGTGTAAAAACAATCGTCAGGTAGTTGGCGCCCTCTGCAGGCATTTGTTATAATGCATAATGCACATTAGTTACATTGTTTAGATATTACATTATGCGTTTTAACAGTTTTTTTTTCAATAAAGCATATGATTGCTTGCTTTTGATACTTTATTTGAACAGATTATTATTGCCTTTTTCATTTTTAAGGTTATCATTCGCTTAGGTCTATTTTTGTTACCCAAAAAAAAAGAAAAGAATTATAATTATCCAATTACTCGTAATTAATCATCAGAATAATCAACCGATTACTTAATTACCTTAATTATAGTTCATGACAACTCTATTTACCATTGGTTTCCTTATCCAAAGTTTTTTTTTAGATTTGCAATCTGAAAAATAAATAAATAAATAAAATAAAAATAAAAAGACTTCATTCGATGATTCTAAGTTGTCTTTTTAAAAAAAAAAAAAAAAAGTCACACTTTTATGGTCACAAGTGATATACCATAGGAAATTTAATGGTAAAGAACCTAACACAGTAATTCTTGTAAATATGTGTTAAATAAAATCTAAATAACACAATATGAAATGGGATGAGACAGTAAAACATCCAGAGTGTAAATGATTTAGACAAATACATATTGAGTAAATGGAATGCAAAATGCAAAAAAACTTTGACCAATAATAGTTGGATAATTTATAAAAATGTGTCCAAATGTGTACTTTTTAAAGCTTAAAATCTAGAATTTTTGCAAAGCAAGTGGATGCATTGAACATTACCTTATTATCATAACATGATTTTGAGTTGACTTGAAGATTATTGTTATTTTTGTTTTAAACCAGACTGTAACAATCTGTCCCAAATACAGTATGAATTCTAATATCTTCTTTGTTTCATCTTATAGAAATATAAAAGGTTTTTACTCTTATGTAAATGTCCATGAACAGCCTTGGTGCTTATGGGGGTTAATATAAAATTCCACTTTGACTAGATTAAATTAAATGCTCTTTTTTGTGGTAGATAAGTTCAGTGGGGCTGATTATGTGTTTTAAATAAAAAAAAAAGAGCAATGATTTAACCCTTTCACATGTGTGTTTAAAATATTCTAGCTGAGCCCACAGGGTGCGTTTTTTTTTAGGCGACCGTTATTTAGAACGTATAGTCTTAATAGCTGTGTCTCATTTCGAAGGATGCGCCCTCCGGAGGTCGTATCCTTTGGAGATCGCATCCTCTGTAGGATGCGTATGTGGAGTGTCCTTAAGCCTAGAATTAAATGAGACGGCCTTCGTAGGACGGACGGAAAAGGAAAAAGGAAGTATGACGTTGCTATGGCAACACACTAACAGTCTACACCGGACTCGACAGTTGTTGTGTCACGCCGCGGCCGCCTAGTTGTGCTCTAACACTAAATAAATAAAGGAAAATTATTTCTAAACTTGGAAAGTAGTTTGAAAAGAAACTGTTTCTTTACTTGTTTTATTTTATTGCATATTTGAGAAGCTGCAGCATACAACTGACATCTGTTACAGAAAAAGGAGGAGAAACAAGGAGGACAAAAAATGAATTAGTTTTACTTTTTATATTTAAACACCACATCGCTTGTGTGTACATCTGCCGGCTTTTTTCAAATAAACGACCGTTGGTTACGGCGATGCAAAGAATTGTGGGTTATATGTAGCAGCAAAGGATACACCGCTTGCATCCTCCGAATTCCTGTGAAAGAAGGACGCATTCGAAGGTCGCATTTGGAGTGTCCTACTTGCTTTTCTGAAATGAGACAGCCTCTATGATGTTTGTAGCCTTCCAATGCAGCCTCCGGAGGGTGCATACTTCGTAATGAGACACAGCTAATGTTTCCATGGCGACGTGTCGTGTTTGTCACGTGACACAACGTAGCCACAATAGCGCTGTATGACACATGTATCACTTTTATATCGTTTTTCCCTTTTTATTATTAATATTCACAAACGTGCTCACTGTATTATGAAATATCTGATATTCCGATTCTGAAATATGTGCAAGTAAGTGTATTTGGAGGTTTAAACACTTTTATAATGAGCGTGTCAGTTGATCTATGCCGAGTGATGGGCGCCGCCATGTTAGTTCGCGCTAAATCCGAGCTGTGGGATTTACAAAACGCAAATTCATCCTCTCCTCCCGAAAAACATTGGTGAGCTTTGAGAAGAGCAGAGTAAACTTTAGGTTACTCACGTAACCCCAGTTCTCTGATAACATGAGTGAGGTATCTCACTATGGGAATCGCCTCGGGCGTGACCAATCTGAAAGCACCAATTGCACCACGTCTGTCGGTTGACAGACCAATCACGACAGTGATGCGGGAGTCCCGCCTCCCCCTATATATGTCACTGCATGACGGTCCCCACCTCATTCTCAGCATATCTCTTCCCCGTGCTACTGCAAGGAGGGAAGTGTGATGAGATACCTCACTCATGTTATCAGAGAACCGGGGTTACGTGAGTAACCTAAAGTTCTCTTTCAAACATTCCTTCGTTATCTCACTATGGGATATAGACAACTCCTGTATTGCAGATATGCTGTCCGAAGCAGGCGTGTCAACCAACTCAGTGATGTGTGATAACATAAGAATGAAAACCCCCATTATTCACAGAATATAATGGAGACATATGAAAAACAAAACATCTGCATGAGTTTTTTTTTTTTATTTTTTATTTTTTTTTACACACTTAGGACGGAATGAGCCGAAGACGGCTCCGTAACATCCAGCTTGTAAAACTTGACAAACGTGTGAGGCGAAGCCTGTCTCGAATTGAAAGGCCCTTAAACCACGCCCACGAGGAGGCCAACCCTCGGGTACTATGAGCTCTCAGCCCTTCTGGAGGGCTAAGGCCCATGCTGTTATAACCCACTATAATAGCTTCTACTATCCAGTGGGACAGGCACTGGCGAGAAATGGGTTTACCTCTGTGAGAATCAGCCCATGAGACAAATAACTGATTACTCTTCCGCAGCGCTTTCGTTCTGTTTACATAGCAACGCAAGGCACGGACAGGGCACAAACAGTGAAGCCGCTCTTCTTCTGGAGACGAAAAGGGCGGCGGATGAAAAGCCATTAAATCCACTTGATTATAGGCTAGAGCTGACTCGCTCACCTTAGGCACGAACGCTGGATTGGTTTTGAGAGACACTCTCGAGTAATCCATAGTGAACTGCATACAAGAGTTATGAACCGACAAAGCATGAAGTTCACTAACCCGTTTTGCAGTTGAAAGAGCCAATAATAATGCTGTCTTTAGCGAAAGGAGCTTCAGATCACTGCTGTCTATAGGCTCAAAAGGTGTACGAGAGTGCGTTAAGGACCGCAGACAGATCCCACGGCAGAATCAGTGGCCTTGACACTCGACCCATAGTGTTATCGTCAATCCCCACATGACACGCAGAAATCGGCGCGAGATACACCTTAACGGTGGAAAAAGCTCTGCCTTTATCCAAAAGTTCTTGCAGAAAACATAACACATCTGCAACCGAACAGAGAAAAGGAACAATGCGCTTATGCGCGCACCATTGCTCGAAAACGTTCCATTTCTTACCGTAAGCAGAGCGCGTTGAAGCAGCTCTCGCGTTCTGAATTGTCTCGATCACCCTCGAAGGCAATCCCGTAGCATTCAAATTTAACCTTTCACGGGCCAAGCCCAAAGAGCAACCCTGTCCGGGGCAGGGTGGAATATCTCCCCGCGCGCCTGCAAGAGGAGGTCTCTGCGTAGCGGGAGAGGCCACGGCTGGTCGACTAAAAGCGGCATTATCTCCGCCAGCCACACTTTCCCCGGCCAGTTTGGGGCAATCAGTATGGCTGAGTGGCCGTACTCTCTTACCCTTCTTAGAGTTGGTATGATCAGGCTTAGCGGAGGAAACGTGTAAAGCAGTACGTTTGGCCATGGGTGCGCTAGGGCATCCACACCCATAGGCACACCGTCTCTCGCTAGCGAGAAGAATAGAGGGCAGTGACTGTTTTCGCGCAATGCGAAGAGATCTACGGCCGCGCTCCCGAATCTCTTCCACAACTGGCCCACTACCTGAGGGTGGAGGCTCCATTCGCTGTACCAAGGATTCCCCCTCGACAGGAGATCTGCCCCTGTATTCATTATTCCCGGGACGTGCGTTGCCCGTAATGAATGAAAGTGTTTTCTGCCCCACACGATCAGTTTCTGTGCCATACTGTGAAGCTGAGGAGAGCGTGTGCCCCCTTGGCGATTTATATATGCCACCGTGGTCGTGTTGTCTGATCTGATCAGAACGTGGTGGTTCCTCAGAAACTGCACAAAATGTTTCAAAGCTAGAAACACTGTTAATAGTTCCAGGTAATTTATGTGCGCACTTCTCAGTGAGATGGGCCATTTCCCTTTCGCTATTCTGCCCTCGCACACTGCCCCCCAACCTGAGAGCGACGCGTCCGTCGTTACCACCTTCCTCATGGAAACTGCTCCCAGCGGAGTCCCGGATTCGAGGAACGGTTTTTCCAGTAACGAAGAGCGCGCATGCAAAGTGCCGACACCATCACTTTGCGGTTGAGGTGACGTTTTGGACATAAGTGCAGTGACGCTATCCAATTCTGAAACTCTCTCATTCGCAACAGTCCCAAAGGAATAACTGAGACTGTTGAGGCCATTAGCCCCAGAAGGCGCAGACACAGTCTGAATGGGACTTTCCTCCCTTTTTGAAAAAGGGATAGACAGCCGCGAATTGACCTGATGCGCTCCTCTGACAGAAACGCTTGATACTGATCTGAGTTCAGTCTGAGGCCTAGATAAACTATTTCCTGTGTGGGCACCAGGCAGCTTTTTGTCTCGTTTATCTTGAAACCTAAGCTCACCAAATGAGACACGAGCAACTTCGTGTCTGTCTCCGCTTGCTGCCGTGACGGAGAGCAAAGAAGGAGATCGTCCAAATAAGCTGACACTCTGAGACCTGCTGTTCTCAGCGGTGATAGAGCCGCTTCTATACATCTGCAAAACGTCCGTGGGGCCAGTGAGAGCCCGAACGGAACAGTCATAAATTCGTAGGCTGTGCCCTGATAGGCAAACCTGAGGAATTTCCTGTGTGATGGGTAGATGCCTATATGGAAATACGCATCTTCCAGATCGACCGAAGTGAACCAGTCTTTCTCGCGAATAAAATGTGACAGCGTTTTGAATGTGGGCATTTTGAACTTGTATTTTCTGAGGTGTTTGTTGAGGATCCGCAAATCCAGAATGGGGCGGAGACCTCCCCCTCTCTTGGGGATTACAAAGTACCGGGAGTAAAAGCCCTGATGACTGTCCTCCGGCGGCACAACTCGAATTGCCCTTTTTCTCAATAAAGAGGCTATTTCTTCCTCTAAAACCTGAGCAGATTTCCCCTCTGCGGCTGACATCAGCACACTGTTGAACACGGGAGGTTTTACCGCAAACTGCAACCGATAACCCCGCATTATCGTAGACAGAACCCAGGGATGTACTGTGCATGCGCGCCAGCTCTCCACTTGAACAGCGAGCGGACCGCTGCAGCCCATGCCCACTAATGGCGCAGCCGCGCCATCTAGCGGGGGAGCTGGGGATTGCAGCTCTGAATTGAGTAATTTTGGTTTTATGTGTGTTTTTATTTTCAAACCTCGCTGTGCCCTCGGCCCACTGCCTGGATGCACAGGGCTCTTTTTGAGGGAGGATAACAACAAATACTCCAAGAGTGCTGTTGCTCGTCCCTTTGTCCGGAACACGAGGACCAGTTAGGTTGCCCGGCGTTTCTTCCCTCCCTGAGGGTTTGCCGGTCTATGTCTAGCTGCAGCTGCTGCAAAGGAAGGTTTTCCCTTTGGCTGTGCTGGCTTAGACTGTGCGTCAGACTGCTGAGGCTGAGGAGGCCTGGGGCTCCTGAAAGCTGACTGACTGCTCCTCAGAGGGGCATCAAAACCAGGGCGTGATGATGGAGGGCCCTTAGGAATGGGCTTTCGGGGGAGGCAAGCTTGGAAAGCCTCCCCCTCCTGCTTCCTCAAAACACACCGCTGGCGCATAGCAGTGACTGATGCTCCGAAAAGGGCTTTGGGCTCCACCGGGGCATCCAAGAAATCAACCTTCTCTCTGTCAGACAGCCCCGAAAGTCCCAGCCAGAGGGCTCGCTCACCAACCACCGGCAAGCCCATACTGCGGCCGCAGCTCTGGACTGCTCCTCTGGAGGTTCTCAGGTTGAGATCTGCAATAACGCAGATCTCTTCCCAGAGGGCTGGGTTTGGTGACCCAGCATCCATTTGCCTCCCCATCTCCTCCATGAGCTCTGCTTGATAAGCCGTAAGGAGAGAGGTGGCGTTCAGTGCCCTCACTGCCAGAGCAGAAGAACGGTAGATCTTCTGAAAAACTGAGGCCGTTAAGCGCTCAGTACGTCCTGGCAGTGAAGCTGAAGCAGAAGATAAAGCTGCTCTGTGATTAGGATTAAGATGATGTGCTATTGACAGCTCAACAGGAGGGGGATTTGACATCCCTAGCTCCTCCATGTTGTGCACGTCCAATCTGGAAAACCCTTTCACAGGGACCCTGTGCGAAAAAGGTTTATCCCAAAAACGCTTCATTTCAGAAACGCACGCAGGGACAGAGGGAATGACCTGTTTAACAGCCGGAGCACGTGACGGCAGTCGCTTGCCGTCATACAGGTCTCTCTCCATACCCTGGCCCGCCTGCTGTGACGGCCAATCGATGGAAAGTTTTGCCGCCGCCCTCCTGCACATTTCAAGCAGGTCGAGCTCCACCTGAGCTGAGGCCGGGGACCCGTCGCTTAACGCGCTTCCCGGCCGGGAGGGGGTCGACGGTAGGATCACGTCGTCATCATCTTCCTCCCCGTCCTCCTCCAACAGACGAGCGATTGCTTCGTCATCGTCCTCCTCCTCCTCCCTTTCCTCTGCAAGGATCGGGAAAAGAGGAGGAAGCTCGGGGGAAACTTCATCCATAAAGTCGCCCCAGCTGCATGATACAGGGGGCTGTTTCGTCTCCACCGTAGTCGGAGGGGAAAGGGAGGGGTCACCCTTATTAGCGGCTGCCACCCGCACTCTTCTCTCCAGAACCCTTGACGGGAAGGGGGAACAGTGCGGACAGCACTCGGGGTTCGCAAGTGCCGCCTGAGCGTGTCTCACCCCCAGGCATACAATGCACAGGGGATGAGTATCCTTGGCCGATATCATAGCCCCACAAGCACAAGGGCACGGGGCGTCTTTGCTCCTCGCCCCCTCGCTTGCAGAGCTAGCACTTGCCATAGCTGCTAAGCTCACCACAACGTGCCGCTTAAAAAGACAGACAAGAGAATTCGTCGTAACACGTTAATTCGCTCGTTAGTCCCTTAACCATCACTTTCACTTTGACAGCGAAAGAGAAGACCACTGCTTTCAGAAAAAGCTGCGTTCGGCGACGTACCTTGACGGCTCGTCCAAGAACAGTTGAGCAGCTAATCCGGAAAGGGGTACAGAAGAAATAAAGCTTCCAAGAAATCTTCACGGGGAAGAGAACGAGAATGAGATGGGGACCGTCATGCAGTGACATATATAGGGGGAGGCGGGACTCCCGCATCACTGTCGTGATTGGTCTGTCAACCGACAGACGTGGTGCAATTGGTGCTTCCAGATTGGTCACGCCCGAGGCGATTCCCATAGTGAGATACCGAAGGAATGTTTGACAGAGAACTTTATAGTTACCTACACGATGTGTATATGATATCATTAAAACATGTCGCCAGATAACATTTGTAAGAATCATTATTGCCGCTTCCATAGACATCGGCGTGTATTTTGCTAATTAATAAATGCATCATTTTACAAGGACTTATGTGTATTTAAATGTCTGGAACCTAAATAAGCATTATATGGTTAAAAACACGGAATAGTTGCGATAATATGACAAGCGCTCAGCGCCAGCCAAAGCGCCAAAGCAGATTTGAATTCAGCAGTTGATCACGTGACGCGCTTAACGTTCGAATCACACCGGTGTGATCGTACGCTTCAGGGACCAGCCAAGAATGATCACACTGGTGTGATAGTACGCGTGAAAGGGTTAAATTGCAAGGAAGTAATTTGAAATGAATGAGGAGTCATTTACTTAAAGGATTCTCTTTTGTCTATTGACTAAAGAATCGATCGCAAGATAAATGTGTTTATCACCACCCGAGACAGACTGTTTGCCGCTTGTTTGTTCTACTACAGTCGCTTTCCTACTTGTCTCCTCCTTTGGATATTTAGGGCGGATTCCAGACGGCGAGCGGGAATCGTAAACTGTTGACTCACCAAGTTTTCAAACAAAACATGTTTTGGGAGGGTGTACTAGACTTTTATCGTAGAAGTAACTTATTTCCTTTTTCTAGAACCTGTTCATCATTATCCTGAGTAAACGTGATCCTTGGTACACACTAACTTTATAGTTAAAGTGTAGTTTCTGCACCATCAAACAGAAAGTCCTGCCTAAAATGACTTTAACACCTCAGGAATCAGTCGTGAGAGCAATAAGCAATGTATATTTTTTGGAATGATTATTCATTTACCAAATTTCCTCAACTGTAACTGTTTTATAAAGGCAAAATCCCCTCAAGCTGTTGGTGTCTCTTTCATTTCCTCTTACTTGTGTTTAATGTGTCTCAGCATTTCTGTCAGTTAAAACCATCGGTGTGTGTGCTGGACTCGGTTCAGACAGTCTTTACTCGCTGGTTTACGGTTGCCAGGCAGCCGAGTGTTTGCTGTGACGACAGGCAGGTCTTAAAGTGAGACGGCTTGTCTGAAGTCATGTTTGAGTGACATCACATGTTTGTATTTTGTACGGTTGTGACACTTCTGTCATCTGGAGAAAGTTTAGCACTTGTTAATTTTAACAAGTAGGCTGTTGTTGTTAGATTACATTTTATGAATGCAATGGAGTTGTGTGTAATTTTAGTTTGTGTTTTTTTTATGTGTGTGTGTGTATATATATATATATATATATATATATATATATATATATATATATATATATATATATATATATATATATATATATAATATATATATATATATATTTATTTATTTATTTATTTATTTATTTTAGTTTTAGTTATTTCAGTACCGTATCAGGCAACTTTTCTTTTTTTTTCCTCTCTTTTCTTTTTTTTTCTTTTTAGTTTTTGAAAATATTTTCTCCATGGTTTTAATTTTGGTTAACAATAATAACCCTGGGTAACTTCCTACGGAGTTATTTTATTTTATTTTATTTTATATATGACCAAATATTTCTTTGTGTTAAATGATTTAAAATCCTAAAATTTTCATTTTTTTATTTTATTTTATTTTATTTTTTTTTTTTTATTTATTATTTTTGCTTATTTTGTTTTATTTCTTTTTATTTTGTTCTTTCTTTCCTTTTTATTTTTTTTATTATTTTATTTTTTTTTTGTTGGTGAATTCAATTTCATTTTTGTTATTTTCATTTTTGGTTCTCAGTATTTTTTTTTTGTTTTGTTATTTTAATTTAATTTCTAGATTTGCATATATGACTAAATTGTTCTTATTTTATTTTATTTTTCCTTATTTTATTTTATGTTTTATTTAATATTTCCTTATTTTGGTGAAGTTTATTTATTTATTTACTATTATTTTTTTTTTTTTTAATTTCTATTTGGTTCACTTTATTTTTGGTTAATTTAATTTAATTTAATTTAACTCATATGTTTGAATATATGACTAAACATTTCTTTGTTTTAAATGATTTAAAATCCAAATTTTTCCTGTTTAATTACTGTATTTCATTTAATATTTTATTTTATTTTACCTTATTTTTGGTCAATTTTATATTTGGTTCTCTTTATTTTTGGTAAATTTAATATATGACTAAATATTTTTTGTTGTAAATTATTTAAATCCTAAAAAAATTCTGTTTATTATTTTTTTTTTATTTAATTTTGTTTTTCCTTATTTTACTTTTATTGTATTTTATTTTTCCTTATTTTTGGTGAATTTTATTTTATTATTGTAAATTTTAAATTTGGTTCACTTTATTTTTGGTACATTTAGTTTAATTTAGTTTATGTATTTTGCATATATGAATTTCTTTGTTTTAAATGATTTAAAATCTTAAAAAAAAATCCCTTATTTTATTTAATATTGTATTTTATTTTTGTTCATATTATATTTGGTTCACTTTGTGGTTAATTTAATTTAATATAAATATATGCATATATGACTAAATATTTCTCTGTCTTAAAGTATTTAAAATCCTAAAATTTTCAGTTTTTGTTTAACTCCATTGTTTATTAAAACATAAGGATTTATATAGCTGATGGGTTTATATAGTTATGAGGGATCATCATTATACAGCAGTTAAGTGCGTTTGTGACTGTGCAAACAGGATGTCCAGTATCTTATGGGCGAGTGCTCGTATCAAGATAAATTACCGACTCAGCCTGTTTAATCTTGTCCCATGAAACCAAATGAGCATCTCGTATTGAAGGAAAGGCCCAGTCTACCTTTTTATAGCATGGGAAGAAGTTTAAATGAAATACAACTGTGATGTGATGGGATGCTGGTGTTCAGTGAAACACAAAATGGAGGAAAAGTTCATACAGAAACGAAGGAATATGGTGTCTCTCAAAGCCTTGTTTGAGGTGAGGCCGTTGGTGGCTCAGAGATCGGTAAGTCGAGCCAGGTTTCCAGTGGTCATGCAATGTTCTCCACTTATAAATAGTTATGTATGAAGACATGCTGTGTTTTTTGATGTACTATAAACCAGAAAGCCCCAAAGCTGTTCTCTGGCAAGACGTGTACATACTTTTGCATTGATGTATTCTAGTTGTGCCAATGTGCTCATACTGTTTCCTAAACATACATTCGCATTTTTTTAAGTGTGAGTTTAGTCCAGGAATAAATCCTGTCTAATGTAATATTCTTTTATTCACAGTGGAGCAGGAGCAGATTCAGAAGAGGACGTTCACAAACTGGATCAATGCACAGCTCTCCAAGGTAAACCCAAGAACAACTCATAACTTACTGTAATGAGTCTGACTATGTAGTCTAAATGTGTTAAGAGTCAAACTGAGGCTGTAGTCACCGGTCAGCAAGGGAGGTGGACTCTGCTCTGTCTGCCTCTGAGCACTGCATATGGCAAGGCGCTTGATTTATTTATAGTTCCCCGCCCGGCAGCGGTGCGCTTCGGCAGATTGTAACATGAGCCATTTAGCCCATCCGCTGCCACTTGGCCGCGTTTTAAACTCAAGCGCTCTTAAACCTCCTGCAAGTGATAACCTGTGTAAAGCTCCAGTAATCTGCAGAGCAGTCAATATAGCTAGAGTGTTGCTTCATTTTACGTCAGATCAACTCTTTGATGCATGAATCACTAACATATCACAAAATATCACACTATAACACTAATTTCCTAAGTACTTTTTTTTTGTAAAATTATATTTTGAGAGAGTGTCTCACACTCAGTCTACTGCAAAAGAGGACTGTAGTAAATACTACAAATGTCTTTTGTGCATTTCCACTGTTTGCGTTTAAATTTATATGTAATAAAACACAACATATAAAAATAAAACAGTCATACTGAATTAATTATGATTCAGAGACTCACCATTTGTAATTAAATTATATATAAATAAAAAATACGTAAAATAAATTGTAATAAGCTGTATTGCATTAGATAAGTTTTTTTTTTAATGGAACAGTTTTTCCATCTTTTTCCATCTTTTTAACAATTTTAAACATCTTTTCCCCTCTCAGTATAAACTATGTAAGCCATAACAGCCTAACACTCAAAAAAAAAAAAAAGGGCACACAGAAAAGAATGTTAAATAAACTGTTTCGTAAAGAAATATATATATATATATATATATATATATATATATATATATATATATATATATATATAATATAATTTATATATGTGTATATATATATATGTATGTGTGTATGTATGTGTGTGTGTGTGTGTGTGTGTGTAAACATGTATGTATTAACATTTACATATTAATATAATTTATTATTATTAATCCTAAGGCCTACTATGACATATAAGATCATGTTACATAAAGATATTTTGTAAATTTCCTACCGTAAATATATCAAAACTTAATTTTTGATTAGTAATATGCATTGCTAAGAACTTAGTTTGGACAACTTTAAAGGCGATTTTCTCAGTATTTTGATTTTTTTGCCCCCTCAGATTCCAGATTTTCAAATAGTTGTATCTCACCCAAATATTGTCGTATCCTAACAAACATTAATGGAAGGCTTATCTATCCAGCTTTTAGATGATACATAAATCTCAATTTAAAAAAATTGACCCTTATGGCTGGTTTTATAATCCTGATGACAGTTAATTAGATAACAGGCGGCATATAGTATATTATACAGTAGGCTTTAGGGTTAATATTAATAAATTATATTAATATGTGTAGTAGATTTTACAGTAGGCTTTAGGGTTAATGTTAGTTAACTATATTAATATATTCAAATATTTATTTATTTATTTTTGTTTATTCATTTGTTTATTTATTTATTTCCATATTTAATTTAATATTTAATTTCTCTTTATTCATTTATTTTTTTGGTGAATTTAATTTTATTTTTGTTAATTTTTTATTAAACATAAGGATTTAGAGGTTGACATCATTAGGGCCCTATGGAATCTGTTTTATTTTTTCCCAAATTCCGTTTTTCCCATTTTAATTTTTCTCAACTCCTTTTTAATGGTTAAATTAAATGTGATTAATCAAAGAGCATGTCTAATTAATTAAAATCATGAAATTTATACAATTTCACATCAATTTAATAAAGGTTTAACAAAAATGACATGTTTAGGGTTTTTTACCCTCAGAAATTCTGTGTTGTGTATTTAAAATGTTCTGGTGAACATTTGCATAGAAGGCATAAAACATAATTATTTATCTTTTAATTATTGAATTTATCTAATTATCTAATTTATCTTTCAATTATTGAAAATTAAGTAAACTTTTTTTTTTTTGGCAAACAAAGGGGAATTTACTATTAAAATCAAAACATGGTAGAAATGTCGTGTTATACCCTAAAAAATAATATTTGTTTCATTTTAGTAGTAGCAGTAGTAGTAGTAGTAGTAGTAGTAATATGTATCTGGCACTATGCCTTCAAGTCAAACCGGACTTTTATTTTGATGGGTTGCCGTGTCTACCTTTACATTTCTGTGTATATGATATAACGCTAGTTTTCCTAAAATGGAACGGTCAAATGCTCATGAAGTGACTCTCAGCAGATATTGTTCATGTATTTATGTCCTCATTTAGTGAGACGACAGATGCTGAAATCACCGCGAGCGTGACGCGCGCTTCAGTGTGTGTAGTAAACAAAACCGCTCATCTGCTCCATTCATTAAAACAGAGACACGCAGAACATGCAGGATTCACATTTAAATGGTATTTTGTGGCGTAATATTTACAGATACTAGTCCATATTGCGGTTTGATCTAAGTGTAATGACCTACTTTTGATTAATTCATTCAAACTTTGACAAATTCCGCAACATTCCGCGTTATTCCGTAAATTCCGTTTTTATGACTGGATTCCGCGATTCCGTCCGCTTTTTCCGCATTGCGGAAATCATAGGGCCCTACATCAGGAATGCCCTATCTATTGCCCTGTGAACATCTTGACCTCTTTCAGATAAAATAATAATGTGTGTTTCAGAGGAGCCATCCAACTGTTGTCCAGGATCTGTTCTCAGATCTTCGAGATGGGACTCGACTGCTGGACCTGCTGGAGGTGATGAGTGGCCAACGCATGGTGAGTGCTGAATATCTCCATCATATCGCTGAGATTCAACCAAGAAAGTATTTATTTATGCTAAATCCCTGAAATGTTTAAAAATGCTGCATACAATAGAGTGTATTTGTTTCTCTATAGAAGCGTGAGCGGGGTCATGGTGTGTTTCAGCAGAGAGGCAACATCGAGACCGCTTTGAACTTTTTGAAGAACAAATCGGTAGGAGGGTTTTGTGATTCTTACAAAACTGATGATGATTTTTCCATCTGTTAGGACATTAACATTTATATACACATGAAATAAACAACTGTTTACATTCTCTCAGATCAAGCTGGTGAACATAAACATCCCAGACATCATAGAGGGAAAACCTTCCATCATTCTGGGCCTGATATGGACCATCATTCTGCACTGTCATGTGAGCATAACCATGAAAACGCCATATGTCTTTACAAAAACTAGCATATCATATATACTTGCATCTTTCTTTGCCTTGAGCTGTTTTTTTTTTTCATTGTTTACTTTAAGGCCTTTAGCATTTTAGCCTGTACCTTTTGAGATGTGAGACTCTTTTATTTCTTCCAGAATAGAAAAGAATATCAAAATAAGAATGCACACAGGAAGCATATAATATTACGTATTACATAAGATACTTTTCTTATGTCAGAGAACATGGGTTGAATGAGTTCAGAGGCTCTGTTTACTCATATAAAGCTTTTGGTCTAAGGGTGTTTACAATATGAAAAAATGTTTGTCAAAATGTATGCCATTATATAAACTACTGTTCAAAATTTGGGGTCAGTTTGACAGTTAGCAGTAATTACTCCAGAAATCCTTCATTAATTATTCTAATATGTTGAGTAAACGTATACAATTAATTTGTTTTCTTTAATAATAGAATAATAAATAATAAATAATAAAACAACCAATTTTTATATATATATATAAAATACTTTTTTTCATTTCTTTTCTGTATTAAACTCATTGCTTATTTTTCCTCATTACTACAGATAGAGGAGCTCGCCAACACTCTCTCTTACGGATCCCGTTCATCCTCCCTGGACTCCCTGTCCAGTCTAGATTCTGTTCCTGGATCTCCAAGCAGTAGTCCTGTTCCACGAGGAGGATCACCGCTCCACACTCGTTTCCGTCTGTCTGCTAAGAAGGCTTTGCTCCTGTGGGTTCGGGACCAGTGCAAGAAGTGAGCTTCATTTTGTCTAGCTTATGCTTTCATGCACTGTGAATGTTTGGTCAAACTGTTTAGTCTGTTTCATTTTCACACCAGTTGTTCCTCTAAAACGATGCATGTGTGCATGTTTTTTTTCTCCAGAGTTGGTTGCTCAGCCAGTGTGAGGGACTTTAAGTCCAGCTGGAGGAGTGGTGAGGTGCTTCTGGCCATTCTCTGCTCCCTTAGACCTGATCTGGTGGACCTCTCTCAAGCACAGACCAGCAGCCATCAGGAAAACCTGGAGAGGGCGTTTGACCTCGCTGAGAAGGAGCTTGGAATTCCCAGACTGCTCGAGCCAGAAGGTAAAAATTGTCATCAGAAACTGACATCAGATACTAATTTTCCACAAATTGGTATTATTAGGGTCTTATTTAGGATCTTCATGAAATGTCTGCAACATATTTTGGTTAAAATTCCTCTATAAATCGTGTAAAACAACACCCTTTTTACCTTGTCAGAAACAGCTCTGTTCACCGTGACCTGTTTCGGTGCATGTCTCTTTAAATGATAATGAGCTCTGCTTGCCCCGCCCCTCTCTTCTGTTGTTTTGTGTATTCAGTGGCTCGTTACCAACAAAAACAACACCTATCCACTGCGTCCACAGTGGCTCTGATTTCAGGAGAAAATTAAGACTTTTATGTTTACTATTATCCAATTACAAAGCACCTGAATTGCTTACGAGACATTGTCTTTACAGCTGCTCAAGTATGGAGAAAATGGCAGACAGTGTACAACTGGCTGAGGGCAGAAATATGCTAATACGGGACAGTCCGTCAGTGGTTGTGGACAGAGTCTGCTCAGAAAATCAAAAAGGCTTGATTATTGTGACTGTTTAGGTTTTTTGAGCATTAATAAAAAAGGAGTGAGTGGATTTTTATCATTGTAGGGTGGTTGTGTCCATGCACTGCTAAGACATATTTATATGCAAATACCATGTAAAAGTAAATCTTGCATCCAAGGTGGCCTTGAGATGACTTAATATTATTTAAAATAAGACAAAACAACTACAAAACAAGATATTTCTTATTTTAGTTCACACATTCAACAGTTGTTTTGAAAAATCTGGAATTATTAGGTAGCCTAATTTTAAAATGTTTTGTTGAAAAGAAGTCACTAATTGAAAAGCCATGTAAATTAAGACTACAGCAAATTTCTATCATAAATATACATTTTTCAGTTTTTTTTTTTTTTTTTTTTTCGTAGTTACATTTTCTCTTGCCAAGCTAAAATACAGTATATTATTGTGGTAAGAATTGTGAATGCAAAATATTTATTTTCCAGTAAATCATGAACAACTGCTCCAGAACCACTGCTCTAATAGTGGGTGGAAAATAGATAAATAATCAATACTAAATTAATACTAAATACAAAAATATTTCCCAGATAATATTTATAATATAGTAATAATATGAAATGATAAATTACTCATTATAATGACAGTATAAAAGCCCATTTAAAAATGTCTATGTCATATTGTTTTATGTTATTGTTATATGCTTTATATTTTAGTAATAAGTTCTTTGTTTTGCCACCCTGGGACTCAAAAAGTTTGAAAACCCCTGGTGTAGTGTACAATGCAGTGTACGTTTTAGGGCTGCCCTCGACTAAAGATTTTTCTGGTCGACTAGTAGTCGTTCATTTTAAAGGAACACTCCACTTTTTTTGAAAATAGGCTCATTTTCCAACTCCCCTAGAGTTAAACAGTTGAGTTTTACCATTTTTGAATCCATTCAGCCGATCTCCGGGTCTGGCGGTAGCACTTTTAGCGTAGCTTAGCATAGATCATTGAATCCGAATAGACCGTTAGCATCTCGCTCAAAAATGACTAAAGAGTTTAGATATTTTTCCTATTTATAACTTGACACTTCTGTAGTTACATCTTGTACAAAGACGGACTAAAAAAGTAAAAAGTTGTGATTTTCTAGGTCGATATGGCTAGGAACTATACTCTCATTTCGGCGTAATAATCAAGAAACTTTGCTGCCGTACCATGGGTGCAGCAGGCGCGATATTAACTCTGCCGGCTGCAACTCTGCATCTACACAAACTTGGTGCCGGTCACTTTTACGCGCTGCCTAATATCATTGCACCTGCTGCACCCATGGTACGCCAGCAAAGTTCCTTGATTATTACTCCACAATGAGAGTATAATTCCTAGCCATATGGACTTAGAAAATCGCAACTTTTTATTTTCCGTCAGTCTTAGTACATGATGTAACTACAGAAGAGTCAAATTTTAAATAGGAAAAATATCATCATTATATATGGTCATTTTTGAGCAAGATGCTATCGGTCTAATCAGATTCAATGATTTATGCTAAGCTATGCTAAAAGTGCCACCGCCAGACCCGGAGATCGGCTGAATGGATTCGAAAAAGGTAAAACTCAACTGTTTAACTCTAGGGGAGTTGGACAATGAGCCTATTTTCAAAAAAAGTGGAGTGTTCCTTTAATTAGTCAACTAATCGCACATTTATTAATAAACCATTTAAATCACAATAATGAGACTTTAATTTCCTACATAGTCTAGTAAGTGCTCAAGCGCATGCATAAAGCTTGTCACAGTACACCGGCAGAAGTGATGATTATGAATGCGTCAGCTAAAAACAGTAGGAGGCTGCATTAACAATTGAACAATTTATTGGTAAACCATTGCTTTGTTTGTTTTCTGCTTAAGAGATGAAGTCGGCGACACTGGTTCATCATCTCCGCAGTAGCGGTGCACCTGAATGCGTGTTTCATACGGTTTACACAGTCTGAGAATATTTGCTTTCCAGTTGGTTTATTTGAAAGTGGACATTTCACTCTCTATAGACATATTTTTCATGTCAGTAAGATTACAGTGAGTTTCGTGCTCAAGTTCACAGAGACCGAGACGGCAGAAAGCGCATCCTGTGCAATGTTTTTCACAAAATTTTCACATTTTTCTAGGTTAACATTAGTGTAAAGTTGCTGCTACTAACATGTTTTGATGAATGATAGGAGAGCGTTTGGATGTCTTGACCGATGTACCGTATTATAGACCAGCCATTAATGATCTGTCCATCATGGACTGTGTGACTTCACCACTTCCTGTGGGTTTATTTATTTATTTATTTGTTTATTTTTCTGTGACTAAACAACTAATAAAATTTTGGTCGACCAAGCCTCTTCTCATCGACTAACGTGTAGCCAACTATTCAGAGGCAGCGCTTGTGCGTTTTAAGGTTATTGATGGTTTATGTCCATTTAAATTCTCTTTCCTCTCAGACGTTGATGTCAGTAACCCTGATGAGAAGTCTATCATGACATACATTGCTCAGTTCCTGCAGTACTCCAACGATCTCCCTGCAGCTGATGATGATTTTGAGGTAAGACCATCTCCAACTGAATCTCCCATCTGGATCTGTGCTTTTGCTGGTCTTAATTTCTCTCTCTTTCTAACCCCCTTTCCTATATTATGGCCCACCAACTTCGCTTCCTCCTACTCTCTGTCGCCCTCTTCTGGTTGGATGCAGCTTCAATCTCTGCTTTTTCCCACATGCCCTTCTCCTGTCAACCTCCCTACATACTTTACTCCTGCTGTGTTGGCCTCCCCACTGCACCAGGTACAGACACCTCAGAGCGCTTGTGCATACCTCCACAGTTTTCCTCTATCAAAATATCATTCCAGAATTAGCCTCTACTTGTTTCAGCATGATTTCTGATTTAACAATCAATCTCTGATTCGGTTCTTGCCCTGCCTTCAGGCTTCACCCAGTCAGAAAGCCAGAGAGATGAAATGCTGGCTAGAGGGAGCCTATCAGGAGTTACTGGAGGCATGGAATTCTACAGAGGGGAAGGGATATGCAGAGAGGTATCAGGTATGCTGAATGTAAAATGGTAAATCATCACTTCCTAAAGTACAACACACACAAGCCCTGAATGTGTGCCTATGTTTTTATCCAAGGCATTTCAAAACTTTGTGGGGACGTATTATGACCAGAGACGTCCAGTTATTCCAGTTCTCAGCGCAATGAGACGCTGCGCTAAACCAAGTGAGGAGCAGATAGCATTGAGAAAAGCCTGGGATACCATGGAGGAAAGGGTGAATTCTGCTGATTAAATATGTCAATTATTATATATATTCAATTAATGAAAGGGAACTCTGGGTATTACGACTTGTATGGCTTAATATAGTGTAAATGATGTCTCTTACTGAAATATGTAGTAGAAAACCCATAAAAGATTTATGTTATTTAAAAATTCCATGTTGTTTTATAAATATTTTGGACTGTGGAGGGGTGCCATTATTAATGACATAAAATGATTGCAGTCGGTGAGCTACTGGCACTACCTGTTGCTGTTTATACCACAACACAACTCAGAAAATAAAATACTGAGACGATGCCACATTGTGAATCTTATGGTTGTAATTTTCAGTCGAAGGGCAACAAGAGAAGTGATGTAAGTCTTCACTGCTTTCCTAACGATAAGAAGAGGAGAAAAGAACAGGGACGATGTCTTTGGATGAATAAAACTTCCTAAAGACCTGCGTCTTTGTTCTCTCCACTTTATCCTTGATGCCTTTGAGGCTTTTAGTAGACCACAGCTACTGAAAGAGCTTACAAATGGCAGAGACAAGAAACGCTAGATGCAGTCCTGGCAGGATGTGAAATGCCAACACTTGTCATGATGCCGCAGCCACTGAAGTTTCTCAGTGTGGATTTCACTCAATATCCATATCCACCTTGTGGTGAAAAATCAAAGGTATAGCAGTAGATTTAAGCCTACACTTAGATCCATCGCCACCTGTAAGCCCTTTCAGTAGCTGTGGCATTGTATCAGTATTTAATTGCCTGAGTTGTGTATTCTAAGAGTTGCGTTGCAGCAAAAATACCAACAAGTAGAGCCAGTACCTCCCCCCGGAGTCCAAAATGTATTTTATTTTTTAATAACGTAAATCTTTCATGAGTTTTCTACTCCTTATTTCAGTAAGAGACGTTATATTAAGCCACACAAGTCTTAAAGGAGTTCACTTCCAGAACAAAAATTGACACATAATTTACCCACCCCTTTGTCATCCAAGATGCTCATGCCTTTTTCTTCAGTCGTAAAGATACTGTTTTTTGAGGAAAACATTTCAGGATTTCTCTCCATATAGTGAACTGCTAGCGAAACGAACGGTCATTTTCTAAAAAAAATGACAGTTTATGTACTTTTTAGCCTCAAATGCTCGTCTTGTCTAGGTCTACGTGAACTCTGTGTATTCCAGTTCAAGACAGTTGGGTAGGTCTAAAAACTTCCATGTCATTTTCTTCTCCAACTTCAAAATCATCCTACATCGCTGTTTTACCTTTTTTGTAAAAAGCGTTTGATCATCTTTGCATGTTCATTTTGTAAACACTGGGTCAGTACTTCTGCGGCAATGTAGGATGATTTTGAGTTTGGAGGAGAAAATGAGATGAGAGTTTTTTGACATATCCTAACTGTATTGAACCTGAAAACTTGAAATGTTTTCCTCAAGAAACAAAATTTCTTTGCGACTGAAGAAAGAAAGACATGAACATCTTGGATGACAAGGGGGTAAGTACCTTATCTGTAATTTTTTTGTTCTGGAAGTGAATTACTCATTTCATACTGGGCTAACAGGAAGAAATATTTATTAGTACAATTAATAAAAGCGATATTCAAATAATTAAATGGCAAAAAAAAGTCTTACGTTATTTTGTACGCTTTCTTCTCCCTAGTTACATGAGTACAGAACAGAGCTTGATGTTGGTTTGCCCGCCCCTTTGAACACACTGGGCCGGTGGCTCCAGCATATGGAGGCTGTCCTATCTGAAGACAGCGGGAGCACTGAAGATCTTGCACTTGCTGCCAGAGACGCCAGGCACAAGCAAGAACATCTGGAGGTCAGTATACAGACAGGTTTCGTCATGCTTCACTGTATTTCTGAATTATGTGTTTATTTTTGTTTGCTCTTCTTGTTTCTTGAGGTCTTGGTTGAGGACTTAAGCCAGCACTTGAACACTCTTAATCACTACCGTAACACAGATGAAGATGGCTGTCTTTTAGTGCCAGTCGAGAAGCTGGAGGAGATCAAGAGACGGTTGGAAAACAAAATCAGTGCTTCCTGCTGAAAAGACCAGCATCTGTAGCGTTTAGAACAGCGGATGTTAGATCAGCATCAAACCAGCACTGGTCCAAGATGGTCTTTTCAGCAGGGCCATCCTTCAGTTTCTCATTGTTCTTTTCAAGATATCCAGGTTCCTTGCTGATGTTCCTCATTCTTTTTGACAGCTTCACCAGTGCCAGAGTCACAGCCAAGTACCACGGCATCAAACTACAATACAGAGAGCACATGCATCATGTTTATAACCTGTTGGGACGTCTGAAGTCTAAGCTGAGCTTGTGGAGAGGACCTTACGGCTCCCAGGAGTCTGTGCGCTCTCTGCTACAGGATTGGCATGTATGTGGCCCTATAGAGCAGTCATTAATTAACCTAATGGATAATTTGCCATTGATGTTTCAAGTGATAGTTCACCCAAAAATGAAAATTCTGTCTTTAATTACTCAAGTCATTCCAAACCTGTAAGACCTTTGTTCTTCTTCAGAACACAAATTAAAATATTTAATGCAATTCAAGAGCTTAAATTGTAAACAATGTTTTTGGGCAATTTAGGACACTGTTGACAAGCAAGGCCTGCTGTGGATGTTAAAGGAAGCACTTCATAAACTGAAGGACACAGCCGTCAGTTATACCAAGAAAGCAGCTCTTGGTAAGTCTATATTGTTGGCAGTTAACTTGTATAAGGTTTTTATGAAAGCTAGTGTTTCTTCCTGTAACTCATGTCTGATTTATCCTCTCTCCTCTGTTTCTTTTTTAGCCGAGGACTCACCTGTGGTGAACAGGCAGGTAAAGGAGGCCGATAGTGAGACGGGAGTCAGTACAGAGGCTGCAGAAGCAGTAAGATCCACCATGGAGCGTGTGCTGGCTGCATGGGAGTCCTACAAAGACTGCCTGTATCTATTACAGGTCTGGTTGGGGCAAGAGGAACAATTAAAGGTGCAGGGACAAGAGGTACTGCAACGCATTTGCCGTTTAAAGGATTGGTTCACTTCAAGAAAATAAAAATTTCCTGATAATTTACTCCAAGATGTTCATGTCTTTCTTTCTTCAGTCGAAAAAAATTAAGGTTTTTGAGGAAAACATTATAGGATTTTTCTCCATATAATGCACTTTAATGGGAATCAACAGGTTGAAGGTCCAAATTGCAGTTTTAGTGCAGCTTCTAAAGGCTCTACACGATCTCAGCCGAGGAATAATGGTCTTGGCTTAGGTAGGTAATTTAGCGTTAGGTAAAAAAAAAAAAAAAAAAAAAGTATATACTTTTTAACCACAGATGCTCATCTTGCACTAGCTCTGTGATGTGCATGAGCGGCTTGAAGCATTATCGTAATCACGTTGGAAAGGTCGCATGTGGTTAGTTCTTCGTCTGTGTACTTTGGTTCTCGCCTTAACCTACATTTTTGAACCAATCTCATTTTCTCCTTTAACTTCAAAATTGTCCGACAGCATTTGACTTTCTTTGCACGTCGCTTTAATGCTTCGGTACTTCTGCCTAAGACACATGTGTGATTACGTAATGTGTGAAGCTGAGCTAGTGCAAGACGAACAGTTGTGGTTAAAAAGTATATAAATGTAATTTTTTTTTTTTTAGAAAATGACAGATCATTTTGCTAAATAAGACCCCTATTCCTCAGTTGGGATCAGGTAAACCCGCTTGAAGCTGCTTTGAAACTGCAATTTGGACACCTTAGCACTTAAAAAGTATGAATGTCATTTAGTTGGATACCAAAATATCACAACAAGTGATATTTATCTTTGTTTGGGATGTTTGGTTAGTTCAAGTCACAAAGGTGATGTTTGTATGTTGGTTGCTTTTTTTTTTCAGTGGTTCATTTGTCTTTTGTCTTGTGATCTCTTTCATAATACAGCACAAGCATTTTTCCTCCAGTCTGAATGAATGGAGATCACGTCAAGCCCAGCTGAACGAGGCGGGAAACTTTCTCATTGAGATGAGCGATGCCTCCACTAGCCAATCTCTGACTGAAGAGCTCCGCAAACTGAACATGCAGTGGGCTGACTTCATAAAAAGGACTAAGTTTGTGAGTTTGTAAAGACAAAGCACTCTAGTTTTCAGCAGGGTACAAAATTAACACTTGCCGAATGCCAAAATGCCCTGTGTTGAAGAAATCAATCAATTTCGACTAACTTTCAAGTCAGTTTGAATAAAAATCTGAGCGATTCAGCACAAAGAGACAAAAGCACAAACAATATCTCTCACAATTTAAATGCTGACAAACATTTTTCGGTTGAAATTTTTGGTAACACTTTATTATAAGGTGCCCTTGTTACACATTACATGTACTTACTATTATAATAACAATTAATTATGCGTAATTACATGCAAGTAACTCACAAGTAAACCAGACCCTAATCTTAACCCTAACCATATAGTAAGTACATGTAGTTAATTAATATTACTCAGTACTTACATGTATAATTACACTGTAACAAGGACACCTTAAAATAAAGTGTATCCAAATTTTTCCATCCGTGTATCTAAGATACCTGTTATAAAACCGACACACATAATGTCACATGTAATATTTTTTATATTAAACCATGGATTTCCGTATAGAATTTGAGTATGAGAACAAAATATTTTTGTATTGGCAATAGAAAGCATAATGCTGCTGTTTCTCACAGTATTCATCAAAAAAGCTAAATACTGTAAATCCCATTGTCAAGGACAGAAATAATGCAAAGTATAGCTGGAAAGAAACATTTATAGCTAGTGAATTTGCTCAGTTCATTCACAAGTAGGTGTGGCAAAGAGTTTCTTTTGGATCTTGGTTATTTTTCAAATTAAACTCGTTCTACTGGATTGAATAAAGAGTTTGGTTTTAATCTGCCAAGACCTAGCCTTTTTCTGATTCTCTCTGTAAGCTGCATAACTTGTTGGTGGATCTCTACGGCTATTTTTTACTTTCTTTGAGTAATGCACTGACAGGCTAGTACTTTGGCCCATTGTGTTTCAAAACCGCAGGTGCATTCTGTTTCATCATCTGTGCTAACTGTCATCAAAGCATGTGATTGCCTTTTATTCTTTGTCTTTTAACATTCTACACCCTTGAAAAGATTGTGATTGTTGATTTAAAAAAAAAAAAAAAAAAAAAAGCTTTACTTGTACTAACAATAAAGAGTATATGCTGTTGCTTGTTTTCAGGCAGTGGCCCCTCAGCCCATCTCTGGAGTCCCAGGTGTCCAAGCTGCTCAGTCCCTGATGCAGGAAGCCAGCTGGGTGCTTAGAGAGACTGTTGAGGTGTCATCTGGACCTATACGTATTTACAGAAAGAAATTCAAGGTATACTGATCTGTCTGTCATAGCTGTAGTGCTTCATACTGTTCGTATTGTTATAGTGGATGTTTCTTCATTGTTTTGTTTGTCCCACTCTCTCCGTGTCTGTTTCAAGGTCATTTATGCTTGTCTTTTTTTTTATTCACTCAGGGCATAATTAAGAAGATGTCAGAGTTCGATCTGAACTCTCTGTCTCCATCTCCAGACTGCAAAGAGGAATCTCTTCAGAAACTCAGACAAACTTTTCCAGAGGTCAGGCAATATTCCTTTTAGATTAAACGCATGTATTGTAGATTTAAGAGACTGTTGACCCCAAAAAAAAACAACAAAAAAAAAACGACTATTTCCAGTGAACCAGTTCATCAGATTGATTCTTTCATATTTGCATACACTACCAGTCAAAAGTTTTTGAACAGTAAGATTTTAAATGTTTTAAAGAATTCTCTTCTGCACACCAAGCCTGCATTTGTTTAATCAAAAATACAGCAAAAACAGTAAAATTTTGAAATATTTTTACTATTTAAAATAATGTTTTCTATGTGAATATATTTTAAAATAATTTTTTTTTTTCAGATTTCTTTGATGAATAGAAAGTTCAGAAGAAATCTTTTGTGACATTATAAATGTCTTTATCATCAATTTAAAGCATCCTTGCTAAATAAAAGTATTCATTTCTAGTTTTTTAAACATGAAATCAGCATGCTAGAATGATTTCTGAAGGATCATGTGACACTAAAGACTGGAGTCATGATGCTGAAAATGAAGCTTTGATTACAGGAATAAATTACGTTTTAAAATATATTCAAATTGAAAGCGGTTATTTTAAATAGTAAAAATATTTCACAATATTACTGCTTTTTCTGTGTTTTGGATCAAATAAATGCAGGATTGGTGAGCAAAAGAGAATTCTTTAAAAACATTAAAAATCTTAGTTCAAAACTTTTGACTTGTAGTGTATATCTATTTTTTTGAAATAAGGCTGTCACAAAATCATGTTTTTACTGAACAGTTATCGTGGCTAAAAGAATTCACAGAAACAGTTTCATCGCAAAGTCTAAAGAAATTTAATGAATAAATTGACAAAATTAATGTATGCTATCCGTCAAATTTGTATTTTCACAAAATCTGGAATCAATTCTGAGCTTAGATTCTACACTCTAATGTAGTTTTTAACTGCGAACTGTGAACGCTTCGTGTAATTGTAATTCGCGTAAACCTTTTTGAACTTTCGTGAATGATTATTTTTGGTTCAGGTGTGTGTAAGGAATTGGAAGCAAGCAGAGTACGGCTGTTTCTAAAGCATGCAGTACCATCTGCTGTTAAAAACTAAGCCCGGAATCCATTTGAGAGAGAATCTCAATGCTTTCAGAAAATTTCAGAATCAATCCAGAATCATTTGTGATGCATTGATTTATCGTTGCAATCCTATAATCCTATTTCTACTATGTTGGAGTGTCAACCAACAAAGTAATTGATTTAACTAGGAAGTGAACAAATCTGTGGACATTTTCCTTGGCAGGCATTTGAGACTTTGACCCGGGTGGATCAGGTGTGTGAGAGACTCCAGAAACCGGCATCTCTGCTCGAGGGCAGGCTGGCTGAGCTTGAAAACTGGGGCACAGAAGCACAAGAGTTCTGCCACCACCTAAAAGAAAGGAAACAGAGAGGCCAACGGGGGCCACATCCCAGGGCCAAAGTGAGCAGAATCATCTAGTTCTTGAGTTCATTTGGTTGATTAAAACAGTCCTTTTACAATGTCATCTCTTTTGATTCCCATTGCAGGGACTGATCTCCAGAGGTCTACAGTTGGAAGGACAGGTGGTGACAGAAGGTGAGGACCTGCAGATGCTTGTGACATCAGTGCAAAAGAACTCCTCCCTGCCTTACCTCAGCACATCAGCCATACAAGACCGACTGAAACGGACTGTCTTGCATTGTCAGGTGAATTTCATTGCAGACCCGCATTGGTTAATAAATGCTTAAAATCATGATGTTGTAACTTCTCACACTCTTCTGTATGTCTCTCAGGAGGTTACTGAGATGCTCAGTTCCCATGGAGTGAAGCGTGAAGGACAGCCTGAAGGTGCAGAGCCTGCTTCCAAGGTTTTTGTGCAGGCACATTCTCAGCCTGAATCCCAGACTAGAATCATTCAACACCATCAGATGTTTTTCGAAAGCGGTAAACTTTCTCTAGAGAGCCCAATAGAACCTCAAACCCAAGAACTCCGTTCTTCTCAGCTGCAGTCACAATTGGAAGCCACCAGAGGCGTACAGCCCCAGATTCATGATAAATCTCCAAAAGACCAAAGAAAAGCTGTATGCCAAGTACAGCATACAGAGCTCAAACAGCCTTTGCTGTCAACTGTTGTTGGCAGGAAGGTTCAGATGAAACCCCAGACTGAAGTTCAGCTGATCTCTGTAGACTCGAGCCAAACCAGTAGCTTAGGACCATCAGACCTTCAAGCTGCCTCAGCAAACTTAAGCCAGAAGAGTGGCTTTGGGCCCTTAGACACTTTACGGGTTATCTCTGTAGAGCCAAACCAAACTAGTGACTTTAGACCATCTGAGCTACAGGTTGCCTCAAGCCAAACCAGTGAATTTAGACCATTAGACTCTTTCCAGGTTAAATCTGTAGACTCGGGTGAAGCCAGAGGCTTTGGACCATCAGACATTCAAGTTATCCCTGTAGACTCGAGCCAAACCAGTGGCAATGAACAGTCAAACCCTCTGCAGTCTCTGTCTTCAACTACGTCCAGTCCAAGCATGTCGCTTACATCGGTTACTGCGACTCAACTCAGAATGCCAGTTGAGCAGCATCTTGGTTCACCACCAAAATGGCAACCTCAAACCTCCTTGGCAACCCCCTACCAAAGACAAAAGGTTCTGACCAAAAGTCACAGTCTTCCTCAGCCCCATGAGCCATCACAAACTCTGCCTGTAGCCTCACTTGCATCCTGCCCAAGCACTTTGCAAACACCAGTAACAGCGACTCAACAAAGAACACCAATCGAACAGCACATCGTTTCACCACCAAAATGGCAACCTCAAACCTCCATAACGACCCTACACCAAAGACAAGGCGTTCTATCTAGAAGTCACAGCTTTCCACAGCCATCAGAGGCTCAAGGTGTTCCCCATGTTCCAGTACAGAATGAGGTGTATGCCAGAGCTCAGGCTTTGGCCAGGAGCAGACTGGATAAAGCCAAACAGCACCTACAGGAACACATACAGGATGTTATCACTGTGATCAGTACAAGAGACAAATCTAAAAAACAAGCCAAGAAAAAACAGGTAAGACCATTTCAAAATGTGTTGAGTTTTCAATCCAGTAATTATTTGCAATCAAATACTGGTTTGGTTGAAACCCATACACATAAGCTGTTAATGTTTTTCTGATATCGTTTTGTCCTCTAGGTGGTGCCACGTCTTCTCAGGCCTGCGGTGTTGGAGACGTTTCTAGAAGCTGTGAAGGGGATGGGGGATTTCTGCGCTGATGCCCAGCTCAAAGACATGGACCTCCTCTCTCAGTCAGTCAGAGCCCAATGGGAGGTAAGAGAGATCATGGTCCTTGTAGCTGTGCAATAGTGTATGCTGTTCAGTACAGTTGCAAATGCAAACCTATCCGAACTGGATTGATTTAAATGTTTTGCTCATATTTACACGCCATTTGTTTTCCTGAAAAGTTTTATAGGCGCATTTGATAGTTCTTTATTTAATGTTAAAAGAATAGTTCACCTAAAAAATGAAAATTCTGTCATTAATAACTCATCCTCAATTCGTTCCATCCATAAGAACTTCATTCATCTTCGGAACACATGAAATCCAAAGGGTGGTCATGAGAGTCTTTTAAGGCTGCTCTCAACTAAAGATTTTTTCTGGTCGACTGGAAGTTGTTCATTTGAAGCATTAGTCGACTATTAACCGCACGTTTATTAATAAACCATATAAATCATAACAATGAGCCTGAAATTGCCTACATAGTCTAATAAGTGCTCAAGCACACAGAAAAAAAGCTTGCCACAGCGCACTGGCAGATATAATAATTATGAATGTGCCAGGGAAAAACAGCAAGGAGACAGCATTATCGATTTAATAACTTATTGATAAACTATCGCTTTCTTTGTTTTCAACTTAAGAGATGAAGTTGGCGACACTGACTCGTCATCTCCACAGTAGTGATGTACCTGTATGCACGTTTCATACTGATTACATAAAATGAGAATATTTTTCTATTTGAATTGGTTTATTTGATAGTAGACATTACACTCTCTATAAATATATTTTTCCATGTCTATAAGGCAAGTATAGACATAGTTTCATGCTCAAGTTCACGGAGACCTCAGAAAGCGCATCTTGTTTGCTTGAATTATTTTATAAAACCGCAGTGTTTTGTCATTATTATGAGTGCACACAAATAAATTTAGAGTCTTTACAGATTCTAACGGTTAGTCGACTATTAGGGGGCAGCTCTTGAGTCTTTGCACATGCAAATTATTCTTGTAGCTTTATAGCATTATGGTTGAACCACTGATGTCGCATGGACCATTTTAGTGATGTCCTTACTACCTTTCTGGGCCTTGACCGTGTCAGTTGCGTAGCTGTCTATGCAGGGTCAGAAAGCTCTCAGGTTTCAACAAAAATATCTTAATTTGTGTTCTGAAGATGACCGAAGGTATTATGGGTTTGGAACGACTTGAGGGAAAGTAATTAATAACAGAATTTTCATTTTTTTTTTCTTTTATTTATTTATATACATGTTTTTATTACCTTAGAATGAGCATTTTCTATGTACATAAACAGCTATGTACATTGCACCGTCATGTTTCTACAGTAGCCCTAAACGGACAAACTGCTCTACAGAACGTGTTTCGTCACTGTGTTGTTCTTGCGAATAAAACACTCAATGACAATGATGAACAAGTAACAATAATATTTGCAATAACGCATCAGTACACTGAATAATTCGGTTTTTTAAAAAAAATACATGCATGCGTACAGTTATATATATTGGAATGTGATACAATGCATGTATCTAGTCTATTACTCTTTAGATTTTTTTGTTTATGAATCATTCTTATACTGGGTAGATCAACCAGCAGTCTGGATAAACCAGAGCCACCATGGTCTATGTTACCTTGTCCTAGCATTAAGGATTAAATCACAGCATCTTTTAATGGATCCACAATATATAACACCCTGTCCTGTTATCTAGGCAGTGTAATTCTGTTTGTGTGTGCAGCTAACACATTCCTTAGTCTACATGCCTCTGCATGTCAACATAATTGCATTATATCCAAATTAGTCTCTTCTTTGCTCAGTACCTGTAACACTTAACCACTACATGAATTTTCATCCATTTAATTGAGTTTACATTAAGTCTCTGAAAGTTACCTTATTCAGTAGTTTTTGTTTAAGGCTCAGTTGTATCATTTTATAATGGTTAAATCTTCTAGAGTTACTTTTTTTTTTTTTTTTTTTTTTTATACTGCATGCATGTTTTGACAGGTTGATATAGACGGTTACTTGTTTTTCTTACAGCTATATAATCAGCATTTTCTCTCTTGTCACATCTAGTTAGCCAAGTTAGCACGCCTCACTACCTGCAATGGGATTTTTTTCTTTCTAAATGGCCATTACATGCACCACAAAGAGGACAAAGAGATTTTGCTGACTAATATTAACTCCAGTTAGTGTAAATATTGATGTTCTTCCCCAAACCATGATTGTAATCAATTTTTTAAAATATTTTTTGTAATAGTCAAATTTTATAGTTTGATCTGTATAGATAAAAATACAGGTCATTGTATAATTATTGTCGAGATTTTGCAGTTAATTTGTTTTGGGTTTAAACCTCAGGTATGTGCAACAGCAGCAGAGCGTTCAGTGCATCTGGAAGCCATGAGAAGAATTACAGATAGTCTGCAGTCCACAGAGAGTGTTCTTCTCAGCACCACCCATCTGAGAACAGATGCAAAGAGGGTGGAGAGCATTCAACAGCACACAGACTCCACAAGTGACCTGACACCAAGCCAGGATGGGTATGTAAAAAATGGAATGGGAATTTTGGGGATATATACTGATGAAAATACCTCTTATATTATATTAATAATATCTATTCTGATAGTATATGTTTTAGAAATACAAATTAAAAGAAATGCATATGACAATTTAAATGCAATTTTTGTATAAAAAATATATTTCAAATAAATTGTTGGTAAAACTTTTTCATTATTGACAATAAGTTTTATTGAGCATATTAGAATGATTTCTGTAGGATCATGTGACACTGAAGAATAAATTAGAAATTAGAAATGTTATTTTAAATTGTAATAATACTTTACAATATCATTGCATTTTTGATCAGTGCAGTCTTAGTGACCAAAAATGAAAATTCTGTCATTCATTTCTCACCTTCATGTTGTTCCAAACCTGTAAGACCTTTGTTTATCTTCAGAACACAAATTAAGATACTTTTGATAAAATGCAAGAGCTTTCTGACCCTTCATAGACAGCAACGCAACTGACTCATTCAAGGCCCAGAAAGGTAGTAAGGACATTATTAAAATAGCCCATGTGACATCAGTGGTTCAACCTTAATTTTATGAAGCTACAAGAATGCTTTCTGGGCACAAAAAATAAACAAATAACAACTTGATTTCTTCTCTTCCCTGTCAGTCTTTGAGTAATTAATGACAGAATTTTCATTTTTGGGTGAACTATCTCTTTAAATGGATTAAAAGTGACTGTTAATGCATGTATATTAATAGAACAAAAACTGATTGAGGTGGAATCTTATGTATTTGTGTTTATTTACAGTACATAAAAAGACTGAATGTTAGGTTTAGTATATACAGTAGTAATTATAGCTAACTTTCTGTACTGTAAATGTCTGTGGTACTGTACATCATTTGCATACTTAAGTAAACATGTGCATGTGTGTTCACAGCAGGGTGGGACCAGTCAAGGATAGCGTCTTGCTGAGAAAGACTGTACTGCTGGATGACCTAAGCCACGTCCACTCACAGGTACACGTGATAATATGCTGCATGTCTGTATTTGCGCAGCGTTACTGTTTTAGCTCTTTTTGATCAATGCAGTATTTTTTTTTTTTTAAAAGAGTATTTTTTATTTTACTTTCTTAGTCTCTGACACCAGCATGACTGTACACTAGCAGGTACTTGAGCATCTGTGAGCTCTATATCTGCCTGGTGTTAACATGGCACGTTTTCTTGGCGTGGTCAAGTTTGCTTGTAGCCAAACACAGAGATAAACCTTATGAGAACTTCTCAGCTCTGATTGGATGTCGTTGACCTTCTTAAGCACATGGACAGCTCAGAGGAGTTAATCTGCTGAGATTGGCTAGGGCTGCTGATGAGTGTGTTTGCTTGTTCTGGGGTCGTTTGACTCCTACTTGTAATGACGCTGTGGTCGTTCTCTCTCGTAGGCTGTTGTTCAGACCAACATCGTGGAGATAAAACAGATACCAGAGAGAACCGTCATCCATCCCTGTTTAGCACAGGAAGAGAAGGTTACCGCAGAGGAAGCTCAGAGCAGGTAAACATTTTTGATACAAGTTACTTTTAAGAAATGTAAATATTTCCCTACTCTGTCAATACAAAGGATGTAAATAGCTTTCCTAAAAAACCTTTCTGTATGCAACTTGCGTGCTGCTACTTTTTAAAATGCTCATAATGATTACTTTATGAAATAAATAAATAAATGCGTTTAAATTGTGTTTATTAATTATTAATTAATTAAAATGCAAAAAGTTTATTTTAAAAGTTTATCAGCATTTTATGTATATCTGTTAATATAGGCATATGTTTTTTTTGTTTGTTTGTTTTTTTGCTTTCAGCTACAGTGCTGTTCGGTCAGTCTTCCAGCAGCAGCTGCTTAACAACAGTCAGCAGCTGAGATCAGAGTTTCCCATCAGCACTGGCGGCAGTGCCAGTATCTCTGCTGACTCACTGAGGAGTCAACTCCAGCATCTCCTGGTTAGTCTCCTTCACCACTTTCTTGCGTTTAGGGTGTATTTTGTAAACAAATAGCTGTTTGCTCTTTTAGGCTCTTAAGGACCGGACAGAGGCTCTGTGGCGTGAGTTTGAGCTTCAGGATTCCCAGAGCTCTCAGCACATGGAAGATGGCTGTAACATGGAGCAGGAGAAAGCTCAGCTCATTCAACAGTGGAGGGAACAACAGATGTGCATTCAGGCCAGGTGAGACGCATTCTAGCAATCCAGAATGAGACAAACTGGATAAGGATAAAATGTTGATTTTAAACATTTGTCATTCATTTTTGAAAAATATCAGTGAAACAGTTTAGAGTAGATAAAAATGAACTATTTTGCCCAATGTCAAAACTTTTAAATGCTGTTCTTCAGAAAAATCCTTCAGGTCCCACAAATTATTTGGGTTTTTCAGCATTTTTGTGTATTTGAACCCTTTCCAACAATGACTGTATGATTTTAAGATCCATCTTTTCACACTAAGGACAGTTGAGGGACTCATATGCAACTATTACAAAAGGTTCAAATGCTCACTGATTCTTCAGAAGAAAAAAACATGCATTAAGAGCCAGGGGGTGAAAACTTTTGAACAAAATGAAGATGTGTACATTTTTCTTCTTTTTCCTAAATATCATATTTTTTTCATTTAGTACTGCCCTTCAGAAGCTACAGAAGATATTTACATGTTTCCCAGACAACAAAATAAGTTAAATTTACCCTGATCTTCAAATTCAAAAAATTTTTTAATTTGAATGCATTGTTTTTTCTTCTGATGCATCAGTGAGCGTTTGAACCTTTTGTAATAGTTGCATATGAGTCCCTCAGTTGTCCTTAGTGTGAAAAGATGGATCTTAAAATCATAGTCATTGTTGGAAAGGGTTCAAATACACAAAAATGCTGAAAAAAACAAAGATTTTCTGGGACCTGAAGGATTTTTCTGAAAAACGGCGGGCAATTCAACTGTTCAGGACAAACGACATACAAGGGACTCATGAACAACTATCATTAAACAAAAAAAAAACAAAAACACAGCTGTGGATCATTCAGGTAACAACACAGTATTAAGAATCAAGTGTGTGTAAACTTTTGAACAGGGTCATTTTTATAAATTCAACTGCTATTTTCTTTTGTGGTCTATATCCTTCAAATATCTTATTCAGGTCAGTACTAAATGAAAGAATAACATGCATTTTGTTTGATCCCTCTTATTTTGGTAAAATAATTAAGATTTTGCTGATTCTACAAGGTGTATGTGAACTTTTGACCTCAGTGGTATAACTACTAAATCTTTTAAATTAGTTTGTAACTCCAAAACAGAGCCATCTACATTTAAAATTAGTGAGCCAGCATTATGAAGCTGATGAAAAGGACCAATAAGCAAAACCTCAGTTTTTTCATTATGAAGACACCAAAGGTTTTGGGACATCCATGCTTTTATCTCAGAAATGCAATGTGATAAGAAAGGAACATTGACATTTTGACCAGACTTAGAGTGAATATAAATTTGTGTGTCATACGCATAAAAATGATAATCAAGTCCAGGTGATCTTTAAAAGCAATCCAAGGGGAAATGTTATAAATGCTAAAAATTAAGGGGCCTAAAACTGAACCCTGAGGAACACCCATAGGACAGAGCCTTTGAAACACCAAAGACAGTTTCAAGGTGGTTAAATAATAGATTGTGATTGACAGTGTCAAAAGCGGCACTAAGATCAAGAAGGAAAAGAATGGAGAGAGAACCAAAATCTGAGGCTGTTAACAGATCATTGGTGACTTTGACCAAGGCTGTCTCAGTGCTATGAAGTATAATTGAAATCTGTTCTCAGGTGCTCCGTTTTTGTGGTTGTTGTCATTGTAAAACATGTCCAAATCTGTCACTTATAAAGTTGTCACTTATGACCATGTTGCAAAGGAGCTTGCTAGGTTTTGGAGCAGGGCTACTATTAGGCATAAGTGTGTAAGTGGTTGTTTCGTATATTTTTCAGTGTGAAGTCCCTTGAAACTGCGGTAGAGCTACTGGAGTCCGCGGACAATCAGATTAGACTGATCTCTGATCAGATCAAACAGATCAGTCAGAAACCTCTGAATATTAGAAACTTTGCCATTGCTGATCCCAGAAATCTACATGAAGACCTAAAGGTACATTAGCCACCAAATTCATCTTCATGCATGCACAGACTTGTAGGTTTTCACAGTTCACAATCAGCTAATCAGACAGCTGACGAAGCATACATTCGAATATTTGCATAATGGACTGATGTGCATGTTCAAACTAAACTCTTTGCTTTTTATTCAGCGTCTAGATGAACGTATCGAGAAAGAGCTGTTTCTGCTTAATAAGAGTGGAGGTTCTGTTAGCGACGTTGCTGATCTGAGTCACATTGAGCTCCAATCTCATCTTCCCCTGCTTCCCCAAACTCTCCACGACCGCACAAAATGCCTGGAGCAGCAAAGACGATGTCTGAGAAAGAGTGAATCGGCCCTGGTAGGCCTTGTGAAGCTCCTATCTCATCTCCAGCAGGTGAATGCTGACCTCAGTTCATCTCACAGCACATCAGATCGCAGTTTAGTCTCCATCCAGCACAGCCTTCAGCAGGCCAGGGAAGAATCGGTTCAGGTAGACCGATTACTGGATGATGCTGGTATGAGAATAACTCTGGATGATAAACCAGGCAGCTGTAATGAGATGGTGTCAGCTCTGGCTTCGCGTACCGAAGAGGTTGAAGCCGGACTGGCTGTAGGGCTGAAGCAGTCTGACAGAGGAGGGAAAGGAAGAGTGGAGGGAGAACAGAGGGACAGAGCGGTCGGTAGGAAGATGATGGGTCTGCAGGTCGCCCTGAGGGAGGTGCTGACGGCGCTTGAAAAACATGGGCTGAAGGAGCCAACACTTCCTGCACTACAGCACAGGTCAGCAGACCTTTTTTTGTATACATTATTTTCAAGGTTTAATTAATTTCAATAGGTTTCATTTTCAAGCTTAAATTAAATTAAATTAAAATTATGCGTGTAATGTTTATTAAAATAGCGACTCCAATATACAAAAAATATACAACAGGATTATTTTTCCAATTGTTTTGCATACAGTAATTAACATTACTGGAACCTTATTGATTTAATTTGATTAAATAAAACAAGGTGCTAGTTATGTTAATTAAAATAACAGGTGTTATTTTCAAGGCTAAATTAAATTAAATTAAAATAACAATTGCATTACGTGCATTTTTTCCTCGTTTTGCATACAATAACTTAAATGTGCTTTAGAAATCTTTTCATTTATTTTATGTTGTATATTGCAGTTGTTGTTTTTTTAATTAATATTACTAGTACTTTTTTATATAGCTTAATTTGTTAAAACAAAATGTGGATATGTTAATTAAAAAGAACAATTGTTATTTTCAAGATTAAATTAAATTAAAAAATCTAGTAATATTTATTAAAGTAATTTCAATATACAATTTAAACATCTATTTGATAAAACAGGATTGCTTCTTTTTCCTCTTGTTTTGCATACAATAACTTAAATGTGCTTTAGAAATCTTTTTATTTTATATTGTATATTGCAGTTGTTTTTTAATTAACATTACTAGTGCTTTTTATTTAATTTAATTGAATTTATTAAAACAAGGTGCTAGTTATGTTAATTAAATTAACCGTTATTTTCAGTGCTAAATTAAATTAAAAATGCTAATAATATTTCTTAAAATAACAATTGCTATATACAATTAAAAAATCTATTTAATAAAACAGGATTGCTTATTCTTCCTTTTGTTTTGCATACAATAAATTAAAAATCATGTTTTTTTTTTTTGTATATTCCAGTTGTTTTTTTTAATAATTAACATTACTAGCACCTTTTTATATAATTTATTAAAACAAGATGTAATATTACATAAAAATAACAATTGTTTTTTTCAAGATTAAATTAAAAATTCTAGTAATATGTATTAAAATAATAATTTCAATATACATTTAAAAAATCTATTTAATAAAACAGGATTGCTTCTTTTTCCTCTTGTTTTGCATACAATAACTTAAATGTGCTTTATTCACTTTATTCATTTAATTTAATTGTATATTGTGTATTGCAGTTGTTGTTTTTTAAATTAACATTACTAGTACCTTTTTAATATTTAATTTAATTTAACAAAACGAGGTGCTAGTTATGTTAATTAAAATAACAGTTGTTATCTCCAATATAAATTAAAATACAATTTAAAAAATAGGGCTGCATTTCCTGTTTTGCATCCAGTATTTCCAAAGCATATTTAATTTAACTTAATTTAATTTTAATTTAATTCATACTAAAATAATGAAACAAGTTGTAATGTACAATATAAAATAAACTTTCACTACAATATAAATAGATATGTATGTATGTAGATAATATAAATCGAAATAATTTTGTGATTGATGCATGAGTGCTTTCACCTTTGCTTAACGCCTGAATTTGATCTATTTCAGATTCAGTTTAAAAAAATGTGAAATGACTTCTGAGAATTTTATGTCTCTAAATTGATACAATAAAGACAATATGCATCTGTCTCAGTAGTGTCTCTCTCTTTCTCAGGTTACGCTTCCTGACAGACATGGAAAGCAAACTGGTCGTACTACGCTCAGAAATTCAGGATCTGAGAAGTACTTGTGCACAGACGAACACCGCAGAAACAGGCATCAGCGAGCTGCAGACGCAATGGGAAAACGCACACAAAGCAGTCACAGAGAGGTGATGAGAAACACATGAAAGCTCTTTGTAAAATGCCATTTCTCAGCACTTATTGCTAAATGGACACATTGATTTCATGCTTCTATTTTAGTCGTGAGCAGTGCGTCTCTCTGAGCGAACTACTGAAGAAGTACCAGAGCTGCCGAAATCGCTTAGGCAGCACTTTACAGAAAGCAGAGCAGACTATTGGTGATCGGGCCTCATATATGGGCAAAGACAACCTACAGATCCTCATCAGTAAGGTACAAAGATCTTGTGCTTCCTTTCTTGGTGGACTGCAGATGGCAGTATTAACTGCATCATTTTAGATTATTTTTAGTATTAACTGCACACTGATATTTTGTAAAATGCATACAACATAATCATTAGATAAACTGGGTTCAGAATTAGTATTAATAAAAGCATGGCTATTTATATTTTGTGTATGTGTGTACAGGTGACCAGTTTAAAGTCAGATCTCAGTGGTCTTGGGGACGGGGTGGAGGAGTTCAGAGCTGTGTGTCGACAGCTCCAGTCTCTGATGAGAAAGATCCCAGACTGTGCAGAAGCTCCATTTGAGAGTGAGGCTGACGCCCTTATGGACCGCTGGCTTGATGTATGTTCCCTAATGCTGTAGTATGATATAAATACTCTCACTCTCTTTCAGTTATGTTCAGTATTGGCATTAACCTGCTATTTCAGGTCACTGAGAAGACAGACTGTCATCTGGACTGCCTTCAAGCTGGCTTTTCTACTTGGGAGAAACTCCTACTGTTGGCTGGAGAGGTGGAGGCCTGGAGCACCCAAAATCTAATGACACTTGCAGAGTCACACCCCTTTCAGACAGAGCAGGATGTGTCTGCCATGCAGGTAAAACCTTCGTCAGTTGACAAACAATTTTAGGTATAACTTTCAAACTTATACACTAGCAGTCAAAAGTTTTTGCACAGTAAGATTTTTAATGTTTTTTTTTTTTAAAGACAACTCTTCTGCTCACCAAACCTGCATTTATTTGATCCAAAGTACAGCAAAAACTATTACTATTTAAAATAACTGTTTTCTATTTGAATATGTTTTAAAATAATTAATTTATTAATTTTTATTCCTGTGAAAGCTAAATTGTCAGCATCATTACTCCAGTCTTCAGTGTCACATGATCCTTCAGAAAACATTCTAATATGCTGATTTGCTGTTCAAGAAACATTTTTTATTATTATTATCAATATTTAAAAGAGTAAAGTACTTTGTTCAGGATTTTTGATGAATAGAAAAATTCAAAAATCAGCATTTATGTGAAATAAAAAGCTTTTGTAACATTATACACAAGACCATTCAAAAGCTTGAAGTTGGTGTAATTTATAGTTATAAATACTTTTATTTAGCAAGGATACTTTAAATTGATCAAAAGTGATGCTAAAGACATGTATAATGTTACAAAAGATTTCTATATCAGATAAATGCGGTTCTTCTCAACTTTCTAAAAATCATATTAGAATGATTTCTGACGGTTCATGTGACTGGAGTAATGATGCTAAAAATCCAGCTTTGAGATCACAAGAATAAATCATGTTTTAAATTATATTAAAATAGAAAACCGTTATTTTAAATAGTACAAATATTTTTAAAATTTCACTGTTTTTGCTGTACTTTGGATCAAATAAATGCAGGTTTGGTAAGCAGAAGAGACTTCTTTAAAAACATTAAATATCTTACTGTTCAAAAACTTTTGACCGATAGTGTATACACTTAGAATTGGAGACTAATGTTAAATATTTGGGATGTCAAATGAGAAAAATAAATCATTGTAACTTGTCATCAGGTGAACATTTATGGAAAGGAAACATGATATTGTTAATGATAATTACACTACCATTCAAATATTGGGGTCAATAAGATTTTTATTTTAAATAAAGGATGCATTAGGAAGGAAAATAAAGGAACAAAGCTCAAAATATTTCCAATGAATATTGTTCTTTTTAACTTTCTCCTAATCCAGAAAAAATATGTATTAGGGTTTCCACATAAAATATTAAACATCTGTTTAATAATAAGAAATGTTTCTTGAGCAGCAAATCAGCATATTAGATTGATAATAAATTAGATTGAGGTATAAATTACATTTTACTGTATTTTAATCAAATATATATAGCCTTGGTAAGTATTAGAGTTTTTTTTTTTTTTTTTTTTTTTTTTTTTTTTCAAAAGTATATTTAAAAAAAAAAATCTTACTAACCCCAAACTTTTGAACGGTTGTGATGTTTTACATATATATTAGACTTACATTAATGGTGAAGTCTTTGATTAAAACGTTTTTTTGTTATAAATTTTACAACTGACAATATCTGTGCCAAATATAATTGTTTTGCACAGGATGAGCTCAGGATTCAAGAGGCAAACATTGAACATTTCCATCACAGATCTTCAGAGATCCAGAAGCTGCTGCAGAGTCGTGAGTTCCCACTGGAACTACAGGTGATTTTCAGACAAACCAGCAACTTTTCACAAAGCTAATTTTTAAAAGAGGACATTGGATGCAAAATTCACTTTTACCTGGTGTTTGCATATAAATGTGTCTTAGCGGTATGGACCCAACCACCCTACAATGAGTCCATTCACTCATTTTTTTTTTTTTTTTTTTTTTTTTTTTTTTAAATCCACACAAAACCTAAACTGTCTCCATTATCAAACTGTTTTGATTTTTTGAGCAGAATGATGTCATATTGCTCAGGCTCCACCCACAACCGCTGAAGGACTGTGCCATATTAGCTTATTTCCACCCTCAGCCAGTTGTACGTTGCCCGCAATTTTCTCTGCACTCGAGCAGCTGCAGCAACAACAGCGTAGGTGTTTTGTAGTTGGATGTAAAAGCGAACAGAAGAGTCTTCATTTTCTCCTGACATCAGAGACACTGAGAACACAGTGGATTAGTTTTGTTTTTGATGGTTATGTGCCACTGAATACACAATAAATGAAAGAGAGGGGCGGGGTGAGCAGAGCTCATTATCATTTAAAGAGACATGCACCAAAACGGGTTGCTGTGAACGGAGCTGTTTTTGACAAGTTAAAAAGAGAGTTGTTTTTCACTACACAATTGAGGAATTTTAATCAAAGTATTTGCAGATATTTCAAGAATCATACCAACTTGTGGAAAATGGGTGTCTGATATCTCCTTTAAATGAATGCTAGACAAAGTGTAATGACATTTCTATGCAAAAATTATGTGGTATGCTATGTTTTATTGATAAACCTCATTTATTAGTTAGTATTAACCAGTCTAGCTCATTAACCACTCTTCAAATTTCAGCAAATTCTTTTTCTAATTTTTAAAGGTGATTGAGAGCCAGCTGAGGAAGAAGATGGCAGAGGTGAAGGAGCTCTTTTCTGAGACCAGTGATGTTTTCAGACAGCTGGAAGCTGCCAAGGGAAAGGTGGCCTCAGATATCGCAGATCGCCTGTCCTCCATTCAGACTATCACAAATGCGTTGACCTCACTGACCACATGTGAAAGCCCACAGGTCCTCAAAACCATCCAGGTGAATGTTTATACTTTAAGACTAAGCTGAGAAAGCATTCAAATGTAATTCAACTGTGCAATGAAGTTCAGTTTCGGACCATTTTGATCTACATTTGCTCATTGGTTCTCTCACGGGCTGTACTTGAATTTAAATCAATTTGAACCTTCAATCAGTTTGCCTAAAACTGTTTTTTGATTAAATAATCCTACCATTTTGACTAACAGGGCTTATCAGAGCAGCTGCAAGCAGAGGCGAAGCAGGCCGATGCAGTACTGCAGCAGATAAATCTTCTAGCCAGCATTGCAGGTCTAGAAAACCTGCAGGCCCTGGCTGAAGATGGAGCTCGCCTTCAAGAAAGCATCTGCACGGCTAGAGAGCTGCTCGTAGAGAAGAAAGAGCAAGCTATGAACCCCAGCAGACCTGAAATTCCTCAGGTGGTCCGAGATCCTAAGCATGTTAAGCCCCGGATTAGAAAAACAGAAGATACTGCACCTGAGATGCAATGTGAACTTGGAGAAAAGACGCAAGATGCTCTTTTTGAGTTGAAGGACTTCAAAGAGCAGGCCTGCAGCTCGGCCACTGAACTGCATCTGCAAGGGGATTTTCAGGTTTCTGAGGATGTGAACAGACGGGTCACATTTGAGGAGAAGCTCACAGCAGTGCAGGTCATTTTCTTGTCATGGGTCTGATTGTTCTCAAAGGGTATGCGTCAGTAAAGTGGCCTGAATTAAAATATGAACATTTTTAGCTTTGCTAGTAAGAATCAGTTTGTTTCTTGGTAACTGCTTCAATTCTAAGAGTTATGCACTGTCTGTTAACAGCAATTTAATTTCCATTTCAATCCGTCGTGTAGTAAAAGGAACATCTGATGCACTAAAGGAAATGTATTTTTGAACAGCCCATTTCTACTTGCCCTTCCCTATATTATACTATATTATACTATATTATATTATATTATATTATTAAGTTGGCTTGAGAAAGCAAACTTACTGATCTACTATTTAAGATTATTATTATTCTTCTGAGCCAAATTTCGGTATCTATCTCCTCCTAGAGCTTTCAAGCTAGAACCTCCAAACTCGGCCCAGACCTTCAGACTGGTCTGACTCGGGTTGCTATATCTTTTCAGACTGATCCGGCTTACAGTTTTCGTAAACCAGACTATCAAACCCACCAAAAATCCCATAGACTTACATTGACGGAATGTTCAAATGAGCCAACACTCTTCAACACTTCCCAGAATCCCTTGAGGCTCAATCAAGCTTCCCTTCTATGTACTTTTTCTAATCCATTTAGACTCATTTAAGCTTCCACTCTAATATTTCTAATGTTTCTAATCTATCTAGCCATCTAAATCATGCTAACAATATGCTAGTAACATGCTAATCATGCTACAAACATACCAGTAACTTGCTAATCATGTTAACAATGTGCTAGTAACATGTTAATCATGCTAACAACATGCTAGTAACTTGCTAATCATGCTAGCAACATGTTAGTAACATGTTAATCATGTTAGAAACATGCTAACAACATTCTAGTAGCATGCCAATCATGTTAAAATATACTAGTAACTTGGTAATCATGTTAACAACATGCTAGTAACATGCTAATCATGTTAGAAACATGCTAACAAAATACTAGTAACATGCTAATCATGCTAAAAACATGTTATTACCTTGGTAATCATGCTAGCAACATGCTAGTTACATGCTAATCATACTAGAAACATGGTAACAACATGCTAATCATGCTAGAAACAAGCTAACAAAAGGCTAGTAAATGCTAATGATGTTAAAAACTTGGTAACATGTTATTAATATGCTAATCATGCTAACAACTTGCTAGTAACTTGCTAATCGCGATAGAAAGATGCTAGTAACATTCTAATCGTGTTAGCAACATGCTAGTAACATGCTAATCATGTTAGAAACATGCTAACATGTTAATCATGCTAGTAACTTGCTAATCATGCTAGTAACATGGTAATCTTGACAGAAAAATGCTAGCAATGTGCTAGTAACATGATAATCATGCTAACAACATGCTAGTAACTTGGTAATCATGCTAGCATTGCGCTAGTTACAAGCTAGTCATACTGGAAACATGCTAACAACATGCTAGTTATATTATATTGTAGAAAATAATATATTAGGTGTTTAATTTGCAATAATAGCTGAACAATTTGTGACTGTAATATAATTCCATGAAAGTTTCTCATACATCTTTATCTATCTTATTTACATGTAATTGTGTTAATGTTTTTGTTCAGGATGTCCGTGTTGGACTCGATGAGTCTATGAATGAGGAGTTGAAGTGTGCAATGATAATACAACAGAGCCAGGAGAGTCTGGAGTCTCTACAGGGCCAGATAGAGGGCAGTTCTCAAGACTCAAATGCTTTAAAGGTAAAAGTCACAAACAAAAACCATTCACCGACAATCATACACACTCAAATGTAATATACTGTACCACCTACACTTTTGCTTTGTTTTCGAAATGTATTCATTACTAACGCTTCACCCAAGGTTATAGTTTCATCCTTTTCAGTTAGTAATTTGATTTAAATTCAGTTAAAATCTGGTTCACTTCAGATAAGCTAAATCTTTTGCAGTCTTTAAACTGCAATGGAGATGATAGTCTCGATTAGCCTTTTCCAGTCACCTGATGTAATGAGATTGCCTTGGTGGATTCTCGGGTAGGCTGTAGAACAAGTGGAAGGAAACCTTCTGGAGGTTGAGAAACTGTCTGAGGTCCTGCAGACAAGCTGTACTCCAGAAGGTCAGACTGCTCTCTCCCAAGATGTTCAGATGCTGTTTGGAAAGACACCAGCCCTGAGGAAAATCTTGGAAGATGAGAGAACTCAGAAAGGAAACTGTGATCCAGTTCAAAGTTCCATTCAGTGTATCGAGCCTCAGCAGCCTGGAGTATCCACAGAGGAGCTCCAGTCAGTTCAGGTTAGTGTGGTGTCTCTTTTGTAAAAAAAAACCCCAAAAAAAACCCAAACAAACAAACAAAAAAAAAAACATATTTTGACAATTATTTGAACTTTTTTGTCCATACGAATGCAAGTAGGGTCCAAAACAATACTGGACCCCACTGACTTTTATTGTATATGGGTAGTTGACAAATAGTTAGTAAAAAATGCTTATTTTGTGAAAGATAATTTTTGAATAAAAAATGTATATATTTAAGTAGGGTGAGGTCTAAAGGTCTATTAATTTTTATTGAACTGTACCATAAATTTGTTTTTGTTTTTTTTTTAAGAAAAAAACTCTTAATAATATATAAATAGCATGAGAGAGATTTATCTTCATTGTTAGACACTTATTTTCATATAGTGTTATTAATTTAGCTGTCATCCATTTAAAACTGCTGAAAATTATATCATTTTAAGATGAGTGATATCTCCCCTATTGTACTACTCAGCTGTTTTGTTTTTAAATACTTTGAGAGAAAAACAAATCTGTGGTTCTTTTATGTGTGTCAGATCATAGGACATTACATCATACCATTAAAATGGTTCAAATTAAATAAAAATAAAATTCAAATGAAATTAAAAATAAAATTAAACATAGTTTCATGTAATTGCATTTAGGAACACCTGAATATGATCAAAAAAGAATAAGAAGGAGTTAAAGAAATCTTATTTAGTTATTTAAAATGTTTTTAAAGAGACCTTGTCCTCTGGTGTGACATCTTTGTCTTGTGGTGTGACAGTACAGGTGTCACACCGGAGGACGTTTTCTGTCACACCAAGGGATGTTTGAGCCTTTTGTGTCTCATAATGACCTTGCTATTCTGAACTAACCTGTCATTAGCGGTTGGCAAGACACATTTGCATGATTTTCCATGATTATGTAGTTTAACATGCAGTTAACATGCAGTAATTTAGGGGTGTCACAAAGACAACCAAACGTAACACTTTTGTAGTGGTTCCAAAAACGTTAAATATTTGAACAATTCTGAGACAAAAATTCCATGTGCACGTCATGGGCTTCAGTAACATGACCATGAATGGGGTCCTCCAACTAATTAAAGTTTGCTCTGCAATTGGCCGATTTAAAATCAGGATATGGTGTCACACCAGAGGACATCGTTTTCAAGTTCCTACGCTTTCAGAAATATATGGATGGAAAAAAAATGATTGCCATTTACTAAAATAGACACTTGTACAATTATGCTGGAGGTATTTATTAACATTTTTAATGCTTTTCTTTTTAATTTATAAAAGTTGTAATTTATTGAACCATACTTGAAACAGTCACCCCATATAACAATTTTTACATTTGGCTCAAAATAAAACAAAAAACAATTCAAATAAAACTGCAGCTTTTATAACAACAGGTCCAAAGAAACGTTTAACGATTTGCTGCATTTTTTGCAACATTAATTCTATCCATTTTCATCTTGTGGGACAGTGAAAATGCCATGTTACGTCAACAACTCATATACAAAAAATATACTTTATGTATTAGAACGTAAGTCATACAGGTTTGGAATGAGTTGAGGGTGAGTAAACAATGACACAGTTTGTGTTTGAAGAGGAATCTCTTGTCTACAATTATTCTTTGACAGACGTACACTTGTTTTAGGGGGGCGGCAGGAGAAACGTCATTGAGTGTACCTCTGTGGTGTGGGCACAGAATCACTCTATCCTTGCTAAAACCTGCTAAATGGAGTGCCCACTCTGCTCTGCGTCTAGGGCCAATAATGTAGGATGCCATCTCATTGCTTTTAAGTGCTTGTTTTGTACTTGCTCTGTGAGAAAAATGCTGGATATTGTTTTGCTTTGTGGCACACTACTTAAACCACGTCCATTTCTGATGTCAAAGCTTATCTTTAGACTTTTCAGTATTATTCTGCTCTGCCTGATGGTTTCTCAGAACAGTTTAGAGAGTTGGAAAGTGTGGTACAGTGGTTAATGCACATGCTGACGACATGAAGCGCCTTTGTGAATCGCTTGAGTGCAGGATTGAGTTTGGTGTTATGTCCCATTCCCACGCTCCTATCTTCCACCTTCCACCTTCTCAAGCCTTTCTGCATCAGGCAATGATGATAAGAGAAAGTCGAAGTCCTTTTGTGACCCTGGACCACAAAACCAGTCATAAGAGCCAATTTTTTTTAAATTGAGATTTATACATAATATAATGGCTGAATAAATAAGCTTTCCATTGATGTATGGTTTGTTAGGATAGGACAATTATTTGGCCGAGACAAAATCAGAATATTGAGAAAATCGCCTTTAATTTGTCCAAATTAAGTTTTTAGCTATACATATTACTAATCAAAAATTAAGTTTTGATTTTTGACATAAAAGAAAAATCTATCATTTTGACTCGTACAATGTATTGTTGCCTAATGCTACAAATATACCCATGCTACTTACGACTGGTTTTATGGTCCAGGGTCACATTTTAATATGGGCATCCAACATCATTTGCAGATCAAAATTAACTCTAAAATTGTACACTTGAGAAAATGGAGTAACTAAATCAGAATGAGTAATCAAACTGGAACTATTTATGAATTTATGCAAAGCTGTTGACATACCAACAAATAAAAGTGCAGTTTTTGACTCTGTGTAAGCAACCTGCTCCAGTGTGGAATAGGGCCCTATAAAATCTGTTTATTTTCCCCCAAATTCCATTTTATTTTTTTTTTCCAAATTCCATTTTTTCCCATTTTAATTTTTCTGGACTTTTTTTTTTTTTTTTTTTTTTTAATGGTTAAATGACATTTTATTATTCAGAAAGTAAGTCTAATTAATTAAAATTATGAAACTTATACAATTTAACATCAATTTATCAAAATGTAATTTTTGTTAAACAAGAAGTTTTACAAAAATAGGGCCTTAAGAAATGTTTAATTTTTTTCTCACCTTCTGTTTTATTGTTACTAAATTCCGTTTAAATGTCTAATTGTCTGAATATATAAAACAACTTAATTTATTAGATCATTTTTACTATATTTTTACAATATTTACATTTATCTGGTTATCAGATGAAGGTATAAAATATTAATTTAATTTATCTTTTAATTAAATGAAAATTAAACAAACTTTATTTTTTGTTACTATTAAAATTAGTAACAAAGTTACTATTAAAATTAAAACATAAAAGAAATATTGTCTGATTATTCCTTAATTAAAAAAAAGTTTTAATAATATTTTAGTAATATTAGTAGTAGTATTACGTACATTCTACTAAACAATAGTAATATGTCTCTTCATGTTAAACTGAACTTTTATTTTGACGGGTTGCTGTGAATACCTTTACATTTCTGTGTGTATATGATATGACGATAGCTTCTTTCAAAATAAATTGTAAAATGCTCATTGTTCATATATTTACGTCCTCATTTGGCAAGACGGCAGACACTGAAATCACGCGCACTTCAGTATGTGTGTAGTAAACGAAACCACTTGTCTGTGCCATTCACACACATACACACACACACACACACACACACACAGACACGCAGAAAATGAACGATTCATATTTAAATAGTCTTTGCTTAATATTTAGAGATACTAGTCCACATCGCGATTTGATTTGTGTAATGACATACTTTTGATTATTTCATCCAAACTTTGTCAAATTCCGCGTTATACAGTAAATTCCTTTTTTATGGCTGTGTTCCGCAATTGTGGAAATCCATAGGGCCCTAGTAGAGCTACTACACTGACTATTTAAAGCAAGGCTGACTTCAGAAAAATGTTGAAGTATGAATGTTATATAAAATCATATAACAAATGTCCAGGAACTGAATAAATGTGCATATATTTGCTGAATGATGTTTATCAATATTGAATCATAGTCATAGTTACGTTTTTGTTTTGCAGGTTACCACTGACAGTGAAGTGGATGACATGGATCATAAGAATGCAAAATTCTTGCCCACAAAGGAAGTCAGTGAAACAGAAGATATATCACCCTGCTCAGAACAACAAGCAACCGAAGGTGTTGAGAGCCTTCCATCAGACCTCAACACAAATAGGCAGCAGTTCAAGTCTGGATCTAAAGAGAGGGATAAAACTGGATCTGCATTAAGAGAAGATGACAGCACATCCTTTAAATCATTCAGGCCTGTTTTTACCATAGTGCTGGACTCTGATCTTACCAAACCCAACCAGATCCCACTGACACAGCCTGTTTCACCTAAATGGGACACTGCTTCAGTGGTTCATGATAAGACCACAAAGACATCGGAGGATTGCTTGAAACTTTTGAAAGCCAAACCAGATGAAGAACATAATGTACTTGGCTCTTCTGATAAACCTGTACATTTACATGCTGATCCTTCAACATCAGAAGTGCAGTTTAAAGAAGACGGCCACAACGATAATGTTAAACCCACTTATTCTGCTCAACACCTTGACTTCAGCCCTAAACCAGAGATGGACTCATCAAAAGCAATGCTTTTATATCCAGAGAACCATCAAGAAAGCTCTGGAACTGCTAAGAAAGTATTTACCATCTTCCTGGATGTTGATACTCCTACATTATCATCAGAAAAGTTTCAATCACTGCAAGAGACACAATGTACAGGTCCTGAAGACTCAATCACAGATGAATTCTCCAATTTAGATTTAAAAGACCAACAAAGGAGCTCCTCCAGTACCGAGAAACCTGAAGGCCAAATGGTTGAACTAGATCTATCAGAAAAGTCCAATGTGAAATCAAGTAGCTCAAGTAGCTGTGAAATGCAGCCTCAATTCCTTGAGACCATGGAGATTGACGTTCAAGATGAAAAAGAAAAGCAACATGAAGTTGCTGATGTGGAAACATCAAGCCAAACGGATGTCCACAGTGAGACAAAGTCTGTAGTTCACCAGCAGGATGTCCCAATGTTGGAGAGTCATCATGAGGGTGACAAAACCGCCTTTAAAGAGCCTTTAAATGAAGCAAGCGCACTACAGAAGCCTCCAAAAGGTGGTAAAGGTAGGAGGAAGAACAGAAAACCAGTTGGTGTAGAAAAAGCAAACGATATCGGTAGTGAAAAGCTGAAGTCGTTTAAATCTGGACATAAGAACACACCTGACTCGGAAAGTCTTCGAACTTCTGAGGTCAGGCTGACTGAGACCACGGATACTTCACTGACTGTGTCTTCAGAATTTAGTCAGCCAAAATCTGCAGTGCCACTGAGTACAGAAGACAGACTAACAGTGGATACTGCGCAGACCTTGAATCAAAGTGAAACAGAAAATGGACATTTTGAAAATGTTAGCATCTCACTTGCCGGAGGCGCTCTTACCACAGATAGTGTGGTTTTAGCAGCAGTAGAGTCTGGACGGTCAACACATACAGAGGACTCAGAATTAACGGCGGAAGATTCTTCGTCTGTTGTGACAGCTGACTGTATAACACAAATTTCTACCACAGTCCCATCAGAGTCACAACTCGGCTGTGCTGAAGCTCAGAACACAGAGGATTCAGATGGCAGTGTCCCATTACAGGTAAGATTCACATAGTTGTACATAGTTCAAAAATACAGGCCAATCTATTGCATGCCTTGTGTGAAATGTTTTTCATGCATGTGTTATGTGCCTTTTGTCATTCACAACTTTTCTTAACCTTATTTATTGATTCTGGACTGAGAAGAACTTCATTTGTAATGTGGCACATGGGAAGTGAACTTTCAGTGCTTTTGCTACAAGCAGAAAATTGTCTTTTCATGTTCAGTTGATGCTTTTCATTTCACATTTTGCACCATTCACAGTTTATTCAAAGAAGGCATTTGTTAAAGAATGTCAGTGAATGAAAATCATTGAAAGGATTTTAAAAGCTCTATAATTTGCACTGAGACAATTAGATTAATTTTCTCATTTTGTCTGTGATGTAGGTTGCCCATGGTTTCAAAAAATGTTCTGAAAGAACTTTTATCATCTGAATGTGTCATAATTATTCCAAGCTGTGCAAAAGAGTGGCATTGACCATTTTTATGTGCACTCAAAGCAGTTAGTTCAACAATTGTGAATGTTTAGCAGTCATATTACACCAAATATTAATATAGATTTTATTGTTTTAATAAAATATTTATTATTTCAATAATATTTAATTTGGTTTTAATATTTTATTTTATTTTATTTTATTACCCATGGGCATAATTTCTGTAGCATTTCATGAATGCATGATATTTTGAATATGTGAAATTTTATCATTTTGTTTCAATAAAATATTTAATTTAGTTTTAATAAAATATTTATCTTGGATTTAATATTTTTATTTTATTTTATTTTATTTTATTTTATTTTATTTTATTTTATTTTATTTTGTTTTGTTTTGTTTTGTTTTTATTCCCCATAGGCATCTTTCCAATATATTTTGAATGCATGAGATTTTATTGTTTTAATAAAATATTTTATTTTGTTTAAAAGAAATTTATTTTATTTTATTTTATTTTATTTTATTTTATTTTATTTTATTTTATTTTATTTTATTTTATTTCATTTTGTTTTTATCCCCCATAGGCATCATTCCATGAATACATGGTAGTTTGAATGTATTTTATTTTGTTTCAATAAAATATTTAATTTGAATTTAATGTTTTATTTAATTTCATTTCATTACCCATAGGCATAATTTCTGTATCATTCCATGAATGCATGATATTTTGAAAGCTTGAGATTTTACTATTTTAATAACATATTTTATTTAGTTTCAATAAAATATTTAATTTGGGTTTAATGTTGTATTTTATTTCATTTTACTTTTTTATTTTATTTTATTCCCCATAGGCATCATTCCATGAATGCATGATATTTTATTGTTTTGCTTCAATATTTTATTTTATTTTATTTTGAATAATAATAATAATATATTATATTATTTTGAATGCATGAGATTTTGTTTTCATAAAATATTTTATCATTATTTTTGTTTTTTTATTTTATATTACACCAAATATTAAATATTATTTAATGAATGCTTCATTTCATTTCATTTCCCCAGAGGCATCATTCCTGTATCATGCCTGTTGGCATTCTAATAGAAATCCATAGAACCTTTATCATGGTTACTGTATATTGTGGCACTTGTCCATTTGCTTTCATATTAGGTTGTGCAGTATTGTTTCTGTGAGCAAGAACTTCATCAGGCTTTGTTATACCAGCTACATTTTGTTAGCGCTCCGTCCTGCAGTACCGCCTCCTGAGTTTGTTTTAGGCCCGAAGGCACACCACCACGCCTTTTAGATGGAAGACTCAATTCCCAGCAGGGCAGCATTCCTTGGTTTTCTGAAACTGTCACTTAACAAGTCAAAGGCAGAGCTGTTTCCCTTTTAAACGAGCTCTGAAAGCAGGTGCAAGCAATGTTGTGGTGGAGTTTTTCACTGAAATATAAACTATGACCCTTTTGCTTTATTCTAGTATGAAGAAATGCGCAGAGCCAACTCAGATTCATCTGCTGGGAACAAAATGTCCCAAAACAGAAGATCAGCAGCAGACGATGAGGATCAAACGAGGCATGCGGAGCAGCCTACCGGGACACATGTGTGGGCTGCTTTACTGAACACCATCACTAATGTACAGGCACTTATGATGACCTGTCACGGTTCTGAGGTACGTATGCATGTGAACGCATTATGATTTTGATCTGAATTGTTTAATCAACTAGAAGCACTCAAGCAACTTTGGGCTTTTAACAAAAAAATGGCTTCAGAAAAAAGTAGTTTGTATTTCTGTATCTTTCAAACCAAGATTTATTTCTGCTATCATATGTAACGGACTGTTATCTGTTAATCAGCTCATTTTTATGTTCCCTCAAGGCTTCTGAGAGGAAATTGCACAGGATGGAGGAATTTCCTGTGCTATGTTCTCCTTTTAACTGTATCATTTTCTTTATCTGTGTTTTAAAAATGTCACTATAATTTCAAAGTTTAATACTTTTATTTTTCCCAGGAATCTAGACCAAGAAACGATTCCTGGCTTCAGAACTCATCACTCTCAGAGTCTGAGAGCAGTCTGGCATGGACTGTTCTGTGGGTTTTCAGATGTCGCTATCGACCGGCTCAACTCAGCATTGCACATATGAATCATCAGCTGGAACAAGCTGAGGTACAGAACATTACCTTATTGCACTGGTTTCTTCCAAACCTCCAGCTGTGAACAGCTGTTGACAGTACATGATGTGAGTATTAGTCATGAAGGTCCAATCTGCCATTTTTCCAAAACAGCCCAAAAAGTCCCTCAGTACATTTAGTAGATACCTGATTACCAAACTTAAAGGAGAAGTCGACTTCCAAAACAAAGATTCACATATAATGTACTCACCCTCTTGTCATCCAAGATGTGCATGTCTTTCTTTCTTAAGTCGTAAAGAAATTGTTTTTTGAGGAAAACATTTCAGCATTTTTCTCCATATAATGGACTGATATGGTGCCCCGATTTTGGACTTCCAAAATGCAGTTTAAATGCGGCTTCAAACAATCCCAGCTGAGGAAGAGTTATTTTCATTGAAAAAAATACAATTTAAATACTTTTTAATCTCAAACGCTTGTCTTGTCTTACTCTCCTTGAACTCTGTGTATTCTGACTCAAGACAGTTAGGGTATGTCGAGAAACTCCAATCGTATTTTCTCCCTCAACTTCAAAAATCATTTCAAAATCATCCTACATCGCTGCAGAAGTACCGACCCAGTCTTTGCAAAGTGAACATGCAAAGATCAAACAACCTTAACAAAAAAGGTAAAACAGCGATATTGGGCGATTTTGAGTTAAGGGGGAACATGAGATGGGACTTACCCTAACTGTCGTGACCCGGAAAAAAACAGTCCAGACAGAGTAAGACAAGACGAGCGTTTGATATTAAAAAGTATATAAATTGGATTTTTTTAATGAAAATAACCAATTGTTTCGCTAGATAAGACCCTTCTTCCTCAGCTGGGATCGTTTACAACCGCATTTGGGATCATTTGAAGCCGCATTTAAACTGCATTTTAGAAGTTCAAAATCGGGGCACCATATCAGTCCATTATATGGAGAAAAATGCTGAAATGTTTTCCTCAAAAAAACATAATTTCTTTACGACTGAAGAAAGAAAGACGTGAACATCTTGGATGACAAGGGGGTGAGTACAGTATATGTGAATCTTTGTTTTGGATAGGGATGCACCGGTATCGGGCCCGATACTGAGCTCCTGTACTCCTACTCGTACTTGTAAAATGCCCCGATACCAAACGCAGATACCACACTGCATGTGACAAGTGCGTATTCAGGCAAAGAAACACAGACAACAGAACAACAGACAGCAGAATGGAGTCAGAATATGTATGCAAGTAATATAATGTTAAACATTCAGTGTTAACGCCTGTATAGCTGGTGCGAGCGAGCTGATGCACGCAGAGTGGATTGAGCGCGCGGAGGCGAAGACGCGCGGGCTTGTCGAGATAAGATCCGCCTTGACATCACTGGAAAGTTTGTAGTTCGGTCGGATATGTCAAAAACAAGTGAGTAAAGCAATGCACAAGTTATTTAACGGTAGAAGAGAGAGAGAGAGAGAGAGAGAGAGCGCCAAAGAGAAAGAGAGAGAGCGCGCTCTTTAGTTGCGTGATCTTTATTGATGTTTGCTCACTTAGCACACACATCATTTGGATTAAAACAAATTCGTAAATATAAAACAACATTTATAGGGGTATTCACTATAAAAGATTATGTGAAACCTTAAGCATACACGACTGTACGGCGAAAGTGAAACTAGCAGTCTGTGTGAAATGCGCTATGCTGTACTGCACTTGAGCGCGTTGCGCTTGTTTTGCTTGCTTCGCTTGCTTCATGAGTGTTTCTGCATTTGAGTCTCTTTAGATTAAAGCCCAAATAGCAGCATGTTTCAGATGAAAAAAACGCTACTTATATTTCTGAAAATATCAGAGTTATGAGATTCATGACGAGTGGTTCCCTGCATTATTACAACAAAACGTGTGATTAAAGTACTGAGTCGCTGCAGCAGAGCAGTTTAATGCTATTAAATTAAAGATGTACCAGCAAAAATAAATAAATAAATAATAATAATAATTGAACAGTGAAAGTAACAAAACACATTTTAATGGGCATAATTAAGTGTAAAAATAAAAATAACTAAGGGATATATAGTCAAACCAAAAATTATTCAGACACCAGATATACACCACCTAATGTTTGATTTATTTATTTTTTTTTACTAGTTGGTGCAGGACACAGTTTATGATAATGTGATAATGTGAAAAATGTTGTCTGATGAGAAAAGGTATCTGAATAAATTTTGGTTTGACTGTGTCTATTTAATAAAAGAAGTTAACCAACTAACATTATACATATTATTTTAGTTTCTGTACCCAATATTTTACAAACTTACTGGTTAAATTAAAAGAATATCGGTACTCGGAATCGGCAAGTACCAAAAATAAAAGTATCGTATCGGGCGAGTACTGGAAAAAGTGGTATCGGTGCATCCCTAGTTTTGGAAGTGGACTTCTCCTTTAAAAGAATTCAAATGAAGCAGAACTTCAGGATTTTCCAGGTCACGTAACCTGATTTGTATCTGGTCATGTCAACTCCTTTGTTTAAAAGCTCAGATTTTCATTCTTCCAGTGGAGCTCAAGATCATCTCAAGTCAAACATTATCAGGTTTTCCATAATGATCTGGAGTTCATGCATCTCAAGTGCTCTTGTAATTAAAGCACAAGGGACAAACCAAATACTAAAACCTTCTGAAATTCATACACATTCATGTATTTTGTACCCGAGTGAAATTTTCTAAATATAACCATTTAAAATGACAGTAAATGTTATGACTTGATATCTATCTGTGTGTCATAGATCTGCCGGCAGCATGTGCTGGAGCAGGTGGCTAGACTGACTCAATGTCAATCTAGTGCAGGACCCTCTACAGAGCCTGAGCAGAGCATAGAGGGCAGATGGAACACAGTACTGCTGGATACCTCAAACATGGAGGTGTTCAAAAAGGCACAGCTCCAGCAGATCACACAGTACCACCAGCAAAAACGGGTTCTTACGTATACTCTACACAACCTGGAGGCTGAGCTCAGCACACTGACACAGTGAGCATCCTTGACGTTTTCTGTGTGTGTGTATTCAGATATTCCCTACATGGTGGGGACAAAATCCTTGTCCTTGTACTGAGTTTTTGGTTCCCATGAGGAAAGCAGGTTATCAATCATATAGACTAAAGTTCATTGAAAATCTAAAAATGCAAAAAAGTTTTATGTGAGGGGTAGTTTTAGGAGTAGGCTTTAGGCTGAGGGGAGAAAAAAATACAGTTTAAAAAATACAGTATAAAAACCATTACGCCTATGAAACGTCCCCATAAAACATATATTGAGAAAATATTAAGGGTCCTTAACTTCATCTTTCACATTCTTTTTACATTTTTACTAAACTGCACCATAAATTTGTCCTATGGTGTGACATAGCAAATATTATAAAAAAAAAAAAAACTCTTAATAATATATAAATGGTGTGAGAGAGATTTATCTTAATTGTTAGACACTTATTTTCATATAGTGTGATTTATTTAATATGAAATTACAATTAACATATTTTTTTTTCCCCCATGACTTGTTGGACAAGTTCAAGCTTTGACAACAAGGCAAACTCTGCTGTCATCTGTTCAAAACTGTTGAAAATTATACCATTTTAAGATGAGCGATATTTCTATCTCCCCTATTGTAATACTCAGCTGTTTTTTAAGATATTATGAGATAAAAAGAAATCTGTGGTTCTTTTAGGTTTGTTACACCATAGGACATTACGTCACACCATAGGACATTATATCTCACTAAAGGACAGAAATGTTAGTTATTAAAGTATTTCAGTTTCATTTCGAACGTCAAAGGAGAAAGTTTAATTTTAATGCAAACATTATCAACATGTTTTTTTCATGTTAAAACTCAGTGTCTCATAGTCAGTCAATATGTTACTGAAACACTTCTAGCCCCCCTGCTGCCTGTGTGGCTAAATGTGATTGATAGTTCTGATACAGCTAAATATTTTTGATATATGTTTGAAACTATATTCATTAAGATGTGAATGAATTTTTAAAAATGGCTACTCTTTTAAGGCATCATTTTGATTCTATTTACTTTCTGCATCGTTCACTTAGGATCTCCTCCCATCTGGTGGATCCCTGTTAATTTTCTGTCTATATTTCTGCGTCCTCTCTCTTCCACTAATTTATCTCCCTTAATTCTTTCTGTTTTAAAAACAAAGTATCACATTTTATACTTATTTTCATGACACCTTATAACAGTACAAGTTTTCTGCAAGAACATCAGAAAGTAGTTTAATCAGTGTAGTTATTGCATTTAAGAACACTGAAAATGATCAAAAAAGAATAAAAAGGAATTAAACAAATCTTATTTCATTATTTAAAATGCTTGTTAAGGAGACTTTGTCCTCTGGTGTGACATCTTTGTCCTGTGGTGTGACAGTATAGGTGTCACACCGGAGGACATTTTCTGTCACACCATAGGACGTTTCAGCCTTTTGTGTCAATCAGTGACCTTGCTGTTTCAAGCTAACCTGTCATTAGCGGTTTGCATGACACATTTGCATAATTTTCCACGAGTATGTAGTTTAACGTACAGTTTTTCATTAAAAAAATATAATTTAGGGGTGTCACACAACAAAACGTAACACTTTTGTAGTGGTTCCAAAAAAAGTTAAATATTTGAACAATTCTGAGACAAAAATTCATTCATTCTCAATTACCCCCCACCAAACTCACCACACACTTTAGGGTCTGTTAAAACTCAGTGGGCTCAGGGGAGGCGAGAGAGACGCAGACTCCCGCTGTAACTTTACCTGCTGTTGTTGCTGTTGGACAATGTACAAAGTTCTTTAGAAAAACAAGTGATTTATATATTGTATTTTGTAATCTTGGAGTTGTTTTATTTTTGTACTGCAAACATTGAAACGTAACCACTTTGTTCTCACATTTTTGAAGGGATTGCATTGACAGCAGCACCTTGCAAGTGGAGAAGCTGAATGCATTCCTGAAGAACATGCAGAAGAAGAAAGGCATACTAGAGGAGCTACTACAGACATGCTCTCAGATTTCAGCCCGTCTGGGTGAGGCAGAGGGACCTGTGGCCTGCATCGAACCTTTTAGGTCTTTACAGGAAAGATGGCAAACTATAGAGCAAGCTGCTTCCAGCAGTCTGTGGTGTGCTAACATCTGCACAACAGAAGTATCTGCACTCTTGCAAGAAGCCGGAGATCTACATCATGAACTGGAGCTTCTCGAGAAGTCAGTTTCACTTATTCACCCATCTCAACGACAAATGGACTGTCAAAGTGCGCTACAAGAAACTGTCAGAACTGCAGACCTGGCAGTGTTAACAGAGCGCTACTTATACCTTCTTGAGGTCTCTCAGGCTCTTTCCTCATGTCCGCTGGGAAAAAAAGAGCTCAGAGATGTGGAGGTCGCAATGCAGGGCCTGAATTCTCAGCTTGCTCTGACTCAGGAGAAGCTCAGCTTTCAGACTTCGAATGGCAGTGGTTGTTCACCAATCATGAGGATTATCAGGGACTACATTACATGGGCTAAACAAACAGAAAGCAAAGTCAGTAGGAGAAGAACGTTGTCTCTGTTTCCTGAGGAGGCAAGTCACCAGGTCAACCACATGAAGAAACTGCAGTCTGAAACATCTCTAAAGAGGTTTCAGTTGGCCTCTGTTTTGAAAGAGCTAAGAGAGGAAGTTACAGCACTCGACAAGGAGGACTCCATGTCGCCCACCCTCGATTCCCTAGAAGATTTGTATGTTAAGCTTACAGAGAAGGCCGAATGTGCCGTTGCAGAAATGAGCCGAATGTTTCATATTAGAGAAAGACTGTGGAAGCAGCTCACTGACAGCAGCTCTTGGTTGACCTCAGTCTTAGAAAAAGAGTCTGGTAAAACAGTGGCTTCTGAACCTAAAACTACCATCCCGGAATTGAGGGTTCAGCTTCAGGTGTGCACAGAAGCTTTGAAGGAAGCTGAGAGACAAGCACATAACTTGGAGACTCTGTTAGATGAACTCAAAAATGTGAATCACGGTTTGAGTGTACCCGAAAGCTTTCAGCTTATCAGTAGGCTAACAGCCTTACAAGAAGAGGTCTCTAGGGTAGTGAACCGTAAGTGGGCCTTGCGCTGGGTGCTTGAAGAACTCCTTCATGCTCAGGAATCTTCTGCCGAGGAACAGAACGTCATTCTAAAGAGCTTGAGACAGATGAGTGCTGATGTCACAAGGCAGAAGTATCCCATAACAAGGGACTCTCTCTCGGCTCTTGAACCTGTTAGGCACATCCTGATGGAGCTCTTGTGCAAGGTGCCGGAAATCCAACACTGCCAAGATCCTCGGAGGAAAGAGATGCTCAACGCTGTACTAGACCTACAGAGGAGAATACATGTGCTGGAGTTGCGAGCCAAAGAGCATGAGGAGTACCTCGTTTTAAAGCAGCGCATGGAGAACTCCAGAGAGGCTGTGAAGAAGAGCTTGTCGCAGATTGTAGACTCGAGTGTAGGAGCTGACGTAAGGCTCGGCTTTTGTCAAGCTGTCCTGGTGGAGCTGCCTCTGGTAAGAATGACATGTCAAGAGGCCGCTGACCACCTTGAGGCCATTTCAAAAGATCTCTATCCATCCCAGCTGACAGCAGAAAGGCAGAAAATCCGTTTGGTCACTGAGCAGCTCGCTTCTTGGGAGCTCACGGTAAAAAATGAAGCTAAAAACCTTGAGTGCTCTCTGGCAGAGCAACTCGGTGGTCCTACAGACCTCAGTCCACTCACTGAGCTCTTCAACAGTGTCAAGCAGCAGCTGAAGGACACCATCTGCTTGGAGCCAGATAATAAGACCATCGATGCAGAGCTACGAAAGCACTGGATGCGAATCCAGACCGTTGAGTCTGTTCTACGAATGCTGGAGCACTGCAGAAAAGGAGTAGATGCTAAGAGGTACCAGATTACCATTGATCTTGGCCAGAGAACTCTTTATGATTGCAGTATGCATATGGTAAGCTCCATTCGTCCATACATGTTCAAATCATTATTACCACTAAAATTCTGCTTCTGTAACCATTGTAGTTTTCTACAAGTATGCATGTGACCATTATTACGATGATGCAAATTGGTTGCACTCTGTGAGCTACTGGCACTACCTGTTGCTATTTTTACTGCAACACAACTAAAATACTGATCTGATGGCCACAGAGTTTACAGGTGGTGCCGGATATAACCGTAGACCTAAACCATATCCCATACCATTGTTTTTTCCACACAAGGAGTCTAAACGCCCCCTGGATATCTAGTGAAATCCGCTCTGAGAAACTTTAGTGGCCATGGCGTCATAACAAGTGTCAGCATGTTTACATCCTGCCAGGATGGCATCTAGCGTTTCTTGTCTCTGCCATTTGTAAGCTCTTTCAATAGCTGTGGTCTACTAAAAGCCTCAAAGGCATCAGGGCTGAAGTGGAGAGAACAAAGACGTGGGTCTTTAGAAAGTTTTATATGTCCTCAGGCATCTTCCCATTCTTTTCTTCTCTTCTTATCACTCTTGTTGCCCTTCGACTGAAAATTACAACCAAAAGCTGCACAATGTAGTGTCATATCAGTATTTTATTTTCCAAGTTGTGTATTGAGAGTTGAGTTGCGGTAAAAATAGCAACAGGTAATGCCAGTACACTGTAAAAACAAAAAAACACAATTTGTTGAGTCACTTGTTGAGTCATATCAAACTTAGATATTTGAGTTGACTAAACAAACAATTTGGTTTGTTAAACTTAAAAGCTGGACTTGTTACCCAGCTGCCTTAAAATTTTAAGTTGAATGAACTCAAATATCTAAGTTGTCACTTAGTACAACTTAACATTTCAAGTTGACTAAACTTTTTTGAGTTGACTGAACTTAAAATTTAAAGGCAGCCGTGTAACAAATTATTTTAAGTTGAATCAACAAATTTTTTTTCACAGTGTAGCTCACCGATTGCAACCATTTCACGTCATTGAAATAATGGCACTTCCATAGTCCAAAATATGTATAAAACAATGTGGATTTTTAAAAAAAAACTTAAATCTTTCATCGGTTTTCTACTACATATTTCAGTAAGAAACCTAATTTATGCTAAATTAAGCCATACAAGTCTTAATACCCAGGGTTCCCTTTAAAACGATCAGTTTGGCTGTTGCGCAGCATTGGTCACATAGTATGCTATTGGTTGCAAAATAACCAGCGTCATTTGTTTTTGGTCTATACTGGTGATGTTTTGTTTGTTTTTGCATGCAGCCCCTGACAACTACTTACTACTTTAGAAAGCTACGAATGTTGTTTATCCTATTTCTAAATAATTTGTGCGTCTTTGTCCAGGACAAGCTGCTCCATGCTCGAGAGGCACTGAAGCATTACCGCTGGGCTGTTCAGCTTGCAGAAAGCTTCTTTCAGCAGATTGGATCCAATCTCATGATCCCCTCTGATGGCTTCAGAGGCTACAAAGAGGAGCATCGCTATATTCAACAGATTTTTAGCACTCTGGTTGAGGGTTTCCAGGCCCGCTTGTCTGAAGTTGGTGCATCTGTACCCCAGCAGACATGCCTCTCCATCCCTTTAACCGAGCAGCTTCATATAAAGGTTTTGAGTCACCTTCTGGTACAAGATGCCAAATTAGAAGCTCAGGCTCAGCTCAGACTTGAGGCCTTACAGAGGTTAGTCATACTCTACTAAGCACATTATGGATTGTTTTTCTATAAAAACTGAACAACCTTGACCTATGATTCAGACTGTTGTATTCACAATTCACTGTGATTGTTATTGACATTTTCATATCAATTTGGAAAATCAATTTGTGATTGTAAATAGTGGGGACTTGTGTTTTTGGATTATTGGAGAAAAACACTTCCACAAATACTCAAGCATTTTCTCAGAAAGCTCTTTAAATGGTGCCACATACGGTAGAGTACTTGGAAACATTTTCCTCAGAAAGCAAGCTCTGAAACAATTAGTCTGAATGGAATACATGTATTTGGTTAAATGAAATGTACTAGACACAGTTTTATTTAGCAGCCTTTAATGGTTTGATCTTTCTGCTCTGATTTAGGTCCATGAAAGACCAAATTGTGCACATGAGTCACCATGAAGAAGTGAGCCAACTTCTCAAAAATGTTGATTCTCAAATCTCAAAATACTTAAGTCAAAAACCGGCTGATTCTGAAGCCTGCCAAGATCAACAGCTGAAAGTAAAGGTTTGTGGTCATTATATGCCATTAAAGGGATAGTTCACCCAAAAATGAAAATTCTTTCATTAATTACTCACCCTCATCTCGTTCCCGCAAGACCTGTGTTCATCTTCGGAACACAAGTTAAGATATTTGACGGCCTGTAAACAGCAACGCAACTACCACATTCAAGTCCCAGAAAGGTACTAAGGACAGTTAAAATAGTCCATGTGACATCAGTGGTTCAAACGTAATTTTATAAAGCTAAGGGGAATACTTTTTGTACCTTTCTGGTCCTTGAACGTGCTAGTTGTGTTGCTGTCTATGCAGGGTCCGTAAGCTCTCGGATTTCATCAAAAATATCTTAATTTGTGTTCCGAAGATGAACAAAGGTCTTACGGGTTTGGAACAACATGAGGGTGAGTAATTAATGACAGTGAAAACTTGCTTGTGTTTCCCTTTTGACTTCTAAAAATCTATTTTTCAGATCGCTTGTGCCACTTTTTATCTCATAACAATGCAAGTTTGCTAGATTAATGTGTATTTGTCTCCATCTTCAGGCACTCCAGACGGAGCTAAAGAACCTTGCTAAAAGGCTAGAGGAATTGAGGGAAGGTTGCCCAGGTCTGCGCTGCAAAGCACCTGTGGATCTGATGTTGGGACAACTGTGGAGGTCTTGGGCAGTGCTGCAGTGCAGAGTGGAATCACTTAAAGCCAACATGTCTCATAAAGAAGCAGAATGGAGAGACTTTGTGATACGCGTATGTAAAGATACAGTTGAAGTCAAAAGTTTGCATACGCCATGCAGAATCTACAAAATGTTAAATGTTAAATTTTTAAAAATAAACCAGTTCATAAGTTTACACTTCACAAGTTTACACTGATGCTTCAGAAGGAAACACAATGCATTAAGAGTCGGCGGGTGAAAACTTCTTGAATTTGAAGATCAGGGTAAATTTAACTTATTTTGTCTTCTGGGAAACATATAAGTAGCTTCTGAAGGGCAGTACTAAATGAAAAAAATATTATATTTAGGCAAAATAAAAAGAATGTACACATCCTCATTCCGTTCAAAAGTTTTCACCCCCTGGCTTTTACTGCATCGTGTTTCCTTCTAAAGCATCAGTGAGTGTTTGAACCTTCTGCAGTAGTTGCATATGAGTCCCTCAGTTGTCCTCAGTGTGGAAAAAATGGATCTCAAAACCATAGTCATTGTTGAAAAGGGTTCAAATACACAAAAATGCTGAAAAACCAAAGAATTTGTGGGACCTGAAGGCAGTGGGCAGTTTAACTGTTTAACTGGGACAATTTTTATAAATTCAACTATTATTTTCTTTTGTGGACTATATGTAAGCACCTATTATGTGAAATATCTTATTCAGGACAGTACTAAATTAAAAATAACATGTTTTTTGCAAGATCCTCTCTTGTTTTGGTAAAATAAATATTTTGCAGACTCCGTAAGGTGTATGTAAACTTTTGACCTCAACTGTAGGTTTTATTTTATTGTTTTTTTAATGTGCTTTTATTGTGTTAACTCGGTTCTCTTCGTGTTTGTTTTTGTTGTGCAGCTGAATAAATCAAAGGAAGGTCTTGACAGACTGCAGAATGAACTTCCAGACTCATTTGTGGTGACAGGATCTCTGGTGGATCTTCAAGGTGTTCTGAGCCTCACAGAGCGCCTTCAAGATGGGATTGAGCAGGAGCATCACACTTTGGCATCTCTGCAACACCATGTGACACGATTGCTTGGGGTCTCAAATTTGCAGCAGCTGAAAGTGTCTCCTCAAATCTGTCAGGACTTGCAGTCTCTACAGGGTCACTGCAGAAAGTATGACTCCCACACACCTGCACAAAAACACATTTATATTGAGAAAATGTTCTGAATCTGTCTTTACAAAGCTTTGTTTTCATGCACAGTCTCAGAGATCAGAGCAATAACATCCGTCGGGAGGTGCTTTTTGAGATCCAGGAGTTGGGTCGTGTGCAGGAGGAGCTGAGTGTCATTCAGCAGAATGTTCTCTCTCTTTTGACGGTTTTACAGTCAGAGTCAGCTGCTCAACACTTACAGGTTGGTGCCTGTTTTTGACACACAGGGTGTCTGTTTCTGCAGTCCTTGGTGTTGATGTCGTATTCATTGTGTTGTATCACATTGTAGGAAGTCAAAGTGGAATTGGTTTCACAGAAGGCTCAACTGCAGGATGTCATGGACAGAGTGCAGAAGAAATGGAGCTGTATACCTTCAGAGATTCAAGTCTTACAGAATGAGCTCAATGTCTCCATGCAGGAGGCTAAGGACAAAGTATTCACTTTATTCATCCTTATAATTGCATACTCGTATATATACTGTCTATGAATATTATTTATATGCACGTTTATATGTATATAGCTAGATATTAAGTGAGAACAGTTGTTAAAAATATATGTTTAATATGCCATCCATAGTTTATGTATGTGTGCTGTGTTAATTTAAAATTAAAGCTAATACAATTGTGACTCTTTGTTTCAGTTGGGCATTGTCATGGAGAGAAGTGGTCCTCTCTGTAAAATGGGTGAGCTGCTTGGAGAGGTGACGGTGGGCTTGAACAATGTGCAGGCCCTGCTGAAGCAAACAAGTCCTAGTTTTTCTGAAGCTGAGCGTACACAAAAGGTACTTCTTTTCATTGAAAAATCGCTTGGTTGAAAATATCCTAACACAGGCTGAAAGTTTAATAAATCTAATTTAAAAAAAAGTATCTCAAAGCATGCTTGTTGAATAGAGTTATTCCTCAGGCAGCGAGTTATTTATTTATCCCTTTGTCTTTTAAAATTTTTAAAGGGGTCATCGGATGCACCGTTCACTTTTACATGTTGTTTGAACATTAATGTGTGTTGACAGTGTGTGAACACATCTACCCTATAATGATAAAAATCTATGCAGTGGTTTTTAATTAATGTGTAAAAATAATATCCCCTTTTTCAAATCGAGCCATTCTCAGATGCCTGTCGTGCTGACAGATGCCGCTCCCATGATATTTGATTGACATGAGCGTCTTGCCTCAGACCCGCCTTAAATCAGCTGTAACAGTCCGACCCCCATTGTTTCGATGCCGGAGCAGGGATGTAAGTTAGACTTGAGTAAGGTAAAAAGTTTTGGCAAGGTAAAAAGGGTGTTGTTTTACACTACCATTGAGAATTTTCAACCAAAGTAACAAGTTGACGCTAATTGCTGAAATCAGAGCCAGTCTGCAGATTTGAGTTGATAGATTTCATTGAAAGTCCTGTAGAGTATGTTGGTGACAGTGACAGTGATATATATATATATATATATATATATATATATATATATATTTTTTTTTTTTTAGCTTCAGACTATGTTTCCGTCCAGTCAGAGGATATCAAACATGTTTGATATTTTAAACCACATATTGTTTTCAATTGTTAAACATATTCTATGTTTTTCTGTGCGAGTTTGCTGTGGTTAGAACTACTTGAAAATCTGGTATTGTGTGATCCTCAGTTGTTTAATGTATGATGCTCAGTTTTTACTGTCACTATTTGGGTGGAAATTTTATGTTTTGAATTCTGTTCAGATTTTCGTGAAGTGTAGTGTATTCCAGCCTCAGACTTGGGCTCACGTGCTTCTCTTACTTGTGCGGGTTTGCATGTTTCGTGTGCTTGATGTTATTTGCATTTTATTTATATATATATATATATATATATATATATATATATATATATATATATATATATATATATATATATATATATATATATATATATACTGTAAGTCATTTGGAATGCATATACAGAGAAAGAGAGAGAATGGAAAAAAAGAGAATGTGAACACTTGTGAACAAAACTATTTGTCAAGAACTTTGCACTGTTTCACTTTCAAAATGTTTAAAATCCCTACTTTTACTTTAAAGTTTAAATTTTAACTTTAAAATTTACTTTTACGCTTTATGATAAATGCTAAAAATGAAGATTATTATTTTTTTAATAAAAGTGAAATGCTTAGGTATAGTTCACGCAAAAATTAAAATTCTGTCATTACTCTCATGTCGTTCCAAAACCTTAAGACGGTTAATTTTCAACACTAATGAAGATCTTTTTAAAGAAATCCAAGAGCTTTCTGACCCTGCATAGACGGCAACGAAACGAAGAGGTCTTCTCAGGTCCTAAAATCTGTACCCGAGCCGAATCAACCTGAATCATTTTTTACCTGAACCCGAAGGACATAAATCTTTTTTTTTTTTTTTTTTTTTTTTTTTTTTAAGAAAAACCCGACCTGTGCCGGACCCGATGACATTGAGGCTATTTTCTAACCCCGACTTGTCCTGAACATAACGTGTTCCTTTTCTACATGCATTTCTCAAAAATGAACTTAACACGAACGCACAAGTAGGCTTCGCATTTTGGATAGTTTAAAAGAATTCGGGTCTTTTCTGGTCCATTCAGAAAAAGCATTTATTTTAAGTACCAAAGACCCGAGGCCGCTAATACCCGAACCCGACCCGTGGAAAGTTTTGAACCCGAACCTCAGGTCTTGGGTTGGACCTCGGGTTTTTGGATCCAAGTGGACCCATAAAAACCTCTAATGCACCTTAAACATTCATGGCCCAGAAAGGTAGTGAGGACATCAAAAATAGTCCATACGATATCAGTGGTTCAGCTGTAAATTTATGAAGCTATGATGAAACCTTTTTGTGTGCAAAGAAAACAAAATAACAACTTTATTAAACAATTTATTTTAGTCAGTGTCAGTCTTTGACGAGAGTACCATGATGCATGCGTATTCTGACGTAGAACATCCATTTCTTTTAGTTCATCATCCGTATATTCTGGTTCAAGTAAGTAAGGAAAAATGCAAGTCATCCTGTCTGTTGAAATCTTCAGACATGTTTACAAAAACTGTCTCATGTACAGCATGCATCTTCTGCTTGTAAACAAGACACGGACTAAGTCAGAACACCTGCTCTTGTGTCAGCAGCACCACATGCATGTATTGTGGTACTCTCGTGAAAGTGTTGAAGACTGACACAGAAGAGAAGAAATTGTTGAATAAAGTTATTTTTGTTTTCTTTGCACACAAAAAGCATTCCCGTAGCTTCATAACATTACGGTTGAACCACTGATGTCACATGGACTTTTTTAATGATGTCCTTACTATCTTTGTGGGCCTTGATCATGATACTGTAGTTGCGTTGCTGTCTATGGAGGGTCAGAAAGCTCTTGGATTTCATCAAAAATATCTTAAAGGAGAAGTCCACTTCCAAAACAAAGATTCACATATAATGTACTCACCCTCTTGTCATCCAAGATGTTCATGTCTTTTTTTCTTCAGTCGTACTTTTTAATCTCAAATGCTTGTCTTGTCTTGCTCTCCCTGAACTCTGTGTATTCTGGCTCAAGGCAGTTAGAGTATGTTGAAAAACTCCAATCGTATTTTCTCCCTCAACTTCAAAAATCATTTCAAAATCATCCTACATCACTGTAGAAGTTCCGACCCAGTCTTTGCAAAGTAAACATGCAAAGAAGATCAAACACCCTCAACAAAAAAGGTAAAACAGCGATATAAGACGATTTCGAAGTTGAGGGAGAACATGAGATGGGAGTTTTTCGACAAACCCTAACTGTCATAAACTGGAAAAAAACATTCCAGGCAGAGTAAGACAAGACGAGCGTTTGACATTAAAAAGTATATAAACTGTATTATATTTATGAAATAACCGATTGTTTCGCTAAATAAGACCCTTCTTTCTCGGCTGGGATCGGTTACAACCGCATTTGGGATCGTTTGAAGTCGCATTTAAACTGCATTTTGAAAGTTCAAAATTGGGGCACCATATCAGTCCATTATATGGAGAAAAATGCTGAAATGTTTTCCTTAAAAATCATAATTTCTTTACGACTGAAGAAAGAAAGACATGAACATCTTGGATGACAAGGGGGTGAGTACAGTATATGTGAATCTTATTTAATTTGTGTTCTGAAGCTGATCGAAGGTCTTACAGGTTTGGAAAGACATGAAAGTGAGTAATTAAAGGAACACTCCACTTTTTTTTGAAATAGGCTCATTTTCCAACTCCCCTAGAGTTATACAGATGTGTTTTACCATTTTTGAATCCATTCAGCCGATCGCTGGGTCTGGCGGTAGCACTTTTAGCATAGCTTAGCATAAATCATTGAATCCGATTAGACCATTAGCATCTCACTATAAAATGACTATAAAAAGAGTTTCGATATTTTTCCTATTTAAAACTTGACACATTGATATTACGCAGCGCCTGAAAGTGACCGGCACTAAGTTTGTGTATATGCAGAGAGTTGCAGCCGGCAGAGTTGACGGCTGCGTAATATCATTGCGCCTGCTGCACCCATTGTACGGCAGCAAGGTTCCTTGATTGTTACGCCGGAATGAGAGTATAGTTCCTAGCCATATCGGCCTATAAAATCGCAAGTTTTCATTTTCCGCCAGCCATAATGCATGAAGCAACTATAGCAGAGTCAAGTTTTAAATGGGAAAAATATCGAAACTCTTTAGGCATTTTATAGTGAGATGCTAATGGTCTAATCGGATTCAATGATTTATGCTAAGCTATGCTAAAAGTGCTACCGCCAGACCTGGCGATCGACTGAATGGATTCAGAAACGGTAAAACACATCTGTATAACTCCAGGGGAATTGGAAAATTAACCTATTTTCAAAAAAAGTGGAGTGTTCGTTTAATGACAGAATTTTCATTTTTGGATGAACTATCCCTTTGACACTGAATGAACACTTCTTCCAGCTCTCACATTTTTCATTTTTGTCCTATGAAATGTAATGTCTAAAGTCTAATGTGCATCTGTACAGCGTATATGGGATGAGCTGGACCAGTGGCACACTCGGATAGCCGAGCTGGAGGCTGAGGTGCAGGATCTGGCTGAGCAAAAGCCTGAGAGAGCACACGTCCTCATGGACCAGCTCACGGAGCCTCTGCAGCTCTACCAGACCACAGCCAAACAGGCCGAGCAAAGGACTGCCCTCATCAGCAAAGTAAGATGTTACCCAAAATCATGATTTGACAGCATAAGTCAATACGTAATAGCAAACCTTAACTGACAATATCTTTGTATTTGGATCCTATCAGATCCCTGCCTGTCTACAGGAATATGATGGTATACTCAATAGCTCTAACTGCTGGTTGAGAGAGGCTCAGTCCTGGCTAATCGCTCCCAGAACCTACACCACTGCGAAATGCATCCACTGCCACGCCAACTCCCTCAAGGTCAGGTCAAAAACTCACATTTACAGGTCATTTCTAGTGAAACATACCATACCTTGAGTAGACTTTATGTAGTAACTACTTTATTTAGTAAAGAGTCGAGTCTTGTAATGTTTCTGTAGATGATGCTGGATGAATCGGAGGGATACAGGGCATCTCTGGAGGACTTCCTGCCAGCCCTGCAGGAGATCACTCCAGTGTGTGACACTACCCCTCAACAACAACAACTCCAACTTTGTATGCAAAACATCACACTCGTGCAGCAAAGCGTTCTGGACCCTCTCTCCCACCTTCAGCATCTAGCAGCTGTAAGAACTTCTTGAAAATGTTGAAAAAGTTTTAATTCTTGTTGCCTCTTTTAATTGGAATTCACATATAACTCTTGTTTAGGAGATGGATGCCATTGAAGCAGAGGTGAAGACAATGGAGAACAATATAACTAAGATCCAAACAATCCTTTTGGCCACTGACACAGAGAACATTTCTCCTGAGGAACATCTCGAGAACATGCAGGTGCTGTATATCATGTCTCACCATCCTCTCTTTGTACTCATGTATACATGTACAGTATCTCACATCACTTCTATCCACTGTAACAGGTCATTCTGGATAATGTCCAATCTATGAAGAGGACCATTGATGAGATTGAGAGCTGCAGGCCAGACCTAGGGCTTCCTGCTGGGGCAGAGCAAACTCTCACAGCCTTCCATTGGGCTCAAGAGCTCCTGCAGCCCATCCAGGAGCTACAGCAGCTCAGCATGGAGCGGAGCACAGCATTAAGGGTCTGTCGCTCTATTCGTACTAAGAGTCTGATGTTTTCGGTTTACCAAGCTGGAGTGCATTTTAGCCTATTTAGTTCATAAAGCATGTTTTACAACTTGTAAAAGTGTAAAGGAAGATAAAGTGTATATTTTAAAGGAACAGAGAGTAATTTTTAATAATGTTGAGCTGACAAATATAGCAGTCATTTCTATAGTGACACCTACAGGGGTTCCCACAGGTCCTTGAAATCCTTGAAAGTTTGTGAATCTGAAAAAGGCCCTGGAAATTTTTTGAAAATAGACATACATAGATACAGGTCCTTGAAAGTGCTAGAAATTTATTTTGTTACAAGAAGTTTTCTGGAAAAATTCCATATTATTCACCTCGGTCCACTAATGTGTTATTTCGCCAACACTTCGTAGCCTTTGCACACTAGTTTGCTTAATTTACATTAGTTACACACATTTACATGTTACCTTAACTTAACGTTACATGAGCCTAGGCTCTTTTTAATAAAATCCATGCAAAAGTTACAGAATGTTGTTCAGTTTTATGCAAAATCATCTCTATGATCTCTGTCATATGGCCAAAAAGAAATGCTTTTTTGCATAGTTGCGTTTGACACATGAAAACTATAACAATGTATCTTACAAGGTAACACAATGTAACCTTGCTCTCACTTGAAATGTGTCCCCACATTAAGTCCTTGAATTTGAGGGTACTGGACCTTTATTTAAATGTAAAATTCAATATGTAATGTAATGTTTACATGAATTATAGTTATAACAAAAGACAGCTATTATTGTCAGCGTCTCCTTAATAAATAATTAAACAAACAAATGTCAAGCATTGAAACTGTCTTGATGAATAGATTTTGTTCAGCTGTTCTAACACATCTTTATACAAAATTTGCAGTATCAAATAGAGAGATTTATAATGCAATATTGCAAATGACCTTTGGTCTAGTTAGAACACAATATTAGTTAATCTTACAAAAGTGCAGTAAATTTGTAATGTTTTTAGTGACCGTGACCGGCGCGTGACCTCTCCTCTTTGCTTTCATGTCTGTGGGAATGAAAGGAGGAGAAAATCCCTGCATTTAAAGCCAACTCAGAAAAGGGATGTGTGGGAACCTTGAAAGTTCAGATTGTGATTCAAAAAAGTGCTTTAAAACTTCAATATGGTGTGGCAGTAAATCATTACAGACATGGTTTTATTGGCAAAGGCAGTAGTATCTAGTTAAGACATTCTTGTGGCATTTCTCATGATCTTTATCATGTGACCTTGTAACAGTGACTTTTTTGCCCCAAGTTTTACAACTAGATTAAAATGCTAAGTTCTGTCATGAAACTCTAGATGGCGCAGGCTGATAGGTCATTAATGCAAACTGATGATATTTTAAGGGGTGTTAAACTACTTGGCACAAGCTGATTGGTTCATGATTGGAACATTTAAATGGTTGCTATATTTGCTTTGCAGCAGCATTTGTCTACAACTAAAGCAATGACCAAATACATTAACATCGTCATAGCCATTGCCATGCTAAATTTTTTTAGAGAGTCATCATGATAGAATTAAGTATTTTGCTGATTTTCTTTTCAGGCCTCTATTGGACAACCATCTGGAATGATTCTCCCTTCAGACCAAACTGCAGAATTCACAATGCCACATCTTTACACTGGAGATGTGAGGGTAAGTCCATCAACTCAATCCAAAATACACCTCAAATTCCCACTCTAGCTCAGAAGACATAAGATGAGGATGTTTTAGGACTAAATAAGAACCTACAGTAAAGAATAATGTGTCAATGCATAACCCTGGTGAAGCAGGTGTCCATGGAAGACCCTCACACTGAGGAGGAAGATGAAGACAATCGGTCTTCATCCTCAGGAACTCTCACATGCAGTGTTCCAGAGGTAAAACCCTCAAAACCTCCGGTTTATTCTGGCCTCCCAGGCTTTTCCAAAACCCTGAAAGGGGGACATTTCTGAACTCTTATACACTCTGGACCTCTTTGCTATGCCTGCTCATTTGCATGTGTGTAATTTTTTAATTAAATGAATGTATATAGTATTATTTATATGCATATCTATTTATATTTTCATTCATTTCTTTTTTTATATTATGCCATGGTCTATTTTCTCTGTAATTTTACAGGAATTGGTCATGGATGCTAGTCCTGGAATTGCATGATCACAATCATCTCAACACTGTTTCTGTGCTCCATTTGTCTTAATTTGTTGTTTATGTTTATAATTCAGTCAACTTTTTAAAGTTCTTTTGTTTAGGACTAAGGCTGCACTCATTGCAGAATGCCCAGTATAACTCCACTTCTTCTTTCAGTAACAGCTGCTTTCTTCATTTGTCTTTAGGGAGTCTATTCTTCTAATATACTGACCTCTAAAACTAAGAGTTTTTCCTTTTTCTGTACCAGGACCCAGATGAGACAATAGATGAGGACGATTTTAAGACAGGAGCTGACTCTGCTGTAACAGAGTGTGTCACTAAGGTAAAGATCACTTTTGATCAATTTAATGTACGCTTGCTAAATAAAACTAATTGTTTCTTTCCAAAAAAAAAAAAACCTCCAATCTTTTGAATCGTAGTGTATATGATTTGGCACAATAAATATTTTGCTACTTACAATGGCTATGGTGGTTTTAAATACCTAAATATTAGCTTTAACCATAGTGAAATTGCTACACGGCTACTTGTGGCTTACTGCTTGTCTTGTCTTTAGGAATCATCTCCTGAAGAAGAAGTTGATTTTCCTTCAATCAAGAATGTAATGGAGGATGCTGACACAGGTTGTTGTTCACTGGAACATACATTTCAGCACACAGCGACTGTCAGTGATCTGTCACAGTCTGAAGAAAGAGATGTAGATCACCAAGGCAAAGACATCAAGGTTCAACTACTCACCTCATTGAAGCAAACATCAGAGACACTTGGATCATGTCGTGATATCAGTGCTTTAGAGGTCAGTTTTAGCCCTGGAAAAAAATTCATTCATACTACCCTGAGAGTGAACAAGTGTCTGTGGGCATTTTCTGACCTGTCTGCATCAAATTAAGATCTGACAGATATTCTGGACACATCTGTTTCTGACATTTACACTGTTATTCAACAGATTTTTTTTGTTTTTTTTTTACTTTTTTTGCTGATTTTTCAGCTCAAGAAACATTTATTACTATTATTATCAATTTTTTGAATTTGTGTAAAATTGCTATTTAATTTACATTTAGAAAATTAAAAAGGAGAACCGCATTTGTTTGAAATAGAAATCTTTTGGGACATAAATGTCTCTACACTCTGAAAAAAAGGTACAGTTCTGTTGCTGGGGTGGTACCCTAAGGTACAAAAGGGAAAAGGTACATTTTTGTACCTTACCTACCCCTAAACAGTACATATTAGTACCTTAAAGGTACATTTTAGCACTTTGAAAGTACATATTAGTACCTTAAAGGTGCATATTGGTACTTTAAAAGTACATATTTGTACCTTTTCACTTTGTACCTTAGGGCACCTCAGGGACAGAACTGTACCTTATTTTCCTGACAGTGTACTGTCACTTTTGATCAATTAAATGTATGCATACTGAATAAAAGTGTTCATTTTTTTCCAAAAAATAAAAACACTTTTGGATGTTAGTGTATATTACTTGGCAAAATAATTATTTTTTTGTTTACAATGGCTAAGGGGGTTTTAGATGCCTAAATACTTACTTTAACCATGGTAAAATCACTACACAGATGCTAATGGCTTACTGCTTGTTTTGTCTTTAGGAATCATCTCCTGCAGAAGTTGATTTTACTGCAATCAAGCATGTAATACTGGATGTTGACACTGGCATAGACAGCAGACCAATCACTGAAGAGTCAAGTTCCCTACCTGCACCAACATCTCAGCACTTGAAAGTATTGACAAAGCCTGACAGTGCAAATATAGCTGAGGAAAAGCGAAATGAGTGCCCAGAAACCAAGCTCACTGAAGCAGTACCAGCAAAGCCAGGAATAGGCTCAGAAATCACCATGTTAAAAGCAAGTGATGTCAGTGAATTGATTGAAGAGTCTGAATCTGTAGATCAGAGTGGAGTATCTGTAAACACCGAAACGGATACAAATGATCAAGTGAAAACAACGGGCCCGAAACCACCTGAAACAGAGGCAGTAAATGTTACTGATGGTGACCAGACCCAGACAGAGACTAAACCCATCTACACCACAGCTCCTCTCATGCTCTCCTCCCAGGGTACAGAATGTGTGCCACAGGAACAAACAACACCGGTAATACTATGTGAAATCTGTAAACGCATACTTTCATTTCAAGTATGGTCGATTTAAAATATTTTGTATGATTAAATACTGCCCTTTAACTCTCTAGGAAATACAGAGAAATCTTATTGAGGCCGTCGTTCCCCAGAGCAGCAGTCAGTCTCAAGAACACTCATTCAAACACACAGCAACTGTCAGTGATCTGTCACAGTCTGAAGAAAGAGATGTAGATCATCAAGGCAAAGACATCAAGGTTCAGCATCTCACCTCACTGAAGGAAACATCAGAGACACTTCGATTATGTCAGGATATCAGTGCTTTAGAGGTCAGTTTCAGCCCTGGAAAAAAATGTAGTACTAAATTCAATGAACTACCCTGAGAGTGAACAAGTGTCTGTGGGCATTTTCTGACCTGTCTGCATCACCTTAAGATCTGACAATAATTCTGGATACATCTGTTTCTGACATTTACACTGCTGTTCAATAGATTCTTTTAACTTTCTTGAATGAAGTCTCTTATTTGATTCAAAATGCAGTAGAAATGGTAATATTGTAAAATATTATTACAGTTTAAAATAACTTTTTTTTTTTATCTTAATATATTAAAATGTAATTTATTCCTCTGACAAAGCTGAATTTTCAGCATTACACCAGTGTCATATGATCCTTCAGAAATGGTTCTAATATGCTGATTTTCTGCTCAAGAAACATTTATTATTATTATCAATGCTGAATTTTTAGTGTAAAATTCCTTAATATTTTACATTTAGAAAATTAAAAAAGAACAGCATTTGTTTGAAATAGAAACCTTTCATGAGATAAATGTCTCTACTGTCACTTTTGATCAATTTTATGTATGCATGCTGAATAAAAGTATTGGTAACACTTCAGAATAGGTAACACTTATTCACTATTAACTACGACTTTTCCCTCATTAAATTCCTAATTTGCCGCTTATTAATAGTTAGTAAGGTAGTTGTTAAGTTTAGGTATTGGGTAGGATTAGGGATGTAGAATAAGCTCATGTAGAATAAGGCATTAATATGTGCTTAATTAGCACTAATAAATGGCTAATATTCTAGTAATATGCATGCTAATAAGCAACTAGTCAAGAAACCGTAAAATAAAGTGTTACCAAAGTATTTATTACTTGTATTTTTTTAACCTTTTGAATGGTAGTGTATATTACTTGGCACAATAATTATGTTGTTATTTACTATGGCTAAGGTGGTTTTAGATAACTAAATACTTCCTTTAACCATGGTGAAATCACTACACAGATGCTAATTTACTGCTTGTTTTGTCTTTAGGAATCATCTCCTGCAGAAGTTGATTTTCCTGCAATCAGGCGTGTAATACAGGATGCTGACACTGGCATAGACAGCAGACCAATCACTGAAGAGACGATTTCCTTACATGCACCAACACCGCAACCCTTGATAGAATTGACAAAGCCTGATAGCGCACATATTTCTGAGGAAATGCAAAGTGTGTGCCCAGAAACCAAGTTGACTAAAGCAGTGCCAGCAAATCCAGGAATAGGCTCAGAAATCACCATGTTAAAAGCAAATAATGGCAGTAATTTGATTAAAGAGCCTGAATCTGTAGATCAAAATGTAGTAACTGTAAACACAGGAACAGGTATAAGTGATCAAGTGAAAACAACAGGCCGAAAGCCACTTGACACAAAGATAGTACGTGTTACTGATGGTGACCAGACCCAGACAGAGACTAAACCCACAGAGGCAACGGCTCATCTGATGGTCTCCTCCCAGCATGCAGAATGTGTGCCACATGAAGATACAACACTGGTAAATCTGTGTGAAATCTAGGTGTAAACTGACATGCATCATATCATTTCAAGTATGGTCAATTTAAAATATTTTATATGACTAAATACTGCTCTTCCAACTCTTTAGGAAATACGGAAAGATCTGACTGAGGCTGTCATTCACCAGCACAGCAGCCAGTCTCAAGAGTTCCAGCACACAGCAAGAGGTGAAGATCAAGACATCAAGGTTCAGCTTCTCACCTCACTGAAGGAAACTTCAGAGACACTTGGATCATGTCAGGATATCGGTGCTTTAGAGGTCAGTTTCATCCCTGCAAAAATTCATTACTAAATCCGGTGAACTACCCTGAGAGTGAGCAAGTGTCTGTGTGCATTTTCTGACATGCCTGCATCACCTTAACATCTGACAATAATTCTGGATACATGTGTTTCTGACATTTAAACTGCTGTTCAATAGCTTTTGATTGGTAAGATTTTTTTGTTCTTATGCTCACCAAGGCTGCATTTATTTGATTGAAAATACAGAAAGAATAGTAATATTGTAAAATATTATTAGTTTAAAATAACTTTTTTTATCTTAATATATATTCAAATGTAATTTATTCCTCTGATGACAAAGCTGAATTTTCAGCATCATTACTTCAGTCTGCAGTGTCACATAATCCTTCAAAAATCATTCAGATATGCTGATTTGCTGCTACACAAATGCTGATGGCTTACTGCTTGTTTTGTCTTTAGGAATCATCTCCTGAAGAAGAAGTTTATTTTTCTGCAATCAAGCATGTAATACTGGATGTTGACACTGGCATGGACAGCAGACCAGTTACTGAAGAGACAAGTTCCCTACCTGCACCAACATCTCAGCACTTGAAAGAATTGACAAAGCCTGACAGTGCAAATATAGCTGAGGAAAAGCAAAATGAGTGCCCAGAAACCAAGTTGACTGAAGCAGTACCAGCAAAGCCAGGAATAGGCTCAGAAATCACCATGTTAAAAGCAAGTGATGTCAGTGAATTGATTGAAGTATCTGTAAACATAGAAACGGATACAAATGATCAACTGAAAACAATGGGCCCGAAACCACCTGACACAGAGGCAGCAAATGTAGTAAATGTTACTGATGGTGACCAGACCCAGACAGAGACTAAACATAAACTAGATGCAACAGCTCCTCTTATGCTCTCCTCCCAGCATTCAGCATGTGTGCCACAGGAAGATACAACACCGGTAATTCTATGTGAAATCTGTAAACGTATACTTTCAAGTATGGTCAATTTAAAATATTTTGTATGATTAAATACTGCCCTTTAACTCTCTAGGAAATACAGAATGAGGCCGTCGTTCCCCAGAGCAGCAGTCAGTCTCAAGAACATACATTCAAGCACACTGTCAGTGATGTGTCACAGTCTGAACGAGGAGGCGAAGATCAAGACATCAAGGTTCAGCTTCTCACCTCATTGAAGCAAACATTGGAAACACTTGGATCATGTCAGGATATCAGTTCTTTAGAGGTCAGTTTCAGCCCTGGAAAATTCTTACTGAAACCAATGAACTACCCTGAGAGTGAACAAGTGTCTGTGGGCATTTTCTGATTTGTCTGCATCACCTTAAGATCTGACAGAAATTCTGGATACATCTGTTTCTGACATTTACACTGCTGTTCAGAAGTATCTTAAGATACATATTAAAATGAAATGTATTCCTCTGATAACAGCCGAATTATCAGCATCTTATTGTGACTTATTGTCAGAGTAGCATTTATTTGAAACAGAACTTTTTTAATAACATTATAAAGGTATATATTATAAAGGTCTATACTGTCACTTTTAAAGGAGAAGTCGACTTCCAAAACAAAGATTCACATATAATTTACTCACCCCCTTGTCATCCAAGATGTTCATGTCTGTCTTTCCTCAGCTGTAAAGAAATAGTTTTTTGAGGAAAACATTTCAGAATTTTTCTCCATATAATGGACTGATATGGTCCCCCGATTTTGAACTTCCAAAAGGCAGCTTAAATGCGGCCTCAAACAATCCCAAATGCGGTTGTAAACAATCCCAGCCAAGGAAGAAGGGTCTTATCTAGCGAAACGATCAGCTATTTTCATTTAAAAAATGCAATTTGAATACTTTTTAATGTCAAACGCTCGTCTTGCCTTGCTCTCCCTGAACTCTGTATTCTGACTCAAGACAGTTAGGGTATGTCAATGAACCAGATCAAAAGCAGGCAGAGTAAGACAAGACGAGCGTTTGCCATTAAAAAGTATATGAAGTGTATTATTTTTATTAAAATAACCGATCGTTTCACTAGATAAAACCCTTCTTTCTCGGCTGGGATCGTTTACAACCGCATTTGGGATCGTTTGAAGCCGCATTTAAACTGCATTTTGGAAGTTCAAAATCGGGGCACCATCTCAGTTTATTATATGGAGAAAATGCAGAAATGTTTTCCTCAAAAAACGTAATTTCTTTACGACTGAAGAAAGAAAGACATGAACATCTTGGATGACAAGGGCGTGAGTAAATTATTTTTAAATTGTTGTTCTGGAAGTGGACTTTTCCTTTAAGCAACAAAATGCATGCTTTCTAAATAAAAAAAAAAAAAAAAAGCATTTATTTCTTTAAAAAACTTCTGTCCCCAGACTTTTGAATAGTAGTGTAGTTATGATAGCTAAGAAAAGACATGTGAAGCAGTTACTTGGGAGTTTGGGCAAAACTTAGTGAAAATATAAGGTTATATTCAAAAGTAAGAAAATGTAGACAAGCGGTTGACAGAAAACATTTCACAGAGGCTATAAGACTGATTCTGCCTTTCTGCGACTTTTCATTTCCTGCCCACACAGTCAAGACAGCATCTGTTAGAGATTCCGATGTCTGCGTTGAATGCCAGTGAATCACAGATGGCAGACTCAACCCAACTCCTCAACGAACTCCTTTCAAGCATCAAGGTATTGCCAATTCACTTGCAAAGCCTACAGAATAAAACAAAACTAGTTCTGAGTTAATGTAAGTGTTTGCTCTGTTAGAGTCTGCAAGGCAACACATGGACTTCGGCACTTGAGCGCCGGAGATCAGTGGGACAGAGTAATGTTGAGGTCCAAAGATGTTCTGAAGCTCTTCTGAAGGGTCTGCAGGGCCTCTTGGATCTGGGCTCTGAGCGGCTGCTGCGCAGTCAGGATGCACAGCCACAAAACTGCAGTCAGCTACACAGTCTGCTCACAGGACACAAGGTACACACCTGACCAACTTATTAATTGTAATAATATAAAAAAAAATAATAAGGGTTTTTTTTTTGTCCGCTTAAATGATTCTAATAATGTTTGAAATTGACTGGTAACAGAAATACTTCCAAGATTTGGGGCAGAACCTTGTAGTGGTGAAACTGTTATACCAGAAGCTGCCAGAGGGGGCACTGCAGGGCCAAGCTGAGGTGGACCAGTTAATATCGTCTCTGCAAGATCGAGCACAAACTCACGGCGTCCAAATGCAACACAGCTTAGAGGTATAATGAAATTACAATTCTTCAGACCTTAATGTTATCAATCCCAGCTCATAACACTTTCTCGTTTTCTGTCATAATTTAGTGTTAATATCATCATTGTCTCAGTGATAACTATAGTCAAAAACAGTTCATGAGCAATTTAAGAAACCAAGATTTTGTAGGAGTATATGACATGTATAAAGTGGATTAAAAGAAATGAGCAACAAAAGCTTTCTCAGTCGCTCTGAATGTGTGTTGTAGGAGTGGTCTCAGTACGAGGAGGTCAGTGAGAGACTGCGTAAGCAGTTGGATGAGATTGGGACAAACATATCCAGTCTGGATTCAGGGCCAGAGGGAGACATGCAAGGTCAACTGCAGTCCTATGAGGTTAGTTCCCCGCCATCCCTGGGAACGCCAGTGGCTGCTGTTCTTTGACCTCCTTTGAGTTAGGGCTGTTTATTTGATAGAAATGTTTTATATTCTATGACTTTGCATGAAAATTACAGAAACAAATTCCACTCGTATTCTAAAAATTTTTATTTTCTTGTTTTGCAAAGTTTTAAAGTTGCATAATTGTAAATCTTGAATTGAGATATTTAATTTTTGTGAGGTCTAAGCTCAAAAAAAAAGTTATAGCAGTTATAAGAATAGTATTTCTTTAGAGTCTATAGCATTCAAATGTTTGAGGTCATTAAAAGTTTTCTTGAAATAAATTATTTTAATGCAGTCAGTAAAGTATGCCACTGAATAAAAAAAAATATAAAAGGTAATGCAACTTTTCATCTCACAATTCAGACTTTTTTTCTCAAAATCGCAAGTTTACATCTCACAATTCTAATTTTTTTTTATCAGAATTGTGAGATATAAACTTGCAGTTGAGAGTTATAAAGACATTGTTGTGAGATATAAACAATTAAGTCAGAATCTGTGATGTAAACTCGCAATTGCAAGGTATAAACTTGCAATTCTGATTACTTTTTTCAGTTTATATCTCTCAATTCTGACTTAACTCATGTTATAAAGTCAGAATTCTAAAATAAATTCACAATTCTGATAAATTAAGTCGGAATTGCCTGATATAAACTCACAATTGCGATTCTGAAAAATAAAGTCACAACTTTGAAAAAGTCAGAACTGCAAGATAAATCACAATTCTGACTTTTTTCTCAGAATTGCTAGTTTATATCTCATAATTCTAACTTTATAACTCGCAATTCTGAGAACGTAGCAGTCTTTTTTTTCCACTCAGAAATGGACTTTGTATCTCACAATTCAGAATTTTTTTTCTCACAATTGCGAGTCATAAACTCATATTTACAAGAAAAAAAATTCACATTTTATCTCGCAGTTCTGACTTTAATTCTTGCAATTGTGACTATGTCATGCAATTCTGAGAAAAAAGTCAGAACTGGGAGTTTATATCTTGCAATTTTGAAAAAAAAAAAAAAAGTCAGAATTGTGGAATAAAAAGTCACAATTTTTCCATTCAATGGCAGAAACCATCTTCCATAGTCAAGACATTTGGAATGTTACAAAAAATGTAAATAAACAATGTACTTTGAACTCTTTGCAAAATCCTAGGGGGAAAAAATGTTAAAAGAATATTAATAAGCACAAATGTTTTTGACACTTCAAATGTTTCTTGAGCACCAAATCAGCATATTACAATGATTTCTGTTTCTGAACACTGAAGATTGAAGTAATGATGCTAAAAATTCAGCTTTGTCCTTATAGGATTAAACTGCAGTCTAAAATATATTCAAACAGAAAACAGTTATTTAAAAAGTACATTTTTTAAAATAGTTTTTACTTTATTTTTTGTCAAGTAAATGGAGCCTTGGTGAGCAAAGAGAATTTGGTTCTTTAAAATGTAAAATTTTAACTTTACTTTAAAAGTATATTGTATATTTATTTATATATGTAAATGTTTCTATGTTGAAAAAATCTAAAAAAATCTTTTTTTCATGCTGTCAAACGATTAATCGTGATGAAAATAAATTAAAAATATATATATTTATTTAGGATAAATAAATATAACATTTTTCTTAATTATAAAACAAACTGTGTAAACAAACTTTTATTTTAGATGCGATTAATCATTTGCACTAATTTATTTATTTTTTTTATTTTATTTTTTTATTTTTTTTGCAGATTAAGAATATTTTTATTATTTTTATTCTAACTAAAAATTCTTATCAAATTAGATGCAGCATAATGCCTTTTCTAATTAAATTATCTGAGCACATTATTGACGTAGCTTCAAGTACTCATATTAGTTATTTGGTTGGGTACAGACTAAGCAGTAAAAGTAATAAGCATCTGAGACATGTAGGTGTGTGAGGGGGCGAAGCTAAGGGAGAGGGTCTTCTCTTTTCTTTGGTTATGTGTTGCATGAGTCTTTTTTGGTCCAGCACATGATGTTCCTGATTAAATTTCTCAGAGCGATAGTTGCCATATCTGTGGAACTTCATGTTCTGCGGCCTTCGTTGGCCGCTCTTTTATTATTTGTTCCCCCCACTATTACGAAAGCTAATTTCTCAGCTACACTGACTCACACAGAACAGTCAGTAGCATACGGTTGGTTGCGTTCATATTATTTCCCCCTTTATAACTACCAAAGCTCATTACTCTGGTGGATTGATATGAGGAACAGCAAGCAACCCCTTTTTGTGTCTGTAATAGATGTACATCAAACACACTCCCATCCCCACAAGCTACTTCATCTGAGCAAGCAGTTGAAGCTGAGAGAGATGAGGAGGTGGGATGATGAAATGAGAATTCCCACATCCATATATATGTGTAGATTTGTGTTTTGCATTTGTTATAACGTGTTTAAAACTTGTTTGTTATAATATGTTTGTTTGTTTGTAGTCCCAATTGTAAGGTAAAAGTGAACCCTTTTACACTTTCTCTCATTGTTAGAGATTGCACAAGGAACTGAAAGACACAAGGCCTCAGGTGTGGGAGATCCAAGACCGACTCAGGATCCTACAAAAAAAGGGTTGTTACCGTAAGCAGCCAGGCCAGCCTGTCTCAAAATCACGACTGTTGTTACACTGGATGGAGCTTCATAATCAATTACAGCAGAAGATACAATCCACACAGAAGATCATAAAGAATTATGACAGGTGTGAGGAGAAACAAAATAATATTTTTAATGAAATATTGTGGGAGGTAAGGTATAAATGGGTAACAAATAAAGGTGTGTTTCTTCTTGTTTATATGTGTAGGTTTCAGCATGACTCAACAGAATTAGAAGAATGGATGTGTCATGCTCAAGAACAGGTTCAGAAGTGGAAGAGTTCCTCTGATTCTGGTCTCCTGGACTCCAGAACAGTCTTTACCCAGCTTATGGTGAGTATAGTTTAGAGTATAGTTTAGTTTCTTATATAATATAATATAATATAATATAGAATTTTATTTTATTTTATTTTATTTTATTTTATTTTTTAACATATATAACATGTGGGGCCCTACAAAAGCATTCAGTTTCTTACATTTTAATTTTTCTTGATTCCCTTTTTTCCGTTTTAATTTTTCTAGACTCTGACTTCTGCTTAAATTAAATTTTATGAATCAAAAATCATGTAATTATAATTTATAATTTATAATTACTTATTATAAAATATAATTACAATTTATAAAAATGTAAAAAAAAAAAAAAAAATCTAAAATTGTTTTTGAGGCTCTATGAAATCCTTTTTCGCAAATTCACTTTTATTTTTACTAAATTCTGTGTTTTCCATTAATTCTCTGAATTCAATTTTAATGGATTTCATTACATTTAATAATCAGAAGTATCTCTAATTAATTTTATAAAAGATTCTAAAATGTGTATATATATTTTTTTCAGAAATACTGTGTATTGTGTCTTTACATTTTTCTGGTAAATAAATTCTGGTAAATGTAGTACTATACAGTCGACTACAAATGTAGTCGTAGTACTATTATTACATGAAGTAATATATATCTGTCACAGTTTCTTCAAGTTAAACCAACGTTTTATTTTGACTGGTTGCTGTGAAGACCTTGCAGTTTCTGTTTGTATATGATATGACAGTAGTTTTTCTTAAAATAAACAGTAAAATGCTCATGAAGTGACTCTCAGAGCAGTTCTAGAGATTTTTTTATGTGTTGATGTACTCTTATATCGAGGCTAAAAACACAGCAACAGTAATGTGTGCTTCAGCATGTGTGTAGTAAACAAACTGTCTGTCTGTGCCATTCATTCACACAGAGACACGTAGAACATGCAGGATTCATATTTAAATAGTATTTTGTGGCTTAATATTCACAGACATTAGTTCATATCGCATTTTGATCTGAGTATACAGATGTACTTTTGATTTATTCATCCAAAATTTGGCAAATTCTGTAACATTCCGCATTATACGGTAAATTTAGAGATGCACAACATTATCGGACCAAACAGGAAATCCTAGGGCCCTAAACATGTGAATACATGTGACATGCCTAAAATGCAAAAATAGGAATGTGGCTTTGATTGTGTGTTGCAGGAGTTCTTCAAGGAGCTGGAGGTCCATTCAGCACAGAAAGCTTCTGCAGAAAGTGCAGGCGCACAGATACTGCAGATGACTGACAGCGAAGCTCCAGGTCTGCGCAGACAACTGGCTCAACTTGAGCAGGAATGGACGAACTTGACTAATGAGCTGCCTACCCTCCACCAGACACAGCAACAAGTACGACTAATGTGTCTCTTGAAGTGTCTCTCTCTTTTTCTCTCTCCCTCATTTATCTATTAGAAGCAAATCTCTGGCAAACAGATATTGTTTAAGTAAGCATCCTCTCGCCTTCCTCCTAGCTTTTGACAAACCAGACTCATGGTCAGATCTTGGCCAACTTGACCTCCTGGCTCAAACATGTAGAGGAGCGACTGGAGGATGAAAACTCAGGGGTCCAAGGTGCCCTCGGTTCCTCTGAGCTGTCTACACATCTGCAGGCTTTAAAGGTAATGCAAAAACATTACACTTTTGATTCTTTTGATATTCTGGTTTCTGATTATTTTATGTTTTTTTCTCATGTTCACCAATACTGCATTTTTTTTAAAACTAAAATGTATCAAAAATGGTAATATTTTGAAATATTATTACAATTTAACTGTTTTCTATTTTAATATATTTAAAATGCAATTTATTACGGTGATGGGAAAGCTGAATTTTCACTTGTATTTTTACATGTCAGGACCTTAAGGCTGAAATAAACAGTAATCAGCTGTACGTTGACTTTCTGAACCGCCAGTCTGTGGAGGAGGCGGGATCACTGAATGTGCCTACCAGTCGCAATGAGCAAATTCTGTTTGCTGAGCAGCTGGGAGCTCTCAATCTAAGTTGGTTTATTCTGCAGGGCAAAATTGACAGCAAGGTGAGTGCAGAAGTGCAACATAGTTGCGGTAACTTGTATAACCTCCCAAAGCCATCATACGGTCATGACCAAAAATATCGGCACCCTTGTAATTCTGTCAGAAAATGCAACCCTTCTTTCAGAAAATTGTTGTAGTTGCAAATGTTTTGGTACTCACATGTTTGTTTTTTGTTTGCATTGGAACAACACAAAAAAACAAAAATCTGTTACAATTCCACACAGAACCCAAAATTATTGGCACCCTTAAAGGAACACTCCACTTTTTTTTGCTAATAGCTTAGCATAGATCATTGAATCAGATTAGACCATTAGCTTTTCGCTCGATGCTAACGGTCTAATCTGATTCAATGATCTATGCTAAGCTATTAGCAAAAAAAAAGTGGAGTGTTCCTTTAACTTAATATTTGATAGAAACCCCTTTGGAAAGAATAACTGAAATCAGTCTCTTCCTGTAACCATGAATGAGTTTCTTACACCTCTCTACTGTAATTTTGCACCACTCTTCTTTTGCAAACTGCTCCAGGTCATTCAGATTTGAAGGATGCCTTCTCCCAGCTGCTGTTTTGAGATCTCTCCACAGGTGTTCTATGGGATTCAGATCTGGACTCATTGCTGGCCATTTCAGAACTCTCCAGCGCTTTGTTTTTAACCATTTCTGAGTGCTTTTTTGGGTGTGTTTAGGGTCATTGTCCTGCTGGAAGACCCATGACCTCTGGTGGAGACGCAGCTTTCTGGCGCTGGCCACTATGTTGTGCCCCAAAATTCTTTGGTAATCATCAGATTTTATGATACCGTTCACACAGTCAAGGCATCCAGTGCCAGAAGCAGCAAAGCAACCCCAAAACATCTTTGAACCTCCACCATGTTTGACTGTAGGGACTGTGTTCTTTTCTTTGAAGGCCTCATTTCTTTTTCTGTAAACAGTGTCATGATGTCCTTTACCAAAAAGCTCTACTTTTGTCTCACCTGTCCACAGTATGTTCTCCCAGAAGGATTGTGGTTTTGTCACATAAGTTTAGGCAAACTCCAGTCTTGCTTTTTTATGCCTTTGTGTCAGCAGTGGTGTCCTCCTGGGTCTCCTACCATAGCATCCCTTTTCATTGAGATGGCGATGGATAGTGCGAGCTGACACTGTTGTACTCTGTGTCTGCAGATCAGCTTGAATTTGTTTGGAAGTTAATCGGGTTCTTTATCTGCCGTTCGAACAATCCTTCAATGTAATTTTTCATTAATCTTGCTCTTCTGTCCATGTCCAGAGAGGTTAGCTACAGTGCCTTGGGTTGTAAACCTCTTGATGATATTGCGTACAGTGGACACAGGAACATTAAGATCTCTGGAGATGGACTTGTAGCCTTGAAATTGTCCATGTTTTTCCAAAAATTTTTCTCTCAAATCCACAGACAACTCTTTACACTTCTTTCTTTTCTCCATGCTCAGTGTGACACACAACACAAAGATTGAGTCACCTTTTCTCCATTTTAACCGGTTGCAAGTGTGATTACTATATTTCTCATACCTGTTACTTGCCACAGGTGTGTCTGAATACAGGGGCGTCACATGCTTCACAATTTTGAAAGGTGCCAATGATTTTGTCCAGTCCATTCTTGAGTTCTGTGTGAAATTTTATCAAGTTTGTCTTTTCTTCTGTTTTTTTTGTGTTGTTGCAGTGCAAACAAAAACAATTAGCATGTGAATACCAAGACATTTGCAATTGGAACATTTTCTGAGAGATGTGTTGCGTTTTCTGACAGAATTGCAAGGGTGCTGATATTTTTGGCCATGACTGTAATTGAAATGTGATGAGTTCTTCTGTTTCTAGATGCATGATGTTGAAGACCAATGGCAGGCCTGCGCAGACAGAGAAAAGCGTTTGTGCTGTATGCACAGCTGGATCTCTCAACGTATGGACTGGGTGAGAAACCAAAGACCAGAGAACTGCTTGCAGATTGAGCAAACATTACAGGAGTGTGAGGTGAGTCTCTTATCTCACAGCTAGCTCGAAGATTCTATGTTGCAGTTGTTATTTGTGGGTGTGAGAGTCAGTCAAAGGAGTGTTTTTAAAAAGGGAAGTGAGAGATATCAGAAAACTGTCACGTTGCTTTATTGCAGGAGACAGAGGAAAGGCTGCAGGTGAAGTCCTCTGAGCTGAAGGCTTTGGGAGCTCTTCATCTGTTCGGGCAGAAGGATGGTGAACATCCCGAAGATCAAGCATTCTCCAAGCAGGTGAATTCAGCCATCCAGGACGCACAAGCTTTGAGTCAACAGGTAAGTTCTTAAACCCTGTGGCAGAATGCATCAGTAAATTTGTGCATATTGGCCACATATGTGTGTCCCTAGCCCACAAAAGTAGCATGGGTATATTTGTAGCAATACCCAAAAATACATTATATGGGTCAGAATTATCGATTTTTCTTTTATGCCAAAAATCATTGGGATATTAAGTAAAGATCATGTACCATGAAGATATTTTGTAAATTTCCTACCATAAAGGAATTCTTTAAAGACGTATTTCTCAGAATTTAGATTTTTTTTTTTTTTGCACCCTAAGATTTCAGATTTTCAAATCTCAACCAAATATTGTCCTATCCTAACAAACCAATGGAAACCTTTTGCGGTCCTGGGTCACATATACTACTTTTCAGAAGTTTGGGCTCAGTAATTTTGGGTTCAGCAAGGATGATTAAATTGATTAAAATGTATCACTTTTTGGCTTGGTTTCACAGACAGGGCTTAGCCTAAGCCAGGATTTAGTCATGGTTCAGTTAGGACATTTAAGTAAATTTAAGTAATTTTAAGTAATTATGTAAGCATTACTGGTGTGCATCTTGAGACAAAACAAAGGCACTGATATATTTTATGATCAGTCAGTGCACGTTTCTTTCTGTTGCAACAGCTCAGACAAGCATTTTTAGTCTAGGACTAAAGCCTTGCATGCTTAAGCCTTGTCTGTGAAACCGAGGGTTCATTTCCACAAAAATATTAAGCGCAGATTAGTTTTTAACTATTATTGTTAATAAATGTATCTTGACCATCAAATCAGTATAATAGAATGATTTCTTTTATACTGTGACACTGAAGGCTGGGCTAAATTAAACGATATTAAAACAGTTATTTTTATCTCTGAATCATAATTAATTGTAATAATATTTCAAAACATTACTGTTTTTAGGGTATTTTTGATCAAATAAAAGCAGCAAATCAGTCTGAATGAACAATATAATGGCATTAATGGGAAGACTAATTAAAAAAAAAAGTAAGTAAACAACTCACACATTAGATATAACCACTTTGTTAGTGCAAAATAGGACTTAAAATGACCTTAAAACATGATCCGTGTGAGTTTTTAGTGAGTAATCAGCTTGGTGAAATTTAATGTAATATTAATTTACAGAGCTTTTATGACTGATGATCCAAAAAATGTAAAAATAATTAAATGTTTGCTATGAAAAAGAATAGCTGAACATAAATGCACAAATGCAAAAATATTACATAGATTTTTTTTCTTTTTCTGGTAGTGTAAGTAATGTTTATTTAACCAAGAAAATGCGACTGACATGAATTTACATTTGAAAAGGAAAAAAAAAATAAATTTGCTGCCTCAAATTGGTTTGTGTGCAAAGGCTGCTTCACAAGGTTGCAAAATCTTCAGATGTGTCAAGTTAGAGTTCATTTGTCATTACTGATTAGCCGAAAAATGTTATTCTAGCAATATGTGTTTTTTTCCGTAGATAAATGTCCTCAAGTCTGATTTACAGCCGATCAAAAATGAATGGGCTCACTTTGAATCTAAAATGAGTGCAGCAGAACTGCGGACAACTGGGGTGGTCTACAAGCTGGAGCTCTGCAGAGTTCCTGTGTTCTCGTCTGAGCAGAGCCGAACTCATGTGGAGCATCTGCAAGTGAGTAAACGGCTCCCATTGCAAAAAGATATTGAACTTTTTCTAAATTGTAATGTTGTTAAAGGAGAACTCCACTTGCAGAACAACAGTTCACAAATAATTTACTCACCCCCTTGTCATCCAAGATGTTCACGTCTTTCTGTCTTCAGTTGTAAAGAAATTATGGTTTTTGAGGAAAGCATTTCAGGATTTTTCTCCATATAATGGACTTCCTTGGTGCCCCGATTTTGAACTTTCAAAATGTAGTTTAAATGCAGCTTCAAAGGGCTCTAAACGATCCCAGCCGAGGAAGAAGGATCTTATCTAGTGAAACTATCTGTCATTTTTTTTTGGAGAATAAAAATAAATAAATATAAAATATAATATAAATTATAATATAATATAAAAGAGTATAAAAACTACAGACCCAGTGTTTACAAAGTGAACTCTCAAAGACTAAGAAAGTGCAAGTCAAACGCTGTTTACAAACAAAAAGTTACAATGATGTTGGATGATTCTGAAGTTGTAGGAGAAAATAAGATGGTGTTTTTCGCCATTCTCCAGATTACACATGAGCCGGAGTACACAGACAATGAACTTAGACATGATTCGTATAAGGGATTGGAGGTTCGGATCATTTTACCGACTTGGACCTTTGAGTCTCATTCAGCAAAATGAACAAATCTTTTTTCAAGTCATTTTGTTCATTTTAGCAAAATATGATTAAAATGTTACTTGTTACTTCCCTGACACATCTACTGCTTACACAAACGTTGATCACACTTCAAACAAGACAAAACTATAATGCTATAAGATACAGAAAAGATAAATTCATTGTTTACCTGTGTCTTTAGTCTATGATTAGCTCACCTCAGCACTTATCTGACAAGTTTTCGGGTTCGAGTCGTTTGTTCATCATGTGACTGCCCCATAAGATGAACAAAAGACTCGAAAAACCCGAAGACTCGGAACAGGTGAACTAATTCCAGTACAGAACCTAATAGGATGTTGCGCATGCACAACTGAACGAATCACTCCCCGAGACGACTCTTCCAGAGTCACATTAAAGATTCTTTCAAAATGAATGAATCATTCAAGAACGACCCATTTCTAATTCGTAGCATCGTGGACGCACATCCCAGAGCCTGTGCTACATGAGCTTTTGTGCTTAAGTATACACATTTTTATTTTTTGTTAAAAAATGACCAATCGTTTCGCTAGATAAGACCCTTCTTCCTCGACTGGGATCGTTTAGAGCCCCTTGAAGCTCCATTTAAACTACATTTTTGGAAGTTTAAAATCAGGGCACCAATGAAGTCCATTATATGGAAACAAATCCTGAAATCCTTTCCTCAAAAACCATAATTTCTTTATGACTGAAGACAGAAAGACATGAACATCTTGGATGACAAGGGGGTGAGTAAATTATTTGTAAATTGTTGTTCTGGAAGTGGACTTCTCCTTTAACTTTATAAACGTTAATATTTAAGCATCAGTTTTATTCTCCCAACATGAGAATTCGCATAATATAGATATTCAACATTGCCATAACTGTTAGCAGTGTGATTTATTAGTTGTTATATTATGCATTCTTCCTAACAGGAGCTTGAAAGGGAGCTGAACATTTTAACTGAGGTGTTTTCTGACTTGAAAGAGAAACTGAGCCCTTACGCGTCTAAACTTTTGTCTGATCGTCTCGAGAAGGACACAACTCGGTACGTATTTTTACTTCACAGTCCCATTCTACACTTACTTTAATTTGCCTTTTAAATCAAAATTACACTTTGAAATACCGCCAAGTTGACAATATCTCTGATACTGTCTTCATCATTGCTGAGGAAGCTACTTTAAACTGGTAGCATCTATAAAAATTAGCTGATGAATCTGTTGATTTGATGGTTTAGTTGAGTGAATCACTTACATGAATGATGCAAACAGATTTACTAAAATGGATTAGAGGACAGATCATGTTTGATTTTTAGGTTTTGTTTCTCTGGAAACACATTAATGTGGGTGTTAATGTTTGTTTTCAGACATCAAACAGTGACCGAAGATGTGCGTGCAGATTTACTAAAGGCACAGAATGCATTGCGGCTTTGGCTGGAATACGAGCGGCTCACAGGAGAGTGCTGTGTTCATCTAAATCAGCATTGGGAGAGGCTTGGAGAGCTTATGAATTCTTCAGACAGAGAAGAAAACACTGTAGAACTGCTCAACAGCAGGATGCAGAGCATCAGTGTAAGTAATTAATAGCATCTCGGCCCATTTAACACCTGGCATTAGGATGCGTTTCCTATTTTATCCACATCTACAATGTTATTAGATCACACGTTGGTTACGTTTACCCAAGAAAAATGGAAAATGGCAATTCCATATTATTTGAAATATTGTTAATTAAATGAGATGGTTATTTTAGATTTTAACTCTAATGTGATTATTGACCTCAGTTACCTAAAATGCATGCTAATGCCAGGTGAGAGCTCAGAGCAGATGAGAAATCAATTGAAATGCAATAGGTCAGAAGTACAGAACACAATCAAGTACATAATTAAAAGGTTAGTGGCCAACAAAAGAGTTTACAACAGCAAACCTAAAGCACCATGCAATTCACAGCAATAGTAATGCACTGAAATATTCTTGTGTTTAACTGCCTGTTTGTAAATACAAAGGAACTGGTTTGGTATTAATTTTTGTAATTCTGAAAGAAAATGACATTTTGCAAAGTAACGATACACAGTGAAAAAACAGGCCTGAATGATGGCCAATTTCAGCATGTGCTTGTTAAGTGCTAAAGTGTTTTAGTCCTACAGATGGGTCTGTGGTACTTCAGTCCAGTTGTGCTTTTGAAAAGAAGGAACATTGAGATCTGGGCTGGAGATTTTCTCAGTGGGCTAAAAATACCAAATGAGACCTGTTCTACTCTTACCAAACAATGTGCAACACGAAAGAACATAGAATAATGAATATTTTTTCTTTTTAATTTTTAATTTTTTTTTTGCATACACACAGTTTCTTAAACTTCAAAAAAAAAAAAAAATTAGTTAATGTATACACTTATAATCGCCATTTAAACTTAAACACAAACAAATAATATTATATTTAATTTGTTAATAATCAATAAATAATCCAAAACAAATGTATTAGTTATGTCTGAATAATGTGTTTGTATGAAATATAATTTTTAAGAATTTTAGATGTTTATAAAACTAAAATAAAAAAAAAGTATTCATTAGCATCGCTGGCTCTCCATTAAGACTTTTTTTTTTTTTTTTTTTAACTAATCTTATTTGATTCTAATGTTTTTAGTAGCTGCCATATTTACTTAACACAAATTTTACTCTCAACCGATTTCATCCAAAAATAGTTATAAGTGGCTCAGTTACAAGTTGAGGGCTGCATGTATTAAAAATCAGTAATATTGTGAAATATTAGTGCAATTAATGATAATTTCTATTATTTTAAAATGTAACTTATTCTTTGGATGGCAAAGCTGAATTTTCAGCCGTCATTACTGCAGTCTTCAGTGTCACATGATCCTTTCAAAATCATTCTAATATGCTGATTTTCTGCTCAAGAAACATTTCTTAGTATTAGCAATATTTGAAATAATTGTACTGCTGAATATTTTTCTTCTTTAATAAATAGAACATTTAAAAGAACAGCATGTGATTGAAATAGAAAACGTTTGTAACATTATAAATGTCTTTACCTTCACTTCATATCAATTCATGCTTGCTGAATAAAAAATACTCCAAAAAAACACTAGTATAAGGCTGCACGTTTATGACAAAAATCATAATTGTCTATTAGTACCTTGAAACTGTAATTGTGATTATTAATTACGATTATCACAGTTTACACTGAATGATGTTTTGAATAGCTTTGAAGCAAAGCTGTTTTTTTTCATTGTTTGAACCAGCTGCATGCCACATTTTTATATATTGTTTCTTCTTTAAATATAAAAAAGTAAAAAATGTAAAAATTGAATAGAAAAAAAGATAACCTGTAGGAAAAACACACACTCTCACACACACATCTTAAGCAAGCAGAATAATGTAAGTGGATTTATTTATTTATTTATTATTATTTTTTTTTTTGTAATTGCGCCTTTGAACGATTAAATAATTGTGGCTCTGTAATTGTAATAACGTTTAGAAATTCAATGAATTGTGCAGTCCTAGTATAAGTCATTAAAAACTTTTTATGACATGATAAATTATTTAATTTCCTGTGTGTCTTTTTCAACCCAAATTACTAAAAAAACAATATCTTTCACAGGATCTGGAGAAAGACATGCCTGCCTTGCAAAGCAGTCTGGGAAAAGTAATGGAGGCCTCAAAGCTTCTCATTGGACAGATGAAACCTCAGTCAGCCCTGCTAATCAAATCAGAAACTAGGCTGCTGTCACGTGACCATTTGGATCTCAGCAAGGCACTTTCTGACATCGGGGCACAAGTTCAGGTGAGGGCGAAGTGCGGTTTATATCTTTAAGGGACTAAATACAGCTTTACATCAAAGTCATCTGATTGACCTGCGAACTGATGGCAAACATTTGTGACCCTGGACCACAAAACCAGTCTTAAGTCGCTGGGGTATATTTGTAGCAGTAGCCAAAAATGCATTGTATGGGTCAAAATTATTGATTTTTGTTTTTTGCCAAAAATCATTAGGATATTAAGTAAAGATCATGAAGAGATTCTGTAAAATTCCTACTGTAAATATATCAAAAATTAATTTTTGATTAGTAATATGCAATGTTAAGAAATTTATTTGGACAACTTTAAAGGTGATTTTTTTTTTTTTTTTTTTTTTTTTCAATATTTACATTTTTTTGCACATTTAAATTCCAGATTTTCATATAGTTGTATCTCGGCCAAATATTGTTCTATCCTAGCAAACATACATCAATGGAAAGCTTATTTATTCAGCTTTTAGATGTATAAATCTCAGTTTGGAAAAATTGACCCTTATGACTAGTTTTGTGGTCCAGGGTCACATTTATACAACATCCTATACAAGTGTTGTGCTGTTCTCGATCCATAGGAGGAGCTGCAGGAGCACAGCCGTTTTAGCACTGAGTTGAAATCAATGGAGCAACAACTTAAAAATTTTGAGAGAATTATGAGCTCTTCTGCTGCAAGCATGGAAAGTCTAAAGGTGAATCTGTGACATTTCTTGAGGTTGTTCTCATTCATTTTCTTTCTATTTTAGAGCAAACTAAAAGGTTACACTTTGATTTTTATGTAAATGTTCTTCTTTTTTCTGTTGCTAAGATGGTTCTGTTAGATCTGAGTGGACTGAACCCTAACCTTGCTGCTCTGAATCAAACAAGTTTCGGACTCTCCTTAAGCTCTACAGAGAAAGAGAGGCTGCAGACCCTCAACACGCAGTGGGCTCAAGTCTTCTCTCAGGCCTCAGACCAACACAGGCAAGTGAAACGTCACTGAATTAAAGCTGTTCAGTTCTCAAACATCTTGATTTAGCCCTGAAAAACACTTGTGAATGCCAATGCACGTCTCTGTCTGTAGGAAGATGTATGGAGAGCTGCTGTGTGCTCAGAGCTTCCAGCAGAAGTGCCAGTGCTGGATGGAGCTTCTGGATAAAATCGAGGCTGGATTATCCAATCAGACGTCTGGAGACTGTGCTGCTGTAAGAGAGCAGCTAGCTGCACATCAGGTAGAGCATTCAGTTAAATCCAATAAAAAAGTATTTTCTAATATTCTGTTTCATCATGCAAATCCTGTTGCTTTGTATTGACCATGTAAACGTGCATAACATATTCCAATTAAAGGGGTAGTTCACCCAAAAATGAAAATTCTGTCATTAATTAGTCGCCATCATTTCGTTACAAACCCGCAAGAACACAAATTAAGATATTTTTGATGAAATCTGACAGCTTTCTCACTGCATAGACAGCAGCACAACTGACACGTTCAAGCTCTACAAAGGTAGTAAGGACCTTGTTGAAAGAGTCCATGTGACATCAGTGGTTTAACAGTAATGGTATGAAGCTACAAGAATACTTTTTGTTTGCAAAGAAAATAAAAGTAACAACTTTATTCAACAATTTCTTCCTATCTGGGCCTGGATCGTGATCGTTTTTGCAGAAAGCTGTCAGATTTCATCACAAATATCTTAATTTGTGTTCTTGCGGGTTTGTAATGACATGATGGTGAGTAATTAATGGCAGAATTTTCATTTTTGGGTGAACTATCCCTTTAAGACATCCCTTTAAATGCAATTAAAAAATTGTTTTATGCTCACCAAGTCTACATTTATTTAAGCAAAAAATACAGTAAAAGCAGTAACATTTAGGGGTTCAAGCACTAAAACCCTATTGTAATTTTTAGAATGACAAAGGATCAGCAATCTTCATGTAAAACTGATCGGGCAGACCAAACCGTAAGTCATAGAGACTTGAAACTTGGAGGGATGGTAGTACTCACACCATCTACATGTCACCAGTGCTCGCCTCAATTGGCCTGACGGGGGCGCTACAGTGATCAAAAGTGCAAAATCGCTCATAACTCCTAAACCGTTGTCGCAGACTCAAGTGTCTTATGTCGTTTGAAATTTTCAGGTATTTTTTTTTTTTTGCGAACTAGTCCTAGGCTTTTCGCCCAATCAGAACCAAACCAGGTTCTCTGGACAGTGAATATGAATAATTATCAAAAAAATAATTATTGAATTTTCGACTCTCTGTAGCAAAGGGATGCCAACACGTTTGAAAGGGGCAGGACCGCTTTTACTAAAATGGCTATAACTTTTGAACGGAATGAAAAATCTTCACCAAACTCGCAACACATATGTAAGGGCTGAATCATATGATACGATAGACCTCCTTATTCTGAACAACTTTGCCTCTAGAACCACTGCTTTTAATCAAACCGTTTCTTAAATGATTGAGAAAATGTAAAAAACCTGCTTTTGCGAACTGGAATCTGGAAAAAAACACTACAGTGCAATTCTTCGAACTCTCTAAGGCAATAGTTATATAAAAAAAATAATTAAATTTACCCTTTGGCAAGCAATAAAGGTGTCGTTTAGACAAGGGTCCTGTCCATATATACCTAAAAGCCTATAAAGCCTAAACGAAAACTCAAAACTTCATGAAACCTGGTGAGCACATGCGACAGGTGATTGTAAACAAGTGTGCAAAGTTTAGGGAGATCAATCCATAGCTGGCACTATAACAGTCATAAATGTTAAAAAAACATATTTCTGTGGCAAATTACCTGTATTTGCCAAAACTGCTTTTTTTTTCTAAATCATTGATTTAGGTGGTTACAGGCTTGCTAAAAAATATGTAATGCCTTTTTTATATGTGCTTAAATGCCTAAAGTGCTTGAACCTGCTTGCAGCTATATTCTGAAATATTATTAATTATTTTTGTATTATTAAAGTTAGCTGTATTCTATTATAATATATTTTCAAATGTAATTTATTCTTATTTAATATTTAGTCTTAGCAAAGCAGAATTTTCAGCATTATCACTCCAGTCTTTAGTGTCACTCGATCCTTCAGAAATCATTCTAATATGCTGATTTGGTGCAAAAAATCGTTGTACTCCTTAATATTTTTGTAGTTTTGTAGTAATAATAGTTTTTTAGGATTCTTTGATGAATAGAAATAATTAGAGAGAGATTTATTTGAAATATAAATCTTTTGTATCATTATAAATGTCCCCCTTTTTAATTTATTGAAGTCTTTTTAATAAAATAAGAGCGACAGGAACTCTTTGTAATAGAGTATTGTGTAATTTATATTTGAAATGGGAGAGCTCATCTATTCATATATTAGTAATAAATCTTGCAGAGGCTGAAAGTGGAGGCCCTCATCTGCCAGCAGCTACAGGATGCCATGATCAATGAAGCTTCACACTTCCTGGAGAGCGGTCAGAATGAGGACAGGTGAGCTTTTGTAACACTACACTCAATAACTTACTCCCTAGTACTACCTCAGAGTTTTCTTACTAACCTCCAGTGTGGGGCTCTGCCATGGATAAGAAATCAAAGAATGTGGTTTAATAATTTGCTCTGAACGGGATGTCTCCTGATGAGTAATTAAAACCGTGGTTCTCCAACTGATTTTTTTTTCCACGGGCTCCAGGTGAGGCCATAACTCTTGGACTTATGTGGTGTGGAAGAGCTCCTTTGAGCTCAGCACTGGAACAAGCTGGCTCGCTCTCAGGAAAAGAAACTGCATGTGCTACCAGCATGAAATAATTTTTCTTTTTAGCCATAAGTGCTGCTTCAGTTGAAACTCCTGCATGGTTCCGTTCAAGATGTTTCTTGGGTCTGATTTTCCATTGCAGGAACAAATATCATGTAGAGAGCCACATAAATGTGGTTGGTTTATTTTTTAGGTGACTGGTGATTTCCAGCTTGTTTTATGATATTAACATCTTCATTATGTTTTGCTCATCAGCTGTAACATCTATGGTCTCTTTAATTTAAAGTAGTAGTTTACCCAAAAGTAAAAAATTGTCATCCTTTACTCACCTTCACTGTGAGCAGGAGTCATCTGATCCTGAGACTCACCCAGCTAAAGGCACGATGGCAGGAGACACAGCAGCAGGTCCAACAGCATGGAAAATGTCTGGAAGGGCTGATGGGACATTGGCAACTTTATAAGGTTGGCTCAAGGAGGCTTTCAAAGTTACTCAAACACATCGAAGAACTTCTGAACTTCCCAGCGGGACTGGCGCCGTGCAGCTTACAGCAACTCCAGTGCTCTATAAAAGACTTTGAAGTAAGATGAGTCAGTAAAGAGAATACAATGATCAGCTCTTTCAGATGCTGATGTTGAACTATTATTAGTACCTTACATGTTTTCTATCTCACAGCTGACAGAGGAGCAACTACAGTGTCATGAAGAGCTTTACAGGCAGATTGTAGAGGCAGGAACGCAGATCCTTATGATAACAGATGTGCAGACGCAGACACGCCTGCGGACTGAACTGGATGTTCTTAAAGAGATGTGGGAGCAAAGCTGTGGCCTTGTGGGGAAAAGAAAGGCTCTTGTAAACACCATAACTCATGTATGTGACCCAATTCTCATGTTTCCCAGACTGTGTCTTAAATGAGAATTTCACTTCCAGAACTAAAATTTACGGATAATTTACTCATCCCCTTGTCATCCAAAATATTCATGTCTTTCTTTCTTCAGTCAATAAGAAATTATGCTTCTTAAGGAAAACATTTCAGGTATTTTCTCCATACAGTGGACTTCAATGGTGCCCCCAAATTTGAACTTCCAAAATGCAGCTTCAGAGGGCTCTAAACGATCCCAGCCGAGGAAGAAGGGTCTTATCTAGTGAAACGATTGGTCATTTTCGAAACAAATTGACAATTTATATACTTTTTAACATCAAATGCTCGTCTTGTCTCATCTCTGCGATGCGCAGTCTGTGTAAACCGGGTCAATACAGTTAGAGTATGTCGAAAAACTGCCGTCTCATTTTCTTCTTCAACGTCAAAATCGCCCTACATCGCTGTTTAACCATTTTTTTGTTAAGGGCGTTTGGTCTTCTATATATGTTTACTTTGTAAACACTGGGTCGGTACTTCTCCAGCGATGTAGGACGATTTTGAAGTTGGGGAAGAAAGGAGACAAGAGTTTTTAGACATACCTTAACTGTCTTGAACATATTGAACCGGAAAAAACAGTTCACACAGACTTAGACAAGACGAGCGTTTGAGGTTAAAAAGTATATAAATTGTCAATTTGTTTTGAAAATGACCGATCGTTTTCCAGATAAGACCCTTCTTCCTTGGCTGGGATTGTTTAGAGCCATTTGAAGCTGCATTTACATTTACATTTAGACATTTAGCAGACACTTTTATCCAAAGCGACTTACAAAAGAAGACAAGCAATCAAAATCAACAAAAGAGCAATAACATGCAAGTGATATTACAAGTCTCAGTTAGCCTAACACAGTACATGTAGCAAGGTTTTTTTATAATTATATAATAAATAAAAAGAAAACGCATAGAATATAAAAGAAAAAGCAAGCTAGTGTTAAAGGCTTTTTTGTTTTTTTGTTAATTGTATAATAAATAGAAAAAAAATGGCTAGAATATGAACAGAACAGAGAAGCTTGTTGTTTTTTTTTTTAAGAAAACAAGCAGTAAGTAAATGAATAGAGTATAGTTCTAAAAAGGGATTTTTTTTTTAACTGCATTTTGGAAAACTGGGGGCACCATTGAAGTCCATTATATGGAGAATTCCAGAATTATTTTCCTCAACAAACATTATTTCTTATTGACTGAAGAAAGAAAGACACAAACATCTTGGATGACAAGGGGGTGAATAAATTGCCTGTAAATTTTGTTTTGGAGGTGAACTTCTCCTTTAACTAGTCAGTATGTGAAAGTTCCTACTGACAAATAATTTCTGTCCATACAAAGAGAAATTCACATTCTGCTGGTACTAATGATGTGTGTGTGTGTGTGTGTGTGTGTGTGTGAGTGTATATTCTCAATTACCCCCCACCAAATCCACCATATGCTTTAGGGTGTCTGTTAAAACTCAATGGGCTCAGGGGAGGCGAGAGAGACGCTGACTCCCGCTGTAACTTTAACTGCTGGTGCCACTGACAATTTTACTTTAGAAAAACATGATTTATACACTTTTTATGTCATATTTTGTAATATTTGATTGTTTTATTTTTCTACTATGAATTTTTTTTCTCATCCAATTTTTGCCTCCTCTGAGGAAACACCCCTGATAATTAAAACCTGATAATTAACACCCTGCTAATTAAAAAAACATATAGTAGATTTGGACCAATCTGATTAGTGCTGGCACACTTGTCTTATTGAAATCTTTGTTTGCATGGACAGAGCAAAGTCAGTGGTTATCGTGGGGGGCTTTCTTAGCCGCCATTGACCTACATACTCTACTGAGTGTTTCACTAATAAAGTGCTTCATTTTGAGGATGAGAGATCAGCCATAATCTCACCATAATCCATAAATGAGGCAGCTGGGCCATATCACACAGAAGCTACTAAGCTACTGTGCAGTTCGATGTCTACGTGGGTCATCTGTCATTGTTCACACACAATCCCACAATGCTCTCTGACCTAAAGTAGAGGTAGATGTGGGAACAAAGCTTGGAAAGTACTGTTAAATATGTAACCGGTAACTGTTTTGTATTTCATTCTACTTCATTCAGATACCTTAATAACGTGCAGTTGCAGTCACACCAACAACAGCGTAAATTGTCATGTCGACTCTTGATGACGAGATGCAAATTTGTAATCCTGGTTTATTTGTACCCTGGAGCATTTGGGCCATAAACTAAACGAAACTAAAGGTTGATCCCTTGTACTGTTAGATATTGTATAACATCAAAGTCACGCCCACTCATAACCAGCTTTGATTGGCTCTTCTGTTTGGAATGATGACATCATTGTTTTGAAGGGGGTTTAGAGAGTGATGTGAGTGGAAGTGTGTTTATGTGTGCATTTACTTACAATAGGTGGGGGATGGTGTGTCCCCATGTGAAAGGGAAATCCCTCTTCAGTGATCTGAGATAATAGTGACAGCAAAACTGTATTGAACCTGAAAGATTCTTTTAATCAAAAACTGTATGATCTGGTATTGTTTTTCACAGTGTTGAAAAGATTATAGAGATAAACAGCTTCTGCTGTAATTAAGAGATTCTGCTGTTTCTTTGCAGAACTGGAAGCTCTGTGAAACTGGCCTGGCTGATAGTGCTCTCAGACTGGAAGAGATAAAAGCAAAACTGAGGAGTCCACTGCCGGAGAAGCTAAAAGATCTAAATACACACATGCAGTTCATTAAGGTAATATGTTTTTTTGAAAGTGATGACAGTGAACCAGCAAACAATCAGTTAGAATCTCAGATTCAGGTAATTAGGCTATTGATAATGTAACTGATCAGGTTTTTTTCAACCGAGGCTAATTGGAAATACGTACCTTTATATACATTTCTGCAAAACTGAAAACGCATACCTTTATGTATGAATCACTGCAGTTTCCAGCTGAAATTAACACTAGAGGCATTAAAACTCTGACAACTTTTATTCCTTTTCACACAAAGAATGATTTACAGGTACTGAATTTTGATTTATAAAGCCTAATTTTGAGACAATTACTTGCAGAATACTATGTTATGACTTTGCTAAACAATTTTAGCATCCTGTTCGATTTGAAAACTGGTACTTTTGAACATTGTCATCACATATATAGCTTCATATGCATGAGTTTTCTAATTGAGTAGGTTTGCTCGGTAGCTCACCCGATACGGCTTTGCACTTGAGTGATGAAGAGCCCCGGTACGAATCCCGTGAAAACTACAGTTTGACAAAACGGCTCAAATCCGCATAAGGAACTTAAAATAGCACTTTGCATTTGTTAACACGATCAGGTAAGGTCTTGGGTTTGGTGTATGGGATGTTTCCAAAACGATAGGGCATTAGCAGCACTCAACCGGATATTTGAATTCTAAACTCTACCAACGTAATAAAAACGTGTCGCATATTAAATGTGTTTAGGGTCACTCTCTGGACATTTCACTTTGAAACTGCCGCGAAACATGCAGTAAGGTACGTAATTAAGGTGTTGCAGAAATATATATAGAGGCACGTATTTTCATGAGCCTGTGTTGTTGAAATAAACCAAAAACACTTTTTTTGAAGTGAACACACTTAGAGTTATTTAGTATAATTTTACCAGAAAAAGTTTTAGAATTTTTATCATACGTTAATGTAAAAAATCTTGTGTAATATAACTTGTTTGCTGTTTTTTATTGTATTTGCTGTACTTGTATTTTTGAATAGTATTTGCCATAAAAAGAGCCTAAGACGCTGACATGGCATTAAATAAAAATATACTACTACTACTGAAAATAAACCAACATTTTGAGAAGAAAAAAATAGAGAGAGAAAAAACAATACAAAAATTAAATAAAAACATTGAAACAATTAAAAAAAATAAATAAATAAAGATTTATGAAGTTTCTTAAGGCTTAAGACTTTCCTTGGAGAAAAACTGAAAGGAAAAGTTGCCATAAAATAAAGAAAAATGTACTTTTTAAAAATATTCTTTCACAATTTATTAACGAATGAAATGCAGGTTAGTTTGTAAAATGGTGAGATGTTCTTGGTTCCACTTAATAGATTTAGGATCAGCTTAAATCATGCTGAAGAACATGGAGTTATTAAAGCAACAGGGAAACAAACCAAATACTAAACCGTTCTAAAATTCACATACACTGCTGTAAGTTTTGGAGTAGTAAAACATTTTAATGTTTTTGAAAAATGCTCAACCGAAGCTGCATTTTATTTAGTCAAAAAAACAGCAAAAAAGTAAGATTATGATATATAAAATAAGTTTTCTATTTTAATATTTTCTTTAAATTACTGACCCCGGATTTCAGAACATTAGTGTATATTTTAATAACTGTCTCGCTTTCACAAATTGCTATGTAATATGTAAGAAAACTATACAAAAATAAAATAACTATAAAAAAGGGAAAATATAATTATTTTTACTAGTCTTCTCGGACGTTTGGACGCTGCTCTATAGTTTAAAATCAGCTAACTTTAAATGTACACATTGCTTGAGTTTCTTTGGGGACTCCTTTGAGAATACAGTTGATTGTGGAAAACTGCTGCATGGATTGTACCAGTTCTTACACTATTACACGGGTAATTGGATGTCAGTTGGCAGAAAAAATTCCTACTTGGCTTTGATTGTCAAACAAAGTGCTTTCATCTGCCAACTAAATTCTACTGTGTTTTAATACACTCAACTATTACCAAGGTCTTGGGTAAAGAAAAAAAAACACCTGTTGATATAATCATGTCACTTTAAAATGTGTTAATAGCCCATTTGCTGAGACTGATTTTATTTCTTATTGATTAAGCCCTGATTAGGAAGAGTCTTTCAGTGAAGGTGGGTGAAACTGACAAAGGAAATAATAGTGTCTTTAACATGTTTGGCCTTTACCCCATCACCCCTTTCCATGCTGTTATGGGTGCTCTGCCCTCCTCCCCCGTTCTCCCTCCCACCTCCCCCTCTCCGCCTCCTCCCCTCCCCCGTCCCATCCAGCGGGCCTTAATCCCGAGCGCTAATGACAGGGACACAGAGAGAGGGAGAGAGAGGACTAGGGTTAGCGTGCGCCAGAGGAGTGGAGTTTAACTTGGTGCTGGTTGCCGTGTTATGCAGGAGGACGAGGACTCGCTGCAGATTTGGGCTGGAGGACTGAAAGAGCTGAGCACCATGAAGGCAGATGTGTCCCAGTACGTGCTGCCCACAGACACCATGCTGCTCCAGGGACAGGTGGAAGAACTTCACAGCCAGTGGGAAGAACTGTGCTTGAAGGTGAGTGTTTGTGTTGGAGAGGAGAAAGAGAGAGTAAGAGTAGGAGGGAAAGAGAGGCTGTTGTCCAGGCAGCATTGAAAGGCACACAATGATTCACCACTGGAAGTGGGGGGAAACTTCACAGTGCCGCATGGCACAGAAAAAGAGAGGGAAAATGAGAATGTATGTGAATTGATCTAGATTTATAGTCATCATGATAGTTTTCTCTTAAGAATGTGTCAGATGACACACACATGTTTCTGACATGAAAAATAGCACAAGAAAAATGTTTCACATGCTTTAAAGGGACAGTTCAGACCAAAATTAACATTTTCAAGTACTTGCCCACTTGCTGGTTCAAACCATATGATGTTTTTTCTTCTGTGGAGCACATAAGGACAAATTTTGAATCATAAAAGTCATACTTTTCCATACAGTACAAAGAATGGGGAATGAATGTCCATTCAAGTTTCTAAATGGATGCAAAAATCCACTTAGAAGAATCATAAAAGTTGTTTATATAAGTGATGCACTATATCAGTTTCAGAAGACTTGATATTATCGTCATCTTTTGAGATGTTACCACTACAGTAGGATCATTAAGCGATGAACAGTTGAAATCAAAAACATGATCTGCCAAGACTAGTTTTGTGAACTGAATCAACCAGTAAACTGAAAAGATTTGGTGTATATATTGTATAATGCCCTAAATAAATACTTTTTACTTAAACTAAGCTGTCGTATGACTACGACTTGAAATATAGTACAAGAGGCACATGGACCACTTTTAGGATTTTGACAGCTCTAGTCCTCATTTACTTTCATAATATTAAAATGTTATTGGCCAAGACAGTTCTCAAAAATTGACTTTTTCTGTTCTGTGGAAGAACCAAAGTCTTTTGGGTTTGGTAAATGACGATTTTTCGTTTTTGGGCAAACAATCCCCTTAACAACTTTGCTGTAATCAGTGTTGGGAAGGTTACTTTGGATATGTAATAGGCCTCAAATTACAAGTTACCCTGTTTAAAATATCAAAAGTAAAAAGTCTTCAAGAAAGTTACACTTCAAGTACTTTATCAAAGTAATGTAACCGATTACTTTTAATTACTTTTCTAAATTTAATTTTCAAGATTTTTTCCAAACGGTTAACCTTACAGTAGTACGCAACACTGATTGCTGTCAGAGTTGTCAAAATCTCTCATCCCTTGAATGAAGATTATACCAATTTAATTTTAAAGCACAGCTACCACAGAATCAGACTTCAGCGCCTCTTTTTACTTTCAAGATCATTCTGAGGTTAAATGCTGATTTAAAATCATAACAAGAAATAGTTTAATAGCTGTTTTGAAATCAAATATTTGCATAGCTATGACAGGAAGCACTGGTGTCTAACAATGCCTTCAACAAAAACAGTTAATGTAAAAAATAAAGCATATACACAAACTCAAATTAGTAAAAGTAAAGTAAAATATGCATGCCCGAGACTTGTTAGCAAGTAAACCTAAACACCCCCCTAAACTCACAGAAATGGTTTGATCCAAGTCTTCAGCAGCCAGTGACACTGACCCGTTCAAACTGGACAAGTGCTGATATTTCATGGGTATTTAACACGTATTATATGTATTTTTAATGAGTTAAATATGTTGTTTGCACTGATTTGTTATGCGTAAACATGTATTTAACACATTAAATGCGCTTATTATACGGGTAGTTGAAGTGATAAAATTTACGCTTTGGAACCATTTGGCCTTCCATACTACTAAGCTTGCCCTGCGCTGCCGCTTGAACTTTGAAATGGTCCATGCGATGCAGTATCGAACTCTTGTTATCGTTTTATGCAATAACAACATTAGATTTGTTTTATTCAAGTTTAAAGCAGATTTTTGCTCCTAATTGAAAGTTGTAGAAACCGGATTGTTAATTGTGGTTTTAAACTAGTCTTTTTCATTTTTCCTTAAAGAAATAAATATCTGAATGGAAAAATACATTTCTTAGTTTCTGCAAAGATTACGTTAAATTACGTAACTCCGTTACACTGGCTATAATTACATTAGTTTTGCGCTTCATTAAATAAAATAATGTCTGTTTTAATGGAAACATGAAGTTGCGTTACTTACAGTATGTAGCTCTTTTTAAGTTGCTTCCCAGGCAAAGCAAAGGCTGACTGAGGACTTTTATTTTGAGCTTATCTGTCTAGCGCAGGTGTCCGGCCTGCCATCATTAAGTAAAGTAGCTGAATGGCCCGCTGACGTTTGAATGGAGTTGCTCTTGTAACTGTAAATGGATTGAGCAATTAAAAACAGAAAGGCCACATTTAGGACAGATCGTTGCATGGCCTACATCCAGCCCTTGGACTTATCACCACATAACGCAGGGTGCCTTGTTTAATGAGCCGTTTTTCAGTTTGTGGAGTTGCTGTTGTGAGTTTTCAGTCGTGTCTTTATTTGAAACTCTGGCCGGAAGCCAGGACCGAGCCAATGAGGTCAATCTACGTTGTGCGTCAGTGTCTGTTGCCAACAGGTTGCAGGTGGAAACGTTCCCTGGACTGAATGGCAGATGGCAAAGCTAGGCCTTGTTTTTCTAGAAGGAGGTCTTTTATTTGTCTTCACATATGTTTTGGGCCAAGTGGCTTGGGTTCATGGAAATGCATAAATAATGTGTTGAACAGAAGTGATCAGCTAACCTCAATGTGCTTTCTTTTTAACCTCATGGTTAATATTCTTGTTTAGGAGGAAAACTGTGACATTAATGGGTCAAGGAAAACGTATAGCCTTCACTGACAAATGTAGCATGGAAAATGCCTTTGTTCTTTTTAAAAGGCTGCATGTAAGCCCCAGCAATATATTAATGACACAAGCAAAAAGGAAACTAAAAAGCGCTGCCCGTGTCCCCTAGTGTGTCTTGGTGTTAGTACATACTAATAGACAAGCCCCTTACTGACAGAAAGCAGTAAAAGCGAGCGGGCCTTTGCCGTACTCTTTTGCTTAACAGTGCAGTAATCAATCTCACAGCGTGAGATGAGTGTTTCGTTAAAAGCCTTTCAGATGGCCGGCTTTTCAAGAATAAAGTCATACAGTTGTAACCCGACACCTTTTTACTGAGTTGTTTTTAAGTCTTTTCTCACTTGTGCATTAGGGTAGTGAACTGGCCTTGTCAGTTCAAGAGCACATTACAAAATTCAATAAGGACAAAGAGTGCAAGTTCTTAAGTACTCTCTCTAGCAGTTCAGAGTAGGCCATATGCTCTCAGGGATATTTCCTGAATGAATAAATGTCAGTATAATGAAAAATAAAATGTCATTGACATTTTACGATATCTAGGACTTTCAAACTTTTCTGTACTTACTGTCAGAGAATGTTTTTTAAAGGAACACTCCACTTTTTTTGCTAATAGCTTAGCATAGATCATTGAATGAGATTAGACCGTTGGCATCTCGCTCGATGCCAACGGTCTAATCTGATTCAATGATCTATATGCTAAGCTATTAGCAAAAAAAGTGGAGTAAGTGTTCCTTTAAGACTTTATTCTTTCTCTTATGTAGGTGTCACTTCGCAAACAGGAAATAGCTGACCGCCTGAACGCCTGGATCATCTTCAATGATAAAAACAAGGAGCTCTGTGATTGGCTGACGCAGATGGAGAAAAAAGTGGCACGCAGAGGCGAAAACCTTAGTATTGAGGAAATGGTGGAGAAACTTAAAAAGGTAGAGATTGGTTTCCTTTGTCATTGCTTTAATTCTTTTAGTACTGTAAATGGCTAATTTAGCAAAAAATGAAAATTCATTATCATAATTAAATATTTACCCACCCGGCATTTTGTTGGCTTAACTACCGCTTGACAAAAGTTTGTGGTCTATACTTTTTTTTTTCTTTTTAAAGAAATCACTTATGCTTAGTAAAGCTGCATTTGTTTGATCAAAACAAATACAGTAAAAAATATTGTGAAATATTGTTACAATTTAAAATAATTGCTTTCTTTTTCAATATATTTTAAAATGTAATTTATTCCTGTGATGGTAAAGCTGAATTTTCAGCAGCCATTACTCCAGTCTTTAGCTTCACATTATCCTTCAGAAATCATATGTATTCATATCATATGTCAGGTGACAAATCATGATATTTTTGTGGAAATTGTGGTACATTTTTATTTTTATTTTTTTTTAGAATTGTTTGATGAAAAGAAAGTTCATAAGAACAGCATTTATTTAAAATTAATATTTTAATTAAATGATGTAAAATACACTACCAGTCAAAAGTTTTTGAACAGTAAGATTTTTAATGTTTTTAAAGAAATATTTTCAGCTCGCCAAGTCTGCATTCATTTGACCCGAAGTTTTTTAAAATATTTTTACTATTTAAAATATCTGTTTTGTATTTGAATATATTTTAAAATGTCATTTATTCCTCTAATTTCTAAGGTTAATTTGCAGCATTATTGAGTCAGTAAAAGTTTGTGAAAGAAATTATAGAAAAGAATACCTCTATTTAGCGCAAATCCTTTAAATTGATCAGAAGTGATGATAAAGACATTTATAATGTTACAAAAGATTTCTATTTCAGATAAATGCTGTTCTTCTGAACTTTCTATTCATTAGAGAAACCTGAAAAAAGTCTACTCAGCTGTTTTCAACATAATAATAATAATAATAATAATAATAAATGTTTTTTAGCAGCAAATCAGAATATTAAAAAGGTTTCTGAAGCATATATACATATATTCTATGTATTTATTTATTTATTTATTTTAAATGACTTTGCCCCAAACGTTTGGATGTTAATTTACTTTTTCTTATTTAACACAAAAGTTGAATAATAAAACTTAGAAGAGTATCCTGGACACTTTTTTTGTGTAATGCAAGTGCATGAGGAAGCCACAAATTATAAAAACCATTGATTACTTAAATGGGTGATTAAATCACATAATTTCTATTGTTTTGCAAACTATCCCTTGAAATTATATATTCTCTATGAATTAATACATAAAATTGCTTGCCTACCTGGTTTTGTGGTTACATAACCAATTAACAAGGTTTCACATGGTTCTGTTTCCATGTGCCTTCGTCATGGTGAGTTTCTGTTGTACATTTGTAAGAAGCTTAAGTAGGTCGGTAATATGGTATTATATGGTATATGCTATTATAAGTATCTATGAAGGATTAAAGCAGTCTCAAATGAACAGCACACTTAAGCTTTCCCAAGGGAGGCCCCACAGATTTTACATTTCACAGAGACTCCATTCTATCCACACACATAGCATTTGTTCATTTTTACTTAAATATGCTACAAATGTACATTATTTCTAAAAAACCGAAGATTAGCTCTAATCTGGTTTATGGCATGTACTGTAAAAATTGAGGGCAGAGTGCTATACAGCATTACTGTGTGTTCATTTACCTCTTTGTTCATACACAACAATAGCGTTGTATGTGCAGTTTCTCTCTCACCATCAAACAGTGCAACCTCAAGCACTCTGCAGTCATTAGCACATAGTTTACAGTTGAGGTTTTGAAGGGTTTCAGGCCACTAATGATCACACATCAGAAAGCTGCCCATTGTCTCTCAAACACAGTTAATGATTGGCAGTGTTGTTTCATCATCATTGTTGTGCTATTTTGAATTTATTTTTATAATTTCTGTTTTCATTTTAGCAAATTTCTGTTTTTTTAGTTTGAGTTATTTTACTGCATCAGGTTAAACTAAATAAAACAAGATTTTTTTTTCCATAAGCTAAACTAAAATATGGTTGTAATTTTATTTAACTGTAATATCTCTGCTACCAAGAACCTGAGTCCTGCTGTTCAAAGTAAGCCAGGTTGGACTAAATAAAACAGGAAAAAACAGAGGAGAAAGTGAAAAGGATTTGGGCTGCTGAGGGGTCAGTGTGAATAATTGTTCCTCTTTTTTTTTTTTTTTTTTTTGAAGAGGGCCCATGCTGAGAGAAAAAAAAACATAGTTTTGACAGCTGTCAGACCCATCTGGAGACAAAGTGCAGTTAGTCGGTTTTGTTTGGGATGGATGTGTTAATGACTAAAGCACATGAGAGGCGGGTGCTCATTGTGCACATCTCTCTACAGGACTGCATGGAGGAGATTAACCTCTTCAGCGAGAACAAGAGCCACCTCAAGCAGCTGGGCGAGCAGCTCCTATTGGCCAGCGACAAGGCGAAGGAGGCAGAGATCCACGGGGCCCTGCGAGATGTCAACGACCGCTGGCAGCACCTGTTCGACCACATTGAAGCCAGGTGAGCGAAAAACAAATGAACCACACTGAACTGCTTTGAGGAATAAATGCTTATTTGATAGAAATCCTTTCTTTCCTTTTTTCCTGATGTTTGCTATTGTTGCTCTGTATCCATTGATTAATGACTGATCAAAGCTTTTTGTTTGTTTGAAAGTCTTAGCCTGCATCGTTTCTGCTTTCCATTTAATCACTGATTGATTGATTCATTCATTTGTGCATTTATTCCTCATTTAAACCTGTTGGTGGTGCAATATAAAAGCCTTTGATTAGGCTTTTATATTGATTTTTAAAGCATTTAACAGATTCTTTTATCCAGATTTAAAAAAAATAAAAAAGTGCTTAAGCTTTCAGTGTGAGCCCACTGTGATCAATAGATGGTTAGCGAGTAGTTCAAAAAGCTGCTGCAGGGAAAATAACTTCCTGTGCTAATAGATGTAGAGAAAAGTGACTTTGTCCATCAAATTGTGCCTGTGTGCTTCGAAAGAAATGCATCTATGAAAAGCCGTTTTATGCTAAAAGTTGTGTCAGTTTTGTTCTGTATGACGGAAAATGTTTTTTATATACCAGGGTTTGTGGGTAAACTGTGTCCCCAAGCTCAACAAATAGTAATGGAAAGCTTTACCTTAAAATTCAATTCAGTTTGATTCAAAATAAAACTATTATATTAATATGATATTTTGCAGTCATTATATTGTTGAAATAAGTATAAGCTTGCTTGTGTAATGCTAAATTATTATTGTTGTTATTAATATTATTACAAATACTCTTTGGGGGGGAACTTTAGGTATTTTATTTTATTTTATTTTATTTTATTTTATTTTATTTTATTTTATTTTATTTTGTTATTGAAACATTATGAATAAACATTTAAACATTTTCCTGTCTGCTTTATGAAAAAAATATATATATAGTTTTTATTTTATTTTATTTATATTGAAATTAAATAATTCATGTGTCCCCAAATGATTCATCTTGTGCCATGACACAATTCACCCCTAAGTTGGAGCAGGGTTTTTTTTTTGTTTGTTTGTTTGTTTTTTTGGCAAAAATTTCATGTCACAGTATTATAGATGACTTCCACTAGTTCAGACGTCCTAGAATACATCATATAATTTTGTATTATAAATCATATAATTTCTCCTTTCAACTTACAGCAAGCTTTCCCCACTAATAAAACTTATTTCCTTTTTTTTTTTTTTTTTTTTTTTTTAATCAATGTTAAGCCTTGAGTCTGCATGTCCTCATTTATATCTTCAGAATTTGATGTGGTCTTCAGTACTTTGGATTGTTACCACAGCTGGCGTACGCTCTCATAATCATTCAGTCTGCTGGAAATTTGCACATACCGAGTGTATGAATCAGGTGGTTTTCCTAAGCAAGCAATAAAAAAAAAACAACTCAAGTGCTTTCCAATCTTGTCTGTGACGTCTCGTGTAATTGGTCAGTCCCGCGGTGTGACGTGTTCTGAAGCAGCCAGATGGTGCTAATACTGAAGAAGGGGGGATTTAACGTAGCCCTCACTAGTGTTGTTAGTTTCAGCTTTGCCATATGGCTTGTTCAGGCTTCTGTAGCTTGTCCTAGTCCCTCTGTATAGCTCGAATAGGGTGGAGGGGGTGGTGGGGGGGCAATGGTCTGTCACCTCATATTATATCTTATAAACAGGGGCACAATGGGGCCAGGGGGACAGTATGTACTCAGGCACGCTATAATCACAGAGCCGGCCATCTGCAGGTATGGCTGCTCAGACGGTTTGCGATGCCATGCGGTCACTCAAACAACGAGAAGCTTCACACTTAAATGGTTCAATCTAATCCCTATGGGACAAACACCCTTTGTCTGTGTTTCAGTGTCATCTGACCTGGGGTTATCAGACCCTTTTTTAGTTTTTCCGCCAAGTGTAACGTGCCAAACTTTCACAGGATTTCATTGGGTTCTAGCCAAATTACACGGTCTCAAATACCAAAGAAAACAGTTACTTGACTGATTTATAACGGGGTTAGTACTTTGTCACAGAAAATTAAGTTTTATCTAGTGGAGATTCGAGAGGCCTTTTGGACACATTCAGGTTTCCATCAAAATGTCCAAGATCACAATTTTTTCCCAAAATGGTCTTTTTGATAATGCTCTGCATTCAAGATGAATATGCTGTATCTCTCTCTTTCAGGGTGAAAAAGCTGACAGAAACTCTGGTGACAGTGCAGCAGTTGGATAAGAACATGAATAACCTTCGCTCTTGGCTCACTCGCATTGAAGCTGAGCTGGCCAAACCCATTCACTACAGTATCTGCCATAGAGATGAGATCCAGAAGAGACTGGCTGAGCAACAGGTCAGCAAAACAAGAGTTTATAAAATGGATATAATAGAAAATTCAATTAGCTGAAATACCAGATTGTAGATTAGTGTAAGTGTGTTCTGTGGGACTGGCAGATATATATATATATATATATATATATATATATATATATATATATATATATATATTTTTTTTTTTTTTTTTTTTTTTTTTTTTTTTTAAATGCATAAACAGGTGAAAAATTCTGCCACTGCAACAAAACTCATTCCATCAGGTGAATATCTAGTTTAGAATATCTAGTTTCAAATACTTGTTACAGCATTAATTAATCAAAGTTTGAATGATTTATTATTAATAATTGTGACCCTGGACCACAAAACCAAAAAAAAAATCAATTTGCATACAATTGAAAGCTGAATAAATAAGCTTTCCATTGGTGTATGGTTTGTTAGGATAGGACAATATTTGGCCAAGATACAACTGTTTGAAAATCTGGAATCCGAAGGTGCAAAAAAAAAAAAAAAAAAATCAAAATACTGAGAAAATCATCTTTAAAGTTGTCCAAATTAAGTTCTTAGCAATGCATATTACTAATCAAAAATTAAGTTTTGATGGAACATGATCTTTATTTAATATCCTAATGATTTTTGGCATAAAAGAAAAATCAATCATTTTGAACCATACAATATATTTTTGGCTATTGCTACAAATATACCCGCGACACTCGTGACTGATTTTGTGGTCCAGAGTCACAACTAATTCAACTGTTATTAAGTGAAATGAATAATTTCCAATTACCTTTTCATGACATTGGGGACATTTTCCACAAGTTGGTATGATTCTTTCAGGTCTTCATGAATTGTCTACAAAATACTTTTAAAATTCTTCAGTGATTATGTAAAACAACACCTTTTTTACCTTGTCAAAAACAGCTCTGTTCACAGCGACCTGCTTTGTTGCATGGCTCTTTAAATGATAATGAGCTACTGCTCACTCCACCCCGCTCTTCCATTTTTTTTGTGTATTTGGTGGCACATTACCATCAAAAACAAAACTAATTCCCTGCATCCTCATCTGATGTTGTGAGAAAATGAAGACTCTTATGTTCACTTTTTCGTCCAAATACAAAACCCATGGACATGGATGTCGCTACAGCTGCTCGAGCATGGAGAAAATGGCAGACAGCGTATAGCTGGCTGAGGGCGGATATATGTTAATACGGGACAGTCCGTCAGCAGTCATGGGTGGAGCCTGAGCAACATGACATCATACTGCTCACAAAATCAAAACGGCTTCATAACTGAGACTGTTTAGGTTTTTTGGGGATTAAAAAAAGGAGTGAATGGATTATCATTGTAGGGTGGTTGTGTCCACACTGCTAAGACACATTTATATGCAAACACAGTGTAAAAGTGAATTTTGCATCTAATGTCCCCTAATTTATTGCTTACATAATAAGCTTTTAATAAAACATGGCTGTTTATGCAGTATAAATGTGGAAACATTTTTGAAATCAGAAAAAGGACTGTGGTGTTCCCCTTGTCAAAGCGTTAACATCACAATGCACTTCTAATTTGGGTACCACCTCTCTGTCAGTCTTACAGGATTTATGAAAAATGTCAAGTTTAATGAGTAGTTTTAACAAAATTATTCATTTACATTTACTAGTGACATTATAAACAATACAAAGCTGGTTGAAAATAGGCAGACTTATCCTTCAACTGTCAGGTGTGTCTATAAACGTATATATGCGCGTGTTTAGGACCTGCAGCGTGACATCGAGCAGCACACTGAGAGGGTGGCATCTGTGCTCACCCTGTGTGACGTGCTTCTGCACGACGAGGATGCCTGCAGCAGCGATGGAGAGAATGACTCCATCCAGCAGACCACGCAGCGCTTGGACCAGCGCTGGAGAAAGATCTGCTCCTTGTCTTTGGAGAGGAGGCTGAGGTATGGCCATTTATCCAGATAACTCCAGTCTCAACACTGCTCACAGATGATTAGTCACTCTGTTGCATCCGTTTATGGAAAGGAAGTTTCAGTTTATTCTGGATCCAGAATAAGAAACTGCTTTCTCATTCACAGCTCCTTACTGAGTAAGGGATATCTGTGCAGATTACTCTGCATGATAAAATTTGATCATTTTTAATGTACTGTAATGTCACCAAACACTTGAGTTGAACAGATTATGGGTTTTGAGGATGATAACTTCATATATTTGGTAAATAAGAATAACATGCATTAAAATGCAAGTATTTTAAAGTAAGTTCACATACTTACACATTGAGTATTACAGTGTATTATGTTTAATTTATATAAATGTAAACGTATATAAGACTATTTGTTTTTAATCACTCCTGTCTGTTTGCAGGATTGAGGAGACATGGAGACTGTGGTGCAAGTTTCAGGAGGATTACTCTTCCTTTGAGGACTGGCTGAATGTAGCTGAGCGCTCCGCTGCTGAACCCAATTCATCAGACGTCCTGTATGTTGACGCCAAAGAGGAACTCCAGAAATATGAGGTTTGATTCCAACAAAATGCTAAACTAAGCCTTTGAATGGCTGTGCTACCGGGCTATTACGTTTCTATCATTTAGTGCAAGTCAGATGTTTAATCCTGATGTTTTAGGAACATGATCAGTACAATTAAAGGGAACTTTGGGTATTAAGACTTGTATGGCTTAATATAACATAAATTATGTCTCTTACTGAAAAATGTAGTGGAAAACCCATGAAGGATTTATGTTATTTAAAAAAATCTGCATAGTTTAATACATATTTTGGTCTATGGGGAGCGTCATTATTTTGATGATGTGAAATGGTTGTACTCGGTGAGCTCCTGCCGCTTCCTGTTTCTATTTTTACCGCAACACAATACAGAAAATAAGACACTGAGACGATGACCACAGCTAATGAAAGAGCTTACAGGTGGTGATGGATAAAAGCATAGGCTTAAACAAAATGCCGTACCCTTATTTTTCCTCACAAGGAGTCTAAATGCCTCCGGATATCGAGTGAGATCCACGCTAAGAAACTCCTTCAGTGGCTGCGGCGTCATGACGAGTGTCTGCATGTTTACATCCTGGCAGGATGGCATCTGCCATTTGGAAGCACTTTCAGTCTCTGTGGTCTGCTAAAAGCCTCGGGGCTAAATGCGGGTCTATTTAGATGTGTTTTTTTCTTCCTATTCTCTTCTCCTCGTCTTATCACTAGGAAAGCAGTGATGGAATAACATCGCTTCTCTTGTTGCCCTTCGACTGAAAATTACAACCAAAAGCCGCACAATGTGGCGTCGTATCACTATTTTATTTTCCAAGTTGTGTTGTGGTAAAAATAGCAACAGTTAGCGCCTGTTAAAATAATGGTGCAAAATATGTATAAAACAATGTGGATTTTTAAAATAACGTAAATCTTTAATGGGTTTTCTACCACATATTTCAGTAAGAAACATGTGTTACATTATATTAAGCCATACAAGTCTTAATTTTTCCCTTTATGGGAATATCAGATTTGTCAGCAGTTTTTCATTTACTGAATGTTTTAGTCATTCAAGCATGACTTATGAAATGTTTCTAATGTTAAAAACACTCACTGCATGGAGATGGAGTGTTAAAGAGATATAGAATATCCTTTATCTTTAATTAAATATAAAGTTCTGAAATGTGTTTTTATAGTCATAGTGTTGATCTGTCGTTTTAGGTTTTCCAAAAGCAGGTATATGAGAGTCTGACCCAGCTGGAGGTTATTAATAACCAGTACAGACGACTGGCGCGGGAAAACCGCGCCGATGCAGCCAGCAGAATCAGAGCCATGGTACATCAGGGGAACCAGCGCTGGGACGTGCTCCAGAGAAGAGTGGCTGCAATACTGCGCAGACTCAGAGTGAGGAAACAGACACACTGTTTTTTCATGTCATCTATGCACTTCTGTTTACTTGAGTGCATAAACAAACCTCTCCCACTGTTTTTTCTCATTTAGCATTTCACAAGCCAGAGAGAAGAGTTTGAGGGAACCCGCAAGGGCCTTCTCGTCTGGTTGACTGAGATAGACCTCCAGCTGACCAATGTGGAGACCTTCTCAGAGAGCCATCTCCAAGATAAAATAAAACAGCTGAAGGTTAATAAACAGTGTTTCCCTTAAAATTCAGTCATTCAGACTATAGATAAAGAGAATAAATGATGACAGAAATTCAGCTAAACTTAACTGTACTTTCTTCTTCCCCTCCAGAGTTTTAAGAAGGAGATCACTCTGAACACCAATAAGATTGATGCTCTGATCGTGTTTGGGGAGGGTCTGATTCAGAGGAGCTGTCCTCAAGATGCTGTTGAGATAGAAGATGAGTTAGAGGAACTGCACACGTACTGTCAAGAGGTATTCGGCAGAGTGGCCGGATTCCACCAGCGCCTCACCAGTCTCCGCCCGGTATTATAAACACTTACTTTGCTTTACATTCTCTAAATGCTTCTCAAAGACTTCTTTCTAACCCATTACAAAAAAATCCCCAAAGTGTGTATTTCTTTACACTTCTTCTTTCTTGTGCAAATAACTTTGCGAATGAGCCATGTTATAAGAGTATGAATGACAAGTGTTTTCTTTTTGAAACAGCTGCAGGAACAGCTGGATGTCTTTGATGGTGTACAGTCCAGAGGTACACAGAGCACCCCCTCTTCCATCCAGCCCTCCATGTGCCTGTTATCACCTCCTCAGGAGCGCTCGGGCCGTGAAACCCCCGTCAGCGTGGATTCCATCCCTCTGGAGTGGGACCACACCGGGGACGTTGGCGGCTCTTCTTCACACGATGAGGAAGAGGATGCTGCCTTCTTCTCTGCCCTGTCAGGTAAATAAATATGGAAGTGTTTTGATTGCTCAAGCCCTGCAGTGTACTGTAAATAAAGACCCTGGATCTTAGCAGTCTTAAAGGGATAGTTCACCCAAAAATGACAATTCTGTCTTCAATTACTCACCTTCATCTCGTTCCAAATCTGTAAGATCTTCAGAACACAAAGAAAGATATTTTTGTTGAAACATGAGAGCTTTCTGACCCTGCTTAGACAGCAATGCAACTGACACGTTCAAGGCCCAGAAAGGTAGTGAGGACATTGTTAAAATAGTCCATGTGACATTAGTGGTTCAACCATTATGTTATAAAGCTATGAGAATAGTTTTTGTGTGGAAAGAAAACCAAAAAAAATGTAGCTACTTGGTTTGAAAGTAACTTCTGTGTGAGTTGTGCTTCATGCATCACAACATTGTTGACAGCAGAAAATGGACCTTTTTATCGGCAAAATTTTACTGAAATTTCCGTAATGTGACCACAGTTTTTACTAGGGCTGTCAGTTGATTTGAATTTTTAATCGTATTAATTACATGATGGTTTCCATTAATTAATCGCAAAATAAGTTTGACCAAAAATGCCCACAAAACACTGTTTAAAGCTATTTTTGTGTTAAATGAGAAAGTATCAAGTAGACATTACAAACTATAGCTTTAGAAAGAAATATTTTATTTGATTTAACATAGAATTTATTACACACAAACATTTAGGCTGCAACGGCTTAACGTAAACTATGGAACACAGAAGATAAATAGAAGAAATAGATTTGTTCATACAGTGAAAGTCATTGGTAACCAAAACAGCTTTGTACCAACAGTTCCACAAAATAAAGGTTTGAAATGACATGAGGGTGAGTAAATGATGACAGAATTAATTTTTTTGGGGTGAACTATCCCTTAACTGTTTTAATTTTATTGTTATAATTATTATTTTAATTAAATGATACTCTAAATAAGAAACTAAATCCGCCAGTGGGTGGTGATAATTGTCTTTGAGTAATTCATTCGATTCATTCCAATGGCTGATTCATTCAGGAATGAAGTAAATGGCTCTTTTTAAATGGGCCTTTGAATCACTGATTCACACAATTCGTTCAAAGCGTGGATTCATTCAGAAACTAAACATCGCTGTGTTGCTCTGAGATGCAACAATTCTGCTCTGGCTTCAAAGGTAATATGTTCTCTGCAAAATTAAGCAAAAACACATAATATTGTGTTTAAAATATAATGCAATATCAACTTCTTATTTACTGATCTGTTGTATAAAATCACATTTAAGCTTGTGATAGATCGGGACAAAATCAGCACTCGTGTCATATTGCTCTTAATGAATAAAAATATGAGACAAAACACATACAGGGACATTTTTCTGCACCAATATTTTGAAATTTTAGGGCATAACTGCATTTATGGAGTTGTTGCCCTGCATCGTATTTGTCAACATATTTGTGAAATGTAAGATGATGTACAGGTCTAGGGGCGGGGCCAGCGCGTTAACTGCGTTAAAATATTTTAATCGCGTTATTTTTCATAATTAAGTTAACGCGTTAAACTGACAGTTTTTACATAACTTGTTCGAGCCATGCCATCTTTGACAGAAAAAAAGGCTGTTTTTTTTCTTGTAACCACATTTTTTTTTTTTTTTTCCATAAACCTAAATCTGGAGTCTGATATAACTGAAATATATTGTTAGCCATCATATATTGTTAGCAACTGACAATTTTAACCAGCTCTTGCCAGTTCTATTGACTTTGGCACGTCGTCCAAGGCTGAGATTTTTTTCCAGAACTCTGACTGCTGGACTACTCATTTTCTGTCCCTCCAGATTTAGAGGTCACAGAAATCCCAGAATTCTCATCTGAGGTGACAGAGAAGTCTTTTGGAGAGCCTTTAGGTAGGCCTCCATGTCCCTTTTATGTGCACTTGGCACTACTGCAAAATCTTATTACCTTTTTTTTGCTGGACTCGCATCTGTCCAGTCCCACACCTCCCCACTTGTCCTCACTCTTTTTCCACATTATTTACTCTCTCTCTCTCTCTCTCTCTCTCTCTCTCCATCCTGTCTCGTTCCCACATCACTATCGTTACGCTTATGAATAGACTCGATTTGCTGTATCATCAAAAGCCTGGTATTTTTCCTTTCACTGCAGAACTCTCTCTCTTAAATCAAAAGATGCAAGCATCCTCCCCTTACCCTGCTCTGCTATGTGCTCTTATCATGAAAGACTTGGGCTTGTGAGGAGATTCTGCTGGTAAAGAGGAGGGTTGAGAGCTGGGCATGTCCAGATCTCAGGGAGTGTAAGAGAGGGCACAGAAAGGTTGCGTCCCTCCTCTCGTACAGCTCAGTGCACCTGCTCATCCACCTCCCGAGCTTTCAAGCTCACGCAACTGACGTATATTTATAATATAACATATAATAACATTCATTTATCTAAACTGCACCCTTTTGAAGCTTTGCTCATTACTGGAGAAGCATGCATGACTTGTTTGTTTGATGCTTTTGTTTTTAAAGGGGTCTTGCATTTTTTTTTTTTTTTTTTTTTACATGAACTTTCTTCCTGAAATCCACTTATAATTGTGTTTTTATGTGTAGGCGGTCATGTGCAAATGCATTTATTTCTGGAGTGTCACAAAGTATAAAATTCATTTTTTGTTGATCAGTGCGAATAAATGTTTTTCCACTAGGCCAGAAATTTAAGCTTCTGTTTTCCATAATACATAAATCTCTATCACCTAAAAAAGATTCCTCACGATCCCTGCAGAAGCTAAATAATTCCACTTCTTGCATTGATTTCTGTCATCACAGCCCTAATAAAGAAGCTTGTTTTGAGCATTGAGCTAAACCTCTCTCTCCATCCCTCACACCCTCACAGGACAGAACTGGCACTTTCAAAACACACCGGAAAGGAAAGCCTTCCAGCTGGACTCCTCCTCACCTAGACACACCAGCACTCCGTTTAAACAAGGCTATGTGAGTATATAGCCCTTATTTCTTAATCTAGCATTTTCATGAACACCCAATTTGCACATTGTCTTCCTCAGGCAGGTTTTGACAGCATAAATTGATTGTAATGGTGCAAATGTGACGTGTCTGTGCAGGTGCAGCTGATGTCTGAGTGCAGTGGCAGCATTAAGAGTGTGAAAAGGGTTTCTATGATCCTGGATGATGAGGAACAGCAGGAGGAACAAGGCCTCACTGGTCTGAACACTGCAGACAAACAGTCAGGTACAGACACTTTGTCCAACACGGGAACATGAGGATGTCTGTCTGGTACTCGTTCTGAGTGAGTCACGTAATAAGACTCTTCACAAATAGTCGGGTACATGCACTGACGCAGATCACATGTACAAGGGACTACTTTTCATTTTATTTAGACGAGTCTAAAAGCACAAAGACTTCTTATTTATCAAAAACGGCAGAATTACATTTTCACGCCACCTCATGGATGGGTAGATAGATGAATGGGAAGATAGCTGGGCAGATGGTTGAAGATAGGTGAAATAATTTGGATGGATGGTTAGATGCATTGTAAATAGGTAATTAGACAAATAGAATAGGTAAATAAATGTATGGACTAATGGACAGATAGTTAGATAGACTTAAGACTTAGGAATGGATGAATGAGTGAATTGGTGGGAAAACATTGGGTGGATGGATAGGAAAGATAGATTGTAGACGGATGGATGCATAGTTGGGTAGATGGGTGAAGATAGGTGGATAAACTGGATGGATAGATTGTCAGATGGATTGTAAATAGGTAAAGGATGGGACAAAAGCCTCACATCGACAGCGTGTGGACCAAAAAGCTGCACTTGAACTCACCGCAGAGACTCCAGCGACTGCAAACTAACACTGTGCCATTCTGTGCCAGTGTGAAAGGAATCAGCTGTCTATATCAGCAGCTTTTAATAGTATATATTCGTCATTTAAAAGGAGAAACCGGAGCAAGGATATTAGGGGTGTAAGAAAATATCGATACACCTATGTATCGTGATATTTTGTTTGGTGATACTGTATTGATTCTCAAAAATGGAATATCGATATTTAAAAAAAAATAAAATAAAATATACAAGATTCATGACAGTTGCTTCGTTTTGAGCGTATAACCTGACCGGCTAGATTGCAGTCGTCTTATCTCTGAACTTAAACAGTGACACGAAATACTAGCATAAGGGCACACCACTAATGTTAGTGTTAATGGAGGATGAAAGAACAGTTCCTGTTCCCGCCTCGGTGTAAAGCGTGGCGTCATTTCGGCTTTTGAGGTAACATTCGCTCCAGGATGCGGCAAGCAGCAGATCTGCCGCGTGGCTGCCACCCGTCTGTGCGGCGGAGGCTGTGTTGGGGCTGTTTTCTGTAGTTGAGGCGGTGCTCGCTTGCGAAATACAAAACTTGCGAAATTCTCAGAACAAAAAGGTTCTCAGAATGTCCAATATCTGTATTTATGTTATTGTTTTACAATTCTTTTGTTTTCTTTAGGAATCCTGCAATCACTTTTTTTTATTGGTATTAAGCAGAAGTTCAGATTAAAATGATCTGACATGGTTACAATTGTAAACTTAAATTGTTAAAGCAGGGTCTAAAAATATGTATGGTCTGTTTATAAAAGCTTACATTTTATACATTTAATAACAAAAGAATCTTGCAAGCACTTTATTTTCCCCCTTTACTCGTGCTGCACAAAAAGTGATTCAGTAACATTGAATGGTTTGCATATGTTGGTGTGTTCTTAATTACAGCTTTCCTAAAATTATGTCCTATTCATAAAATAAGAAATATCCCAATATATCGTCTGTTTACAGTGTCGCAGTGTATCGCAACATATCGTATTGCAACCCCTGTATTGTGAGACATATCATATCGCCGTAATCTGGCAAACTTCCACCGATGTGTGCCTGGCGAGAGCCAATGTGTGGAACATACCAAACAAACTAACCCGACAGACACTGACCGACGGCCGACTGTCGGCTTGGTAATAAGACAGATGAATACGTGGATAAACTTATGGATGGATGAGTAAAACTGGTGCAAAGCAAATCTATCTACATCTATCTGTCTATCTATCTATCTATCAATTTGTTTTTTACCAATTAGATAGATAGACAGACAGATAGATAGTTACATAGACAAATGGTGGAACATTGGTTAGATGTGTAGACAGAAGGATGAATGAATGAATTGGTGGATAAACGGATGGAAGGATAGTTAATAGCAATAGCAAATAGATGAATAGATAGGTGGTTATACAAATAAAGGGATGAGTGGGTGGATGGATTGATAGTTGGATGGTGGATAGGTTGGTGGCTAAAAGGATGGATAGGTAGGTGGATGAGTGGATGGATACATGGTTGGATAGGTGGGTTAACAAAATGATGCATAGATAGTTAAATAGATGAAAGGAAAAATGAGTGGGATGGATGGATATGAAAGTTCGATTGTAGATGGATAGATGAATAGGTGGGTTAATGGATGGATGAATGGATAGATAGCTGGGTAGATGGGCGAAGATAGGTGGATAAATATAATGGAAGGATGTTATGAATTGTAAATAGGTAATAAGACAGATAAATAGGTGGGTAAACTTATAGACTAATGGATAGCTAGTTGTCTAGACTTGGGAATGGAGAGATGGATAAGTGAATTGGTGGGAAAACAAATTGATAGATACATTGATAGATAATTGTAAGGACAAATGGAGGAATGGTTGGGTTGATGTGTAGACAAAAGGCTGAATGAATGAATTGGTGGATAAATAAATGGAAGGATAGTTAGGTAAATGGATAAATAGGTGGTTATACAAACGAGATGGGTGGATGGATGAGTTGATAGTTGGATGGATGGATGGATAGGTAGGTGGATGGATAAATTGAAAGGTGCATAGTTGGATAGGTGGGTTAACAAAATTATGCATAGTTGGATGCATAAATGAAAAAATCAGTGAGTGGGATGACTGGATGAATATATGGATGGATATGAAAGGTAGATTGTAGAAAGATGAATAATTGGGTTGATGGATAAATGGATGGCTATTTGGATAGTTAGATGAAGATAGGTAGATAAATCGGATGGATCGATTGTAAATGGGTAATAAGACAGATGAACATGTGGATAAACTGATGGGCTAATGGACAGATTGTTAAATAGACTGAGGAATGGAAGGATGGATGAGTGAATTGGTGGAAAAACAAACTGATGGAAGAATTGATGATAGGTAGTCACAGACAAATGGAGGAACGGTTTGGTAGGTAGATGTTTAGACAGAAGGATGAATTGGTGGATAAACGGATGGAAGAATCCACCATCATAGAGGAATAGGTAGATAGGTGGTTAGACAAACGAAACGATGGATGGATTGGATGGATAGAAAGATAGTTGGGTATAGATGGATAAGTGGACAGGAGGACAAACAAACTTATGAATGCACTGATGATAAATAGTTGGATAGGCAAATGGAGGAATGGATAAATAGGTTGATGAGTGGATAGATAGGCTAGACCAGAGGTTCCCAACTACGTTTCTGGAGGCCCCCGAACACTTCATGTTTTCTTTGTCTCCTTTATCAAACATACCTGATTCAGATGATCAGCTAATTACTAGAGTCTCCAAGAGCTGAAATGGGTGTCTCAGACATAGGAGAGATGCAAAATGTGTTGGTGGGCCTCCAGGAACGTGGTTGAGAATCACTGGACTAGATGAATGAAGGGATAGACTTGTGCAGGGATATGCAATGTCAGTCCTAGAGTCTCTTTTTTTCTTTACTTCATGAGCTTCATGTTTTCCACAGGAGTGATTGAGCGCTGGGAACTGCTGCAGGCTCAAGCGGTGAGTAAAGAGCAGTGCAGCTCCAGAGACCCCCACCAGCTGACCTCTGACCTGCACGACATCACTTCCTGGCTGGATCGTGTCACCCCTGAGCTGGACAGACTGCAGAAACCTGAGACAGCCGTCAGTGTCGAGATATTAGAAGAGAGGGTCAAACAACTTAAAGTGAGCATCACAGTTAAAGTTCTAAACTACATCAAATCTGTTAGATTATTAACATAGAGACACTGAAAAGGAAAAGATATTGTCTTTATACTCTTTGTTCCACATTACACAGGAAATGCAGAAGACATTTGCTCGCTATAAAACCATGATGCTGTCTCTCAACCTGGGTGGGCAGGAGCTCCAGCAGGGGGCTACAGGAGATGCACCTGAGCTTCAAGAGGGCCTGCGCAGCATGAATCGCCGCTGGACAGAAGCTTGTGAGGGACTAGAGGGATGGGAGGACAGTCTGCGCACTACCCTAGGACGCTGTCAGGTGAGTGAACTGTCAAAACCCCAATGGAAAGGTTGAAGGCATATTGGAAACATCTCTCACCACTCATCATCTCCCCTCATGTAGGAGTTCCACGAGCTGGTCCACGCTCAGCTGCTATGGCTGGCCCATGCAGAGAGCAGACGCTACACAGTGAACATGAATGACCCTTCTGTGCAGCCCACCATGCTTCAGGAACACAAAAACACCCTAAAGGTGAGTCAGAGAAACCCAAACCAGAACAACATCGGCAATTTTATGGTTTTATTTGTGTGGTGAACTCATGTTTTGCACCCCCTGGTGGCAGGATCTGGCAGAGGAGCTGCAGGGCAGGCAGAAGCAAGTGAGCTCCCTGCAGGAGATCGTCTCCGAGTTGCTCCCTGAGGCTGGTGGGGAGGACAGTACTGAAGCCAGGGAAAAACTCCATGTCATTGGAAGCAAACTACGACTACTGTCGCGACAAGTCAACCAGGATCTCCAGACGATTGAGGAGAGATTGGTAAGAGCGTTCTGCAAGACATTCTTAAGTCATTTACACCACAAAGAGTCAAAAAATAATAGGGAAGCTCACTTCTACTATGGATTAGGGATGTAGCGATATTATCAATATTGTGAAATCGCGATAGCAAAACTGTCTGGATAGTATCATGGTCACATGACGATGTGAAACGATAGGCCTGTCGTGCAAAAAAAAAAAAAAATAGTAGTAAACTACTTCTGACATTAAAGGTCTTTAAAGTTGTGTTTTGGGCCATTATGTTTTGGCAGAGTATCTGTCTCACGAATTAAAACCGAAAGCACAATATGGCTTAATCCCTTCATCAAGCCTGTTTTTGCTGCACGTTTCAAAGCAAAGCGCACACTTTGTTCAGGCGATCAGCTCGCGATCCGTTGTTTTCCACGCCTCAGAATGGATCAGTTTACTGTAAATGAATGCAGTGAACTCATTTATTGCATGTAGTGTGAGTTTAGCGTGCATTTTTGAATGCAATGACCACTGGCTATGCTTTATTTTTGTGGCAGATGATTACAGAATTTCACTAGATTTGTAGTGAGACGCATTTTTGTCTGTTTTCACTTACAGGGCTCAACTCTAAGGATTTTTTCTACTGGCCCAATTGGGCCAGTGGTTCAAATTTTTACTTGCCCGGTCAAAATTTTCACTGGCCCTACCACAAAAAAAAAAAAAAAATTGTTGCTGTTATCATTGTTTTTGACTCATGTTATCTTTTATTTTAATAAATAAGCTTATATGACACCAAAATTTTACATAGCAAATAAAATTGTACAATTCTCGATTCCAATTTCGATACCACACCTAAACATATTAGCCTAACTAAAGTCCAAACAAATTATTTGTTTGTTCAAAAAAATTGTATTATTATTATTAATATTTTATTACAAATGAAAAGATGCTTTAGAGAAAAACAGAAAGCAGACTCAGTCTTTGCCAGCAGGTGGCGCTTATGGAATAAGAGTAATATTACCTTCCTGTGGTTACCGCTGAAAACAAAGCAGCGCAGTGCTTATGAACGCTACTTTAAATACATCATACATGGGCAAATGAAAAGAAAACGCCATGTAAACAGTCAGTTCCCCGCACAGATACATTATCATAAACCACAGTTTCAATGTTTAGGATAATATTTCGCGCATTGTACACCGTGATCGCTGTTTGCCTGCTACAGTATTTTTTTCTCTTTGCGTTCGTCTTTAGCCTCTGTTAACGGATGTCTAAAGAGTTCGTCATATTTTTACACACATGAAATTTTGAAAGAAGATTGCATGCAGTTCGTGTGCAAGCCCAGAACAAGAGATCGGCTGAAATATGTCTGATCGATCGGTGCATCTGTCTCCACTGTATAAATGATGTATTGATCATTGTTAAAGCTACAAAGCTAATACTTTTGTAGGCTATTTGTCCGTCAGAGACGCGTCTCTCTGTGATCGCTTAAAATTTTAAATTACCAATGTTAAAAAAAAAACAAAACAAAACACGTGCAAATGATAAACTTTCGTGACGACGCGGCATTGGCCCGATCGGACAAGTGACATATTCGTCAACTGTCCCGAGCGTCTTTCATTCAGGGCTCTGAAGTAATTCTACTATCGAGCCCTGATTTAAGTTTTCCTTCAAAATAAACGCTCTACCGCCGTTTCCGTCAAAATAAAAGCTTAAAAGTGCAGGATGAATTGCTGACAGCTAGCGGTTTAAATGGGCAACGTTTAAAGCAAAGTTTAAAGCAAAAATAATATACCTGTTGAATATTAATTTAAAGTTCACGTCAGTTTACTTTTCTCTGTTTTCTTAGTTAAGAACATGGGTTGGAGCTCTTGATTTTGAACTCTTAGGCCCTGTTTACACTAGTGCATTTTCATTTTAAAACAGCGGACATGTCAACGTGCTTGGAGCGGTCGAATGGGAAATCTACCTATACATATCTATGGGTGCAACGATGAGCATGATGTTATTATTTACACGATCGCAAAGCGAATATGGGCAGCCACACCATCCTTTTCAAAAGTTTCCATTTTGGTCTGTTTACACTGAAACACAACCCTAGAGTTTTCAAACTAAAGCGGAGTCTGCAGTGTTTTCAAAAGCCTCAGTTTCCGAGGGTCGAAAACGCTGTGTAGTGTAAACGACAGGCGTAACCGTAGGAAAAAAAAAAAAACATAGCGTTTTAAAACGAAAAGCACTAGTGTAAACGCAGCCACAAAGAGTATTAGATAAAATAATTAAACTTCAAAATGTACAATTTTATTTTCCCCAATTAATTAGTCTTTTTTTTTTTTGTTTTGTTTTATTTATTTAAATATCGCAATAAATATTGTATTGTGGAATTCATATCACGATATTATCTTTTGTGAGATTTTGGTATCTTTACATCCCTGCTAAGGATACAACATTTTGAGGATTTAAAACGTTAAATGTTTTCAATTTTTCAGAAGTGCATATAAATACAAATTCACACAGACTTATTTTTAACTGTTCAATAGCTTGGGATCACAAAGATTTAAATTAAAAAAAAAAAAAAAAAAAACAATTAATAGGTTTATTCATCAATGTCACATTAAATTGACTTAACGTGACAGATATGTTCTATTTTTAACTTTCTGTTTATCAAAGAATCATGGAAAATCATAAAAGCTTCCACAATTTTAACAATTTTAATTTTAATTTTTCCACAATTGTTTTCAACATTAAAGGGAGAGTTGACCCAAAAATGAAAATTCTGTCATGAATTGTCGTTCTAAACCCGTAAGACCTTCATTCATCTTCAGAACACAAATTAAGAGATTTTTGATGAAATCCAGCAATGTAATTGACACATTCAAGGCCCAGAAAGTCATGATTGAAATAATGTTGTGAAGATACAAGAATACTTTTTGTGCACAAAGAAAACAAAAAATATAATTTTATTCAACAGTTTCTTCTGTTCCCTGTCAGTCTTTGAAATTATTGGTCATAATATTTTGATTTGTGGTGAGGTGCTAAACTTGTGTGTCATGTGTTTGCAGGAGTCCACCACTGAAGCTTCAGGAGCCACGAAATCTGCACAATGCTCTCGGTACGGTTGCACACACATGAACCATTTTTATCTTTTTTTTTCTGTATTTATTTTTGGTATATTACTTGGTATAAAATATGTGACCCTGGACCACAAAACCAGTCATAAGGATCAAGTTTTTAAAATTGAGATCTGTACGTAATCTAAATAAATAAGCTTTCCATTGATCTATGGTTTGTTAGGATAGGACAATATTTGGCTGAGATACAACTATTTGAAAATCTGGAATCCGAGGGTGCAAAAATGAAGTTTTGATATATTTACGGTAGAAAATTTACAAAGTATCTTCATGGAACATGAACTTTACCTAATATGCTAATGATTTTTGGCCTAAAAGAAAAATGGATAATTTTGACCCATACAATGTATTTTTGGCTATTGCTACAAATATATCCATGCTACCTAAGACTGGTTTTGTGGTCCAGGGTATTATAAAAATATATATAATCTACAAGCCAAAAATGCATAGACACAGAATACATGTTTTAAAGGAAATAAGATAAAACTTTCCCTTTCTTTTTCAGGACAAAGCGTGAGCCATCACCTCAGCGTTCCTTCTTCTATCGGGTTCTGCGAGCGGCTTTTCCTTTGCATCTCCTGTTTCTCCTGCTGTTGGTTCTGGCCTGCTTGGTCCCGCTTTCCGAAGACGACTACAGCTGCACCTTTTCCAACAATTTCGCCCGTTCTTTCCACCCCATGTTACGCTACACCAACGGTCCTCCTCCCACATGAGTTCTCGTAGTCAATCAACAGAGCCATTTTCATGACTCGTACATGCGAAGCACCTCACTTTTGTCCAAACGATATTTTAAAGGTTGTATTTATATAATTGATTTTATACTATTTATTCCCCTTTGAGAGCCATACTAAGTTGGATGTGATCTAATTTTTGTCCCTTTCTTTGTCACAATGCTGTAAAGAAAAAATGTCAATCATTGTATGAGCTTGAATGTAAATCACTGACCATTTTTTGGAATATTTTTAGATTTATGCACTGATTAAAGTTTATAAGTTTGCATCTGGAAAAGATTAACTTTAGCCACAGTTTGTGGTGATATAATGAATGGCTGCTATTTAGAGATTGTGGTCTTGTTTTTAAATTTTATATGGCATGAATTAACACTTCATATTTCCAAAGCCCAAAACAAAAATGCATTTAGAAATGTCGAATGCACATGAGAACATTTTAATACACCTCTGTGTAAATAACACAGTTACATATGCACTGCAAGGTAGAACACAAAGACGTGTACAGAAAGATCATTTTGAAAACATTTTACAAATTAAACTTTTGTTTTCTGTTTAAAAATAAACATTGTCTACAACAAATCTGTATTACAGCTGGTCTTCAATGCTTAGTTGCCTGAAATTGCAAAATCAATCCACCTTATTTTTCCCGTAAGAGTAAAATGAATGTGTCTGGCTTCCGGTCTCATCCTCGTTTTGCTGCTTTATATTGCAAACTATGACAGCATTTTATTGCCATGTTAAAAAATAAACAAAAATCTAAGATTACGAAATTAAAGTTGTAATATTTTGAGAATAATGTCAAAATTATGTCAAAATATTATGAGAATGATGTATAATTATTTCAAGAATAATGTCGAAATGTTTTGCACATTAAAGAGCGTGAAAAACATTATTGTAAAACATATTGTTTGCATTTCACTAGAAAACTGACAGAATTTGAAAGCTGAGACTTTGAAATATCTCCTGGTGCTCCTAATCCGGGCCATTTGTATGTGCAACAGGCGAGAATATACTCTTAAAATATTATAATTTTGATCTCATAATTGCTAAGAATTAATTCTCGTAATTTTGACTTTATTCTCGAAATATTTTGACTTTATTCTCGTAATTTAGACTTTATTTTCGAAATATTTACTTTATTCTCATAATATTTTGACTTTATTCTCATGATTTCAACATTATTTTCGAAATATTTAGACTATTCTCGTAATATTTCGTCATCATTTTGACTATTCTCGTAATTTCGACTTCACCTCTGAAGTAATTCGACTTTATTCTCGTAATTTCGACTCTATTTTTGAAATATTTAGCCTTTATTCTCGTAATTTCGACTTTATTCTTGTAATATTTCGTCTTCATTCTTATAATTTCAACTTTTCTTATTATATTTTGACTTTATTCTCGTAATATTTCATCGTCATTCTCATAATTTCGACTTTATTCTCATAATATTTCAACTTTATTCTTGTAATTTCGACGTTATTTTCTAAATATTTCAACTTTATTCTCGTAATATTTCGTCTTCATTCTCATAATTTTGACTTTATTCTGAAAATATTTCGACTTTATTCTCGTAATTTCGACTTTTCTCATATTTCGACTTATTCTCGTAATATTTCGTCTTCATTCTCACAATTTCAACTTTATTCTCATAATATTTAGACTTTATTCTCGTAATTTCAACTTTATTCTCATAATATTTCATCTTCATTCTCATAATTTCAACTTTATTCTCGTAATATTTCGACTTTATTTTTGTAATTTCGACGTTATTTTCGAAATATTTCAACTTTATTCTTGTAATATTTCGGCTTCATTCTCATAATTTCGACTTTATTCTGAAAATATTTTGACTTTATTCTCATAATTTCGACTTTTCTCGTAATATTTTGACTTTATTCCTGTAATTTTGACTTTATTCTCTTAATTTCACTTTATTCTTGTAATACTTCGACTATTCTTGAAATATTTTGATTTTGTTCTCTTAATTTCACTTTATTCTTGTCATTTTTCGACTTCATTCTTATAATTTCACTTTATTCTTGTAATATTTCAACTTTATTCTCGTAATTTAATTTCACTTTATTCTTATAATATTTCGACCTTATTCTTGTAATTTCACTTTATTCTCATAATATTTATTCTTATAATTTCACTTTATTCTCGTAATATTTCGACTTTCTTCTCGTAATTTCAACGTTTTTCTTAAAATATTTCAACTTTGTTCTCATAATCTTAATATTTTAATGTATTATCATAATTATGAACACACTGGTTTGTATTGCAAACAGTTTTACTGTTTGCTGCACATTGTTAATCTCCGTATTTCCATATAGCAGCTAACAAACCTGGAAGTCTTGCACATTCACACATCTTGACTTTGAAAAATAAGGTGGATATTAGCGCTTAATATCAAATCAACTGAAATTCATTTGCTGCCGGTAAATACAATAACATTTATAAAAACATTGTGCGTTTGTTAAAATTAAGTAATGTAACATCTGTATTTTTGCTTATAATCTGTAGGTTTGGCTTTTTATCAAATTTCTTAAAATGGTCATCTCAGACCTAACCGTATAGGTCAGTGTAGGCACTGCAATATTTTTCTTGATTTTCAAAACAGGTCTTTAGATATCTCAGAGAACTTTTAAAGTGCAATTTCACAAGTACTTTTTTTTGGTAGTTGTGGTGCATCTTACAAACAGAAAAGTTTTCACAGTGGAATAGTAGCAATAGATTGCGCTGTCTCTACAAAATGTATAAATGGTTTGTACAAGGCCTTTATGGTGTTAAAGGGGTTTTACGGGGTAGAGAGCAGGACGAAAGAAGGCAGAAACACATTTTGCTCCATAATCTGCTTTGTCAAAAGTAATAGATGCAAACGAAACATCCAGCTGTCCTAAATTACTGCGTGTGACATTCACAAGTCCTTGTTCTGACAGAAAATCAGGCTTGATTCAGTTCTTTTGAGCCTTTGGTCCAAAGTCTTTGCTCCCATTGCATACAAACTCTCTCATCTTTAGCGATGACCGTCCATGCTGTCGTTTTGCAAGTGATGGAATCTGATCAGTTTGTTCTGACAGTGTCATCAATAGTCGCTCTATCTACAGCAGCTGCTACAGTTGATGAGGGCGTCAGTGTGATGCTGTTGTTTTCTTTTACAAAAAGCAAGTTGCAAATGTACTAGAAAGAGTAAATGGAAAGGTAGAAACTGTACATTTCAGTGTGGCGCAGATTTTGTGTGAATGGACGCGTGAGGCGATGCTGTCAGATTTCTCACTGCATTTTACTATTCCAAAAAGCTTTTGAATCCAAAAGCCAAATAAGTAGCAACCGTTTTTTTTTTTTTTTTTTTCAAACCACCAGCAAATGTTAAGATTTTGTAAAAATTGTGCTCTTTTTCTCTCTCTTTTTGTGGTTTAGACTACACAAAGCCAAAAAACTGTTCAGACGAGTTCTGTGGGAGAAAAAAAAAAAGGCTTTTACTGCAAAGTGAAACGTTTTTCTTCTTGAGAAATCCTATTCCGCTTTTTTGTGTGGCTGTTTTTGTCCATTCTCCCAAAACTATAGATCATTCTTCAGTGCTGGAGAGAAAGAAGAGCAATTTAACATGTTTTTCAGAGGGCAACGTCTGTAAAATGAATGTACGAACTAAATACTTTATGAAATTTTCATCAGTAAAACGCTCTTTATTTCAACATCACATGACACTATGAAAGAAACCACTCTTTACGTGTCTTACCAGAGATGGTTTAGGGTCCTAAGGTCTCTCCGTGCTGAGAAGTGCAGGCGAAAGCCTCCTGTATGCCTTTGCTTTCTTTGGGTCCAGGAGCAGCCCGAGGGCAGGAGTGAGACAGACGTGAGCTGTGCATGATATGAGCGTCCAGCATCTCCAGAAGCAGGTCGTACAGAGGAACCATCTTCTTCATCTTCATGCAGTGGAGGTGGTCCATGCCTTTGTTACTACAGATGGTGATATACAGTCAGCAGAAGCTATTGCACAGATCAAATGTTATAAATACTTATACAACAGAGACAGACTATCCACCTTATTTTTCCTGTAAGAGTGGCGTGGCCATTTCTAAATTTTACGGGTCTTCCTTCCAGTCTCATCCAGTTATTTTTAGCTGTACTAAACAGCTCGTTTTGCTGTTTGATGTTGCGAACTGGTGTGTCTTACCATATTTCAAAGTATTATCTTAATTATGAACACACTGGCTTGTCGAGCAAACAGCTGTACCGTTCACTGCACGTTGTTTTTCGTCTCGTAATTTCCCTATAGTGGCTAATGACCCGGAAGTCTCGCCCATAGGCTTACTTCCACGTTGAAGAACAAGGTAGATAAGTTCATTGGTTAAAAAGCATTTAATACAAGCTAACCTTTTGGAAAAAGTAGTTAGCAAAATAGCAGCTTTCAAAGTAGCTTTTCAAGTTGTTAATAAGTTTGGAGTCTCTAGCCCAAAACTTGTAGTGCCACCAACAGTTCAAAGTTGCACTCATGCAACTCATGCTAGTAACTTTTGAACCATAAAGTTCAGAAGCACAATTTTTTCCCTCTGATTCCTTCAACTGGATACCAAAATTGAAATTTCTACAGCTATTTTTAGTAGTTAGAAAAAATCTACTTTTTGTCTGATTTTCACCAAAATTTTCTCAGGTCATCTTCAGACAATGCTGGTGAAAAGTTAAGGAATTCAAGTTGATTAGTCAAACTGCTCTTGAGTGACACAAAACGAATTTGACAAAGAGTATGCGAAAATGGACTTGAGGCTATATTGCTTTATTGAGACCAAACCTGGTGTATGTGATGATAATGATGACCTAAAGCTAGGGCTGGGCAATATGGCCAATTTATCATTAATAATTATCATTAATTTTTTTTCATATCAGTCAAAATCAATAATTATCATTAAATATGTCAATTTTTTATTTCTTTTCAGTTTAAAGGCAGATTTTTGCTATGTGAAAGTTTAACTGTGGCTGTTTCAACTGAAGGAAACTTGACAGAACATAGATGTGCTATGGTTAATGTTGAGACTGTCCTCTATCTGTGTGCCGAATTTCATAACTTTCCCGCAAGTGGTTCTATGGGCTGCCACAGACTTGAGCGGAAGAAAAAAAGTAATGTCAAAGATTCAGTGCTTGGCCCTTAATTAACTGAAAAAGCTACTTTGAAAACCGGTATTTTGTAAGCAGCACCTCAAAAACTGAAAAATTTTAATTACAGCAAACAATTACAGTAATCGTCTAACCATCATCATCATTTAAAAAAAAATGTGGGAGACTAGGTGTCCAAATGAACTATAATTGTAATCAAGGTATAATTAGCCACTGCAATTTCTATGATTTTTGCATCCATAATTCCTGAGCAGAAAAAATATAGCAATTTTGCAGTCTTCACACAAAGCTCAAGCCACCTTTTTTGAGTGAAAATCCAGCATGACGTGCACTTAGTCACCTGCGTCAACAGTTCCTCTTTCAAGGTTTTTATTGTCTGTACCTGACGTGCCTTATGTGGGAGAGCAGCATGAGCAGATGGGCTAGTCTGGTGGAGCGCTGCTGGAAACTCAGGCCCGTCTTCGAGATGGCCCAAACCAGAGCATCCGTCACCGAGTCCAGCAGACACAGCAGCTTCGAGCGGCTCTGCAGCTCCTCAGCTCCCTCCGATGAACTCAGGCACATGTCTGCAATGACGCACGAGCGCAGGCTCTCAGAGATTAAATCTGTGAGATGCTGACATTTACAGCCGCTTGAAATAATAGAGGGTGATACCCAAACAAGCATCCAATCCAAAGTACATCCCATTCAAAAACAACGCAACACATCTGGAGCGATCACATAAGTGCTGCCGAAGAGACAAAGTGAAGACAGCTGTTGCGGGCTGAGAATGAAGAGATAATGCATGAGGAAAAGACAGCTCAAAAGTTCTGGTTCCTTAGACAATAAACACTATGCAGGTACTGCCTGTTACTTACATAAGCGTTTGCAATGAAATGGATACGTGAGTTGAAAGCGTCGAGCAAAGGCATGTTGTCCCCATTAAGAATTTACAGCGTGTGAGTGTTTTTCTTGCATGGCCTTGCCAACACTCCTTTCAGTTAAAGAAAGGATAGTACTAACCTTCTGAGTTATAGGCTTCGAGTGAACACCATTTATGACGGCTTTAAGGAGGACAGCATTTTTGATGATAGAGATAGTAAGAGTACCCGTTTGTCCCATGTGAGAATCACTGTTTTATGTATGGAGAGTAAGCGCTAGGCCACGACACTCATTTATGATAAACAGAGCCAAAAGACTGCTCAGAATGTGTTTTTGGATAAAATGACAGCTGTGCACTAAAACTTTTTGTTTTACTTCAAGTGCTAGAGACTTTTTCAATTTAGCCTGCTGTTTGTCTTTGCTAAAACATGAAAACAAAATCGGTACCACTTTACAATAAGGTGTCATTTGTTAACTTTAGGTAATGTATTAACTAACATGAATGAACAATTAACAATACATTTATAAATTATTTATTAATCTTTGTTAATGTTAGTTATAAAATACAGTCATTCATTGTTCATGTTAGTTCACAGTGCATTAACTAATGTTAACAAACACAATTTGTGATGTTAATAATGCATTAGTAAATTCTGAAATTAACAGTAACTAAGATTAATAAATGCTGTTTAGGCCTAGTTAATTAATGTTAACTAATGAACCTTATTGTAAAGTGTTACCAAAAAATCTGTCATTTCTTAAATTATACAAAAGCCAAAAGATTTAAAATAACGTCAGATTTAACAATAAATCTTTTATGCTTCCCCATTTTTTTTAAAATGTTATTTTGCATATTGCAGTACATTTTACTATACTTAACATTGTTAACCGATTATTAAAAAAAACAACAACAAAAAAGTTTGGTTTAAGTCATTTTTTTCTCTTTTTTAATTAATGTTTTTATTTAGCAAGGACACATTCAATTAATCAAAATGTTTTTATAATGTAATAAAAGATTTATATTTTTGATCAAAGAAATGCAGTTCTGTCGAGCTTTTTATTCATGAAAGAATCCCGAAAAAAGTTTCTACAAAAATATTCAGTACAACTGTTTTCAACATTGATAATAATAATAATAAATGTTTTTGAGCAGAAAATCAGCATATTAGAATGATTTCTGAAGAATCATGCGACACTGAAGACCGGAGTAATGCTGCTGAAAATCCTGCATTGTCATCAAAGGGATAAATTTCATTTCAAAATGTTTTAAAAAGTTATTTTAAATTGTAATTTAACATTTAACAATATTACTGTTTTTGCTATGTTTTACTGCCTCGGTGATAATCACAGACTTCTTTCAACCAAAAACATAAACAATGTAAATATATATAGTGTGAATATATACAAAAAGTATACACTTTTACTTTACTGGCCGCAGTATGGGATCGTGGGTTATGTGATTTAGGGGTGGGCGATATGACCAAAATTATATATCACGATATGAGTCATTTTATTATTATTTCACTGCAATATAGCTGTTTTTGCTTTAAATAAATTACATCAAAAATTTGAAAATGTTGTAATTTTTGTCACCAGTGTCAATGCCATAAACAAAAACTCAGGCTCATTGAAGACATGTATGACAAGTGATTTAAAAAATAAAATAAAATAAGAAACTAATAAGCCATAGGACAAAAAAAAAAAAAAAAGGCAGGAGAACAAATAAAAACACAATGCATACATAATGTATAAAATGTATAAAAACACTGCATATTCTTCACTGTGTAAATGAAATATATTTTTTCTAATTAAAGTTAACAAACTAACAAATGTGAGTTAGTCAAGAGAAGTGAAAGATTTTCTATTTTGTTTAATTAACGTGAATGACAAGAATATTAGACTGCTGTCGCTTTAAGAGCTACCTGGATCCAATATACTGTCACAAGTGTTTCTTTCTCAGCTGTTTGCTTTCACTTCAGACCTAAATTACTGTGTTTACGAGGATATTTACAAAGACCTTTGTATTTAACCTTGTATTTAACCATTCAAGGCCTATAAAACGGCAAAAATAACTTCATTCAATTCTCCCGCAAGCACTGTCTCTTTATGTGAATGCCTCTCAGACAGCGCGCAAATATAGTGAAATGAGTTCTCTTTCACTTGTGACTGCATTTCAATGGCTTAAAGTTGTGGTCTAATGGGTCTTTTCGAAGGCTTGATTGTGTTTATGGGGTGCAAAGCAACATGTCTTTATCGCATTGGTTTTTATTATTATTATTATTTTTTTAATATTTTACCTTTATTTCACACTGCTTTTCAGCTAGCATAAAAACGGCCGGTCGATTTCCTGTTTCTGTGAAGGCCCGCCCTCTGAAGTTCGCAATGGGCTCTGATTGGTTAGCTGGCTGAGTGTGTTGTGATTGGCTAAACCGCCTCTAGTGCGAGTCTAATTGTCCCGCCCCTCATCAGCGACAAGTGCTCCGGTTGTAGTGTAAACAATCCTGTTGTCTATATTGCTTATCAATTTGAGACCGAATGAGACGCGGAGGATATTAGTGAAGAGTATCGTGCAGAACTTGTGCAAGCACAGCTCTTAATGGTAGGCATATGTTTTTGTTTGTTATTGTCTCATACTTTTAGATATGTTGTTATTAAGCTATTGCTTATGCTAGCTTTTAATATACGGTTTTATCATGATTAAAGCTTTAATACAGAACGCCAACCGCATGCATGTGAAAATAATCGTATAAGTGGAATTCATTGGAGCAGTTGAGCTGAGCTAAGAGAGCAAGAGAAAGAGATACAGAGCAGAGCGTGTGTGCAGAGCAGGGGAAGAGAGGAAAAAGATTGAGAACTGCTGCTTTAGAACATAGATTTTGAAACTTGTGAAACTATTAGAATGGTTAGAAGACAGAATCGCGATTCATACAGCATTTGAATAGATTTTTACGTGCACCCCTAGTTTTCTTCCTCTTCTCCAAAGCAGTGCAGCATTTAAAGGTGCGTTCACGCCATATCGGAATTCCCATAATTACGAGATTCCAACTTGTAAAAAGCGTTCACGTCCTTGTAGAACTCGTAATTGACTCTATGCACGATCACTTCCGCGTTTGGTCTCAGTCCGCTCAGTTACATCCGGTGCAGCACCGGAAGCCGTTTTCGCTATCGGCGATAACTGTGTGAAAATGCTGCAGGAGAGGATGACATACTACACTCGCTGTTTACAAGAGCTTCCCTGGATAACTGTGAATGACGTTAATCGTATCGTGAGGCAATCGGCTCAACAGTATGAAAGAGAAGGGCTTCAAATGATATATTTCGAGTTACATCTACAATTTTGAGGCTGAGTATTCTCATGCTATAATGTTATACGAATATCCATTCTATCCATCTCCGTTTCTCACAGTTTATATATGTCTTTGCATTATTTGTATTTATTTATATATCTATCTAGTTACATTTTATGTACATTGTTTGCATCTTATGTGATTCTTTTTTTAAATTAATATACATTTTGGATTTTACTTTATGAACGTTACTAACTATCCACCTTATTTTTCCGTAAGAGTGGGTGCAACCATTTGTACAATTTCTGTGTCTGGCTTCCGGTCTCATCCACTTCCAGCTATATTTAGCTGCACAAAAAGCTCGTTTTAGTGCTTGATAACGCAAACTGGTGTGTCTTCCCATATTGTTTTAATGTATTATCTTAATTATGAACACACTGGTTTGTAGTGCAAACTACCGTTTACCGTTTACTGCACTTCGATATTCTTCTCGTTATTTTCCTATGGCGGATTATGAACCGGACGTCTAACACATTACCAGAAAACAGCTTACTTCCGCATTGAAAAATAAGGTGGATAAGTAATATCTCAGTTTCTAGTAAGGATCAGGTGACAGGAGAGATCTGCGTGAGGGCGACATGTTTCAGGTCGATGAGGAAGTCAGAGAAGCCGCATAGTTTGGGAATAGGATGACACAATCAAGACTTTAGCTAAGCAAAGTTAACGTTTTAAATAGAGATGCACCGATCGACCTGTGTTGTGCCAGATGTTGCTTGTACAGCCTGCATTGCCACAGCAGAACTGTTTTGTGTCTCCGAGCAATACAACGGTGTTTCGTTATTGAATGAATCCACGTTTTTTAACAAATCAAGTGAGTCAGTGATTCAGTAATCCATTCATAAAGGCAGTTGCTTGCCTCGTTTCTGAATGAATCAGCTGTTTGAACGAATCTGTTGAACTCACTTATTCAAACAGCCATTTGCTGCCACCTACTGGTTTGGTTTCAATTTATTTTCATGTCATTGCCTACAGGTGTAGAAAACACACAAACAAAAAATAAATAAATAAAAAGAAGACAAATAATCATTTAATATTGTATTTACACAACATCACTGTACAGGAAATGTTTAACACTGTATCAAAGTTATTTATATTTACATATTTACATTTCTGCATTATAAATGTTCAGTTATATTTATATCTTTATATTACTGCAGTACAAATGTTTAAAGTTATTTATATTTACATGTTTACAGTACTGTATTGAAACTGTTTAATGTTTATTATATTTAAAAGTTTACATTTCTGCAGTGCAGGCAACATTGTATAAAATATATGTTTATATTATTTATTACGGAAATAAATCTAAAATCATAAATCTCCAACAAATGTTATCTTGTCTTTAATCCTTTGCCCAAGCTTTCACTAATGGGCCTTTCTGGTAATTACTATAATGTATAACTATATAATACTATATGTAATACTTAAATTATAAATCGCTGTCGAATGAATCTTATGAAAGAGTTTTGCCGCTAGTATACATCGCTATAGAATGCACTATGCGGAAGTAAATAGGCTGACTGAGATTCTACCAGAAATACGTCAGCAGCGTTCGTGCATAGAGTCTATTACAACTTGTGAACTGGGAGTCTTCTGAGAGCTACGACTTGTACCACATCCGTTGTACCACCTGACCAATGTAGGCTCTGTTTAGGCGTTGATAGTGTTGCCATAGAAAAGCATAATTCCGAGTCTGAGGACGTCAACAGCTCCGAGTAGAACGTCACATGTTGTCATCTCGAAATTAAGGTAATTACGTTATGGCGTGAACGCAGCATAAGCACCCTTCTTTGCATGTTCCCGGGGGCGGGGTTTTCTGGGTATATGATGTCATTAACCTATGATCCCTTACCAGCCGTTCTCTGTAGGCGATGCTATGCTAATTCTTTAAAAGACAATGTCTCCATTTGCACTGGACTTTGAGCTTTGTGACTTTGCAGATTTTATTTATGCTCACACAGCTACATTACACACTGACAAAAGTTAAAAAGGTGAAATCGTATTATATGACCCCTTTTAAATCATTGTTTTTAAACCGCAGTGCTTAAAAATGCATGCAAACGATACGTTTTCATGACCACATGGCACAGCAACGTCACGTGAGCCTGTAACCGCGATAGAGACGATAGTCCAAAATCTCTACTGGTTGACAAACTTCCTCCGGATAATCATGTCTACCAGTATATTGCCCACCCCTAAAGTGACAGTTGAAAAACAGCAAAAAAAAGAAAAACCTGAGTATGACATTATAGATCATACAATTTCACATTAGAACTTAATGAGAAACTACATTTGTTTTAGTAATACAAGTGGTGAAAATGCATACACATTTCATAAAACGCTTAATGAGAAGAACACTCACTGGAGTTGAGCAGGATCATGGCTTTGAGACACACGTACTCCTCTCTCTGCAACTTTAGTTCTCTGAACCTGGACGTGGCTGCCAGCAGCATATCAAAGATCTCCAGAAACCCCTGCACACAGCTGCTTTCGTCCCTGGCAAACAAAAACATTTAGCGGTCTCGCAAATTGGCTTCACACCATCAGAAACCCGGGACCGGGCCACAATCTCAAACCTCAGCAGTCTTATTCCAAACCTGGCACCTATTGAAGGTACGAATGACGAAGTCTGTATAAAGCGTCAATGGAAAATCAGAGTACTAGTGCTCTTTGAGACGCTGAGAGCTGCTGCAATTGGGTCTGCAGCAGTGAATGAGAGGGAACGGCATTAACGCTTCATTAAAACTTGTGAAAACAGAAAACAAAGATACAGCTACTTCCATTTAGCTTTTAAGAAGACAACCTAAATGCTAGGAGTGCCAAATAATTGATTTTATTATACTTTATTAGTACATTTAAGTATAATTTTGGGGTATTTGTCAAATATCATTAAGTCATCATTGGCAGAAGTAGTCAGAGAGAAAACAGTGTTTCCCCTAGAATTCCAGTATTTGGGGAATTTTTTTCTCGGTACATTACTCTGTTTAATAACACAAACAAATATTTCAGTTAAAAAATAAGTCGAAAAATCTCACTTTCAACATTTTGAACATTAGGGCCCTACAATCTTTTTTATTTTTATTATTTTTTTCAGAAATGTTTGTGTTTGAATTTTTCCTGATAATCAAATACAGGCATTTAACATTTATTTATTTTTAATATAATGAAAATTAAACCCTTTTATTTGAGTTTTTTTCCCTGCTATTTCTGTTATTATTATAATTTCTGCATTTAATTGTTTTATTTAAATTTGCCAGAAATAGGAATATTTAAACACCTACATTATACTGTACAAAAGTAATACAAGACTTAATACATTTCTGTTACATGTTAAACATTACTTTTATTTTGACAGGTTGTCGGTGTGTATACTCTATGATATGATGCTAATTTTCTCAAACGAAACGGTAAAATTTACATGAGGTGACTCTCACAGCAGTTCTGGAGATTAAGTTCATGCGTTTATGTCGTCATATAGTGAAACAGCCGAAAATAACCGCAAGCGTCACGTGTGCTTCAGTCTCCGCCATTCATTCATACAGAGCCAAGCGGAACATGGAGGATTCATATTAAACCATCTTCTGCATTTTAATATTCACAAACACTAGTCCATATCGCGATTCGAATTAACTGAGAGACCTACTTTTGATTTATTAATCCAAATATTGATGAATTCTGTGGCATCCCACGCTAAAGAGTAAATCCGTTTTTATGAATGGACTCCACAATCCCGTCCGCGTTTTAGCGGAGGAGAAATTGTAGACGCCTGACCAGGAGAGACAGAAATGACATGCCGTTGTGTAAATAAGATAAATAACATAAGGCTATTTTGTTTGTCTAATAAAAGAACAAGGTATAGATCTGTTCTATAGGAAAAGGTAAACCTAAGACGGGCCGCCCCCCTAATATAATGGAAGGGGAAACGCTGGAAGACATGCACTGTTTTTTGGCACTTTTTGGATGTTGACAAGCAGTTTACCAAACTCAGGGATCCAGTTGGCTATGATACGACGGATTCCAAAACGCAGCCCATGAAAATACAGTAAATGTGGCAGCATATCAGATGGTGAGCATGTTTACAGTCCACCATGACTGGAGCAGTTTGGAAGTGTAGTCAAGTATAAAGTCTGCAGAGCATCTGTAACCCTGGCCCAATTTTTTTCTCACATTACAACATGGGCACACACAAGGGTCAGAGGGTACAAAGGGCAGTGGAGTAGAGTGGGGTGTGATAATACACAAGCTTTGGCAGAATCAGTTCCTGTCTTCCCACAGCTCTCTAATTTCCACCAAACAGAGGCTCGCACTTGCTCTGACACATCTGGCCAAACTGCTGATTTTGTTTCACAGCTGTATTCTTCAGATATTGTGTTATATTCTACACAAACAACTGTTATGAATACACAGTTCTTTATAAAATGCTTCTACAATGTGAAAACCCTTATGAAAAAGTTTATCCAAGTGTGCTATTAGTAAACTTCTTTTAAACTAAAAACTAGGAAAGTATACTTTCAGTCTACTTTTTATGTACTTCTCAAAAATATACTTAAAATAACATTTAAGTATACTTGACCTATACTTAGAAAAAGTCTAAATATATTTGAGCTGTACTTGTGCTCCTAGAATCCATGTTTTCATTCTTATACAGTAGAGGGCATATTCTGTACAGAATCTCCAAGACACAAGCGAAGAAGAAACCAAAACAACAGAGGCTTCCACACATAATCTAACATGATCATCAGACACAAAACAGCATCAAAACTGTGTAACATTATGGAATAAAATGTCGACCCATGAAGAGGTAATAATGACTCTCAAGCTTTGGAATGTTGATAGAATCCATTAACAGTTTGATTATCATTCTGAATCCAATTCATAATCTTTTTTAGCTTTTTGTTCCAAATGTTTTATTTCTTTATTTTTTTATTTATGAAACTTACCCACATTCAGATGTTTATAACAAAGGATCCATGAAGCTAGAATAAAATGTTTTTGTTTACAAATACGCTAGTTGTGTACTCAAAGTTTACTACAGTTATACTTAAAAGTATACTTTTATATACTAGAATTTGGGCCAATTTAGTTCCAATAAGTACTGAAATAGTTCACTTACAAGTATACTACTAGCACAATGATATTTGTATACTTACTACATAAAGTATACTTAAAAATATACTTGAACTATACTTAAGTATACTTTATAAAATAAACTTGAAGTATACTTTTTTTTGGTAAGGGAGGACATTACAATATATATTACATTTTAAATTTCTAGAGAAAACAGATGTATGGTTCAGAGTGTTCACAGAGTGTACTGTTGTGAATGCACGTTGACTGACAAGGAAGAGAAGAATTTGTTGAATAAAGTTGTTATTTTTGTTTTCTTTGTGCACAAAAAGTATTCTCATAGTTTCATAAAATTAAGGTTGTACCACTGATGTCACATCTGGACTATTTTAACAATGTTCTTACTTCATTTCTGTCCCTTGCGTTGCTGTCTACGCAGGATCAGAAGCTCTTGGATTTCACCAAAAATGTCTTAATTTGTGTTCAGAAGATGAATGAAGGTCTTACGGGTTTGGAACGACATAAGAGTGAGCAATTAATGACAGAATTTTAATTTTTGGGTGAACTATCCCTTTAAATCGCCTATACCATACTGGCACACAGAAAAAAAAATGATAGTTCCATAAAATCCTGACCATTTAAGCATGTGAGAATAAAAAATTATTCAAAGCACAGAGAGATGGATGTGCCTGTTCATAAATTAAGCAATGGGAAGGATAAACACAATTAGCTGACACTAGTTACCTGCTGAGACTGAGGTCTGGAGAGAAAATGAGCTTTCCAGGGTGATTAACAGAACGCCACATCAGTCCCAGCATCAGCACCTCTAACCAGCAGCACTCCAACAAATGGACCTGATCAAACAGACTGAGCTCCACAAAACCTACAGAGAGAAACAAGCAATTATTAACAACTGCATACACACTCAATCCATACCATTCAAACCCAATCAACGGATTACAGGTTAGTACAGTAGTTAATTTCAGCAGGGAGCGCTTCACTGAATGACATAAGGCTTGTGTCTCCACACAAGGTGCTCATCCCTGGGGAACAAAGAAGGATCTGAGGGATGGTTTGGTGATGTTCTCAGAATAACAAGCTGCTCATGTTCTGAATCAGAACATGGTGATTCACTAATAAAAACTCTGCACATCTCAAAAGCTAAGTATTCATTAAAAATCAGACAAGAAAACAGACAACATCAAACTCATTTAAAAAAGATTAAAGGTAGGGCAGGCAATTTTCGGAGAGCAATCTAGCTTTGAAAGCACAAGATCCCACCCTCCCTGCAAATAGTTCTCTAATGCCATGCCTCCTCCAAGACAGACAGACCAGAATCTAATCAGAAACAACAGACGGCGTTGGTGGAGGATTAAATGCAACGCTATCAGATTTCCTCATGTCTCATTCAATTTTTCAATATCATTTTTGTCCTTAAAATGCTTGATATAATCTTGCAATTCTGACTTTTTTTCTCAGAACTGCATAATACAAACTCGCAAGTTCAAGTTGCATGATTTATTGATAATTTATTACACGAGTTATCAACTCAAAAGTCAAAATTGCGGGATATAAACTCAATTGTGAGAAAAATGTCAGAATTGAGAGATATCATGCAATACTGACTTTAAGTCGCAACTTCAAGTTTGTATCTCACAATTCAACCTTTTTTTTCTCAATTGCAAGTTATAAAGTCTAGTTCTGAGGGATAAAAAAGATTGATACATTCTCAGAATTGCAAGTTTATATCTACCAATTTTGCCTTAAAAGCTTGCATATAAACTTGCAATTCTGAGTTATTTCTATCACGCAATGCTAACTTTACAACTCACAACCACAAGTTAACATCACACAATTCTAAAAAAAAAAAAAAAAAGTCAAAATTGCAAGTTTTTATCACACAGTTCTGAGAAAAAAAAAGCTGAATCAGAAGATTTTATCACAAAATTTCTGAGAAAACAGAATTGCAAGATAAAAAGTCAAAATAATTTTTTTATATGTTTTATTCATTGGTGGAAATGGGCGAAGGGAAAATACATATGTTGACAAGCAGGTAGGACAGCCTATCGTAGCCCTTGGACCAAAGGATATGATCGGACAAACATTTTATGGTCTTACGTCTTCAACAGCCTATATAAATAGAGATAAATACATTTAGACCACTTAACTTATGTATGTATACAGTTGAGGTCAAATGTTTACATACATCTTGCAGAATCTGCAAAAAATGGAATTATTTTACCAAAATAAGAGGGATCATGCAAAATGCTTGTTTTTTATTTAGTACTGAAACAATATTTCACATTAAAGACATTTAAATATAGTCCACAAGAGAAAATAATAGTTGCATTTTTAAAAATGTTCCCATTTAAAAGTTTACATACACTTGATTCTTAATACTGTGTCGTTACCTGAATGATCCACAGCTGTTTTGTTTTTGTTTTTGTTTTTTGTTTTTTTGTTTTTTAGTGATAGTTGTTCATGAGTCCATTGTTTGTCCTGAACAGTTGAACTGCTGCTGTTCTTCAGAAAAATCCTTCAGGTCCCACAAATTATTTGGTTTTTCAGCATTTTTGTGTATTTGAATCCTTTCCAACAATGACTGTTTGATTTTGAGATCCATCTTTTCACACTGAGGGACTCGTATGCAACTATTACAAATGGTTTAAATGCTCACTGATGCTCTAGAAGGAAAGGGTTCAAATACACAAAAATTGCAGAAAAAACGAAAAGATTTGTGGAACCTAAAGGATTTTTCTAAAGAACAGTGGGCAGTTGTTTTAGGACATGAACAAGTATCAAAAAGCAAAAGAAAAAAAAATACAGATGTGGATCATTCAGGTAACAACACAGTATTAAGTGTATACAATACAGTATCAAGTGTATGTAAACTTTTAAACAGTGTCATTTTTATAAATTTAACTATTATTTTCTCTTTTGGACTATATGTAAACTTATTTTATGTGAAATATCTTATTCAGGTCAGCATTACATAAAAAATAACACGCATTTTGTATGATCCCTCCTATTTTGGTAAAATAAACATTTTGCAGATTCTGCAAGGTGTATGTAAACTTTTGGCCTCATATGTATATACTGTACTGCATATTAAATCTATTAGAAAATCCTAAGGGACATGATGAATGAAAAAATAAAAGGTAAAATGATAATTTAAAGCTTTTGAGGTCACTCGCAAAACTTTTGCATTTCTCATAAAACTCTGCTGCTTTCTAGCAAAAGTATTTCTTGAAAATCCTTTTCTAAAAATCCATTACAGATTTCAGAGGGAATCCACAGTGAATCAGCTTTGCAGGTTTGGTCTACAAATAGACCCTATGACTGACGAGATCTCATCCATGTGGATTTTGTCATTTAGGCAGACTTGAATCATTTTGTCTAATGAATCTGGTTATACGTTCACCTGGAACCTTCTTGGCCCAGCTGATCATGTGAACGAGCTCTTTGTCAGCCAGGTTGGTCAGAGACATCATGACGCTGGCCTCAGTGAACGGCTTCTTCACGTCCTTCATGAGATAAATCTCAGGGGGCTCAGCATCCATGATTCGAGCGATTAGTTCCTCAGGGCTCAATGCCATGGTAACCACCCTATTTTCACTGAGGGGAAGTGGGACAGGTTTGATTTCTTGAGATCTCAGGCCACTTGTTCTCATTCTGCCAGAGAATCGCACCAGTCGCTTCTGTTGTGCTCCTCTTTGTTGGTAGCTGCCACGATCTCGCCGTAACCCTGTGAGAAACACCATGTAAATTGCACGATTCATTATTAAAATTAAAAACATGTTGGACAATGAGTCAAAAAGTTTGAGAACCACTAGTTTAAGATAAAATTAGTTTGAAAAGAAGGCAAAGCCAAAAGCTGCAAAAACAAATGACAAAACTGTGTGTTTGTCATGACATCTGATACATTCTAAAGAGCTCAAAACAACCACATCAACCAATGAGATGAGAGTATATCACTTTCTCTTTTAACCTTGAAACAAAGCTGTGAAAGTAGACTATGCTAAAACAGCAATTACAGGACAGGATGAGGATAGATGGTAACAGTCTCCACAACAACACAGACTTAATGCAACTAGAACAGTTTTTTTGGAGAAACAGGCACTCCCAGATACTCCCAGATCTGTAAGACCGTCTGGTTCAAATACGTGTGAATAATTATTATGTGAAATTTTAAAACTTATGTATAATGAGATGAATTGTAAGTAATTTATCTGGATTGTTTTGGTACAACCTTTGACCAACAATCAGGGCTCTATCACACTATCATTGCAGTGGTGGCGAATATCAAAACTTCACGATAGCTGTTTAATACTGTGACATAAATTCCAAAGTCCAAATTCAGCAGCAATCTCTGGTGAAGTATTTGGTAACTGTGTGGGTGTAGACAGGGTGTTGTAGGAAGGAATGGAAAACAAAAGAGTCCCACCACATTTCATCATTCCAACTTCATAACATTTTCGGAGGCGGCAGGCCTGGCAGCTTTTGCGGCGGTTCTTGTCGATGGTGCACTGGTTGGTGGCAGGGCAAATGTAGTCATTGTGTCCTGAGAAAATGAATCAGATGTTCCTCATTATGCACTGAGCAGTTGCTTAGAGTTTAACAAGTCTGACAAGTATGTTACTGTTTATAGACTGTAAAGCAGAGTGGCCTTGTAGAGACATTAAACTAGCACAACATTGGTTGTTTGGTACAATGGAAAAACTGTAGTTTAGAATCATTATATAAAATATTTTAACGCAGAATGCCATGACTGACCAATTAGAATCAATTATTTCAGAGCTAAAATAGCATTTCAGAAGGAAAAGGTGGCTGTGAAGTTGTCATTACACTAGGGCTGGGTTTTGACACAAATTACGCCATTTGATTCTGATTCACAAGCTTTCATTCGATTTGTTTTCGATTCGATTCAATTCAGTATTGATTATTTAGAATATTTATCACCTACAGTACATGCCAAATTTTCTTAAGGAAATAAAAAACCTCTCAACTAATGCTGTAAAACATTCATGAGAATCTCTTGGTACTACCATAATATTAGGTTAAACTGATTTGTGTACAAAATTACTGTCAATTAAGTTTTTATAATAATAAAGTTAGAATTACATAATTATATTTCTAATCTAAATCATTTTTTGAAATGACCCTGGACGTCGTAAGAAACAATATATATATATATATATATATATATATATATATGGGGGATCTGAGGGTGCAAAAAAAAAATCTAAATATTGAGAAAATCACCTTTATAATAATAAAAAGTTTTTTATAATAATAAAGTTAGAATTACATAATTATATTTCTAAATCATTTTTTGAAATGACCCTGGACCAGTCGTAAGAAACAATTTATATATATATATATATATATTATATATATATATATAATATATACACTACCGTTCAAAAGTTTGGGGTCAGTACATTTTTATTGTTTCTTTTTTTTTTTTTTTTTTTAAGAAATTAATACTTTTATTCACCAAGGATGTATTAAGTTAATAATTAAAAGTTTATTAAAAGTTAATAATAAATAATTTACATTGTTATAAAATATTTATATTTTGAATAAACACTGTACTTTTTAAACTTGTTATTCATGAAAGAATCCTGGAAAAAAAAATTACAGGTTCCAAAAAATATTTGGCAGCACAACTGTTGATATTATCCAACATTGATCATTCTAATAATAAATCCGCATATTAGAATGATTTCTGAAGGATCATGTGACACTTAAGACTGGAGTAACAGCTGATAAAAATTCAGCTTTTCATCACAGGAATAAATTCTATTTTAAAGTATGTTAAAATAAAAAACATTATTTTATATTGTAAAAACATTTTGCAATATTACTGTTTTTTTTCTATATTTTTAATCAAATAAATGCAGCCTTGATGAGCATAAGAGACTACTTTAAAGACTATTGCAAGTCTTACTTTCGTGGTAATGCAATGTCTGATTTTAAAATGCCTTTTAAAGGATGACTTTTGAGATTTTAAGTTTTGAACTGATATATAATTTCTTATGATATCTAAAGAGTGAAAGGGAAAAAGGAAACGAAGAAAGTCTTTTGTGACAAAGGTCAGAACTCATGTTATGATGTAGATTTTTTAAGCTGCACTCTTGATATATATTAAATACTTTTCCTACATAATTTGTAACACAAAAATATGGTACCTTTCCAACAACGTATAGTTTGTCATGATTAGATTAGGATTTATTTGTAATATGGTGAAGTAAACTTAGGTGTCCCACAGAGTGGACGGTGACAGTTAAATGGTTAATATCCTAATGATTTTTTGTTGCTACAAATACACCTGTGCTGGTTTTGTGGTCCAGGGTCACATATAAACATTTAAATAGTGGCTGTCATAAAAACTTGACATATTTAAATATTGAAAAACAGTAAAAATTACAGTGAATATGTTATATGGTGTATATATTCAGCAAAATGCTCCTCTCTAGAGTTAATTTTTCTAGCTGTCTAACGAGTTTATGGTCACTGAATATGTTTTCTTTTTTAGGTAAATGTGATGTTACTTGACGTTGTTTACAAGCTGTTATACTGACGCCTTTCCTCAGTTGAAACACTGATTGAGCGATTAGATGAGTCAGGTTACGGATTTCGGTAAGTTGTACTCTTTCTTTTAACATACCCTCTGATCCTTATGTTTATTTTCTGCTGAAACTGATATTAAAACAAAGACGAACCGTTCAAGTGCGCTTCGCACTGCCGCTTCTTTTGATCTGAGGCGTTAAATTGATCTGTCATTCAACATTAATCAGTGCCAAAACGGCATTTACTGTTTGAATACTGTAATAAAATGGACAGAATATCAAAAGTAACAAAGCACAAAACTTACTGTGATTTAATGGACAGGAATTGTGCTAAAATATTCTGTTCATTAACTAAAAACAGGCTAGACTAATCGATTTTTGGAATTTGAGAATTGATATTTTTTTGTAAAAATGAGAATCAGTTAATATAGAGAAATCAATATTTTTACCCAGCCCAATATTATACACTGTAAAGATGGGTATTAATGCAAAGAATACAGGACCGTTTACAATTCAGCATGCAATCACATTTAAAAGTCCAATATAAAAGACCAATCACAAATTAGTATGCAAATTTATGATGACACCATCACTCTCTGCTCTGAGTTACATTTTGTATGCTGGACATTCTATCTATATGTCAGAGGAAGATTTTAACCTTTAATCTTACATTTTAAAGTTGGAATGGAGAGTATATCAGTATTATTAGTATACAAAATAAGCATGCTATTTTCCCCTGTTTTTTGGATTGTTTTTTTTTTTTTTGATTGATTATCCTCAATCTCAAAAAAAAAATCTATATCAGTTTTTCATACTTTACATTATAATGTTGAGATGCTTAAAATTGCATACATAATTGCATAAGTAATTAAAGATTAAATGAATTTATACTAAATTAATTTTACTCTCATTTTATCAGTTACTGGCAATGACAGGAAAATTATTAATTTTAGCATGTGGTGTTATATTGTTAATTAATTCGGTCAAATTTAATTATATTATCAGCCATTTATTAATTATAGGTCATAACATGAAAATGATTGACGGATGATAATAATCGGACAGAATTTTAAAGGGGACTTCAATGCCCATTTTCCACAAAATGGTATGATTCTTTAGGGTCTTCATGAAATGTCTGTAACGTACTTTTGTTAAATTGATTTATTATATATTTTATTTATTTTTTATAACCCCTCTACTTAAGAAACCCACCCTTAACCTATCTCTATTAGAGAACTACAGACCGGTTTCTCTTCTTCCTTTCATTGCAAAAACACTTGAACAAGCTGTGTTCAAACAAGTCTCTGCCTTTCTCACACAGAACAACCTCCTGGACAGCAACCAGTCTGGTTTCAGGAGTGGACATTCAACTGAGACTGTCTTGCTTTCAGTTGTTGAAACCCTAAGACTGGCAAAAGTGGATTCCAAATCTTCAATACTTATCTTGCTGGATCTGTCTGCTGCTTTTGACACGGTTAACCACCAGATCCTTCTGTCAACCCCATTGGCAAAGGACATCTCGGCAACTGCACTCCAGTGGTTTGAGTCTTGCCTCTCAGACAGGTCCTTCAAGGTATCTTGGAGAGGTGAGGTATCCAAGTCGCAACATCTAGCTACTGGGGTGCCTCAGGGCTCAGTTCTTGGACCACTTCTCTTCTCTGTCTACATGGCATCACTAGGTTCTGTCATTCAGAAACATGGCTTTTCATATCACTGCTATGCTGATGACATTCAACTCAACCTCTCATTCCATCCTGATGATCCAACAATAGCTGCTCGGATCTTAGCTTGTCTAACAGACTTTTCTTGCTGGATGAAGGACCATCATCTTCAACTCAACCTTGCCAAGACAGAACTGCTTGTGGTTCCATCAAACCCATCATTTCATCACAATTTCACCATCCAGTTAGGCACATCTAACTCCTTCAAAATCAGCCAGAAACCTTGGAGTTGTGATTGATGATCAGCAGACTTTCTCAGACAACATTGCTAAAACTGCCAGGTCCTGCAGATTAGCTTTACTCAACATCAGGAAGATCAGGCCTTTTCTTTTGAAACATGCTTCACAACTCCTTTTTTAAGCTCTTGTTCTGTCCAGGCTGGACTACTGCAATGCCAGTTCGATCAAATCTTTACAATTAATCCAGAATGCAGCTGCGAGATTAATTTTTAATGAGCCGAAAAGGACGCACGTCACACTTCTCTTTGTTTCCTCACTGGCTACCAATAGCTGCTCGCATAAAGTTCAAGGCATTAAAGGAGAACTCCACTTCCAGAACAACAATTTACAAATAATTTACTCACCCCCTTGTCATCCAAGATGTTCATGTCTTTCTTTCTTCAGTTGTAAAGAAATAGTTTTTGGACGAAAACCTTTCAGCATTTTTCTCCATAGAATGGACTGATATGGTGCCCCGATTTTGAACCTCCAAAATGCAGTTTAAATGCGGCTTCAAATGATCCCAAATGCAGTTGTAACCGATCCCAGCCGAGAAAGAAGGGTCTTATCTAGCATAACGATCAGTTATTTTAATAAAAATAATACAATTTATATACTTTTTAATGCCGAATGCTTGTCTTGTCTTACTCTGCCTGGACTGTTTTTGTTGCGGTTCATGACAGTTAGGGAATGTTGAAAAACTCATGTTCTCCCTCAACTTCGAAATCGTCCTATATCGCCATTTTACTTTTTTTGTTAAGGGTGTTTGATCTTCTTTGCATGTTCACTTTGCAAAGACTGGGTCGGTACTTCTGGAGTGATGTAGGATGATTTTGAAATGATTTTTGAAGTTGAGGGAGAAAATACGATTGGAGTTTTTCAACATACCCTAACTGTCTTGAGTCAGAATACACAAAGATCGGGGAGAGAAAGGTAAGACGAGCATTTGAGGTTACGTATTTAAATTGTATTTTTTTAATGAAAATAACCAATCGTTTTACTAGATAAGACCCTTCTTCCTTGGTTGGGATTGTTTACAACCGCATTTGAGATCATTTGAAGCCGAATTTAAACTGCCTTTTGGAAGTCCAAAATCGGGTCACCACATCAGTCCATTATATGGAGAAAAATGCAGAAACGTTTTCCTCAAAAAACATAATTTCTTTCACATTAAATGTACCCTCCTGGTGGAATGACCTGCCCAACTCAATCTGAACAGCCATCTTCAAAAATCGGCTAAAAACACATCTCTTCCATCTTTATTTGAATAGAGCACTCTCTATTCTAATTCTTTTCTTTATAAAAAAAAAAAAAACTTGCCATTTCAGTAATGGCACTTGCATGTTATTGTTCTTTTGTTGATGTTGATTGCTTCCATTGTCCTTTTTTGTAAGTCACTTTGGATTAAAGCGTCTGCTAAATGTCTAAATGTAATGTAAATATATATGTAAAATTCCCTTTAAAATTTACCTTGTCAAAAACAGTTCTCTGCGACCAGTTTTGGTGCATATGAGCTCTGCTCATCCCAACCCTCTCTTTAATGTTTTGTGTATTTGGTGGACCGTTACCATCAAAAACATAACTAATCTACTGTGTCCTCAGTGGCTCTGATTTTGGGACAAAATGAAAATGTTCACTACTACATCCAACTACACCTGGTTTGCTTACGAGACATTGTTGTCACTATAGCTGCTCAAGCGTTGAGAAAATTGTGGACAGCGTACAACTAACTGAGGACTGGAGATATGCTAATACGGGACAGTTCGTCAGCGGTTGTGGGCACGGCATAAACAGTAACCATACTGCTCAGAAAATCTAAACGGTTTGATAATTGAGACTGTTTATGTTTTTGGGAGACTAAAAAAAAAAAAGAAGTAAATGGATTTTTATCACTGTAGGGTGGTTGTGTCCATGCACTGCTAAGACACAATTATATGCAAATACCATCGTAAAAGTGAATTTTGGATCTGGTATCTCCTTTAATATTGGTGCATCCCTACTAATCAGTACACAATAAAGTAAATGAGTGTTTACAGAGAGCAATACCTTGTATACTTCTCTTGAAGAAGGCTTTGCATCCTTCACACGACCACACGCCATAATGATACCCAGAAGCGTAATCGCTACAGACAGCACAGTAGTGCATGTCAGCTTTGCCTCTCAAAGAGGCAGAAGTCTCCTCTGCATCTGCAACCCTCTTCGCCAGGGGTTTGCTATGGAGCAGAGCGGACACATGCACCTGAGTAGCCAAAACCATGTAATCATCTGAAATAAAACATAATTGAGCTTCCACACACCTGTTTTCCTCTTCGCCGTGATCATGTGGTGTAAGCTCAGCCCACGTCCCACCGTTTGGATGGTTTTGTTGTAGTCGAGTCTGTTGTTGATGCAAAGCAAGTGAGGAAACGTGGCTATGAGGTGGCCAAAAGAGGGTGGGGCTTAGCGACTGCCGTACCGATGAGCAGTCGGATAGAGGCGACGTGCCGTAACCCAGCAGAGTGGGACTGTAGAAGGGCAGAGTGGTGAAGTCATGGCCGAGGTCTGTGTAGGGTGAAGGGATGCAGATCGGATGGCTCTCCGCCGGCAGGGATGGAGAAGAGGAGTTAAAGATAGGAGAGAGGACGTGACCTCCCACCCTGCTGGAGTCCACTTCCTGCAGTTGAAGCAGAGGGCTGTCTCCCTCGGGATACTCGGACATGGTGAAGGCGGATGAGTTCAGTGATGTCGTATCATCAACAGGGAACTTGTTTCTGGGAACTTGTTCATGCTGAACTCCTCAGTCATCCATACTGAAACCTGATACAGCCTAATGCAAAATCAACAAGAAGCTTTTCATTTATAGTGAGAAATTAACAGGAAACAACTGCAAATGGTATTCATTCTGTATCTGTTCTAGTGGGCAGTTATGAGATAATGACATTCAATGATCATTCAAATAATAAATGCTCTCTTGGAAGCAAATCCATTAAAGGGGTCATCGGATGCCCATTTTCCACAAGCTGATATGATTCTTTAGGGTCTTAATGAAAAGTCTCTAATATACTTTGATTAAAAATTCTCAGTGGTTTTGTCAAAACAACACCCTTTTTACCTTGCCAAAATCAGCTCTGCAAAAATCATCTCATTCTAAGGGGTTGTCCCTTTAAACGCAAATGAGCTCTGCTCACCCCGCCCCTCTCTTCTCTCTGTGAAAAGACGATCTTGTTTACATTAGCTGCATTTAGCCGCTAAACTTCCTAACTACCACGTTATAAGGAAAGGCGATCGCAAAGATTCATAAAAAACGCTTATACACACTTCTGCTGTAAGTAAAGCTGGATCACGAATGATTCGCGCGAACATAGATGGATATATGTAGATCGGGAGGCGCATTCCCTTCACAAACAAATGTAATCCACTGCATCTTCAGCGGCTCAGATGTCGGGAGTGAACATAGTGACGACCACTATATTCATTGTTACATCCAGCAACACAACACCTCAATCGCTCAATCGGAGATATTCTTTTCTAACTTACATCCCTGCTCTGGCATCAAAACATGGAAAGTTACTGGACTGTGACAGCTGGTCTAAGGTAAGAGCTCATGTCAATCAACCATTGTGGGAGCGGCCTCTGTTGGTGTGACGGCACAACGACAGGCATCTGAGAATGGCTCGATTTGAAAAAGGGGGTATTATTTTTACAGATTAATTAAAAACCACTGCATGGATTTTTATCATTATAGGGTAGATTTGTACATACACTGCCAACACACATTAATGTTTAAACAACATGAAAAAGTGAACTTGGCATCCGACGACCCCTTTAAGAGATTTAAATTGCCTGCAAACAAAAGCAGCTTACCAACAACTTGGTTCACCCAAAAATGAAAATTCTGTCATTATTTACTCACCGTAGTTTTATGAAGCTACGAGTATGTGAATGTGCGTCGAAGACTGACAAGAAAGAGAAGAAATTGTTGAATAAAGTTGTTAATTTTGTGCACAAAAAGTATTCTCGTAGCGTCATAACATTAGGGTTGAACCACTGATGTCACAAAGACTATTTTAACAATGTCCTTACTATCTTTCTGGACCCGTAAACCTTACGGGTTATGAGTCTTACGAGTAATTAATGACAGAATTTTCATTTTTTGTCTAACTATTCCTCTAAGTTAATAATTACTGGCGAGTCATTCACAGTGCAGGCTGAGTGACAAGACTGGAATAAGAAGGACTAAATTATCACACTGGCTGTGTCCAAATTCAAAGACTGCAGCCTTCGGAGGATGGATCCTTCGAAGGGCGCTCCCAGTCTAGCCATCGCAGGATTTCCTAATATCACCATCAGGTCTTCCCGATTGCCACTCCTGTCAATTAGCAACGGAGCGAGAAGAGAGCCACAACAGATGATGAAAATAAAAATAACTGGAGCTTGAATTGTTAGTTTTTGACTTTTAATTACCGAATTGTACTTTAAAAGTAAGTATTAGGTTTACACTTACTTCAATATTGTAATGACATGAAAAAATACTAAATATAAAGTGGTTAATTGTTGACTTATATCCTACTAAAATGTGATTTTATGTTGTTTATTGTATTTTGATTATTATGGACCACGGAGAGACAGGTTATCAATAAATAAAATATAAAAGTTCACTTACAAACATTAATGCCGCTCATTAATGGCAGGATATGGTAGGCTGCGAAGGATCCTTCTGGTTTATCCTTCATTTGCCGGCAAAACGGAGGGTGCATTTGAAGTCGCGTCTGAATTGCGGCAGCGTTTGTTGCACCGCTGTGATGCAATCGGCCTTCGAATGCAGCCTCCACACGAATGCATCGTGAATTGGGACGGTCTTCATCACGCCGCCGTGACACAATCAGCCTTCAAATGCAGCCTTTGTAAGACCCAGCCTCTAAATTGGGACAGCCTTCGTTGCATCGCCGTGGCGCAATTGGCCTTTAAATACAAACTTCGAAGGATGCAGCCTACGAATTGGGACGCAGCTACTGCGTTCCACCGAAAATCAAAGTCGAATCCCACTTAATATATTTTTCGAATTACTCTTATTCCTTAGCAAATACCACAAACATGCAAAATGTGTTCTGATCCTATAACGATCTGTAACAGTATATACAAAATTTACATGTAAATGCATTTTGCAGATGCTTCTATCCAAGGTGACTTAGATTGCATTTAAGTAATAGATTTTATTTGTGCATGCATTGCCTGGATTGAACCTAAACCTTGACATTGCTAATGTAATGTTATAGAGGAATGCTTATATGGTCTCACTACAATTTAATAGCAAATATTTGTTTGAAGCTATTAGCTTGTGAACGCTGAAAAGCAGCTGTGTGTCTTGCATATCTGCTAATTTTAGGTCAGTTTAATAAACTTGCAGCCTGTTGCGTACAGCTCTGTGATGGTATGAATCTAAAGCATTCGTAAAGGCCTAAAGACCTGCCTCAGGAACATTTACATTTCTCTTACACAGAATATCCATAACCATGAAAACACATTTTTATTTCTCTCAGCTCTACACAGTGCTGCCTTGCTAATGGCACTTGTTAGGTCTTATAAATGTAACACAGAAGTCTGTTAAAGTGACTCTTACCTACAAAGTGTTGTAGACTGTACTTGCTAGGGAGGCAGTTAGCCACACTATCTGTCCAGACTGCCAGCGGTGAGTCAGCCAAGGACTTTTGAACCCTTGTTTCAGTGCAGACAGGCAAATGGCCAAAACATACCCTGCACAGAGTGCAAGTACCTGCAAAATGACAGAAAGAGAAAAAAAGGATGATGCTATGTTGTGAATTGCAAACACCGGAAACACTGAATGATACAAACTTTTTTTTACTAATTTTATAAATAATTCAAATAATATTTCATGTATTATTATTATTATTAATAATAATATTGTTATGCAAGTTTTGATTAGCAGCATGAACTAATTGAAACCAAAGACACTCATTACCTTTTTTCATTAATATGATAGATCATAAATATGTCAAATGATAACCTTTTGTGCACATCACACACTGCAAAAATGTAATTTTCACAGAAAAGACTTGCATACAAAATACTCAATCATCAAGTTTGCCTAAAACAATTGTGGACTATCTTGCATGATAGCATTACAAAATACATCTAAATTTAAAAATAAAATAAAATAGAAATACAAGTGAAAAACTCATCTACTTACTGTAATTGCAAAAATGCAATTTTTACAGAAAAAGACTGTAAAATGCTACAGTAAAAAAGAAAAAAAAAAACAGTTAATTGATTGTACATGTAAGTAACCTTACTTTATATAATATAAAAATTATAAATGGTTTAACATCACATTTTACTGTATAATACTGTAAACAAAATTACCATTTAATTTATGCTCAAAAAGAGTAACACTGTGACATATGATTGTATTTTATTAATATTTATTTCTGTACATACAAAGACAAAACACCATTATATTACTAAAATAATTTGATAACTATATATATATATTTTTTTTTTTTATATATTTTTATAAATAATTCTATATTATAAATAAATAATTCTATATTATAATTCTATATTTTTAAATAAATAATTCTATATTATAATTCTATATTTTTATAAATTATCATAATACATTTATATATATACATTTTATTTTATTTATTTTTTATTTTTTTGTTATCAAATTATTTTTGTATTATCATGGTGTTTTTTGTCTTTGTACGTATAACCCTGTGCCATAACTTTTGTACATTTTGTTATCAGTACATTAAGATTTTGGTAGTTTAAGTATATACATCAGAGGTGAATCAATCTGAATAAACAATGGGAAGATATAGCCATAGATATAACCATTTTGTTACATTAAAATAAGACTTGCCTTGGCCTGAAAACATGATCTATGGGAGTTTTTAGTGAACAGCTTGATTGTTAAGAGTTGACTATTAAAAAGAATAGTGAACATAAGTTCACAAATAAAATATATTGTTTAAACAGTTATTATTTTGGAATAAATGTAAAATGCTTAAAAACACTAACATGAGATTTATACTTTGCTTTAATAAACAGAATATGGACTAGACTGTGCAAATATGATATATACAAATCACAGGAATGTGGAAGACCTTTTCACCAGATGTAGTGGTTGGTCAAACACCTACAGCAAAATTCTCCGTTCATTCCCACCATACTGATAATGCAGAAACTATTCTTCCCATTCATAACCCAGTAACCTCAAATGCTCTAACTCCTATAATTTCTCTGCTAAGACAGACTAAGATAGAACGGAAGACTGAGAGAAGGAGGAGGCTTGGAAAGCGGGACAGACTGAAGCTGCATGAATCAACTCTCTCCTGACAAACAGTCTGGCATGATGTGTGCTCTTGAGGCAAAAGAGCGCCGGCCACTGGCCAGCAGTGCATACCAAAAACAAAAGCCCAAGGCCGCGGTGTGATCTCACTCCCTTCTCTGGCGGAAAACGGATAAGAGAGTGAAGGAGCGACGGAAACCATGCCCTGTGAGGAGTTGTGGGAACAAGTGGGAAGACCACCGTTGAGACTGATGCAAACCCTTCAGACTATAAACCATCTAATAATATAGTGCATGTAAAAAATACAGTGCTGTAGGTCTTCCTGTGGCTCGAACAGTAGAGCATCGTATTAAAAACAGCAGGTCATAGGTTCGATTCCCAGGGAATGCAAGAACTGATACTAATGTATAAAATGAATGCAAATGTGACTTCAATAAAATCATCTACCAAATACATAAATAGCAAAAGTAGTATGTAATATTTAAGGGACGCACATTTCACATTCCCATAAGGCAGATCTACTTTTATTACACTACAGTCACTGTGCAAATGATGGTGCAGGAGGTCATTTTTTATGGATTCCATGCTTCTTCAGTGAATGTTACGAACTATTATCATAATTCCTAAAAATCTTAAAAGGGAGGCAGCAATCCCTTCTATATTTCTCGGCACCAAACTACAGTATATTGTTAGTATCAGGATTTGTAAGGTAACTGTTCACACACTGGCAACACAGAGGCATGTCTACACAACTAAAAAAAAGTATATAATAAAAAATGTAAAATTATACGATAAAAAAAAAAAATTGAGCCACAAAAAAAAAAGAAAAAATAAATGGTCCCACTTTATATTAGGTGGCTACTATGTAATTACATCAAAAAATAAGTATGTATTTACTGTTTATATTGTATTGCAAAACACTTTTTCTGCTACTGAGGTGTGATATGGGTAAGGTTAGGTACAGGTTTGATGGTATGGTGTAACTATAAATGTAATAACAGAAATTAATTACAGATGTAATTACATGCAGGTATTTTTTTCAATACAAGTACAACGTACATTGAATCAAACGATTAATTTAAATGTAAGCACATAGTAGTTGAAGCCACCTAATATAAAGTGACCGAAAGAACATTATTCATTTTAATTTTAATTATTTTATTAGTTAATGTGACCTCTTAAGAAGCAAAAAGAGACCAGCGATTTCAAACGGTGGGAATAAATGAAATACGAGAGATGAAATAAACCTTTTTAACTGAGAATGAATAAAAGAAAGCCATAAGGAGCCTGAGTATTATATCTGCCTGTTATTAAAAACAGCTACTGAACAGTTACTTTTTCAGTTTCAAGAGTTAAAATCAAGCACTATATAACAGTAAATGTATTACTAGATAGATTTTGTCCTCGCCACACAGTAAAAACTACACATTAATAGCAGCTGACCAAATGATTTGTATTACTGCAACAACTGTTTTGTAAGAACATTGCATATTAAACGTCATCACCTGCTGATGCCACCACAAGGTCAAAACTCACTGACATCATTACTGACTTCTGGAACAAATGTACTGACAGATTTCTTAGATGAAAGACTTAATTATCTTTGTGTCAGTGATTTAATATGAATATTTGTCACAGTTGAAGACAACAGTTCTTCATTTCAAAATGGTCATATTTCGGTTCGTAAATCCACCAACTATAATATATGTACAATACATTTACATGTATACATAATACCTAATACATGTAATATTCAAAACCAATCCACTACTTGCTGAGTAAAATAACTGTGAAATAGAATAACAAGGTATCACCATCACTGTTATAGCGAGTGGTTTCCTAAAACACTTTCAATGTGGAGAAAAATACCAGTATCAACGCTTGGGTCTCAGAGGGTTAAAACTTCCATCCTCATGGCTCGCAGTGCCGCTAGAAAGTGAATGAATAAGATGTTCTGCATACTTCCATTAATAACCTGCTTGCGTCATTTTAGATTGAGCAGCGCATGCATAAACATACGTACTGTAATCAAACACGCGGTGAATGAAACGCTGCACTGCGAACAAGGCGAAAGTTTACCCGCATTACTAAAAACGGACTGGAAGACAGTGAACCTACCTGTTGCAATCGATGTTTAGCTGATCAACAGATGGTCCACTGTACGCATTGAGTCGACAAGTATCCCAAAAGCAGAATTGTATTGCTTGATTTGATCGTTGTTGAAAGCCTGCGGCCAGTGTTTTGATGAGCTGTCAGGTTACATGTTAAAGTGTGCTCTGCTCCTTCTGTCACTGAGCGCTCGTACTTATTTGAGAGTCTGTACGTCACTGACCACACCCGCCTCAATCACCTCCTCCTGCCTCAACATCTGCTGCTTTAAAGTGCTCACTATGTTCTCCGTAGGTTTTATTCTACACTTAACACCTGCATCATTCCTGTTATGCTATATCCTTTTTTAAAACAATATTTAGAATAAATGCTTATTGAAAGTACTTATTTGGTACATCAGTCACTTAAACAGGCACTTAACCTTAATTAAATATACCTTGATTATTGGCACAAAAACCCAGGACAGAAAATGTTTAATAGTGAAACAAATAAATACCATAAAATATCAGTTCATTAAATCCATTGTTAATGTTTGCATGGTTATATTTCCACCATATTTCTTTGATTTTATGTTAATAGAAAACTGTATGAATTGGAAAGAATATAAACTGTGTAAGAGTATAATAAGAAAGTTAATGTACAAATATGATGAATTGAAAGTGTGAATTGATATTGAGAAAGAAACCTATATGTATCACAAATTAAAATGTTTTGACTGTAACATTCTTTAAAAATAAATAAATAAAATGTATTTTTAGCATGTTTTAGCATGTTAAAATTTCATGAGGAATAAGTAAAATAAATAAGTAAATCAAAGAAGTGAAATTATTCAAAAGTCACACCCAATTGCTATCATTTTGAGTATAATATTTTAAGTACACTACCAGTCAAAAGTTTTTGTACAGTAAGATTTTTGAAGTTTTTTTAAAGAAATCTCTTCTGCTCACCAAGCCTGCATTTATTTGATCCGAAGTACATTTTTTAAATGTAAATTTTAAAATATTTTTAGCTCCGTCTACTCGTTCAGCTAGCCCTGGAAGAGTGGCGTCATTGGTTGGAGCGTTCCAAACATCCATTTACCATCATCACCGACCATAAGAACCTGCAATACGTCCGGGAAGCCAAAAGACTCAACCCCAGGCAAGCTAGATGGGGACTGTTTTTCACACGATTTAACTTCAAGATCACCTACAGACCAGGTTCCAAGAACATCTCCGCCGATGCCCTGTCCCAGTTACACTCCCTCGATCAATCTGCCGACCCAGAACCTATCCTACCCTCCAACCTCATCGTCAGCCCCATCATCTGGGAGATGGACAATGACATCCACAAAGCCACTCTCCAGGAGGCCGCTCCGCCGGAATGCCCAGAAGGCAAGATCTACGTTCCCCAAGCCCTACGTCAAAGCCTTCTGGGCGCAGCTCATCGGTCTCCGGGCTCTGGACACCCTGGCAGCCAACGGACCCTCTTGCTCCTACAATCTCGTTACTGGTGGCCCAGTATGCGCCGGGATACCATCAGGTACGTCCAGAGTTGCTCTGTCTGTGCCATGTCTACCTCTCTACCATCTTCCTGCAGGAAAAGTGGTTCCATTACCCATCCCTCAGAGGTCCTGGTCCCACATTGGAGTCGACTTTGTGACCGATCTCCCGGCAGCCGAAGGTAACACCTGCATTCTAGTGATGGTGGATCATTTCTCTAAGATGTGCAAGTTTTTCCCTCTCAAGGGCCTACCCACTGCGATGGAGACTGCAGAGACACTGTTTCAGCACCTATTTCGTCACTTCGGCTTGCCTGAGGAGATCGTGTCAGACCGGGGACCTCAATTCATCTCACACATATGGCAAGCATTCTTCAAGCTACTTGGTGTTTCAGTTAACCTGTCTTCCGGCTATCATCCACAGACTAACGGCCAGACAGAGAGAAAGATCCAGGAGCTCGGACGTTACCTCCGGGCATACTGTCACGAGGACCAACACAGCTGGAGCAGGTTCCTCCCGTGGGCCGAGTATGCACAGAACTCCCTGCGCCAGGATACTACCGGATTAACACCGTTTCAGTGCGTACTCAGGTACAAGCCTCCGCTGTTTCCCTGGACGGTGGAACCATCCAATGTTCCAGCTGTAGACCACTGGTTTCGAGAGAGTGAGAGAGTGTGGGACTCAGCTCACCATCACCTCCAACGGGCCGTGCGACAGCATAAGAGGTTCGCGGACATCCACAGAAGACCAGCACCCGATTACCAGCCAGGGGACCAGGTCTGGCTGTCTACACGGGACCTCCGTCTTCGGCAACCCTGTCGCAAGCTGAGTCCCCGCTACATTGGTCTGTTTAAGATCCTGAGACGCATCAACGATGTCACGTTCCAACTTCAGCTCCCACCCAGATATCGCATTCACCCCACGTTTCACGTCTCTTTATTAAAACCCTGTCATCCCTCTGCCACGGGAACCCCGGGAGCTAAAGTGGAACCCCCTCCTCCAGAAATCCTGGAACCACCCTCCGTCTGCACGGTTCACGAGATCTTGGATTCGCAGCGTCGAGGGGGCCATCTGGAATATCTAGTGGATTGGGAGGGGTACGGACCAGAGGAGCGATCGTGGGTGCCCAGAGAGGACATACTGGACCCCACACTGCTATCAGACTTCCACCGAGACCATCCAGATCGTCCTGCCCCTTGTGGTCGTGGTCGCCCTCGGCGTCGTGTAAGGGCGTTGGGAGCCACCCCTGGAGGAGGGGGTAGTGTCAGGCATTCACCACAGCCACCTCCATCTGACACACCTCCGGTAACCCCGCCTACTCGTTCAGCGTCACCAAATTACTGACTGCATTCACCTGTTCCTCGTTAGCCACGCCCTATAAATAGAACTCTCTGGCATTTGCTCAGCATCTGGTCTACCGTTCACATGCTGATCTCTACTCTCCCTCCTGTGAGTTTCTGGACTGTTTGGCGTGGCTATCAGGGACTTCAACACATCTCCTTGTTACTTGGACATTCAGTTAAGAACTTATCTACCTCTGCATTATCTTTTTAACAAGATATTTGTAAATAAACGATTGAACTGGATTGCCACTCATCTCTCGTCTCCTCCGTCCTCTTATGTGAGTGTGACTCTCTCTCTCTCTCTCTCTTTCTCTCTCTATATAATTATATAATTATATGAATATTATATGAATATAATGAATATATGAATTATATGAATATTATTAATGCTGTTCAGATGAACAGCATTAATCTGAAATAGAAATCTTTTGTAATATTATAAATGTCTTTATCGTCACTTTTGATCAATAACTATAATTTATTTCCCACCCCAAAAAAATAATAATAAATTGAAAAAACAACAAAACAACAGCAGCATATTAGAAAGATTTCTGAAGGATCATGTGACACTGAAGACTGGAGTAATGATGCTGAAAATTTAGCTTTGATCACAGGAATAAATTACATTTTAAAATATATTCAAATAGAAAACAGTTATTTTAAAAGTATTAGTAGTTATAGTAAAAAATATTTCACAATATTACTGCTTTTGGATTTTGGATTATAAAATGCAGGCTTGGTGAGCAGAAGAGACTTCTTTAAAAAAACATTAAATATCTTACTGTTTTAAAACGTTTGACTGGTAGTGTATATTAAAAAAGGCCCATAATTAATAGAGACATTAAAATTTACTGCAGACTCACTGGAAAGCCTTTTCTCCAAATGTATTATAATCTAGCCTGCTTCATTTATAAGCACTACCCCAAAGATTATACAGAAACTGGAATGATTTTTCACGTCCTGGCAATATAAGTAGGTAACAGTGAATGTGAACACTTAAAATTACTTGTAAAGTTTTTTTTAATAGCAAAGAACATTTTATGGTGAACTTTTAAAATTATAGCTGAGCTTATGCCTTAAGTTTATTCTCACCTTACAGTTTAAAGGGGTCATCGGATGCCCATTTTCCACAAGTTGATATGATCCTTTAGGGTCTTAATGAAAAGTCTCTAATTTACTTTGATTAAAAATTCTCAATGGTTTTGTAAAACAACACCCTTTTTACCTTGCCAAAATCAGCTCTGCAAAAATCGTCTCATTCTAAGGGGTTGTTCCTTTAAACGCAAATGAGCTCTGCTCAGATCTCGGGAGTGAATGACGACCACTATGTTCATTATTACATCCAGCAACACAACACCTCAATCGCTGGGAGATATTCTTGTCTAACTTGCATCCCTGCTCTGGCATCAAAACATGGAAAGTTACTGGACTGTGACAGCTGGTCTAAGGTAAGAGCTCATGTCAATCAACCATTGTGGGAGCGGCCTCTGTTGGTGTGACGGCACAACGACAGGCATCTGAGAACGGCTCGATTTGAAAAAGGGGGTATTATTTTTACAGATTAATTAAAAACCACTGCATGGATTTTTATCATTATAGGGTAGATTTGTACATGCACTGCCAACACACATAAATGTTCAATCAACATGAAAGTGAACTTAGCATCCAAAGACACCTTTAAAGCACACTGTTTTCATCTGCACATGTACTGATACAATATTTAAAAACAAATTTTTATCATCAAGTAATTAAAATAATAAAGACAATGAATCACACATGGCACAAGAAATATTGCTCATATTTCACTTTCCCTGTTGTAATTTGTCAAATAGACCAGTACAAGCAATCTTGTGTGATTTAGTCTGTGGTTAGACCAAGCTTGCCACAAACTGCTGGAGCTAGTCAAACTTGACCAAGTAACAACTGTCAAAACTAATACACTGCGCAATTTCAGCACAGTTTGCAAATGTTTCATCGAATAAAACCCAGGCCTATCATTTCATTTATGTAACTGAAGGGTAATGCTTTTATTGGGGGTCCAAAAACAATATAGGAAAAAAACTCAAATGCACATTTAGCAGCACAAATGGAAAACAAACAAATAATTTAACTGGAGAAGCAGGACTGATGTTGTTGGCCTATTTACAGTCATAGATTTGGACCTCAGGGAATGGAAGTGGATGGTGGTAAATTGTGCCCTTAAAACAAGGGCTTACAATGCACTGTAATGGCTCTGTAAATGTGGCAAGGTAGAGTCGTCGCCACAGGAGATCTGAGCTTTAACCAGGAGCAGAGATGAAATGTTTTTCTCCTACTTTCTCTGTGCACCTGCATTCAGGATGTCAGATAAGCAGTCATGTGTCCTGCTGAGATGATTGCTCAGTTACTCCTGCATCTCACAAGGCCCAGCTCTTAGAAGTCTGGAAGTACATGTCTGGTGCTTACAGCTGTGCCTTGCCAGCACAGGAGACCAACATATTTTTTTGGTTACCAAATTATGAGTAATCACGTCTCAATTGGCCACCTCACTTGTTTAGACGTGCTTCTTACATTTCCAGGTTTGCATGGTAAACTTCTATAGGACGGTAAATCTATTAATCTCTCTGGCTGACACAACAAACAAATCATTCATGAATGAGCTATTACTAGTTCTGGGATGCTATAGCATATCTATAAATGGATCAAACTTAAATGGTATATGCTTGTGGTGTTAAAAATGTTTGCCATAACGTTTAGATTATTAAAACATAAAGCTAACCTAGGTTGGCTGCACCTGATCTTGCGCTCCATTGTGTCCTCCTCAGCGCACTATGCTCTAGTAATTTCACTGAAGAGATTTTGTGCCTCAGGAGAGCTGTTCTCTCCTCTTCAGATCTCATTATTACAGCAAGAAATTGGCCCTGCTGATGAAATGAGAATAAGGAAAAGATGGAGCCGGCTGGAGTAACAGTGATGTATCTAATCGAGAGAGGTCTGCCTTGGTAATAATCACCATTCAGTGATGGAGACCCCTTCCCAGCTTTTGAGGACTATTTCAATAATCACTATCATGAAGTACTCTGAAGCAAGGTGGAAAAATGGAGGGAAAGGGGGAATTAGCTCTATAACAAGAAAAACAGCTCAGATTTCAATTTACCAGCCTGCAGAAAATTGTATCAATGATTGGCAGCAAATGAAACTGTTGTGACACAAAAACAATATTTGTACCAAAGCCACGAATGCAAGTGTGATGCACAAAAGTTCAATAAGCAAGTTAATATTGAGTAACTTACATTTAAAACACAGTAATGTTGCCAGCTGCTTTGTTTACTTTCGTTCTGGCAATAAAATGAGTTATAACATGGGCTTACCAGAACGCGATTTCAATCGACAGAAGCGTCATGTCCATTCATTCAGATGGAGGGGGCACGTACCCCCTCAGATTTTTGAGCCAAGTGGATTTTGAAAGCAGCTTCCAAAAGACAAAAAACAAAAGCCGAATAATAATTTTTAAAATATTTGATACGATCATAGCGGTGTTATTAGATACAGTGAGGCACATCACCAGCTAAATTCAAATCTGCGTTCGGCTTTGACTGGCACTGCGCATTCTAACATTTTAACCAATCACAGACAATTCTGTTGAGCTTTGGAATGCATTGGCCAATCACAGGCGTTCAGATGAGTCATCGATTAAACGCCCGTTATTTGTTTGCTGAGCGCTCCTGAATGAATTCTGTTGAATGAATTCCCGTAAGAGTGTGCGTGGGCTTTTGTAAATTTTATGGGTCTAGCTTCCGGTCTCACCTGTGTCCAGTTATTTTTCACTGTCCAACACAGCTCGTTTTGCTGCTTGATATAGCAAATTGTTGTGTCTTACCATATTATTTTAATGTATTATCCTAATTATGCAAACTGTTTTACCGTTTACTGCACATTGATATTATTCTCGTTATTTATATCCCTATAGCGGATAATGAACCGGAAGTCTCGACCACAGGCTTACTTTCGCGTTGAGTAAACGGGTGGATATGGATCAATAGTGCACTAGGGTAGTGTTGCACGACATACCGGTACTTAAAAAGTATCGCGATACCCTGCTTTTAAAAGCGGTACCATTCCGCGTTTTACTGGTACCGGTACTTTAATGCATTTTAATAAGAGCTGTATTTCTGCGTGTCTGTGTTAGTGAATGTTTACATAGGGGTGACACTCGCTGTGTTTTCAGCCTCTGCCGCCTCAAAATATGAGTACATGAACACATGAACAATCTCTAGAACTGCTCTGAGAATCACTTCATGAGCATTTTACCGTTTCTTTTGAGGAAAACTATCGTCATATAATGAAGACCCTAAAGGTTCTCACAGCAACCCATCAAAATAAAAGTTTGGTTCAACTTGACAGTCAGAAATATATTAATATATTACTTAAAAGTAAAGATAGTACTCCTACTAATAATAAATATGTAATAATTATTCATCAGAATTTTTTTTACCAGAAAATTGTATACACAACATATTTCTGAGAAAAAAAAGAGAGAAAGAAATAGCCTATAATAAATTAATTCTTTATCAAATCTAGTTATCCTTTATAAATTCATTAGACATGCTTTTGATTATTAAAATGTAATGAAACGATTAAAATAGAATCCAGAAAATTAATGGAAAACAGAGATTCACAAACAAAACTGAATTTAAGAAAAATAATAAACCGTATTTCATAGGGCCTTAAAAACGTCATTTTTGTTAAAATTTTTAATAAATTGCTGTTAAATTCTGCAATTTTCATGATTTCAATTAATTAAACATCTTTTTTTTTGTAATGTAACCATTAAAATGAAAAATTAAAATGGAATCTAGGAAAAAATAAAACTGATTTCATAGGGCCCTCTTTGTTTCATTTGTGTCTTTATTTTATTCGTATTATTAATAACAAAGATAAAATAACAAATTGACTATGTCATGATATAAATTGTTGTGAAAATTACTATATCACGAAATAAGATTTGGCTTTATCCTTTAAGCTAACTTCCCAATATAGCAAAGATCTCTACATACCTGTAGGCTCGGTAGTTGTACACCATAATCCTGTGTAGTGGCACTGGCATGTGATTATTATTATTTTATCATTTTATAAAATGAGGGGGGATGAAATGCTTTGTTTTAATACATAAAATAACTATGATCTCCTTTTGAATCTATTATTCAGTTACTTCTCCTGTTGTTCTATGTTGTTTTCGTTGTATCGGTTCAGTAGTAGTATTGTGATATTTTAGTCAGGTATTGTATCGAAGTCAAAACTTTGGTATCGTGACAACACTAATATAGAGGACAGGAAATGATTCAGACAGTGTAAAGTCTGGTTTCTGGTTTGCCCGCACACAGTCTGCCCCTGTCCAGAGACACAAGAGCATGGAGCGGATTAATCGGCGCAGAACCCAAACATAATGGACTCATTTAAATTCTACACAGACTTAGCAATACAAGAAAAATAATAAGTGCACAACACAGCAAACACAGACTGTGATACAGTGAAAAGTACCCGAGCTGAAAGCTGCTGCACCAAACAAATTTGTGGGCTGGAACTAGCTAGAACTAACATTGGAGATTGTTATTGCAAAAATAATGGAAAACACAACCATACGCATGGTTATGATGATGGAGTCAATTATTAACATTTATTCCAGTCTTTTTTTTAAATGATGAGTGGTAATGGTAGGCTATTTAATGTGGCAATAAAAATGTTATAATCAGTTTTCCTGTTGGCATAAGAGCCAAAACATAAATTGCAGAGTCAGAGTGAGAAAATGCCAGTGGGCAGAAAAATACCTTCCCTTAAATAAACGTGCAGCAAATGTGCCACAACATCAACAACTTCCTCTCTCACTTCTACAAAGCTTAATGCTGAACTCTGATGCCCTTGCAGGTCATCTTGAACCCCTGGCACTCACTTGACCCTGGCTGCACGAGTCAGGAGGTTTTAATTCCTTGTTCAAGAGGCCCTGTGTCACTGAACCAATGTTCTCCACGCTTGTTTATGGCACTGGGTCTGGGATCTTCCTCTTCTTTACAAATCAATCGTTCTCTGGAATCTGATACTTCTTCTTTTCTTGTCAGCTGTTTTCCGGCTCCAGGGCTCTTGTGACCTGTGCAGCAGATGGCAAAGATGAAATGATGGTGGGATACAGATTTGTTGAGTATGACAGATAAGATACACACTCAAGTATGATTTCTCAGTCTAACCGTATGGTTGATGATCAAATTATCAAATGCCAAACTCTCAACTAATTTAGACTGTTCTCATTATTGCAAAAACGACATGCACTGATTTCTACATTCAATAAAAACATTAGTAAATAAAATAAAATATTGACAGGAATAAATATGCAAAAAAAAAAAAGAATGATCGATAATTTTTTCTTTACTGTTATTCTGTGACTACACTCTGAATATTAATATATTAATATTTTATTTTATTAATGTATTAATATATTAAATAAAGTTGTATTTGAACACAAAAGATGTTTTACACAAATATGCACTGATTTCTACATATAATAAAAACATTAGTAAAATACAATACAATACAATACAATACAATATCAGCAGGAATAAATATGCAAAAAAGAAAAGGAAAAGAAAAGAAAGAAAAAAAATGAAGGACCAATAAATGTTTTCCTTGCTGTTATTCTGTGGCTCCACTCTGAATATTAAAGTATTAATATTGCAAACGATTAATCGCGATTAATCGCATATAAAATAAAAGTCTGAGTTTGCCTAATAAACGTGTGTGCACTGTGTGCAATTATTATGTATATATAAATATAAACACATTCAGGTACATATATAAGAAATATTTACAAGTATATGTATTTATTATAATTTTTAGATAATTTATATTATATATAAATACAAATATTTTTTACATAGATAACATATTTCTCTTAAATATATACATTAATTTGTGTGTATTTATATATACATAATAATTACACACAGTACAAGCATATATTAGGCAAACTCAAACTTTTATTTTGTATGCGATTAATCGCCATTAATCGTTTGACAGCCCTAGTATTTATATATTTATGAATTTATTAAAGTTGTCTCTGAAGACAAAAGCTGGTTACACAAAGCTGCACTGATTTCACATTCAATAAAAACATTAGTTTCATAATTTTAAAACATTCAAAAAAGAATAACCAGTAATTGTTTTCCTTACTGTTATTCTGTGGCTGCACTCTCAATTTTAGTGTATTATTATTTTATTTTATTAATATAATAAATTAAGTTGTCTTTGAACACAAAAGCTGTTTTACACAAAGTTGCACAGATTTCTATATTCAATAAAAACTATATAAAAAAATAAAATAAAATAAAATAAAATACTGACAGGAATAAATATGTAAAATAAATAAATAAATAAATAAGAAGAAGGACGACCAGTAATTGTTTTCCTTACTGTTACTCTGTGGCTGCACTCTAAATATTAATGTATTAATATTGTACTTTATTAAAGTATTAATATATTTAATAATAAGATGAATAAAGTTGTCTCAAAAACCATTTTACAAAAAGTTGCACTGATTTCTACATTAAATAAAAACTTTAGTAAATAAAATAAAATAAATAATACAAAATAATTGAACAAATTTAAATTAAATAAATAAATAAATACATTAAATTAAATCTATCATGGATATCAGTAGAGAAACTTAGAGAAACAATCGCCTTTTAGTCTCGACAGGAATAAATATGCAAACAACAACAAAAACGTGCATTATTTTGTTTTCCTTACTGTTTTTGTACTATTTTATGGCTGCTCCCTAATTATTAATTCATAAAACATTTAAATTTTAGGCCTACATCACTATGTCTTGATTTGCATATTGCTCTTACTTAGATTTTTATTGTGGAACAAAAACATGGGACTAAAATGACTAAAAACATAATAATCACTGATTAAAAATCACTTGGCTTGTAAATTAAATACTGCATAATCCCATCTATCAATCTCTAACCATAAATCAAGACTTTCATAACAATCTGTTACTAAATATTTCAATAACAACTAAAAGGCAGCAGTAAAGCCAGACTTTTTTAACAGTAAACCTACTACTCCAGCAGGTCATTCAATTTAGTCAATTGAAATGAAGGCTCTCTAATTTCAATACTGTCTGAGTGAGGCTTAGACGTTTTTATTTTATGAAGAATTTTAACCTGTATGATGGGAACTTAAAAATCTGTCATGGTGAACTCAGTAATGTGATAAAATCCAGTTCTTCAGTGAAAAAAGCAACTGAGGAGTCTGAAGAGTTCAGGGTATCGGGCATCATGAATTATTCAAGTCTGAGACAGCACTGTCAGTTTATTGAAATTCACTGGATATCTGCTGAAAACACAATTATTAGCCTATATAGTTGATATTCTGACTCTGAGTTCTGACAGTATTTTCCTAGGCATGAATAGATTAGATTCCTCTGGTTAAATAAATGCTTTCTGGGAAATACAAAGAGCTGCAGAGGCCATAGAATGAAAGGTTTGTAACTGTGATTAACCACAGAATCTACCCAAATACAACGTGTTATTATTTCATATCACACTAGGGAAATTACAAATGTGCTTAATGTGAAACAGCTTACAAGTAGTGACAAAAGAAAAGCAGAAATCATTGTAAATCCTTCATGACAAAGGGAGACAGAGTGAGACAAAAAAAAGAGAGCATGAAGACATTTCAGAAGTCCACAGCCCTGGCTGCACAATCCCTGTAGATTTATAGAGATTCCAGCAGGCCAGTTTAAACAGACATTCGCTTGCAGAGACGGTTACGGGCCAAAGACTCTCAGATACAAACTCAATGAACATCAGCATCAGAACACACTCATTCAATACTTTGTAACATCTCCAGCTTTGCAGACACATGAGCCAGAATTGCTAAAAGCTGGGAAAACATTTTAGCTAACATAAAACATATTAATACCTTAGTGGGCTTATTCTGTATTTTCACTTAGAGGAATTAGCCAGCAAGTCAAAACAGGCAGACAGACTATTGAGAGCTTTTTTTTTCATTGACAGATTTTATAATAATAATAATAATAACTTAAAGAACCATTGAATGCCATACTATAAAATACTATACTGTAAGAATATTGTCAACATAAAATCTAAATTAAAAATCATTCAATAAGCAATATATATTAACAGTACTTTTTTAGCTGACATCACTTAAGTTATTGTAACAATAAATGTTATTAAATATAATAATTCTACCAAATACACTAAAAAATATTTAATAATCAAATAACATTTATTTAGCAGTTTTACCTTTTTTTTTACTTAATATTAATTGTTTCAACATTAGCCAAAAAAAGATTTGCTAAAAAAAAAAGGCATCAGCATTACGATATTTTAATATTCTCTTGAGCAGGGGTGTCAAACTCCGGTCCTGGAGGGCCGCAGCCCTGCAGAGTTTAGATGCAACCCTAATTAAACACACCTGATCCAACTAATCAAGTCCTTCAGGCTTAATTGAAAACTGCATAGTATGTGTGTTGGAGCAAGGTTGGAACAAAACTCTGCAGGGTTGCGGCCCTCCAGGAACTGAGTTTGACACCCCTGCTCTTGAGTATAGAATTGACCTTTAGCCTCCACGTCGTAGTCAAAAAGCCTATTAATAATTCATCACAGTCTTCAAGTTTTCAACAGATTTTTATTGTCCATTGTCTGCTCACACATACACTGACCAAAATTATAAACGCAACACTTTTGTTTCTGCCCCCATTTTTCATGAGCTGAACTAAAAGATCTAAGATTCGATATACACAAAAGGCCTATTTCTCTCAAATATTGTTCACAAATCTGTCTAAATCTGTGCTAGTGAGCACTTCTCCTTTGCTGAGAAAATCCATCCACCTCACAGGTGTGGCATATCAAGATGCTGATTAGACAGCATGATTATTGCACAGGTGTGCCTTAGGCTGGCCACAATAAAAGGCCACTCTAAAATGTGCAGTTTTACTGTATTGGGGGGTCCAAAAACCAGTCAGTATCTGGCGTGACCACCATTTGCCTCACGCAGTGCAACACATCTCCTTCGCATAGTTGATCAGGTTGTTGATTGTGGCCTGTGGAATGTTGCTCCACTCCTCTTCAATGGCTGTGCGAAGTTGCTGGATATTGGAAGGAACTGGAACATGCTGTCGTATACGCCAATCCAGAGCATCCCAAACATGCTCAATGGGTGACATGTCCGGTGAGTATGCTGGCCATGCAAGAACTGGGATGTTTTCAGCTTCCAGGAATTGTGTACAGTCCTTGCAACCTGGGACCGTGCATTATCATGCTGCAACATGAGGTGATGGTCGTGGATGAATGGCACAACAATGGGCCTCCGGATCTTGTCACGGTATCTCTGTGCATTCAAAATGCCATCAATAAAATGCACCTGTGTTTATTGTCCATAACATACGCCTCCCCATACCATAACCCCACCGCCACCATGGGCCACTCGATCCACAACGTTGACATCAGCAAACCGCTCACCCACACAACGCCATACACGCTGTCTGCCATCTGCCCTATACAGTGAAAACCAGGATTCATCCATGAAGAGAACACCTCTCCAAAGTGCTAGAAGACATGGAATGTGAGCATTTGCCCACTCAAGTCGCTTATGGCGATGAACTGCAGTCAGCTCGAGATCCTGATGAGGACGATGAGCATGCAGATGAGCTTCCCTGAGACGGTTTCTGACAGTTTGTGCAGAAATTCTTTGGTTATGCAAACCGATTGTTGCAGCAGCTGTCCGGGTGGCTGGTCTCAGACGATCTTGGAGGTGAAGATGCTGGATATGGAGGTCCTGGGCTGGTGTGGTTACACGTGGTCTGCGGTTGTGAGGCCGGTTGAATGTACTGCCAAATTCTCTAAAACGCCTTTGGAGAGGGCTTATGGTAGAGAAATGAACATTCAATTCATGGGCAACAGCTCTGGTGGACGTTCCTGCAGTCAGCATGACAACTGCATGCTCCCTCAAAACTTGCAACATCTGTGGCATTGTAATGCATGATAAAACTGCACATTTTTCTGCACATCCATTGCAAAAAAGGCCCAACAAAGGTTGTACTTCCTTCGACAGCTGAAGAAGTTCAACCTGCCACAGGAGCTGCTAAACAGTTCTACTCAGCCGTCATCGAATCTGTTCTTTGCACATCAATAACTCTCTGGTTTGGCTCAGCTGCAAAATCAGACACCAGAAGATTACAGAGAACGGTTCGGACCGCCGAGAGGATTATTGGTGCTCCCCTGCCCACCCTTCAAGAACTGTATACATCCAGAGTGAGGAAAAGGGCTCAGAAAATCACTCTGGATCCCTCACACCCCTGTCATCCCCTTTTCAAACTTTTGCCATCTGGTCGGTGCTACAGAGCCACAAATACCAGGACAGCCAGACTTAAGAACATTTTCTTCCCTCGGGCAATATACCTAATGAACAGTTAAATGTTCCAGACCCCCCCCCCCCAAAATTGTGCAATAAAAATATGTGCAATAACCTTTATTTGTTACCACCTACATCTCAGTACATCCCGACATCTCATTCTATTCTACTCTATTCTATTCTATTCTGTTCTTTTTCTATCATCTGTATCACAACTGTATATACAATTTATTTATTTTCTTAAATCTTATATTGCAATTTTTGTCTATTTATATTTACATATGTGTATTTTTTTATTCTCAACTTATATTATTTTCTCTGTGCTGTTGTTGTCATCTCTGTGCACTGGAAGCCTGTGACACCAAAACAAATTCCTTGTATGCGTAAGCATACTTGGCAATAAAAGCTGTTCTGATTCTGATTCTGATTTTAGAATGGCCTTTTATTGTTGGCCAGCCTAAGGTACACCTGTGCAATGATCATGTTGTCTAATCAGCATCTTGATATGCCACACCTGTGAGGTGGATTATCTCGGCGAAGGAGAAGTGCTCACTAACATAGATTTAAACAGATTTGCGAACAATATTTGAGAAAAAATAGGCCTTTTGTGTACATTGAAAATGTCTTAGATCTTTGAGTTCAGCTCATGAAAAATGGGGGCAAAAACAAAAGTGTTGCGTTTATAATTTTAGTCAGTGTAAGTCACTTTTCTGTTGGTCAATATGGCAGATTTGCGTGATCTACTTCAACATGAGGAATGTTTTTTCTCTTACATGAAACTCCCATATGGCACGGATTCCTCCTGAAAAGACTGACTTCATCCATATAATTTCCCTGAGTAATGCTAAAAGTGTCCACACATTAAAGGTGATCTTTTATGCCCCTTTTTACAAGATGTAATATAAGTCTCAAGTGTGTCCAGAATGTGTCTGTGAAGTTTTAGTTCAAAATACTCCACAAATCATTTATCACAGAATTTTGAAAACACCTATTTTGACTAGAAGCAGAAACATGCTGTTTTCATGCATGTATCTTTAAATGCAAATGAGCTGCTGCTCCCCGCCCCTTTTTCCAGAACAGGACTGTGCCTATACAGCTCGTACCTCAGATACTCTGATAAAAACATCTGTTTGGTTTTCATTATCATGTCTATCATGCTGAAATCATGTGTTTTAAAGCCATATTAGTTTAAACTTCTGATATACAGCTTTCTGAATGCACACATCTGAAGCACGCACACAGAAAGCAGATGTCACACGGCATGTGAATACTAAACTGAGTACTCATTTATGTCTTATTACACTTAAACTGACAAATACAAACAAGTTTATGTTAAAACCACACAGGAGTTATAAAAATATTCAGTTATCTCTATGAGGATAAACAGCTGGGAAAGAAATCGCATGTTTATATTAAGATCTGTGTGGCAGTAGCGCAATATACACTACAGTAAATAAATTAATAAACCCACTGCTCTCTTGTCAGAACAGTTAACATGCTTTGCTTAAACTTTTGCCATTGTGTTAGAACTGGTACACCGTTGTCGCCTGCAGAAAAAAAAAACGAGTTGTAAATGCCATTTCATGGTTCATGCATTTAGCTCATATTGCATGAGAAACAGAAAATGCACAAAATGGTAGAAGTATGATCAGATATTTTGGCTCTCACGTGCATTCTTTCAAGGAATGAGATATTTATGATTAAATGACTCAGAGCTGGTACATGTATAATAGTAGAGCAACACAAAGCATGAGGAATTCATACAGCAGCAAAATATAATTAAAAAAGCTACATCAAAGAAAGAAGTGAGGGATATGAGGCAATATTGTGAACCAGGCTTGGGCTCCTCTGAGGGCCTGATTTCTTCCAGTGAGACAGCTGGATTTATTGCCGAGCCGTGCTTCACATTCTCTGCTGGTACATGCTGTGACGTGGGAGTAGGTTTTTGATTCTGGAAAACCATTAAAGCCACAAAAACAGATAAATAAATACACTGAACGCCATAATTCTGACTTTGCTGTCACAGATTAAGATTTAGAATTTGTTTAGAAAGAACCAAAAGGTAACAAATTTCTTCATACCAGTGTGGAAGAACATGGTGGAGGTCAAAGATGATGCAGCAGTACAGTATTTGATACCTTGGGATATCGGGAGATCCTCATAAGATCCTTATTCTCAGGGCCGACAGACAGGGCGGGATCATTTAACATTGTATAATTCATCTACATATGATGTCACTGACTGCTTTCATCATTTCATGCAAATTCTGGATGATGTCATCCAAAGATTTTTATTTTTGGGCTTTTGTGAGGACAGTAGAGAGATGACAGGAAAGTGCCATGCAGAGAGAGGGGACCTCGAAGGACCTCAAGACAGGAATCGACTATGTCGGCACACTAACCACGAGGCTATCGGCGCCGACAGCCATCCAAAGATTTTTGAAGAGAAATCTCATAATGCGTTTCTCATTAGATTGTAGGTGGCAGCTTGTACCACTTTCGATCTTTAATCTTTATTTGACAAGAGACATGTTCTGTTGATAGCAAACAAACATTGGTTGCTAACATTTGTCCACTCCAGCACTCCTCTCCCTCTCACAAGGGGGTTGGTAACTTCAGCTGAGTCCGTTTTGAATAGTTTGAATTTTAAGATCTTAAACAGCCATAATAATATTTCTCATTTTCTCAGTTCTAACTGTTGCTTTAATATTTTTATTCTTTTTCTACTTAGTTTCAATAAATAGTCAGTTTTAATGGGGATGAAGTTACAGTAGGTTTTCACAGTATAACAATAATTATAGTTATATATAACTACAATGTTTTGAAGTGTAACTGGGGAACAATATATGCCGATTAATTTTACTAAAAATCTGTTTTTAAAAGATTCTTGTTTTGCTGTTTAAATTTGTTTTTCTGTTTTATCTGTCTGTAGAGAGTATTGATAAAAAAGGATAGTACATTATAAATGCAGTGCATATCTCAATCCATTGAATTATTGCTGCTTGACAGAGTAAGTGCTTGTAAAATGGCCTGTAGATATTGGCAGGGGTTTTACAAATGCTCTAAAGTGCAGATCCATCTGATGTTACAACATGGACCCGTACAGAGATTCTGCATCTGTATATTAGATTTTGTTTTCTTTACAATTACATCTAATAGTACAGTTCTACTGTATAGTGGAGAGTTGTAGAGCTGTAAATTATCTGTTGGATATTGCAGTTTTAGACTTATGTTTATGTGATCATCTTTATGTGATGTTTATATAATCAGTGGATACTACTTTTGGATGGACAGAAAGTCTATGCTCATTTTCCACTTTCTTTGGTCATCTTATAACCTTTCATTGAGACTGTTGAGCAATTTTTTGAGTAAGTTATTGTTGCCGGGATTATTGTTGCTGTATCATCAAATTCAGGTTAACCAACCCCTAAATGTCACATAAATTATGGTTGTCTGCTATACCTCTTGGTTAGACAGCTCGTTTCTGTGTTAATGACCAGAATAAACTTTATTTTACAACCGACTTTATGACAATGGCAAGTACACTCACTTATTCCACCATGCTTGTTTATTATAGTAAAGTTTGTGTCATGTTCATTCTCCAATAAGCAACCAAATTATTGTCAGATGTGAATTGGCATGCGAATTTTCTGCCGAGGAAAAGGACAGAGAAATATGACACAAGCAGCACTTATATATATATATATATATATATATATATATATATATATATATATATATATATATATATATATATATATATATATATACTCATATATCTGCAGTCAATCATAATTTTACCAAGTTATAAACAGAGTTTCCTTTATATAAACACGTTCAAACGCAGGCAGCATTAAGAGAACATGTGGACGAGCAGCACAATGGCGCCCTCTTCTGATACATTACATCTCTACAGGCCTCCCAAAGTATTTCTTTTTTTTTTATTTCTTTTTTTTTTTTTTTTTTTTTTTTTCGGACAATCTGTGTTATGGATGTAAGATTAAAACTTTGAGTGCTGTTTGACTGTGTCTGGCTCAACATGATGACTGTCAGGTAATGACTGTGGACATGTCAAAGATAAGATAAAATGTGTCAAAGATTAAGATAAAACGTTAAAAGATAAAAGCCAAATATTTTCTGTGATTAAATCAACAAAAAATATCCCTGCTTTACCTCAATTAAAATATGCCTACATGTACTATTTTAATTTGCAATAAGCAGTATTATTTCTTTAAGTATCAGAAAATAAAACAGCACAACACTGCAAATATACGTGTTACTGTCATTACAGACCAAAAGTATTTTATGAAAATAGCAGATGCTTACAAATGAGCAATGATCAGAAAATACAGCAAAAATAGTAATATTTGAAATATTATTACAATTTAAAATTTTAGAGCCTATGGAAGCCCATTTCTGCCACTGAATTAAAAAAAAAGGAGTAATTGCGAGTTTTTATCTAACAATTCTGATATTTTTTTCTCAGAATTGCATGATAAAACCTCACAATCCTGACTTTTTTCCTCAGAATTGTGAGATATAAACTAGTAATTGACTGTTATAAAGTCAGAATTGCAAGATATAAATTTGTAGTTCTGAGGAAATAAAGACAGAATTGCAAGACATAAACTCCCAGATGCAAGAAAAACAACAGCTTTTCCCCATTTCGCAATTCTTTATTTCTCTGAGTTTATATCAGGCAATTCTGAGAAAAAAGCTCAGAATTGTGAGATTGTATCTCGCAATTCTTGCTTTATAACTCACAACTGCGTGTTTATACAATTCTATGGAAAAAAAAACCCTCACATTTGTGAGAAAAAAAAGTTTATATCTTACAATTCTGACTTTATAACTCATTTAGTGCTCAGATATTATCAATTATTTTTGGTGCTCAATTATTAATAACGGTTATTATTATCAATGTCAAAAACCACTGTGCTGTTTAATATGTTATGAAATCATAATACATTTTTTAGGATTCTATGATGAATAGAAAGTTCAAAAAACTTGAAACATTACACAGTGCCTTGCGAAAATATTCATACCCCTTCATTTTTTTCACGTTTTCTTATGTTGCAGCCTTACATTAAACTGGTTTTAATTATTTTTTCCACACCAATCTACACTCCATACACCATAATGACAAAGCACAAAACAGGTTTGTAACAACTTTGCAAATATATTACAACAACAACAACAAAAAAAAAAACGGAAATGATTCCATTGCATAAGTATTCATTTCCTTTTCTGGGACACTTGAAATTTAGTTCAGGAGCACTCATATCTCTTGTAGAAATTACTATACTTCGAGTGGAGTTAAACTGTGACAAATTCATTTGAATAAGTATGATTTGGAAAGGCACACACCTCTCAGAAAATGTCTAACAGCTGAAAATGCATATGAGAGCAAAAACCAAGCCCTGATGTCAAAAGAACTGGCTATAAAGCTCATAAACAGGACTGTGTCAAGGCACAGATCTGGAGAAAAGTTCTGAAAAAAAATCTGCTGCATTGAGGGTTCACAGAATCATGTAGCCTCCAATATCCATAAAGGAAGATGCTTGGAACAACTAGGACTCTTCCTAGAGCTGGCCTCCTGGCCAAACTAAGTCACTGATGGAGAAGGGGCTTGGCTATACTGGTGACCAAGAAGCTGATGGTCACTCTAGTTGAGCTCCATGATCATATATGCAGATGGAGGAAACTAACAGAAGGACAAACGTCACTGAAACACTCCACCAATCAGGTCTTTATGGGGGTGTGGCCAAACTCAATCCTCTTCTCAGTGAAGACACATGAAAACCCACTTGAAATTCGCAAAAAAAAAAACACCTAAAGGACCCTCAGACTGTGAGAAACAAGATGCTCTTGTCTGATGAACCTTTTATGCCCCTATCCAACCTGACAGACCGTGAATAGGTTGTTTGCAATCACATGATTCTGAGGACGCGCAAAATGCAGCTGGAGGGCAGGAAGTGATTTTTCTCTATAGGAATCAATAGCAGAATCTCAAAATGACTATGTTTTCAGTTGTTTATGGAAATCGGTCAAATCGAGAAATTTTATTTCATATCGTGTATGAACATTTGCTGTTCATAAGGAGGAAAAGGCAATAAATTTACTGAAAAAATGGGAAAAGTGGCTTGTAAACCTGCGTCTCCGGTCAGGAGGAGAGTCAGATAATGCTTGTGTGTGCGAATGGTTAATAAATGATTAATAATATTAAGATATAAAGAAATATATAAATAGTTACAGGGTGAGACAGTGAGAATTCACTCAAAGCTAAATGGCACACGTACATACAATGCAAATAAGATATTATATTTGCAGTTGATTACAATTGAACCTTGTGAGATTGCGATAAATTGAAGTGAGTCACAGCTTTTTAGTGACTATATGAAAGCGCTATTTGCTCGCTTTCTAGGCTATAATCAATTCAGAATTTAAAAAAAGTTTCGCTTTACATGCTGCTAACAGGACCAAAAACCCTGTACAGCAGTAGTTTTAGGAGTGACATATATCCTGCATCCTTCATATAAATGTGGGAATCACTTTCGAAAGAGTTTGTTTGCTATCAGGCTTAGTTGCGTAGCTTATTTCCACCACCTCGATGACAGGCAACTGAGCCAGCTATTTCAGTTTAGTTGAAAAATCACTCCTATTCATAACATAAGGATCACATCCTACATATGTTGTGATTTTCTGTTTATACGTTTCTCTTGTACAGTACAGACATTCCTCCATCTCATCCGTTCTGCTTTTTCAGTCACTCCTGAAAGTTCGCTGCATGTGCAGGGTTTTGTGGCTATTGGTCCTGTAAGCAGCACGTAAAGCGAAACTTTTATTCAAATTTTAAACTGATTATAGAAAGCGAGCAAGCAGTGCTTCCATATAGCCACTGAAAAGCTGTCACTCACTTCAATTTATTGAACTCTCACAATGTTCCGTTATAATCAGTGACGCTCTCGGAACTACAAATATATCTTACATTGTGCCTTTGTGTGCCGTTTAGCATTAGGTGAATTCTCATTGTCTCACCTTGTATCTATTTATATATTTCGTTACATCTTAATATTATTAATCTTTTTTTAACCATTCGCACACACAAGCATTATCCGACTCTCCTCCTGACCACAGACGGAGGTTTACAAGCCACTTTTTCCTGAGCTTTTCAGTCAATTTCTTGCCTTTCCGCCCTTATGAACAGCAAATTTTCATACATGATAAAAGATATTTTGTGGTTTCTCTGTTTGACCGATTTAAGCATCCATAAACAACGCAAAACATAGACATTCTTGAGTTTCTGCTAGTGTTTCCTATGGAGAAATATCACTTCCTGCCCTCCAGCTGCATTTCGTGCCACAGTAATGACGCCATGTGCAAACAACCTATGGTGAAGAGGTTAGGAGAAGAATGCCAGATAATTGCCACATACTGATGTGCCAAATACCAAATAATATGATGATGCCGCATCATACCCAAAAAAGACTTAAGGCTGTAAAGGTGCTTTAACTCAGTACACAGTTAGGGGTATGAATACTTATGCAATGCACTTATTTTAGTATTTTAATAAATGTATTAAATTGTGAAAATTCTGTTTTTGGTTTGTCACTATTGTGTATGGAGTATAGATTGATATGGAAAAAAAGTAATTTAAAGCAGTTTAATATAAGGCAGCAATGCAACATAAAATGTGAAAAAAAAAAGAAAAAAATATATATTGCTCTATTATCAATTATTTATTATTTATTAATTAGAACTAATTATCAGTGTTGAAAACAGTTGCGCTGCTTAATATTTTGTGGAAAAGCATTTATTTGAAACAGAACATTATGATCAATATACTGTAATGTGTCTTTGCCAAATAAAAGTATTAAATTCTGTCTTTATTCTCTTTATTTTAATCTTATTCACCACAAACATTTGAATAGTAGTGCATCATGGTTTCTGCAAAAATATTAAGCAGCAAGACTGTATCAACCTAACAATTATATTAGTAAAAAAATGTTTCTTGAGCATCAAATCAGCATGATTTCTGAAAGATCATGTTACACTGAAGACTGGAGTAATGACTACTGAAAATTACCATCACAGAAATAAATTATTGCGTAAAATATATTACAATAGAAATAGTACCTTTAAATTGTAATAACTTATAGTTCATCACTGATTAAAGCATCATCTGCCTTTGTAAATCATGTTTGGTGAATCAACTGCCAATCCAAATCATTTTTTTCACTTTTTCCTTTGGTAGCCATTAGGCTGTAAACAACTACATGCTATAGTGCATTGTGGCACACAAGGTGTCAATCTCTGCTTGAACTGAAGAGGGCATTAGCACACAACAAACCACTGAATTTACCAGCAGCTGTTTAGTTTGTCTCTCTTCTAACAAGTTTCAAATCTGGGACATGCTTCCTTAGGGAGTAACTTCTCAAAGAGCTCTTAGCAAATAAGTTTGATGAGAAACCAGTAATTTTAACAGCCCCACCCCTTTACAGTAAACAGTAAACTATTATGCTAATTATATGAGACTATCATGCTAAGTTCACATGAGACATGGGACACAACCCCACACATCTACAAGTCTTGTTTCCACTGCATCTGCATGCCAGCATGAGGCAGAAGGTTATCAGTAAAGCAGCAACAGGGAAACAAGCTGTTGTCCACCTGAGGGGATACAGGACTGCGCTGCAGCCATCTGAGTGAAAGGAGGCTCGAGTTGAGCCGTAGGCTGATATCTCACGCCTGTAGAGACAGGCCGGGCTGACGCGAGAGAGAGGGTGTGCCAGCACAATGCCTACACGCCCTGCACAGGGCCGGCACGCGTCAGCCTCCACCGCAGCCGCAGCGCCCGCACTGCACCCACACTTGCCGTCATACACAAAACCACAGCCCTTGGGGCTCAGGCTTGCCATCTGATATTCATCTGATCACTTTACAATGTACTCTATACCTTAACATGACTAACACATAGTAGAAAAAAAGAAAACACAATTGGCTGTGTTTTTAATTGAGTGGCACCACAGTTTCTGAGGCTTAATAAGAAGCACATGCTGGTAAATCTGGAAATAAACTGAAAGTTTAGGGCTTCTTTTACTGTGGTTTGACTATCTATCTATATACAGTAGTATAGCAGCCATTGGCACTGCAGCCTGGCTCCATCAACACTATAAAACTTCATGAAACTTAAAGTGATAGTTCACCCAAAATTCCAAAAACTGTACTCACCCCATGCTGTTCCAAACTTGTATGACTCTTTCTTCTGAAATGGCCAAAAAGAAGAGATTTTAAAGAATGTTTTTTGCAGTTTTTCTTTATAATGGGCAGGTAATGTGATTGGGCTATAAACATTTTTTAAAAATTAGTGGAGAAAGTGTATTTCACATATTCATTGTGAATGATGTGACGCTCATTTGTCTCCGTGTATTAAAGGGGTGATTCTACCAAAAATGAAAATTACACCATGATTTACTCACCCTCAAGCCATCCGAGGTGTATATGACTTTCTTTTTTCAGAGAAATACAGTCAAAGTCATGTTAAAACATGTCCTGGCTCTTGCAAAATTTATAATGGGAGTGAATGGCTGTTGAGATTTTAAAGCACAATAAAGTGCATAAATTCATCATAAAAAGTTCTCCACATGGCTCTGGAGGGTTAATAAAAGTCTTCTGAAGTGAATCGATGCATTTGTGTAAGAAATATCCACATTTAAAACTTTACAAACCGTAATCTCTAGCTTCTAGCTTGTGCATGCATTCATGAGGAAGTGGCGTTCCAGCGGATGATGTAGGATGTAGGTGTTGCGTAAGGATAGATGTGTAGGATAGGTGTGCTTCCACACTCGTCACTTTTCAACGGAGCTTACGCTATGACTCTGTCCTATGTCATCCACTGAAAACGCCACTCTCTCATGAAAGTGTGTACGACATTTAGCGGAAGCAAGAGATTACGGTTTATAAAGTTTTAAATATGAATATTATTCTTACACAAATGCATCGATTTGCTTCAGAAGGCCTTTATTAACCCCCCGGAGCCATGTGGAGTAATTTTATGATGGACCGATGCACTTCATTGGACATCAAAATCTTAACACCCATTTACTGCCATTACAAAACTTGGAAGAGCCAGGACATTTTTTAATATAACTCTGTTTGTATTTGTGAAAAAAAAAAAACAGTCATATATACTCAGGATGGCTTGAGCATGAGTAAATTATGGTGTAATTTTCATTTTTGGGTGAACCATCCCTTTAAGTTATTTAAAATACTTTACTACTGGACCATTGAATGCTTGAATCTGATTGGCTGACAAAAGTTCTAAAGGTGTGCATTATTTTCAGGGAAACGCACGTAGTTCCAGGCAGGTCTTACATGTCATGCATTACATGTATTTACATTTCAAAGGTCCTTCCAGCCTAACACAGCAAAATAACCAAAACCCACACTGGCCGAACAAGTGTCTACAATAAACAATAGGATAAAAGCGACAGATTATTTGCATGTTTTCGCCACAAAATTACGTTTTATTACTTACGGAAAGCACATACTCCATTTCTCCCTCTCTCTTCTCCGTTACAGACACACACATACAGTTTGCACACACGTTAGCATAGGCGCTAATGTTGATAGCGCTACTCTGACGATTAACAATTTAAAAACTACATGACACTTCTCACAAGCGAGGTAACAACGGCATTGTTTCTGAAGAAAATGAACTTAAAGTTTCACCATTAGTAGAGACGCCGCTGCTGATCACTTCTGAAAGATGCACAGACTCGGAGAGGTACTTCAGGAGCGCTCTCTCTCTCTTTCTCTCTCTCTTTTTCTCTCCGTCTGTATGTCTGTCTAAACTTCATAATTAACTGCATTAGCCTGCTATCAACGCCTCAGGAGTGCTTACTACCTCTAAAATGACTTTTTGGAATTAGCAACGGAGGCGTTGGATGAGATGCTAAGAAATTAATCCTACTCACAATAGCGTTTTAAGGACAAAAACCGGATAAATGCCTTGTAATATATTAATTGATCAATGTCTTGAGGTGTGGTAACCGTAGTATAAGCGGAATAATTGACTTTGGTCCGTTGAATTCTTAGAAAACAATGCACACCCGATGTGTAATGCATCACCACCTGGGTGTTCATTATTTTCTAAACAATTCAATGACCCGTCGTCAATTATTCCTTACTTAAAATATGCAGTTCATTGCTTGTGAAAGAGAAATACACTTTAACATACTTTTAAAAAAATAGTACTTATGGAAATAATATACTTTAAAGTAATATACCTAGGTGTGAATTGAATGTAATGATATTTTTCAGATATTGAATCATTTACTTACCCTTGAATGTGGAGTTCCAAACCTTCTGTGGAAAACAAAAGAAGATATTTTAACAAATGTTTAAGCTGTTTTTGCCCATATTATGAAATCAAAAATTTCAAACTCGACTAAGGACATAAGTATAGCGAGATTTGGGTTCAGTTGTCTTTCATAATACAGGCAAAAACCTTCTTTTGTGCTCCAGAAAAGGTTTGGAACTACATGAGGGTGAATAAATAATGACTGAATTTTTGCCACGCCACTCTCACGTGAAACGTGTAAGACGGTTAGCGGAAGTTAATGGTTTATAACGTTTTAAATATGGATATTATTCTTACACAAATGCATTGAATTTCTTCAGAAGGCTTTTATTAATGCCAATAAGCCATGTGGAGTGCTTTTTATGAAGGATGGATGCACTTTACTGGACTTCAAAATCTTAACTCCCATTCACTGCCATTATAAAGCTTGGAAGAGCCATGAAATTTTTTAATATAACTGTTTGTATTCATGAAAAATAGAAAGTCATATATATTCAGGATGAGAAAATCATGGGGCAATTTTTGTTTTCGGGTGAACGATCCCTTAAAGTTATTCGAAATGTTTCATGGTTTTTCCCATATGTTGAAAATCAGTAGGGTTCAAAACTTTCAAACTCCACTAAGGACATAAGTGTAGCTGACTTTCATAATACAGGCAAAACCAGCCAAAATCTTCCTTTATGCTCCACAGAAGATTTGGAACTAGATGAGGGTGAATAAATAATGACTGAATTTTCACTTTTAGGTGAACTATCCCTTTACAATCAGTGTTTTGTCAGTGTCTTATGCTTGTAAGCAAACAATAAGGTTTTCAGAGAGTCTTGAAGAGAGCTCTTGATGGATGAGTGATTTAAGGACGGGCTACACAAAAGGTTTGAAGACTTACTTTATGATTAGTAATGTCTAATGTCTAGCTGTATAATCAGAGGCCTTATCTGCTGTAAAATCGAATGATAAGAGCAGGTCTGGTAAAAGAATCAGTGAATGCTGTCGTTTACTCTCTTTCCTAATCATTGCTCATATGCTGGCATAACAGCCTTTACAGGCCAGGCATGCCGTTGCATGATTTCACCATCAGCATTTCTACAATACTCCACCCGAGAGGAATTATATTGCCTCCGAGGGATAAAAATCAAACTTCAGTTTGTTGCATAAGCTGTGTTTTTCATCAACTTCAAAATTCATGGAATTCAATGAGCCACGATACAGCACGATCTGGGGCATAAATGATTTAGTGCTTTCGCTCTATGGGGGTGGTGGTTAAGGGTACTAGATGGTGTCCCAAGAAGAAGTGACCCTGTAACTGGAGAGTTGTTGAGATCCCAAGCCTTCTCTCTTACGAATGTGCCCTTAAGCAAGGAGCTCGCTCTTGAGGGACTGTTCCTGCAATCTGCAAACTGTAAATCGTTTTGGATGAAAGCATCTGCTAAATGGTTGTGGAAAACTGCAATGGGAGGGATAAATGATTCAGTAGCTTCATGCCCCAATCCGTACCTCGCCAGCACAGTCATATTGTATGTTTTGTATGGTACGTGCAGTTCAGATGTAAATCCAGAAAAAAAGGGTGGAGAGCAAGTAATGTGACTGGGCTATAAATATTTTGGAGTAATGTAGAAAGTGTTTTTCACACACTGGTTAATGACGAGATGTTCATCTGTTTTGTCTCTGTGTATCAAGTTATAAAATACTTTAAAAATGCAGTTTATTAATACAAAGAATATACTTTAGTGTGAACTAAATGTAATGTTTTGAGAAACTTAATTGTTAGTTGCAATTAAATGAAAAAGCATTATAGTTCAAATTTATATTAAATGCAATCAGCTACTCTCTTAAAGTACATTTAAGTGGTCTTTTATTATCTAATTAAAATAAAATCTAATTATCTAATTAAAAAAAAAAAAAAAAATATATATATATATATATATATCTTTTTTTCATTTGAAGTACACAACATATGCACATTTAATACAATTATAGGAGAACTCCACTTCCAACAACAATTTACAAATAATTTACTCACCCCCTTGTCATCCAAGATGTCATTTTTTTCGAAAAATAAAAATTTGTATACTTTTTAAGCACAAAAGCTTGTGTAGCACAGGCTCTGAGATGCGCATTCATGACACTACGAATCACATCTAAGTTCATCGTCTGTGTACTCTGGCTCAAAAAGGTAGAGTATGTTGAAAAACTCCATCTCATTTTCTCCTACAACTTCAGAATCATCCAATATCATTGCACCTTTTTGTTTGTAAACAGCGTTTGACTTACTTGCACTTCCTTAATCTTTGCGCGTTCACTTTGTAAACAAGGGTTTGTAGTTCTGCCTACATTCTGCGCGACCTTTCGACGTGATTCAATAGTACGTAGCGTTGTGGACGCGCATCCCAGCTAGTGCTACACAAGCTTTTGTGCTTAAAAAGTATATACATTTTTATTTTCTGAAAAAAAATGTCCATTCGTTTCGTTAGATAAGAACCTTCTTCCTCGGCTGGGATCGTTTAGAGCCCTTTGAAGCTGCATTTAAACTACATTTTGGAAGTTCAAAATCAGGGCATCAATGAAGTCCATTATATGGAGAAAAATCCTGAAATGCTTTCCTTAAAAACCATAATTTCTTTATGACTGAAGACAGAAAGACATGAACATCATGGATGACAAGGAGTGAGTAAATTATTTTCAAATTGTGGGTCTGGAAGTGGAGTTCTCCTTTAAGTGCACTTATTTTTCACAATGAACTTCTCGACTTTTGAATTAAAATTAATTTATTAACTTTTCTCGGGCTTAAAATCACATGGCTTGGTAGTGTAATGTTCCTGAAAATGGCACTAAAATGGAAATGGTTACTTTTTGATAATTACTCTAAATATTTTTGAGTATTTTGAGCATTTTAAACTAGATAATATAGGATTTTATCATCCCAGACATCCTTATTTATTACTGACTCATAACATGACATGAGTACACATGGAAATACAGGCCTAGACAATTTACCTGTGTGAAGAAGCCGTCCCACACAATTCCAGAAATGCCTTACTGAATCTCAAACAATATAGAAAACATGCAATCATTCTTTTGTTCAATGTAGAAGATATAATGCCAAGTGAAAGCTGTAAAAATTAAAGGCTTATGATCTGTGATTCAGTCAAATAGCAACCTACACCCTACCTGGAGTTGCTTCTGAGTGCCAAGGTGTTGCCCAACAAACAAGTAAACACCCAGCGCTCTCTTACCTCACATTGGTTGACTCTAAAAGTGAAAGCTGATTACTTGCGCGAGTTTAACACTTACATAGGAGTCTATAGATCTCTATGTCACTTTAACAGCCAGCAATCACCATGCCAACTGAATCTCGACTAATAGACGTTGATAATAATGGATTCAAGGTTTCGTTCAAGCATGATCCAATTCACATAAAGGAGTGTTCCCTAAATTATCACAAATGCTACATGACACTCAACCCTCAAAGGATAGCCGTCTAACTTTCACTTCGATTTCTTTGAATGCGTTCTTAAAGAGTTGTCAAGGAAATCTATAAATATTATGCCATGACTTGCCTAACATTTTAGGTGACGATTGTTGCTCAAAGTAAACGATTTCCTTGGAAGTTGGTCTGCTTGAGATTGGCAGTCACTTGTTTACAATCCTTTCAGTATCAAAAGCAATTATGCAACTATGCATGCAGTGTTTTTTAGTCGGAGTGTGGCACTCCTTTGACGATTCAAAACCTCTGTGTTTTTGAGGATGTCTGGTTCAATCTCTTGAGGCTCTCTGAGTGAGCCTGCATAATCAGGCGACCCACACACATTGCAAAACGAAGCCAAGCAAGACCATCTACTCGACATAGATAAATGTTCATAGGCTATGAAAATAGTGTTTCCTGGAACTTAAAGGATTAGTTCAGTTCCAAAATAAAAATTTCCTGATAATTTACTCACCCCTATGTCATCCAAGATGTTCATGTCTTTCTTTCTTCAGTTGAAAAAAATTAAGGTTTTTCAATGAAAACATTCCATGATTTTTCTCCATACAGTCGACTTCAATGGGGATCAGTGGGTTGAAGGTCCAGATTGCAGTTTCAGGGCAGCTGAACAATAAGGATCTTATTTAGTGAAATGATTGATCATGTTATTAAAAAAAAAAAAAAAGTAAAAATATACTTTTTAACAGTTTTGGGGGTATCGCATTACAAGTAACGAATGATAAGGTAATGCATTACTTTTTAATATTTTTACTTTTCCTTGTATGACAGCTCTCCTGTTCCCATGTTGAAAGAAATTGGGAGTAATTGCAGATGCATTGTATGTGCTGTGTAAGCATGATGCATACTGTAGTTTGCAAGCGTCAACAAGCATATACTCATCTTACTAACACAAAAACAGATTCAGAGTTCCTCAAAATGAATAAAAACAGTGAAATGCAAACCTGCGATAATTAAATGTGTTTATAATTGAATTGAGATTTTCTTCAGCCTGAGGCTTATTCATCTTACTTTTGGTGTGAAAGGGCATTTACATATGCCAAAAATATAACTTTTTTATATTAAAAACATTCAAGTAAGCCCAGCCCAGATGGGTAAAGTAATGCAAAAGTAGCGTAACGCATTACTTTCCATAAAAAGTAACTAAGTAATGCAATTACACTGTAAAATCAAATTAGTTTAAAAAAAAATTGTTGTTCTGACAAATGCTTAGTATAGTTTACTTACACAAGAGTAACTAAGAAAGAACTGTAGGGGGTACTTGATCCTTTACTTTTTATTTGCTGTATTGTATCAGTAGTAGCAAAACAAAAAGAGCAAATAAAATGGTTATGTTTACAATTAATAAAAATAAATAAAACTGAGTTGTTGCCATTGTTGTGATTCGCATGCTGAACGTGATTCAAGCAAATTACCACAAATATTAAAGGATTATAGCAACCTAATTAAAAGCTTCTCAAGGTGTTTATGAAAAACAGTGAAATTGTAAAAGAGCATTAATAAACATGAAAAATACACTAGTTAATGATTTAATTAGAAAACAGGTCAACTTCCAAAAGCAACCTATTTATTACTTTTCTTCTCTTGAAATCAAATACAGTAACTCTGATTTCATGTTGTATCGATGTATCAGTAGGAAGAAAATTATAACAATATTAATGAAGTTCCAAGTGCCCAGCCAAAGTGAACTCTAATCACTATAATGGTAACATCAATTTATGAAGTCAGCTTTTGTGATGTTCTCTCAAATATTTCAGTATTGAAAATTCAACATTCAAGATTACTTTGGGAAACGAATGAATGCAACTTGTGAAAAATAACTCCAGACATGGAAGAAATGAGTGAAAAGTCTATTAAGAATTGCCCCACCTCAAAAACTCATTTCTTTTATTTCTTCTGTTGTTATGTTGCACATAACAACGTATTAGTTCACTGCTGCCTCTCATTGGTTTATAAAGTAATTGGTTTCTTTGTCGCTTCTTGAACATTTTAAGTAAGCTTCACTCAAAGCAGTAAGTAAATTGGTTTACTTGTTTTGAAATTAGTTGTAACTTAATAAAACCTAGTAAGTACAACAACTAAGTAACGATAACTAATTATATCTAAGTAAGGAAATGTTTAAGACAGTGATATATTTTTGCTGTGGTCAGTAACTCACTCGATCAATAAAGGCGGTATTTGTACAAATGTAGAACGACTTAAGAGTAATTTCACTTTGAACCCCAGTTCCACATTGTTATGCCAGTTGGGATGAAAGTAACACAAAGGTGGGTCAAAAGTAAAGACTCTAGGTTCTTACTGGCCATTCACACAGAATGCATCTAAAACGCGAAAAGCAGTGCTCAGGAATGATTTAAAAGAAAAATGCGCAGCGCAGAATGCCTACTCTGCCATCTTGGCGTCAAATACAAACTGCTACTGTAAATAAAAGCTTGCAACGCTTGCCCTGCCTCTGTGGTTTTCTGATTGGTCAACTTTTTTGGAACTCAAATTGATGAGTGGCACTGCGTATGTTAACTTGACAAGGCGTTTAAACGCGCCACTCACATGCGAGATGCTGCAAAAGACATGAACACAACAGCCATACATGTCCATATAACGCCGGCTATGTAGTATGTTTTTAATGGGAAAGTTATTAACAGGATTAAAAAACTAAATAACCGACATGGGAAAATGACGCTGGTTAGAAGTTCTGAATTTCGGTTTCAATTACTTTTCGATGAATTGTTCAGCCCTACTTTTTAACCACAAATGCCTTGTACTAGCTCTGTGATGCACGTCCATGACTTTTACGCATTACACAATCACGATGGAAAGGTCACATGTGGTTAGTTCTTCGTCTGTGCACTTTGGTTAAAAAAGGTTGGGTAGGGCAAAAAACTCCATCTCATTGTCTCTTCCAACTTCAAAATCGTCTGACATTGTTATTTTACATTTTTTTGTAAAGGGGTATTGACTTTATTTGCACGTTTGCTTTGAAAACACTGGGTCAGAACTTCTACCTACGTCACATGTGACCTGTTCAACGCGAGTACGTAATGTGTAAAGTCGAGCTAGTGCAAAACGAGCATACGTGGTTTAAAAGTATATATTTTTTTTTTTTTTTTTTTTTTTAGAAATCGATAGATCATTTTCTTAGATAAGACCCTTATTCCTCAGCTGGGATCGTGCAGACCCCTTTGAAACTGCATTGAAACTGCAATTTGGACCTTCAACCCATTGGTCATTCTTGAAGTCCACTATATGGAGAAAAATCCTGGAATGTTTTACTAAAAAAAACTTTTCGACTAAAGAAGGAAAGACATGAATTCTTTAAAGCCAAAAATGAAGATTCTGTCTTCATTTGTTCACCTTAATGACCTGTATTTGACACAAAGATCATTTCAATTGTTTCAGTTGTTTTTGTCCATTGCAATAAAAGTCAGTTTGGTCCAAAACAGCACCTACTTTCATTCCATGGACAAAAACCACTGAGACATTCTTCAATATTTTTTTTTTCAGTGTTCCACAGAAGAAAGTCAGTCATGCAAGTCTGGAACAACATGTGGGTGAGTAAATGATAACCAAAATTTCATATTTAGGTGAAAGATCCCTTTAAAAGAAGGAAATAGGAGTGTCTCCATCCATACTCAGCCTTCCGCAAAGTCTTAACCTCAACATGCCGACGCCACTGTCAAGAGCTTTGGCTTCACACTCAAGCTGCCATAAAACTCAATGACATCAGCTGAGAGTTCCCACATCATAGTGTGAGAATGATTTCATGCTCTATACGAGCCCATTGTGTCTAATGCCTCACCAAGATTTTTTTTTTTTAGCTGAATGCAGTAAAAATAGAATTATTCACATAATAAGAAACACTGCTCTGAATGGAGCTTTAATATTGCTAATGCAAGCAAGAAGCTCTCAGCAAGCCAACGACAGACAGCGAAACTGCTTAGATGTGCAAAACTATAAATGATGCGTATAGCTCATCAAATTCTGTCACACACACAGTATGGTGCTGTCTAAACAACATCATCAGCACTACACACCAGTTTCATATGTTCCAGGTATAGAACGATCACTGTGGTTTCTGTCCTTATCACATTGACACTTAGCAAGGTTCACGCTGTGCTGAAGTGTTATCGAATCAAAATAAGACTCCTCCACAAATCAAGACAACTGTAATCTTGTAAGCAACAAAAATACAAGGTTTGTATCCTTTGTGCTCTTTTGATTGATTGCATGGCAAATGGCCGGTGTTGGGCTTGTCAGTAGGAGGCATTTAAAATTAGTTTAGAGTCCTGCACTAGCTCTGTATTTCACGGCAGTAATGCTATCAGATCTCTATGCTGGCAAGTCTGTGCAGACATAGCCATTTATCAAGAAGGTGTGAACATCTTCATGTCTATCACAGCCCACACTGAGTGGACCACATCATTCAAAGAGAGGAGTCCTTGAATTGAATATATGTGTATTATGAATGTTTTTTTGTTTTGTTTTTTTTTTATATTGAGCCATACATATATTTCATATCTGATCATTTTCACTGTTTGTATCACTACACGTTTGCTTTTTCTAGACAATAGTGCTATTGTCAATAGGTATAACAATAATTGTTATGACCAGTAGGCGGCGACGAGTGACTGTCTTTATGAGTGTGTCATTTTTGATTGGTTCAAAACCAATGATTAATTCAGGAACGGAGTAATGCTGCCTTCACGCCATGTCGTAATTACCGTAATTCCGAGATGACAACACGTGACATTTTACTCATAGCTTCCCATGTTGTTGGACTCGGAGGTAGCGCCTAAGTAGCGCCAAAACGAACCTGACGGCGGTCACGAGGTACATCTGTAACTGGTTTAAGTCGTAATTCTAAAAACATTCCGAGTTTACTGTAATTACGAGTTCAGGAACACGTGAGGGCTTTGGCGTTGATAGTGTTTTAGATAGAGTAGAATGTCACGTGTTTTCTTCTCGGAATTACGGCATGGCGTGAATGCAGCATAAAGGTGCGTTCACGCCATAACGGAATTCCCGTAATTACGAGATTCCAACTTGTATAAAGCGTTCACGTCCTCGTAGAACTCGAAATCACACCTTGTGAACTGGGAGTCTTCTGAGAGCTACGACTTGTACCACATGACCACTGTGCCACCTGACCAATGCAGGCTCCGTTTAGGCGTTGATAGTGTTGCCACAGAAAAGCATAATTCCGAGTCTGAAGACGGGAACAGCTCCGAGTAGAACGTCACATGTTGTCATCTCGAAATTACGGTAAATACGATATGGCGTGAACGCAGCATAAGTGACAGTCTCCCTATGAAAAAGCATACTGTCTGAGTAGGCATTTCTTTTGCATTTGCGACCATTTAACGTATGTTCTATATGATATGAATGTGGTAATATGAATGCAATCTGGAGATGCATCACACTGTCATGCGACTTAGGTCTCTTTCAAACCACAAGTTGAGCTTCGTGTCAGCTTCACGTCAGTGTAACTGTCTGCATCGTCACTGCAGCGACTCCAAAGCTACGTATTTTTTCACAAAGGCAGCTATAAATTTGTTTTTAGTTGGTCAGTTATAAACTTGAAAGTTTTAAAGTCTTAAAAGTTTGTTAAAATGGGGATTTGCATGTAACAGGCAACAAAAACAGCTACGGTTGTTTCAATCATAGTTCGATATAGAATGTGCTGTTTTTTCCACCTTTTTCTTTAATGCAGAAGTAAGCCTATGGGTGAGACTTCTGGTCCATTAGCTGCTATTGAGAAATAAAGAGAAGAATAACAACATACAGTAAATAGTAAAACTGTTCGAACTACAAACCAGTGTGTTCATAATTAAGATAATACATTAAAATAATATGGTAAACACACCAGTTTGCAATATCAAACAGCAAAACAAGCTGTTTTATACAGCTAAAAAGAGCTGGACACTGTTTTTTTATGTATTTATTTATTTTTGTAGCTGATAGTTGATAAATGTTCAACTTTGGGTAAAATGTAGCACTCGTCACTAGGTACGTTTCCATTATAGATTTACGCAAAACCTTTGCGATATTTTATAAATGTTGATTAAAAAAATAGTTGCGAAATGGCGGCATTTCCATTAACAGATGTTATGCGACTAAAACGTAATTTTTTCCTGTCGTAACAAGTCATGGCGGTGGATGTTGGTAGGTTTACGTATGTCACAGCCACTGCACTGGACATTAATTTTATTTGTAGGAGACGTAGGCATTATCTTTACATAAGCAGCAAGGAGAGCCGCTTCTGGGACGCTTCTGAAACTGAAACAACCCGAACGATTGACTACAGTGACCGCGATCAGCTCCGCAGACTTGTTCAGTGTAAATAAGGGGTTATCCAAGGTTTAATGCCAAGGAAAGCCTCTTGTTTATTGCTTGTGTACATATAAAGTGTTTCTTTTTTTTAAAGTTATAGTACATTAAAGAATGATCATTCGAATTTTAAGTACGCAACGTGACCTGTAAATATGAAAAAGCTGTTTCCACTGCAGTTTCGCGAAATATTCCTTTTCGAATTGCCGGAAAAACCATCTCATGCAAGCGTAAAAACTTCTTGCAATATATGGGAGTTTTTGCTAAATTGACGTGTTTCAGTTGAAACGTATACATGACGTATACGTCATGTATACGTTATGACATATCAATGGAGGAGTGGTGGGACAAATACTACACCCACCAACCATCCTACGATGACCGAACAACAATGGAAAAGTTAATATTACTGGTTACTGCATTTTCATATTCCATAATATTCTTTAAAATTAGATACTAATAATACATTACTGTCATTGATTAAAGCAACCAAAGCATCTCGGGATGAAAAAACGCTGTGCCACCAAAGCGCTTTTCAGCACCACCAGTTTTCAGAGTAGCATCTGACATTTATTAAGCTGGCTAAAAACACTTTGGCTGACATGCTTTAGTTGAATATTTATTGTTAGACATATTAGTCTTTTTTGCATTTATGCAATATACTGGAGCCAAACTTGAGAAGAGAGTCTAGAGGATTCCACTGCATTCTTGAACACGTAACTGAAACAAGCGTAAATGAAACAAGCATTAAACATGATACTTAACCGGTTAGGTTTTCCTAAGTAAAAGCAATTTGTAAAATTGGAAACTGAGCTGAGTAGGGGTCACTGCTAAAAAGCCACCATCAGTGATTCTATGAGCAGTTAAAAGTGGGTATAAATTTTACTAGCTGTTGCAGGTTAAGTACTGTGGCAAAGGTGACCCCCAGTCACCGCTAACAACGGCTTTTCAGGAAAGCTCTAACCATGAGCCCAGCAGAGGTCAAAGGGCAGGACATCTGTGAAAGCAGCCTCTGACCTCCACACAGAACTCGCTGGAGACAATGAGATCAGGTTTCTGACTGAGTACACCATCAGAAGGCTTCTCTGCATCTGTCTTCTCTATTCCTTCACTCTACTGAATTTAATTGAACTGTGAATTTAATTATCAGTCTAATATCTTACCCTTTTTAATTTACTTTGGTACAGACATAGGATACCACAGCATGTAGTTAGGCTAGAGAAGTTTACCCCAAAATAAAAAGAGCTACTTTCATTTTGATCTGTTTTTTTATCTTAATCTCTTGTATGGTTTGTAAGACTGTAAACACTGGTCAAAAGTTCAGCTATAGCCATACAAAGTGCATTGAATGTTCAATGACTGATATTACAGAAGAGCGCTCGAGGATTTCAAGAATCTGACGTCAACATTAACTGTCAGAGAGAGCATTCAGGGACTTCAAAGCATGCGTACATGCAGTTAAACACACGTAAAGGATGTAAATAGACCAAGATGGACAAATACAACTCCATTTTGAAAACATTCCAACCGTCCCAGACGTAACGCGGGGATCACCATTTCGTCTCCGCTATCCCAGCTGTCAAAAGCGTATACATGTACCCTTTCAGCTTGGTGTCATCCCTCTCGCCATTCTCGGCTCTTGTCCTCACGAAGAATTATAGGTCACAACTGCTTCCTCTCATAGGTTCAATCAATAGCGTGACCCTCTCTTCTTGGGGGTTTTCATGAAAGCTTTATAAGGCTGAAGAGAATCACCCCTTCCCCCAGTTAAGAAACCTGTCCCTTGAGGCATGGGCTTGGGCTTATTCAAGACTTCCACCCTCCTGTCAGATCTTATGGGACATGTCTTGCTGTCGTGAACAAACAGATGTGTTTCATGTCCATCATCAGGAGTAAATGGGCCATATGCTTGTCCTGGCCTACAACCTGACAAGTCGAAATGGCTTCTTGAAGGGCATCGGTTCTGTTCCCGTCCCCATGGTTGATTGATAGCCACAGTCCCTTTGAGTTGCGCGAGCTGAATCGTCTCCGACAGAGTCGAGGCTCCTGGGGAGCCAGGGATCAAAGGTCAAGCTGGACTCTCTGCGCCGTTACACTTCAACGGTGCGTCTCAGAAGATCTGTGCAGCGGGAGAGGTCACACGTCACCCCATGAGGTCACTGTGAGACAGCGTGGGCCATACACACATATTACTGGGTCTTAGACAACATGGCTCAAGGTCAATATGGACTTGTCGTCCACCTGTCCTGCTCAAATAAAAGTTAGATGTTAAACGCAAAGCATTTTTAAATACTTTAGACACTACCATTTATAATGCTGCAAAAAAAATCTATTTCAAATAAATGTTGTTCCTTTGAACCGTCTGTTCATCAGAGAATCCTAAAAAATATATCACTGTTGCACTGCATGCAGCACAATGTTTGTTTTCAACAATAAAAATAACAGAAATGTTAATTGAGCACCAAATCAGCAAATTAGAATGTATTCTCAAGGATCGTGTGACACTGAAGACTGAAGTAATGGCTGCTGAAAATTCAGCTTTAAATCATAGGAATAAATGATATTTTTAAATATATTTAAAAAAGAAGGCAGCTATTTTAAATTGTAATAATATTTTGCAATATTACGGTTTTACTGTAGTTTTGTTGAAATAAATGCAGCCTTGGTGAGCAGAAGAAACGTCTTTCAAACACATTTAAAAATCTTCATGAACTCAAAATTTTGAACAGTAGTCATCAGTTGTTATAAATCTTTAAAATGAATAAATATGTATGTGTAAAAATGTATATTTTTACACATACATGGCAACTCATTGTGACATGCTCTTAAAGGGTTAAATCTTTGTCAAAATCTATACTTATCACTTTGATACTAAAACTAGGCAGAAATAATTAAATATCCGAAACATTTTTTTTTAAAAATTGTCTTTTTTCCACAAATTTTGTATGTATGCAACTGTATAATTTCCAAGGTTCACATTTCTAGTAACTGTGCAGTTAATTCTCATAATGTATTTTCAAAAAGTGTTGGAATATTTGTCCTCTCCTCAAATTTGTCACTACCAAAACACAGTAATATGTAATTTAAAAAGAAGGGTTACATTGACCTATTAAGATTTACCTTGTAAATATTTTTTTTGCTATTTTATTCAAATGTTTTCACAGTAAATCAGTAACAATTGGTTATTTTTATTAAAAAAAAAATACAATTTAAATACTTTTTAATCTCAAACACTCGTCTTGCCTTGCTCTCTCTGAACTCTTTGTATTCTGGCTTAAGACAGTTAGGGTATGTCGAAAAACTAGATCATATTTTCTCCCTCAACTTCAAAAATCATTTCAAAATCATCCTACATCACTGCAGAAGTTCCGACCCAGTCTTTCATGAGTTTTTCAGCATTCCCTAACTGTCATGAACCAAAAAAAACAGTCCAGGCAGAGCAAGACAAGACGAGAGTTTGAGATTAAAAAGTATATAAATTGTATTATTTTTATGAAAATAACCGATCGTTACGCTAGATAAGATCCTTCTTCCTTGCCTGGGATCGTTTACAACCGCATTTGGGATCGTTTGAAGCCGCATTTAAACTGCATTTTGGAAGTTCAAAATCGGGACACCATAGCAGTCCATTATATGGAGAAAAATCAATGTTGAAATGTTTCCCTCAAAAAACAATTTCTTTACGGCTAAAGAAAGAAAGACATGAACATCTTGGATGACAAAGGGTGAGTACATTATATTTTTGTTCTGGAAGTGAACTTCTCCTTTAAGGTACTCATTAGTTTGAATATACATAGAACCAAACACTATCATAACATCTTAGTTGATAATTCAGCATACTTTATCTTTGACAAAACATCCCATGTTTCGTTAGTGACTGCACATTTTCGGTAGTGACAATAATGTTTTGGTAGTGACCACTAGGGACGGGCGATATCTTATTGTTTGCGATGTAACGGTTAAATTTTTCCCTACGATAAGAATTAGTCTTCCCGCCATAATAACGATAAAGTCTAGTTGTTGACATACTTCTGTGTGCGACAGTGAGGAGTGACATGCTAAAGGCGGATATGAAACTAGTATATTGATAAATGAGGAGCTCCAACCTGGAACTGGTTTGGTCAAAACTGTGCAGTGCGACAAAATCGGTCTGAGCCATGAATAACATTAACTGTACTAGTAGCAGATGTGCGATGCAGTTTTGCATGTGTTTGAGCCTGTTTACAAACCTGTTGTCCAACAAAGATATAATTCATTGACATACTTTTTTCTCCAAATTAACTTCATAACATAGTAAAGTGTTTGAAATAACCCTTTGTGATCAGCCGTGGTTTCATATCACAGAATGAGGCTGAAATCATACTATTTTATAGTATTATAAAGGCTATGTCGATTAGCATTGCATTATAAATATACTTTATCCTTAGAAAAATACCCAAGATTGCTTAAAGAACACAGACAAACCATGTATTGTAGCAGTCGTATGTTTATTGTCTTCAGGTTTCACTGATATCGTTACTGCAATAAATACCAGAAATTATCGTGATATATTTTTAAGCCCATATCGCCCATCCCTAGTGGCCACATCATATAACAGAATTTTACATACTAAAACACTACTAAAACATACTAAAATACTAAAAAATTGCATATCTGTACTAAAATTTACTTCTCCCAAATAAAGGATTGTGTTTCCTTTTGTCACTACCGAAACAATGATGAGATGTTTTGGTCATGACTGTTACGGCAGTGACAATTTTAGATACTTTTGGGCCCAGCACAAAGATGCTAATCAGCTCATTAATAGCTAGAGCAGTTCTGAACAGTTGTACACACATACATTTTGTGGAATAACACACACACACACACAAATACGGATAGTTTGGATAGTGACAATTTTAAGTACTTTTGAACCCAGCTTAAAGATGCTAATCAGCACATGGTTACATCAAAAAGATACTTTATAAAAACAACAATGGTATAAAATGCTAAAAATATTTCAATATTATTAGAAATTTAAATTTAAGGGTTAGTGTTTGGGACAGCCACTTCCCAATTGCAAGCACCCACTAAATGATGATTTTATATGTATTAAACTTACTGATATTTTAAATATTATTGTGGGTTTCTAAGATAACAGAAGGATCTTTGTAAACATCTAAGATCTACTTAAATGGTTTTTAAATATGTTGGGACAGTCGTGGGACAGCAGTTCTGCACCAGTTCTGTAGAATGGCCCATATATGATGCAGATTTATCATGGATCCCCATTTGAAATCACTGTGCCATACACTTCATAAACAAAGCAAACGTTTTTTCTAACATTTTCTGACACCATGAACAAGCAGGCACACGTATTCACTCTTTGAATCCATCTGAAAGTATAACAGGTGTGATTATGAAGGGGCAACTGTGCGTCATCCCGACAGCCTCACGTAGGCATTATGTTGATGCTTGTCTAAAAAGCCAAAGCAGGATCTGATTGGAGGACAAGCCCTGGATCTCCCATGTTTTGTTTTCCCAGCGGCTGGATGCAGGAGAGGCGCGGACAGAGGAAAGGGTCTGTGTAGGCCATAAGCCCACAGGAAACCAATACCAGGAAAAAGAGATCAGCAATCCCAACATGATCCAGTGAGCTAGCGAGGAACTCCACACCAGAGCAAATCCCACAAACAAAGGATGTTCTCTGAAAACAAGCCATCAAATCATGACAGCGGTGACCAGCAGCATCATACTGTACTGCAACATACTTTAAAGAAGAATTCACAATCTTCTCCTGACTTTTAACATCTAAAAGTTACTGTTAGAAGGTTTTGGATTAATTTAAAGCATAAAGATCTGACATAGTCAAAATTTGTGTCATTTAATCACTAAAGTCCCATGTCACATCAGCCCCACCCCCAGCTCTTGTCGGCTAATGCGATAGGTAGCTGAGGCAATTTTAAGGGAAAGAGGTGAGGACAATGTGGATTTGAGGGAAATACTGATGGGATAAAGGCGGGATGTCAGATGAATGTCAGGTATTGTGAAGGGCTGATAAAGGAGTGAGCCGTGGACCATGAGGAGGTCAGTCATTAGCCATGTGGAGCGCTGATCCATAGAGGTGGGGAGGGGCGATTAAGCACACATCAGCACCCATCTCTGCTTCCCAGTCCTATCCTGTGCCGGTACAGACACACAGAGAAAAAAATAAAGAGAAAAGAAGAGGGTTCAGGGGGTCCATAGGTAGCTTCTCACCATATCAGAATACCAAATGATATTATTACTAGGACTACTACTACAACTTCATGAAACTTTTTTCATGATCATCCTCCATAGTACCCGCATGAGAGAGCGCCATGCCAGTACAAGGTGCTAAGACATAAAAAAGGACCTTGCAAGTGCTAACAAGCAATAGCAGCTGAAGATACTTTAACAACAATCACTACAAGAACTGTAAAATGAAAGTTGCAAGAAAGAAACTCAGTGGTGTGACTTTGAATAAAGAAGGTATTTGGGTGACTTTTAACATGTAAAAAATAAATAAACAAATAAATAAAGTCTCTTAGTAGTTTACTTAATCTATCCACTGATGCCATTTATGATGACATAAAAAATACTAATAAACTAATGTACTATTACTAATAATAAAATTAAAAATTAATAATAAAAAAATACTAATTCTATTCTTAGTAAGGCTAAATTCATAGCCAGCATTTACGTATTGAAAATATAAATAATGTTAATTCTAATAATGATAATAAAAGTAATAACAATTATTATTATTATATAATTATGTATTAAAATAGATTTATTTATAATAATAATAATAATAATAATAATAATACTTATTATTATTATTATTATTATTATTGTTGTTGTTGTTATATAAAATAATATATTTACTAAGGCTAGCATTTATATATTGTAAATATAAATAATAATAATAATAATAATTATTATTATTATTATTATCATGTTATTGTTATATATAATAGTATATATAATAAAATATAATAATAATAATATATTATATTTCTTCTTATTATTCTTGTTATTATTGTTATATATAATAATAATTATATATTATAATATATGTTTATAAATTATACAATTATAATAAGATTATTATTCTAGAATTATATATTATAATATAAAATATTTGGTTATTAATAATAATAATAATAATAATAATAATAATAATTATTATTATTATTATTTCACACTTTTTTGCATACTTTTATCAAATTATAGCTTAATTGGAAAAGCATATTTACCTTTTTCACATCTCAAATTTTAGTTCTTTGCTGGTGTGTCAGAATAATAAATTAAAAATTAAAATACCCCTATATTTATTTTATTTATGTCGTAGAAATGTGCTTCCCTAATATATTTAGCTTTCTTGTTGAACTTACATCCAAATAAGTCCAAAACAATTGCAAGATTTGCAAAAATTCTCCGGAAATAGTAAACAGAGTACATCAACTTTCGGTTAGCATTACCCCACTGATAGCTTGTTAGCTCCACTTTGAGGGCCAGGGACCACCTCCCTCTGCTGTCCACCGAGGGACAGTCACACAGCCACATTGTCCTGCATTGTCGCTGGATGACATCACCGACTGATTTATAACTCTCGCTCAGAAAAGGATTCATTGTGTCCAAACAATACGGCTGTAAATGTATGACACCCCATTAACTGGCCCGCTCTGTGTATTTGCATAGACGGATGGGTAATGATTAAACTACGGCCCACCTCCTGCTAAACCGACGCGGATACGCTCATGAGGACGCGCAGTTGGTTGAGTAACAGCGCTTCAGCTTAGTCAATGTCACCAGCTGGCTGAAATATTGCCTGTACATGAATATGTTTCCACTACTGGCAACTTGACAGATATTTCTGAGTAACTTTGATTGCCAGCCTCAAGCGGTGCATGTCCAAGCATTTCCACATTCAGGCTTTTTGGAGTACTTCCCAATGCATCACATATTGTTCCATGACCACAACTGATTAATACTGTCTAGTCCTAGTCATGAGTTGTTACTAGGAGAATCCCTTTAGTTAGGATTACAAAAAAGATGTGTATCTGTTTCTCTGAACGTGTGACGCAGACCCGGCAGGGGGCAGCAGGAGGCAGTGTGGATTTGACAGGATTCAGCCAGCAGTACACAATTGACACGCATGAAACTCAATACAACTGTGTGCACTCTCAAACATACGCCACACACACACACACACACACGCTCAAACGACTGGCTCCGTTCCATGCCGACACACTCAAACTTGGTTTCACATAATGATGCAGCTTTAGGGCAGTAAAACCTTCTGCTTCATCCACATCTACACCCTCATCAGGGTTTCTGCTGGTGTTGCCTGGACTGGCACGGCTATAACAATTAGAGACAGACTGTCTTCTGGCTTCTCGCTGTTTCTTTGAAAGAAGTCCAGAATGGTATGAAACATCAAAAATCAGCAGTAAAAGCTTTTCAATTTTCTATCAAGGATAGAAATTATCCAAAATTAGGGGCAAGAAAATAGTAGATGTTTAAAATGAGGAGTGGAGACAAAAACGCCTCTGCAGCACACTGTATAATATTTTAATAAGCCTATGTTGTTATATATTAGTGCCTCTGCGAACACTGTTTTGACCTAGAGGTCAACTATCTGTTTAATTCATAAATCTGTAGAATGAAAAAGTGTTTTTCAAAATAAAATAAAATAAAATAAAATAAAATAAAATAAAATAAAATAAAATAAAATAAAATAAAATAAAATAAAATAAAATAAAATAAAATAAAATAAAATAAAATAAAATAAAATAAAATAAAATAAAATAAAATAAAATAATTCATCCAACAAACAACCACAATTGTTTGATTGGGATTTTTTTAATTATTGTATTAATTTTTATTGAAATTAATTTTAAACATCTGACATAAATAGATAGTGTTTTTGTATATAGTTTTACATTTATTATATTAATTAATTAATTTTAAAAAACCCTCTAAAAACACTGAATGTTAAGACAAAATTATGTTGTATTAAAATATGTTGTATTAAAAATCAGACACATAATTATTAGAGGCATCAGTAAATATCAAAAGGTGAACATTGATTAATAAGCAATTTTAAAAATGTTTATAATTTATATATTACTTATTAAACTTATTAATAAATGTTCATTTATTGACCATATTAATAAATATTAAATTCCAATCTTTTTTTTTTTCCTCTATATCGTTATTGCTAATAATTGGTAGAATATTATGGATAACAGATGGTACATACACTCTCAGGAAAAAAAGAAAAAAAAAAGCTGTCACTGGGGTTGTACCCTTTTAAAAAGTACACCTTTGTATCTATTTATTCCGAAAGGGTGCATATTAGTAGCTTAAAGCAGATTTTGTACCTTTTTTCCGAGAGTGTACAAAAGCTAGACAGAATCTGAATCAAACAGGAAAGCACAATGTTTTCCCTACAGCTGCTTCCACAAAATCTACTGTCTGCTTGATGCACATAGAGCCAAGTGCAACCTCTATGTTGGCAGTTTCTCCTGCATTTGGCTGTTGCGTCTTCCTCCACGCTCTTGGATGGTGAAAGGAAAGAGGTCTACATCCTATTCTCGTCTAGTCACCCCACAGCCTAGTCACCAGTTTTGGAGAAGCCCTCCCAATGACTGTTCAGCATGAAATCCCACCCCACTCTTATCTTCCGGGCAATCCTGCTGCTGCGCTGCCAAATGCCTTCTTGCTCAGCCCAGCCCTGGGACCAGTTTTTTCCACCTTTTATGGGATCAGCCCCTATTTTACCCTGTTATTTATTTAGGGATGCTTCCGGCCTCCGTCTTGGCTGCATCACCTTATTAATTCTTCTGAGCAACTGAAGCGGGCACATGATATCCTCTTTCTTCAGCCGAGTCAGATCCCAGCCAGACAAAGTTAACTGTGCCCTGATGCCAAAGATTCAAATCCAACTTGGCCTCTGCTTGTGGCGCTGCCCGCTGAAAATTGCTGTTAACGCTTGTCAACAATGATGCAAATTTACAAGGATGAGAGGTGTGCCTTTAGTGTGCGATAGGTGAATGTACAAAGCCAGAGTGTGCTGAGATTGTGATTGTGTGGAAATAATATAAAACAATAAGGTTCTGATTCAATCTGCAGACAGCCCATGTAGAGATTTGTAAGGAGATTTGTAAGATAAAATACGTTTACATTAGAGAAAATAATAGTTGAATTTATAAAAATGACCGTGTTCAAGTTTACATACACTTGGTTATTAAATACTGTGTTGTTACCTGAATTATCCACAACTTTTTTTTTTTTTTTGTTGGTTTGTTTTTGTTTTGTTTAGTGATAGTTGTTCATTTGTCCTGAACAGTTAAACTGCCCACTTTTTTGGAGAAAAATCATTCAGGTCCCACAAATTCTTCGGTTTTTCAGCATTTTTGTGTATTTGAACCCTTTCTGACAATGAATGTATGATTTGGAGATCCATCTTTTGACACTGAAGACAACTGAGGGACTCGTATGCAATTATTACAAAAGGTTCAAACGCTCACTTATGCTTCAGAAGGAAAAACTATGCATTAAGAGCTGGGGGAGTGAAAACCTTTGAATAGAATGGAAATGTTTACATTTTTCTTATTTTGCGAAAATGTCATATGTTTTTCATTTAGTACTGCCCTTCAGAAGCTGCAGAAGTTACTTATATGTTTTCCAGAAAACAAAATAAGCTAAACTTACCCTGATCTTCAAATTCCAAAAGTTTTCACCCCCGGGTCTTAATGCATTGTTTTCCCTTTTGGAGCATCAGTGAGCATTTGAACCTTCTGTAATAGTTGCATATGAGTCCCTCAGTTGTCCTCAGTGTGAAAAGATGGATCTCAAAATCATACAGTCATTGTTGGAAGGATTCAAATATACAAAAAAGCTGAAAAACCAGAAGGGACCTGAAGGATTTTTCTGAAGAACACTGGGCAGTTTAACTAATCAGGAGAAACAATGGACTTATGACTAATTTTTATCACTTAAAAAAAAAAAAAAAAAAAAATACAAAGCTGTGGATCATTCAGGTAACAACAGTATTAAGAATCAAGTGTATGTAAACTTTTGAACAGGGTCATTTTTATAAATTCAGCTATTATTCTCTCCTATAGACATCTGACGTCTTTCTTTAAAAAAATGCATTTTTATCAGGCTCAGATGTATAGGTTTCTATGTAAGTGCCAGTACTTCTTAATGGGGTGAGGCTGGTATTTTTGCGAGTTTGAAGAAAAAGTATTTGATGGACATATAATATGTGTCGAGAGCGTTCACTCAGTATCATTATCTCATTTTTGACCGAAATGGCTTTTTGCATCTGAACTCTTCATATGTAAATGTCTTTTATGTGAAATATCTTATTCAGGGTAGTACTAAATAAAAAATAAAATGCATTTTGTATGATCCCTCTTATTTTGGTAAAATAATTAAAATATACTTCCAGAACAAAAACTGACAGATAATGTACTCACCCCTTGTCATCCAAGATGTTCATGTCTTTCTTTCTTCAGCTGTAAAGAAATTATGTTTTTTGAGGGAAACATTTATGGATTTTTCTTCATATAATGGACTGGTATGGTGCCCCGATTTTGAACTTCCAAAATGCAGTTTAAATGCAGCTTCAGACGATCCCAAATGCGGTTGTAAATGATCCTAGCCGAAGGAAGAAGGGTCTTATCTAGCGAAACGATCGGTAATTTTAGTAAGAAATGATACAATTTAAATAATTTTCTAAATCTCAAACGCTTGTCTTGCTCTCCCTGAGGGGGTGAGTACACTATATATAAATTTTTGTTCAGAATGTGGACTTCTCCTTTAACATTTTGCAGATTCTGCAAGGTGTATGTAAACTTTTGACCTCAACTGTATGTATGTATCTGTATGTATTTATGTAAAACTGTAGTATAGAAAATAAGAAGAAATTTTAGAAAAATCATTTATTCATTTACACATACTTCTTGACTGCAAGCTTCATTTAAAGTAAGAAGGAATTAAATGAACCCTTTTTGACACCTGATAAACCGTCATCCACTGTGTGTTTGCTTGTCATATGCAGTAAGTAAATCTGCTTTGGCAGAAGCAGTCAACACTGGAAGATGTGCATTAAGAGCATGGACCCAATATACTCGACTAAGCATATATTTTATTTATAGGGGACATCTTACTGTCAAACAGGGACTGGAACAGGTTCATTAGCTCTGACAGCCAGTGTCTCGTGATGTTGAAATATCCCCCATTCTGCCACTCAGGTCCTTCACCACATAGGTGCCGCTGTGAAGCATGTCGGGCCCTGCGCTACTATATTCCTGACAACCACTGCACACCCCTTTATCAAGTGTGAGTTGAGAAGCTGCCATCTGACACAAAAGGAGATGCAGGGCTAATCATTCATTCTTTCCACACAGGCAGTGATAGGTGTCTCAATTCCACACACATCAACTACCCTGAGCCCTCTGCATCCCCTCTGGGTGTTTCTCAAAGCCACTGGTTTCAGACTGGCTGCTACTGGCTGGGACGAGACTGCTGGAGCAACTGTACTGCTGGGGGGTGCAGAAACAGCTGCAGTCACGGGACAAACAGAAGCTTGAGGACGCTCGTCTACCCTGACCACAAGCAGACACCACTAAAAGCAATGCCAAAAGACAACTGGCAAGAGCTGAGCTACTGTTATATGATGCAGCGGGAACAAAACTCTCGCATCTTGGCAATTTTTGGCAGTAGGTAACATAAAATTACATTATAACACTGCAGATTAAGACTGAAATGAATTCTCAGGCTAATATTACTCAGGTTAACACCAGTTTTATTCATGCTAGAAATACAGTGAACTGCAGTCAGCTGAGATGTTGTCATGTTAGCAGTTATACTGTGCTCATAGCATGCATACTTCAATTGCAAGCACAAAAGAGGCAGCGTGTGTATCATTTCATATTAAAGCATGAATGAAACTACGAGCATGCGTGTCAGATCGCTGTCCCGTTCAGCAGTGGCAGCTCTTAAAGTAACAGCGTTTAAATAACCTAATAACCCAGCTGCTTTGATGTCTGTTAATCAAAGAACAAAAGAAAGAGAAAATCAACACCTTTTGTAGCTTTAAGGATTCATCTACATTTAATTTAGCGTTTGGTGTTTGATAACTTCATTCGATTTCTGTATATTTCCTACAAGCTGAAGGGCACAGGTGAATAATGGGTTTATGCAAAGATTGTTTTAAGTTCACTTAAATTAGAAGTTATTTTTTAAAGTCTAATGTTAAAACTGATAGCTCAATTATACTGTAATGTTGAATGGCTATAGTCAATAGTTAAATATTAGGAAAAAAATAATCTCCTCAGACATCAGTAATACTGGTATCAGTGATACTCACCTTCAGTCATAAAAAATGTGTAACAAATGTTCAAAATATTTATGCTTTTCTACATCCATTTGAAGTTTGTGAAATTGTTGCAATATAAGTACATTTAAAAACTTTAATGTTAAGTGGGATTCGTGATTAATCTCAGAAAATTGTGTGATTAGGTAAATATCACTGATACCAATATTACTGATTTCCTAGAGACAAAAATGTTTAACAAATGTTTCACGAGTTCACCTGCCCATCCAGTCCTGATGGGCAATGGTAAACAAACTTGGCTTGCTGTCCTTAACGGAGGCTCGAACCTGAGGCTTGGCTTGAGCACCGAGTTCAAACCCCACTGCGATATTACCTAGAGGGAGAATAACAGAAACAAATTGCAATATAAAAGTATATTTAAAAACTTTAATGTTCGGTGGGATTCATCACAATTAATTGTGATCAATCTCAGAAAAATATGCGATTAGGTGAGTATTACTGATTTCCTAGAGACATCAGTAATATTGGTATCAGTGATACTCACCTTCAGTCATAAAAAATGTTTAACAAATGTTAAAAACATACTACCTTTATGTTGTTTCTAAATTAATTTGAAGTTTGTGAAATTATTGCAATATAAAAGTACATTTTAAAAACTTTAATGTTAGGTGGGATTAATCATGACTAATTGCGATCAATCTCAGAAAATTATGCGATTAGGTGAGTATTACTGATTTCCTAGAGACATCAGTAATACTGGTATCAGTGATACTCACTCGATTAATCGCAATTAATTTCAGAAAAATGTGCGATTAATTTTTTTTAAATCGACTGACAGCACTATTATACATATACTAAATGTAATGGCAAATAACATACCACAATTGAAAGGTAAGACTTCAGAATACTGTTCCATCATTAATGAATAACTACACAGGAACAAATGACTAATCCACCATTAACATTTTAGTAACTACTATTACTTAACAAGAAACCCTGATTAATGAATTTGTGAATAATAGCGGTCAGTTGAAAGTGGTAGTTCACTATTAGTTAATCAGTAACTACTATTTTTCATACCTCCCAGAGAACCACAAAGAATTACTATATACAGGTTCATAATTGAGGTGAATAATGCAAAATGTATAATTAATTCTAAAGTGAAGATCATAGTAACCCACTAGTAATGACTCAAGTACGACCAAGTCCTTCAGAAGGAATTACTAATTATTTGGATGAGTATTCTAAAGTGAAAAGCATGATAACTCCCTAGTAATGACATCATTAAAGACCAAAATAGAAGTCGTTATTCACTGAACATCTTGATATCCAAACCAAGATGCCTAAGCACATCAAAAGTTTCGAAAGAGTGTTGTCTGATTTGTCTGATGAATCACTCTTTTAATGAATCAGTGGATGTAGTTCATAAAACCAGCCTAAGTGATGCCTACACAAAACTGACTAATCTAGTTCTTGAGTTTAACTCATTGTCTCAGTGAATCCTAGTTTTTAATAGCTCACTAGAAGGGATAATCAGTAAATTTTGGTCTGTTCGGAACATGAAGATATTGTATCTTCATGTTAAGCAACCAGCAGAAATTCTTCAATAGTTCCATTTTTGCGTTTCACAGAAGAAAGTAAGTCATACAAGTCTGGTACAACATAAGGATGAATAAATGTAAACATTTTGGAGACCTATGCCTTTACAACACATCAGACTTGACCATTGCAGGCTTCCTCACCTGACTCAACCTCACTTGGAAGTAAAGCAATGCCGTGTTATCCGTGCATGACCTTTAATGCTCTAATATACTCTAATTCATCTCAGCCACAGAGGGAGACCATGCAACCGACTAATCCCACAATGCCTTTCATGTCTGAAACACCAATTACAGGGGGATGATTTGAAGCCACACACACATTTACAGCGTCCCGACTTGCAGTACGGGTGATCACGGCCAGGACAAGCGTGGGAAAACCAACATGAAAGAGAGTCTAGGGGTTGGTCACGATTGCTTAGATGTAAAGTGAATCAGGGGCAAAGAGACTGATAAAAGCTTGTTCACTGGATATCAGACGCGTTGTCTCATGCACAGAATTGCTAAACATCACTGGCAATTAGCCACTGATATCCAGCCAGGAAGAACATCAGACTGTGAGCCAGACGGCCAGGAACGCAGGATGGAGGTGGGGGTGCCGCGGTCTGTTGTCAAATGGATCTCTCTTACAACTGAGTTGGACGCCATACATTGAGTACTGCTATAAGAAGCTTCAGTCTCTTATATATAATAATACCATATATTTAGCTGAAAGAAAGAAGTTCTTTCAGCTAAATGATTCAGGTTCAAAAAGTCTAAAGAGCATGGTTAGAAAACTTTAAAATTTCAAAACTGGTTTGAAGTGTGTCAAACCCATTGCAGATAGTCAGAACCAAAAGCAATGGGAGGCTGATAAGAAGGAGAATTACTTTAGTTGATTTAAAAACAAGGTGTAATTGAATCTCTTAGAGTCATTCTTGTCAAAAAAAAAAATAAAAAATAGGAGAGTCAGGTGTGTAGAGGAGTGAAAGATAAACAGAAGGATGATGTGAATAAAGGATGTTTTTAAAAGCAGGCCCTGAGAAGAGTTCCAGATCTCCAATGATATGCTTATTTTTTACAGTTGTCTCATGACTATACCACTCACATACACATGCCAGTGTGTTCTCCCACTAAGCCAAAAGATCAACTATAAGATTAAATGATTATGAATACAGTAATGGATGACACATTCAAACCAAACAAATGACATCAACAATGACAACCGTATATTATTTATTAGATTTTTTTGTATGTTTAATGACATGTCTTCTCAGCATGACGCCCACCTCTAAGAAAGCATGAGTGCATGAATGAATGAGAATGTGCAAGTGCATGAATAAATGCGTGAATGTATGAGTACACAAGTAAATGAGCGTGTGAATGAATGATTACATGAATGAATGAGTGAATTCATGAGCGTATGAGTGAGTGAATGTATGAGTGCATGAATGAGTGAGTGAAGGAAAAGTGAATGATGAATGAGTGATTGAATGTATGTGTGCATAAGTAAATGAGTGCATACATAAGTGAAAGCATAAGTGCATGATGAATGAGTGAATGAATGTATGAGTGCATAAATGTGTAAGTGCATGAATAAATGTGTGAATAAATGAGTGCACAAGTAAACGAGTGAGAATGAATAAGTGAATACATGGGTGTATAACTGAATGAATGTATGTGTGCATGAAGGAGTGAAAGCATGAGTGCATGATGAATGAATGATTCAATGCACAAGTGCATAAATGAGTGAATGCATAAGTACATGAATGCCTGAATAAATGAGCGAATTTATGAGTGCACAAGTAAATGACTGCATGAATGAATAAGTAAATGCACTGGTGTATGAATGAACATGTGAGTGAGTGAATGTGAGAGTACATAAGTAAATGAGTGCATGAATGAATGAGTGAATGTGTAAGTGCATGAATGCCTGATAAATGAGTGAATGTATGAGTGCACAAGTAAATGAGTGCATGAATGAATGCATGAGTGCATGAATGAATGAGTGAATGCATGAGTGCATGAATGAATAAGTGAATGCATAAGTGCATGAATGAGTGAATGCATGAGTGTATGAATGAATGAGTATATGAATGAGTGAATGTGTGAGTGCATGGATGACTGAGTGAATGCGTAAGTGCATGAATGCCTGACAAATGAGTGAATGTATGAGTGCACAAGTAAATGAGTGCATGAATGAATAAATGAGTAAATGCACGAGTGCATGAATTAATAAGTGAATGCATGAGTGCACGAATGAATGAGTGTATGAGTGAGTGAATGTATGGGTGCATGAATGAATGATTTTATGTGTGAGTACTTAAGTAAATGAGTGCATGAATAAATAAGTGAATGCATAAGTGCATGAATGCCTGATAAATGAGTGAATGTATAAGTGCACAAGTAAATGAGTGCATGAATGAATGACTGAATGCACTGGTGCATGAATGAATGACTGAATGCGTAAGTGAATGAATGCCTGATAAATGAGTGAATGTATGAGTGCACAAGTAAATGAGTGCATGAATGAATGACTGAATGCACGAGTGCATGAATGAATAAGTGAATGCATGAGTGCATGAATGAATAAGTGAATGGATGAGTGTATGAGTGACTGAGTGCATAAATGAGTGAGTGAAAGCATGAGTGCATGATGAATGAGTGATTTAATGTATGCGTACATAAGTAAATGAGTGCATGAATAAATTAGTGAATGTATGAGTGCACAAGTAAATGTGTGCAAGAATGAATGAGTGATTGCATGAGTGCATGAATAAATTTATTAGTGAATGAGTGAGTGAATGTATGTGCATGAATGAGTGAGTGAAAGCATGAGTGCATGATAAATGAGTGAATGCGTAAGTGCATGAATGAATGAGTAAATACATGAGTGTATGAGTGAATGTATGAGTGCATGAATGAGTGAAAGTATGAGTGGATGAATGAATGAGTGAATGCGTAAGTGCATGAATGAATGAATGTATGAGCAGTAAATATATGCATTATCTGTAACTATAAGCAGAAGGTTCCAGCTATTTAACGGCTACCAGATACCTCACTAGCTCACACATGATTGTGCCATAGCTTGGAACTTGTGACTGCTGAAATCAACACTAAGCATGCATCAAAATGAAAGAGAAATCTCCTGTGCTGCTGGGGTCTGGGGGCCACATCCTGCCTTGGGTGTCCATTAACTCATTAGAGCATCTGATTAAAATATCAGACTGCAAGACCAGCAAGTCTTCAGTCAATCACCAGCCAAACTGAGAAACCTGAGGCCTCCATATCAGCTCATCAGTCACTGAAAGATGCTGCCATGTGTAGCTACAGTACACACACTCTTCAACGCTTCATAATGTACAGCATTTCAACTGGCAGGACTAATCATGCTCCAGTCCTGAAACAGCACACTCATCTATTCTTCTTCTTCTGTGCTTTTCAGTGGTTAAAGCTACCTGATCTCATGATGAAAACATGCCTGTGGGCACTTTTTTCGCAAGACGCGACATACGTACCAATAAGAACATATCACTGGAGTTAGGGGTGGGGTTAGGATTAGACAATCATGTAGCGATTTCAACGAGAGGGGGTAATAATTTGGCAGGAGGTCGAAAATGGGCACAACACCGGACGTAACAAAATTGCTCGGTAGCTCAGCTGGCACAGAATTGGATTTATTGATCCTTGGGTACAAATCCTGTGAAAAACACGACTCACATTAAAAGAGCTAAAAGATGAGAGATCAAAAAACAAGCTAAAACGGCATGCTAGCGATTTTTTTCATCACATCCGCTTTTGTTCATACTATCAGGAAGGTTTAGGTGTAGTGCAGATGGTACGTTATTTCAAAACGTCATGGAGCATTATAGCGCCACTCAATGTTAATTTCAAGTCAGAAATGTACGTTCATCTGTTCTGGGAAAAAAACTCCAAACACTCTATTAGCACCACTCAGTGGACATTTCACATTGAATTTGGCGCTACTTGGCATTTTCGTCATGAGATCAGGTTGGGTTAAATAACAAAAGGTTTTTCATAAAGCATTTAATTTTCAGTTAACATCTTTTTAAACACTGGGTCAAGCATTTTTCATGCTTACACACCGTGGGTTGTGTTATTATCATTAGCTTAAACCATAAAGTGTTTTCAGTTTTCAATTAAAATACAATATAATTTTTAGTTGAAAACAGACTAAAATTAATACTTTAGTATTGATATTAAATTACTTAATTTTTAACACAAATATTTGTTGTTTTCTTTTAGGAGACCAATTAGCTTTAAAGCTCTCATAATTATGCAATAAGAATGTTAATCCATGGTTTGCAATATACATCCTGATAACCCAGGATTAACTTGGAGAAATAAATATGAAAAGAATCATGAAACAAGATAAATCAGGATTACGTTTACCCAGATTGACTGGCTTCGGGTAAACAAGCAAGCTTGGAGAAGCTTTCTATGAAGTCACAAGTGCGCTCTCCTCGGTGAACTTCTGTTGTTCTGAAACCAAAAACCAGCGCTGTGAGTACACAAACTGTCAACTCTTAAACTAACCCGCTCTTCTTTTGGACAACCCATCTGGAGCAGGTCTACAGCAGAACCCCCACCGTCTTCTTCAGAACCCCGTCTCGCAGGTTATTTGATAAAGTGATGAGGGGGTGCTGTAAGCGACTAGACGGGAATAGGCTCTATTTTTAGAGTGTCAACATGGAACACATTCTAGAACACGCTCCTCAGGGAACACTGGCCTTCAAGCTCCTGAAGGACATTAAGTTACAGTCACCTGGTGGACAAGATACTATTGTGAATATAAAGAGTTAAGAAAATGCCCTAAGAATTCATAATTACTTGACCTATTCAGAGTGTAATTATATCAGCATAACTTTTGTCTTTCAATAGGCTATCTTCTTCCACAACCACCCGCATACTTAGTAAATGCACTTTAGCGTAAGACAGGCAGGAACAGGATAACGGGGTGTATTTTAAAAGTGCCAACAGTTAATACACTGCATCAAGTTCAAAGAGCTGCTCATAAGCTACTAACTTCTTCCCGTCGTCTGTAGCACTAGACAGCTGCTGCTGCCATGCTGTAGCACATGATAGTAGTGGTACATCAAATAGCGATTGTGTTTCACTACGCCTTGTGGTTTACGTTTTAAATACTATCTGGAGTAAAAAGTCAAGGCCAAAGGTCACAAATCATGAAATAAACACAGACATTTAACTAAATTATATTTAATTGCCCTGCAAATAGCATCTCACAAGTTGCATCTAGGCATCAAAAAGTATTAGTTCTTATTTGCCGCAGTTATCATCTTTTTTCTTGTTTTTGTTAGATAAATGAAAGCAAACAAATATAGTGCCTTGTGAAAGTATTCATACACCATTTTTTCCAAGTTTTATGTTGCTGCCTTATGTTAAACTGCTTTAAATAACCTTTATTTTCCACATCAATCTACACTCCATACACCATAATGGCAAAGAAAAAAAAACAGGTTTTTAACATCTTAGAAAATGTATATATAAAATTTTTTTTTTTTTTAAAACTTGCGAAAGTATTCATACCCTTATCTGGGACAGTTGAAATATTCATATATTCATATTGCTTGTAGATGTTACTACACTTCAAATGAAGTTAACCTGTGGCAAATTCAACTGAATGGGTAGGATTTGGAAAGGCACACACGTCTTAATAAAAGGTCTAACAGCTGAACATGGATTTCAGAGCAAAAACCAAGCCCTGAGGTAACAAATAACTGCCTGTAGAGCTCAGAAACAGGACTGCATCAAGCCACACATCCGGGGAAGAGGAGCTCTTCCTAGAGCTGGCCTCCTGGCCAAACTGAGCAATTGATGGAGAAGGGCTTTGGTTAGAGTGGTGACCAAGAACCTGATGGTCACTCTAGTTGAGCTCCATGATCATATATGGAGAAATATCACTGCAACACGCCACCAATCTGGGCTTTATGGAGGTGTGGCAAGACTCAATCCGCTCCTTACTGAAGACACATGAAAACAATTGGAATTTGCAAAAAAGCACCTAAAGGACCCTCAGACTGTGAGCAACAAGATTCTCTGGTCTGATGAACCTCAATTCCACGCATCATGTTTGAGGGAAACCAGGCACTGCTCATCACCTGCAGAGTACCATCCCAAAAATAAAATGTGGTGGGTGCAGCCTCATGCTGTAGGGCTGTTTTTCAGTTAGCCTTAATGAAAACTCAGTCTAGAGCTTTCAGAACCTCAGACTGGGCAGAAGGTTCACCTTCCAACAGGACAATGACCGTAAGCACACAGCAAGAGTGGCTTATAGACAACTCTGTAAATGTCCTAGAGTAGCCCAGCCAGAGCCTTGACTTGAACACAATCAAATATTTCTGGACAAACCTGAAAATGTGCATCTGCCCCATTCAACCTGACAGAGCTTGAGAGGTGAGGAGAACAACGGCAGATCATTGCGAAACGCAGATGCGCAAAGCTTGTTGCATCAGGTGCGTCAACTGAGTACTGAGTTAAGGGTATGAATACTTATGCAATGTAGTTATTTCAGTTTTTTTATTTTTAAGAAATTTATGAAGTTGTGACAATTCTGTTTTTGCTTTGTCTTTATGGTGTATGGAGTGTAGACTAATGTGGGAAAAAAAGCTATTTAAAGCAGTATAACATAAGGCAAATAAAATGTTAAAAAAAATGAAGGGGTATGAATACTTTTGCAAGGCACTATAAGTTTTATTTAATTTATCTTTAACAAAACAAAAAAGCTAAACATCTTGTGAAGAAGTTTTAAGTGAATGTTCTAATTGAAGATGACAGTTGATTTCATTTTATTTGTCCTTTTATAACAACCTTTGATCTTTCAGTAGAAACAATGCTTGATTTTCTGTATTGAGCGCTCACAATAAAGGCAAATCAGTAAAACTGCAGTTATATAACTACAACATAAGTTACAGTGTGCACTATGGAAAACTTTGAGCATTATTCATGCTCTCAAAACAAATCCTTCAAAGACAGATTTCAATTGAGTTAGAAATAAATGTGTGGGATTGAATTGTTTGTGTGGAGTTCTCGTGAAACATTGTTTATTGGAAGGAATTTTCTGGCCTTTGATGCTTAACCACGCATCGCTATTTTTACACCAACACTTGTTCTCCTCGACTAAGAGATATTGTTTTCACCCGGTGCATAAACACACATAAACACTAGTTGGCTTGGAATAGCGTGCTGCTTATCAACAGGAAGTCACAGTTCCTACTATGGAAATGTCATTGTTTGACTCCTACAATACACATTAAGGGGCTTTCTGTAATCAGCTCTGGGGACTGAGGGGCTGGGAGCCGTTTGTGCGCTCAAACAGAGAAGAAGTGAGTGTACTTCACAAACCAAAGAAAGATTCCTGAACAATGGATTTGACAGGATATAACTTATAACAGGAAACTCTGAATGGTTACCCACTCTAATGTAATCCTCAATCCATCATACTGACCAGTTATATTGTGCCAACAAACACCATCTAAGAGCCTTAGAAATTAATGACAGTTTTGAGTTCAATGCATCACGTAGACTCACAGAAACGTCTACCATTTATGTTCAGCCTAAGTTGAGCTTGTATTCGCAGCTGAGATGCAAAACATGAGCGTTCTTAATGACAGCACAAAGCATCCTCTTTCCTTTAATCATTAGCCTTATGGCGACAATCAGACAGTCTTGTCAGAACATTAATCTGGTTACTGAGGCCTTTTATGACAGCTTAAGCTCTGCTGAGTCTCATAACCCATGTATCACATTTCCCTATCAGGAGCGATGGTACGTCAACTGTGTAATTACTTCCACTCGCATGCAAACAGAGAACTTCACATTCCTCCCCTCGAGTATTTTCTCCAAGCATTTCCTTTGCTTGTCTTGATGTAATTAAGTGAGTCAGAACAAGTGAATTTAATAGGCAAGGTGGGCTTGTCAGAATACAGGGGGGGTTGACAGCTTCCTAAACAAACGGGACTAAACAGGTCAGCTTTACTCACCCTCTTGTTGTTCTAAAACTGTAAGACCTTCGTTCATCTTCGGAACTCAAAGAATTAGTGATGGGTCGTTCTTGAACGATTCGTTCATTTGGACCAATCTTTAATGTGACTCGGGAAGAACGAGTCGTCTCGGGGAGTGATTCGTTCAGTCGCGCATGCGCAATATCCTATTAGGTTCTGTACTGGAATTAGTTCACCCGTTTCGAGTCTTCGGGTTTTTTGAGTCGTTCGTTCATCTAATGGGTCTGTCACGTGATGCTGATTTTGCTAAAATGAATGAAATTACTTGAAAAAAGATTTGTTCATTTTGCTGAACGAGACTCAAGAGTCGGTAAAATGATCCGAACTTCTCATCACTACTACGAATCACGTCTAAGTTCATCGTCTGTGTACTCCGGCTCGAAAAGGTAGAGTATGGCGAAAAACACCATCTTATTTTTTCCTACAACTTTAGAATCATCCGACATTATTGTACCTTTTTGTTTGTAAACAGCGTTTGACTTACTTGCACTTTCTTAGTCTTTGTGCGTTCGCTTTGTAAACACTGGGTCTGTAGTTAGTTCTGCCTATGTTCCGCGTGATGCAATAGTACGTAGTGTCGTGAACGCACATTTCAGAGACTGTGCTACACAAGCTTTTGTGCTTAAAAAGTATACAAATTTTTATTTTCCGAAAAAAATGACAGATCGTTTTGTTAGATTAGACCCTTCTTCTTTGGCTGGGATCGTTTAGAGCCATTTGAAGCTGCATTTAAACTACATTTTGGAAGTTCAAATGCTTTCCTCAAAAAACAATTTTTTACGCACATTTAACCTGACAGAGCTTGAGAGGTGAAGAGGTGAGGAGAACAATGGCAGATCATTGCCAAATGCAGATGTGCAAAGCTTGTTGCATCATAACCAAAAATACTTGAGGCTGTTTCAGCTAAGTACTGAGTTAAGGGTATGAATACTTATGCAATGTACTTATTTCAGTTTTTTTATTTTTTCAGATGCTTTCCTCAAAAACCATAATTTTTTATGCACATTCAACCTGACAGAGCTTGAGAGGTGAAGAGGTGAGAAGTTCAAATGTGGTAAAGAGGTGAGGAGAAGTTCAAATGCTTTCCTCAAAAACCATAATTTTTTTACGCACATTTACAAACATACCATGACGCATGTTCCTAAACCCAAACATGATAGAAAATAATGTCTCATCACGCTCTGAAACACATCATTCAGTAACCCTGAGATAAACCAACCTTGGCCTGAGCTAACCTGGGCTAATATTCCACTCGGTTTGATCTCACGGTGTCTTTCACAGAGGTCACATTGAGGAGAGATGCTGCAGCTCTTCTTCTCTGCACGGCTCCTCCCTTAACTCTGCAGTCAGAGCGAAGATGTGGTCTGATCTCTGAAGGATATTCGATACATCGGAAACATCCTCAGACTGTCGAGGTGCAGGCTGGATGGCTGTTTGCTGTCTTCAATACACCTGAATGGAGGGCTGTTCTGAACGAAGACATGAAGAGGAGTAAGACGACTCTTCACAGTTTGAACGGCACTATAAAGTAACTGTCAACATTGGCACACTTAGAATGACAAGCTGTCTTAGTATTGTGAGTATAGGCTGGCCATGGGAGGCAGTGCAGCACTGCAGCTGGAAATGACCGGAGGGAGAAGGAGAGACACAGGGAGGGTTGTTGATGTGAAGAGCCCCACACAATGCCCCTGAAATAGATTTATCTTTAGAACTGATCAATGGCCTCCAAATACAGAACACGAGTTCAGCCAGTTCAACATACAGAAGCCCCTTGTGTCAAAAAAGAAGCTTTAGCATAGTTTTAAAAAGAGTACTTATTGTGGAAATAATACACTTTTTTGTGCACTTCTTTTTTTTTTTTTCAAACAATAAGAAAAAGGAATGACATTTATGCTGTAACATTAACCAAACATTACCCAAAGAACACCCGCCCTACTACCAACATAAGATTAAAGGAACATATTTAAGTGAGAAAAAATGTAGTGTTTTGGGACACTTAATTGCAATTACTTGAAATTATATTATAGTTTAAATTGATATAAAATACAATTAGCTGAACTTTAGAGTGCGTTTTTGACCCACTTAAGTAAGACCTAATTTTTGTAATACTTTACTTTTTTTTAATTTATTTTGAAACTTTTACATTTAAATATATATCAATTTCAAATGTAATACTGAAAATCGAGATAAAATTACATGTGCTTTTTGTATGCTAGTTAACTAAGTGTACTTTAGAGCACAAAAAGATTATTAAAACATAATGATTTAAAACATATTTTAAAGTAAACCTTTTAATTTGACAATACATACTTTTAAAAGCATGCTTTTGATGAGTTTTGGTGAGTTAAAATAAAATAAAATAAAATAAAAAAATGAAATAAAATAAAATAAAATGTATTTAATTTTATTATTTGTGTTAATATATGTGTTTGTACTGTTTATATAAACACACCCACAAACATGTATATATTTAGTAAAAAATGTTTCTTATATATGTATGTATGTGTAATTATATATACATTGTGATATATATTGCGATGAACCAATTTGAAAAAAATTAAATAAAATACACTTACTTAACAGTGGCTAGAAAGTAAAGAAACTGCAACTGGCCAAACAGTTTATAAAAAAAATGTACCAATATGTGTATGTAACTACTTTTACTTTCGTACACTATGATCATTTGCAAAGCCATGAGCAAGTAAAGATATTTCAGTGACAGAGACTCTAGTGGAGGGTCTGTGTCACAACATATATTACAATCAATTTAGTAAAGAAAATTTCCTGATTGTTGTTCCCAGTTGAAATGGGGTCTATGACCATGACTTGCTTTGACACACAGAATGAGATGTTTGCCTGGGTCATATCGTAGTGTCTGCGATAACTTAAGCGCTCGAGGTATCAAATCAGACACCTTGTCAAAAGAGTGCTATCAGTCCCTGTTTGAGTGTGGCATTGAGTGCCAGACGACTGGACAGACACAGGAAGGAAGGTAGCTGACTTCATAGTCGATACCTCTTCCAGCTGTACAGGATGAAAGAAGCATTTCTCATGACCTCAGCTGCCGCAGTAACCCCAAAAGCAATGGGGGATCCAATGCTAGTCGTGCATGTCTGTTTTAAAAACACAGCCACTATTTTACATGTCACAGTAACTACTTTACATGTCTTCTCTCTCTCTGTAGTCACCATGTATTTCCCGCTACCTATTTTTGCATTATCATTGGCAGTGCTGGTCAGTGCCTCGTGCTGGCCCCTTTGAAGTAGTAATGCAGCCCTTCCGAAACTACTCACATCTCTTTGACCCAGTTGGATGGAGTACCTGAGAGTTTGCTTTCTATGATACAGTAGGCCTACATCAATGATAAATGTAAAAAGACAGTCACACCACACTTTTCATTCCACTGACTTCCATTCACACGCATTCGAAGGCTATAGACCAGAAACGCAAACTCATGCAAAGTTTAGTGAACTCTCAGTGACAAATGCAGAAGAGAAGAGAGCAAAATGACGGTCACGAATTAGAAGTATATAACAGGGCTGGGCAATTAATCGAAAAGAAATTGAAACCAAAATTCAGAACCTCTAACCGACTTAATTTTTCATGTGTTGGTTATTCCATTTTTTTAATCCTATTAATACTTTCCCCTTAAAAACATACTACCACGCCGGCGCTATACGGACTTGTATGACCGTTGCGTTCACATGTTTTGCAGCGTCTCGCACGTGAAGTGCCACTAGTCAATGTCAGTTCCAAAACAGTGGACCAATCAGAAGACCCCGGAGGCGGGGCAAGTGCTGCGAGCTTTTGTTTACAGTAGCAAGTTGACATAACACAACGGAAAAGGCATTCTGCGCTGTGCTTTTTTAAAACCATTCCCGAGCGCTGTGTCTCGCGTTTTTAGACACAAAGACAAGTTCTGTGTGAACGGCCAGTAAGAATCTAGAGTAAATACGCATATAGGGTGACAGGACAAGATCAATGAGATAGTGCCATGCTCTTTCTCTTAAGCAGCAGTGTTCTATTTGCTTACATTCATTATTTAAAACAATTGTTAAAAGGAGATTCAAGTTATTATTTTCTACTTTTCACATTGCATTATTTAAAATAACAGCCTATTAATTTACAAGAGATAGGGTTAGGTTAGGGTTAAAGTTATTTTTTACTTTTCGCTTGACAATATTTTCAATATTTAAAATGTGTTTTATTCTTAAGAGATGCTGGTTATTTTCCAGTTTTGACATGGCAATATTCATTTATTTTATTTGCAAAAAATGAAAGTTCTTTTTTTTTTTTTTTTTTTTTTTCTTTTTACAATAAAACTGAAATGTGACTATTTTCACAAGACGTCTTCATTTCAAACAAGCTTTCATTTCAGTTGTTCAAAATATTCAACAAATAACCATAGTTTGTTTCCCTCAATTATTTTAAAATCACAATGATGAGAAATGCACTCTTTCATTATCCACATTTAAATGAGAAGTCCACTTCCAGAACAACAATTTGCAGGTAATATACTCACACCCTTGTCATCCAAGATGTTCATGTCTTTCTTTCTTCAGTCGTAAATACATTTTTGTTTTTGTTTTTTGAGGCTTCAAACGATCCAAAATGTGGTTGTAAACGATCCCAGCCGAGGAAGAAGGGTCTTATCTAGCGAAACGATCAGTTATTTTCATAAAAATAATACAATACACTCGTCTTGTCTTGCTCTCCCTGAACTCTGTGTATTCTGGCTCAAGACAGTTAGGGTATGTCGAAAAACTCTGATCATATTTTCTCCCTCAACTTCAAAATCGTCCTATATCGCTATTTTACTTTTTTTGTTGAGGGTGTTTGATCTTCTTTGCATGTTCACTTTGCAAAGACTGGGTCGGAACTTCTGCAGCGATGTAGGAAGATTTTGAAAAGATTTTTGAAGTTTTTGGCGAGACTAGCATATTCTCACCAGGGGCTTACGCTACACCTGCATCCTACATCGTCCGATGGAGCGACACTCTCTCGTGAACACGCGTACAACAGCTAGTTAGCAGAAGTTACAGGTAATAGTTTTATAAAGTTTAAAATACGAATATTTTTCTTAAACTCATCAATTTGCTTCAGAAGGCTTTTTATTAACCCCCTTGTGGAGCACTTTTTATTGAACTTCATCCATCCAACTTTATCTTTAACCCAGTTCACTGCCATTATAAAGCTTGGAAGAGCCAGGACATTTTTTATTATAACTCCGATTGTATCCATCTGAAATAAAAAAAAAATAATATAAACCTAGAATGGCTTGAAGGTGAGTAAATCATGGAGAAATTTTCATTGTTTCATGAACGATCCCATTAAGCTGGTCATTATTGTGAAATATTGTGAATCATGATACAGTACAAGGTGAATCCCAACATTACAAACTTTGATTTGAAGCAAAACAATATCCCAGTACTAAATGCCAAGACTGACCAATCAGAATCAAGTATTCTGGACAGCCATGTGATAATCAGATTTAATAACAGGAATACAGCACTCAGACATCATGGGAGAGACAAAGATGAGGTGCAGAATTCTGGAATCAGATGGTACCCATATTTCCACTAGCAGACAGTATTCCCAGGAGAATTCTGGGTACCATCAGCTCCACATGTTGTGCGAAGATCAAAGAGCAGCATCCAAGCCAGCAGGGCAGCCTGCCAGCATACATGGTGACCTGCCAACCCCAGTTGTTCCTGCCATGCCCACGTCTATCGTGTTCAAACCTGACCTTTTGCATAACAAGCTGCAGCTTCGTGGGGAGGTCCCGTCTCTCCCTTATGCCAAAAATCTCAATTACATTATAACCCCAGCATGTCCTTTTAACTAATGCATATGATGAATTAGTGCCGTTTCCTGTTCAGGCTTGTGGAAAAAATTGGCTAAAGTAATGCTTGGTGGATCTAAGTTTCTTTTCAGACACAACTCCAATGAAGGCCACCACTCCCCAAGCTTTTGTAGAAGCAGCTGTTGGAAAACACAACATCTGCAGTCCAGAGCAGCAGCAGGACCCATCCCTGCTCCGGCATGTGACCAACTCCTTGGGCTTAGTTCACCCCACGCAGATAATGCCTGAGTTCTGCCCTCTCTAATGGACACAACACAATAAGGTGCGAGAGAGAGCCGGATTAAGGATGGCAGTTATTACACTGAGACACGATATCTCTGTACTCAGTGGTCAACATTTTATTAGATGTTCCTGGTGGTTTTCATACCTTTCGCCGTTCAGTGCTGTATGTGAAGTATGTGAAATCATTCTTTTGAAAGTAACGTTACACTAACGTGCAGTGTGTTCAAGACAAGCCTGAACTGACATCGGAATGTGATATTACAAAATGATTCTATCAGATTTGTTCATTGAACTACATCTGGCAGAAAAATATTACAAAAAGCAAGATCCACAGGGAGATATGAAAAAATATACCTATAAGGGTGTTTTCTCAACTATGAGCATATTTGGTACAGTGGAGGAAAAAACTGTAAAAAAGTAGTACTTCTCCCTCTTACTAGTTTGCTTGTCATTGTTTCTTTGTAATTTCCAGCACATCTCAAATGATTTAGTGTTTAAAAGGAATAGGTTACCTCAAAATGAAAATTTCTACGAGAAGCTACGAGAATACTTTCTGTGTGCAAAGAAAACAACAAAAAAAAGATTTTATTCAACAATTTCTTCTCTTCAGTGCCGTAGACATAGAACCCAGTTGCGCTGCACCTTGCTTACAAGCAGAGAAATTCACAGGCATGTGTCGTGACTGACCCAGAAGAGAAGAAATTGTTGTATAAAGCCATAACATTACGGTTTAACCACTGATGTCAACAGGAACTTTTTTTCTTTGACAGGACAGCGGAGATGAGACAGCAACTGAGTGGGAGAGAGAGAGGTGGGATCGGGAATGGTCCACAAGGCGGGACTCAGCCTCGGGACACCCGAGGCGCAACTGCACCATATGTTGGCGCACTGCCCACAAGGCTATCGGCGCCGACAACAGGAACTATTTTAACGATGTCCTTACTATCTTTGTGGCCCATGAACGTATTAGTTGTGTTGCTGTCTAAGCAGAGTCAGAAAACTCTCAGATTCCATCAAAAATATCTTAATTTGTGCTTCAAAGATGAATGAAGGTCACACGGGCTTGGAACGACATGATGGTGTAATTATTGACAGGATTTTAATTTTTGGGTGAACTATCCCTTCAATTACATTCTGTGGAAATTATGGTGGTGAAAATAAAGGAATAATATACCTGCAAGCAGCGATTACCAGGGTTCAAGCACTTTAGGGCATTTAAGCACATATAGAAAAGACATTACATATTATTTAGCAAGCCTGTAACTACTTAAATCAATGATTTTAAAAAGCATTTTTGGCAAATACAGGTAATTTACCATAGAACTATGATGTTTTTTATTGTTTATGAGTGTTATAGCAGCAGCTCTGGTCCGATCGCTTGTTTAGAAACCTGTGCTCGTGAAGATTTGAGCTTTTGTTTAGGCTTTATAGGCTTTTGGGTATATTTGGACAGGCCCCTTTTCTAAACTACCCCATTATAGCTTCCCAAATTTCAACATTTTTTTTTATAATTATTAACTCTGAGAGTCCTGATAATTGTACTGCAGTGTTTTTTTCCAGATTGAGTAAAAAACCTAGGACTAGTTCGCAAAAGCAGGTTTTTGACATCTTAATCATTTAACTAACAGTTTGATGGACAGCTGTGGTTCTAGAGGCAAAGTTGTTTGGAACGATGAGGTCTATCGTATGATACAAATACCGTGCATGCATGTGAAAAACCATGCAATAAACAATCTTTACGCTCTTGAAAAATGTGTATCGCCCTCCCCGTGGCCAATTTCTTTACAATTTCTCAGAGACCTTTAGGGCCGTGAGTCAAACAGGCCCACCGAGTTACGTTCTGATTGCCCTCCGTTAACCTTGTCTAATTTGTGCTTAAAGTTCATTGGCCTATGGCAGCCATGTTTTTTGAGATACACAAATGTCCTTATAGACACTAGTGGCACCTTGGACCAAGACCGTGCGTACCGATTTCCACGTTGATAGGAAAAACAGTTGCATAGTTATGGCCGTTTGTTTTTTTTTTCCTCTTATAGCGCCACCAAGTTGCCAAGCTCTGTGACTTTTTTCATGTGACCTCAGATTCAGCTCTTACATACACATTGTGAGTTTGGTGAAGACATCTAATTCCGTTCAAAATTGATAGTTTTGATAGTCTGATAGTTAATAATCACTCTCCAGAGAATCTTCCTGCACTGGTTTTGTTCCGATCGGGCAAAAAAACTAGGACTAGTTTGCAAATGTACGTTTTTTTAAAAATGCAAAATACCTGAAAATTTCACCAGAGATATGCATTTTGTCCAGCGTGAAGGATTCCAACGACATAAGACACTTGAGCCTGTGACAGACGGTTTAGGAGTTATGGGCGATTTCATACTTTTGATAGCTGTAGTGTCTCCGTCAGGCCAATTGGGGTGAGCCTTGTTGACGTTGTAGACAGGGTGAGTACTGCCATCCCTCCAAGTATCAAGCCTCTACCACTTACAGTTTGGTCTGCCTGATCAGTTTTACGTGGAGATTGCTGATCCAAGTGCTACATGCTTGAATCCCAAAAATTGCCAACTCCTTTATTTGCTAAGGTCAGTTTCATTGTTAGTGTTTTATGTATCCTATTTTTGTCTATCTTCATCCTATTTATTATCCGTCTTTGGCAATAGCAATTTATGTATCCTAAATACACACTATTTTGTTTTTACATTATTTGATAAAATTACAGATTGATTAAAATTGATGCATTAAAAATTACTGGTACTACTTTATAATATAGGGTTCTTTGTATTAACATTAGTTAACTACATTAGTTAACATGAACTTTACTAGTTTTGTGATCTAATGATAAAATCATTCAAAAGCATTTATTAATCATAGTTAATGTTAATATCAGCATTTACTAATACATTATTAAAATCTAAAGTTGTATCTGTCAGTATTATTTTATGGACCGAGCACACATATTTTTATTAACTAACATTAGCAAAGATGAATTAATACTGTAACAAATGTATTACTCATTATTAGTTAGATAATGGCAAACTTTCAACTTTTTTAATCTCGTAATCATAATGCTTATAAACAAAACATTTGTTCATTAACCTTTATTTAGCATCTGATAAAAGTGCAGTCTTACCAAGTTGTGTTCTAATCTTTTTGTGGGAAATTACAAAATGACAAAAATACATTTGTACTTGCTTTGAAATATTTCATATATAAATTATGGGGATTTTCCACAATCTTCCTTGCAATCTGATACAGATGTTGGTAACCCAATGAAGCAATTTATTCAGGTATTTAGCATGATTTGAAATAAGGAAGTGACTAAGATTTTTGTGCACAACGGAAAACATTGTGAATCATGTTATAATTATGTAAATGTTTGTCATCCATAGGTACAGGTTATGTTACTGAAGTCTACTCAGTGAAGATACTGACTATACAGGCAAAGACACACAAAACTGAAGGAAAGTGGAATCAGGAACGGGAACTTGAACAATGAATAAGTCCCATTAGGGTCAGGAAGTCTCTTTCAAGTCTGTTTGATGTCCATGGGCAGCAAGGGCCTGTTGATATTTGAGAGGTGAATCTGTATGAACGTGTATATTTTGGAAGGCCCTCTCTTTGATGTCGGTGGGAATTTTTTGGTTTCTAGGTCACCAAGACAGTGGTCAACAGTTATTCCATCCAAGCTGAGAAAAGCATTACTTGAATGTCAGCTGACTATGAAAATAGGAAGATCTGGCTTCGAGTTGGAGGAAGCAAAGCCGCCCCAAAGTCAACAGATCAACTCAGCATGTTCTCAAGGGTAGGGCATTCAGCCTGCACTCCTCTTCCTTTTTAAATTCACCTTCTTCTGCAACAATAATATTTCGGCTGGTCCTTGGCAGCATGATGAATTTCCCAGTAGCCTCTAACACTGTGGGACACGAGCAAACTGGGCCAAAGATGTGTCTTATCAAGTGAACGTACACAACTTCACTGGGCTGGAGCAGAAAAACAAGGTACACAGCACAGCCATCTTGAGCTGCACTAGATGAATCTGAACATAGACACATGATGACCTGCCATGGGAGTAATTCTTGATCTTGTATGGAGGGGGTGATGCTTGCATGGGGGCTCGTGACCTTTATCGTGCTGCCAAAGCCTTACCCATGAGACCTTGCCGCATAATCCATGCCTCATTGCTGGAATAAAGGCCCCTGGGTGGAGTTCATCTGCTCTATCCCATATCTAGATGGAGGTAATGTGGGATATGCACACCAGTGAATGACTGGTGATTTGCTTGCTTAAAATAACTCGTAATTTCAGTGATGTGGTTTATTCAAGATGACAAGAACTTCCATAAAATGTGCAATGAACACTACTGATCTAACAAAAAAACACTACTGCAACGCTACTGTTCATATCCAAAGGAGGTGCATACAGCATCTTGGTGCACAGCGCAACCCCTATTTACTCCCGTTTGGTCAATCACCACCACTGTCTTCAGGCCAGGACACGTGCGCTTGTTTGTTGAGGCCTGAAAGCTCTACGCCAGTTCTGCCACAGGTCACAAATGCTGTGAGGAAAGGCCTGAAGATATACAGCTTGTTATGCAATTTTGACAAATGTTGTCCCACCAACAAATGCATGAGTATTTCTCATGTCGTACACGCTGGTGTCATACTAAACGCTGCTGTGCTGGATGTATTGAGAATGTTATCTGAATCCGTGCACCCATGTGATGAGCATTTTCTGCTCTCTTAGGGTTTTAGGAGTGACCTCACTGCTTTGTCATTCCAGTCTCACTCTTCTAAGTCCAAAGCAGAAGCAGGATGAGTGACAACCTTTGATTGAATTATAATGATCTGACTCACCAGACAGAAGATGCAGGCAGTATTTTTCTCATGATTTTTAGCCACAGGGATTAAAAAAAAAAAAAAAAAAGATTAAAAAGTTCTTTAGACATGAACTAAACTGACAAGTTCTGAGACGAATTGCAACAAAACTTTGAAAAAAAAAGAAAAATGGTAACACTTTACTTAAAGCATATATGTTTAATGCATTATAAAAGTAGTTTTAATGCATTAATTATGCCTTGTAATGCACCTTATTATGCATTGTACCATCTCATCAATAATTGTAACCACAGCTAATACATTACAATTTTCAATTTATTGATACACTATGCACTTTAAATTGAGAAATTGAGCTATAATTATTTATGACAAAAAGTAATGCATTACATTATTAAAAAAAAAAATAAAAAATAAGTATTTCAAAAAATATCTGAAAATCAGACAAAACTGCATTTAGATATGCAGTATAAAAAAAAATAAGCCGACTTGATTACATCCAGTAATTGATATTAAAAATAAAACTAATAAAAAAGGTAAATGAAATATAATTGAAATAAAATAAAAATATTAGATGGAAAAACTTTAACTAAAGCAAAAAGTTTAATTATAAAATTAGAAATATTGCCCTGTCAACTAACTAAAATAAGTTTACGTTTAAGTACTAAAATTACTACAGCTAATTTAACTAAAATAATGCTAAAAGATTTACATATACAGTTGCAATCGAAATTATTCAACCCCCCAGAGACTGCAGTACTTTACAAATACAAGTTTTTCTGAAGATCCAGGGCTTTATATAAATTGCATCTACAACAGTTTACTGGTATATTAAAAGTGATAATGTCAATATACAGTATAATGTATTGTTTTTGAGTTATATGATTTTTTAATAACACAGCTATGTCATAACTATTCAACCCCTATTCAACATTGCTGTTTTTAAGTCACTAATTTTTTGACAGGGAACTGGGAAATTGTCTTAAAACACAGTTAAACCTTTAGAATTAGCTTGGGCTGTTACACATGCATACATTTAGCCTGCATGTGCTGCAGTTGAGTAGCAAATATGGTAAAGTCAACAGAGCTCTCACAAAAGCTATAGAAAAGCGAGAAGAGTCTAAGGCTACATGAAGATTTCCAAGACATTAAAGGTTCCAGAGACACAAGTGGCAGCCTTATTCCCTAGTTTAAAATCTGTTGAAACCTTTTTTTAACAAAAAAAAGCACAATCCAATAAAATGTTTGATCAGAGCAACTGAGAAAAACCTGCAATGTACAGCCAAAGACTTGCAAGATGACCCGGCGAGAGGAGGAAAACCATTTCAGTGCAGTGTATAAGAAGAACAATAGACAAGTACAGTATGGCCTTCATGTTGAGGCATCCCACCGAATGCCACTCTTGACCAAAAAGAACAAAAAAGGCTGACTTGAACATGCTAAAATTCACTTGGATAGACCTGTGGAGTTCTGGAAGAATGTTTTACTGAGTGATGTGACCAAACTGAAACTTTTTGGACCTATGGATCAGCCGTATGTCTGGTGCAAAAAGAGGCAAATCTTATGAGCAGAAGAACACCATCTCTATGGTCAAACATGGAGGTAGGCCAGTCCTGTTATGGGGTTGCTTTACAGCAGGAAGTGTAAATCATGACTGTATGAAGGACATCATGGATTCTTTGAAATATCAGGCCTTTTTGGCAAGAATTGTGATGCCTTTGGTGCAAAGACTGAAGCTAATGATCAGTGGACATTCCTGCAGGACAATCATCAAAAAAGTATACATCCAAAATCTACTCATGCTTGGTTGAGGGATCAGTCATAGAATGTTCCTGAGTGGCCTGTTCAGTCTCCATTTTGAATTTGAAAAAAAAAACAAAAAAAAACAGTGAAAACCAAAGATTATCATTGATCTGACAGCTTTTTCAGGTGAGGAATGGGCCAAGTAGAGAGGTGACAGAAGCTTCTAAGCACTTCCAAGCAGCGTTTATAGGTGTTTTAAAGACATTTTGACTTTTGGGGTTGAATAATTTTGAACATGAACATTTAGAGCCAATTTGTTGTTGTTGTTTTTTTTATTATTTATCAACATATGTTCTCAGAATTACTCAAATGTGTATTGATAAACTTTCTCTAATAGTGTATAATGATACTGATGCCTTCATTGAATTGTTTTCACAAAATGTTGTTCTCTGCAGCAAAATGTCATGCAGATCAAGGGGGTTGAATAATTTCGATTGCAACTGTATATATAAACTAAACTAAAAATAAAACAAAAAAGAGGTAACACTTTACAATAAGGTTCATTAGTTAACATTAGTTAACTACTCTAGTTAACATGAACTAAGAATGAACAATACTTCTACAGCATTTATTAATTTTGGTTAATGTTCATTTCAGCATTTACTAATGCAACATTAAAATCTCAAGTTGTGTTTGTTAACATTAGTTAATGCACTGTGATATGAACAAACAATGAATGACTGTATTTTTATTAACTAACATGAACAAAGATGAGTAATTACTGTAATAGTGTTACCAAAAAAAAACAAAAACAAAAAAACACTAAAATTACAAAACCTTAAAACTGAAATGAAAACTGAAATAATAAAAAAATAAAACTAATTTCAAATTATTATATTAATATCATTGATTACTTGATTCACAGTGCTTCATTGGCATGATTTGTTTTTTCTGTTCTCTGATTGGTGGGTATTTCTCTTCAGAATCATGGTAGTGCACTTCTGCATTGTTTTTTACAAAACTGCACTTCTAAATATAATGTTTAGGATATAATAATAAAAAAAACAGAAGCATATACCATCAATTACCAACCTTAAATGAGATTTTTATTTTTGAAACAACTGTTCACTCTCAAAAAAAGTGCACTCTATTCATATTACAAAACACTATCCAACACATTTGGCTGGGAGTTAAAATGTGGATCCTCTAGAAAGCGAGCAGAGAACAAAAGAAATGTTTAAATCAAATCCACCTGCATGAATTATTAGACTGGATACTAACAACTGAACCATTTTAAATCCAGACAGGAATAATCCTCCAACTCCATTGGGGCGCCAAAATGTTGGCAGTCGCAAAAGTAAATAGTCTACGTTGGCATTTGTCAAGTGTTCCCAATTAAAACCTTTTTTCTTCTAAATGGGAGATATGAAAAGCCAAGAGGAATTATTATTGAAGGCATAGGCTTTAAATTGGCCAACATACTATTCCCTAATTCTGTAAAGCCAAATGTTTCAGTTTCAGATCAACTCTGTCATCTCCTTAAAGGCTCGACAACTTTTTGACTTTCTCAGTTTCTTGATACGGCACATTTGGAAAGATCTTGTAGAAACCTGTCATATTGCCATATACTTCGAAAGAGAGATGCACTTTAATCAGTCAAACAGGCTGTTTTTGGATAGCTCGTTCAAATACAAGAAGCAAGGAGGGAGTTTCTCTTTAATATCTAACAGCAGACTGATGGCTGAATGAGACGGACATACAGTACCTTTCGTTTCGGGTCACGACAGGCACAAAATGTTTATAAATGTGTGTGGGTCAGACGTCCTTGACTGCTGAGAAGCACTTCAGGAATCTGGTGTCAGCTTTCAGCCACATGCAGCCGTCTTGTACAGGGAGACGTGGGGCAACTTTATAGACTCCATCACACATGTAGGTCACTCGTGTCTGTGAAAAACACATCAGTTTAAAGGTGCTTTATATGAACAAAAAGGTTACCCTGCAGCAGAATGATATACCAGATGTTAATGTATGTGTGTTTCAACTAATGAAACACTTTTAAGCGAGATTCTACATTTTATAACAAAGCAGACCTTTGGTGGTGTTTATTTAAAGCAAGTGCATTGTATATTGCATAATATACACACTACTGTTCAAAAGGATTAAAGAAAATAATACTTTATTCAGCAAGGAAGAATTAAATAAATCAAATGTGAAAGTGAAGACATTACAATATAAAAGATTCCAAATTAAGGTTTTTTTTTTTTTTTTTTTTAAACTTTCTATTCTATGAATTTTCTATCCTGAATTAAAATTAAAAAACCTTTCAGATATATTAAGCAGGACAACTGATTTCAACCTTTTCAACAACAATAATAAATGTTTCTTAGTATCAAATCAGCAAATTAGAATGATTTCTGAAGGATCATGTGACACTGAAGACTGGAGTGATGGCTGATGAAAAATATATATAAATAATTATATACGCACGTGCGTGTGTGTGTGTGTGTGTGTGTGTGTGTGTGTGTATAGCCATTAAGTTATCTGAAGGGGAATTTATATGTAGTTGGATCACACTGCCCTAGTGAAATATAAATATACTAAAATGTATTTGAAATACATTTATTTCATGCTAAGCATACTACAAATGCATTTACATAGATATGTGCTTAATAAAAAACCTTTTAGCATGCTATACTGGTATAGTCTGCTAAATTGGAAGAACTAATTTTGTACTTTAATTGTGCAAAAGTGGTGCTGAAGTCCAACTAAAGATATACTTAAGTATATTTGACTGTGCTAAAGTGGGACTATATATACTTCAGTTACACTTTAAATATCACATTTAAATGCTGATGTTATTCAAAGATCTTACTGTCTAATATCACTAGTGATATTTAAAATACATTTTAGGTTTAATATTTAGAAATGTGCATTGTGCACAAGTAGTTCTCCAAGTAAAGTTTAATTCTATTTTTTATATCAGTAAGTCTTGAGTGATGTCAGTAAATATGTTAATAGATTTGAACTATACTTAGTATGCAATAAATATCATTTTTATCTAGTGTGAATGCTGCCCTTACATAGATAATGGCTTTATTATTACATTTATACCTTGAGAGTTATTCTGAGACTTTCTTGGACATTTAATAAAATCAAGAGAAGTATAAATAAATCCCTTCTTAAAGTAAAAATATGCCTGAAGCTCAAGCATATTTGAAGCTCATGTATAATTAAGACTTCGCTAAAGAAAATGGTGTGACTGTATTAATTTGTCTCATTCCTGTTATGCAGTACCCACTAAATGCTGTAACTTTGCTGTGTACATTAATTGGTCAGAGTTCCTGAGAGGACAGAAATAAAGCGCTAAAATTAAGTGTGGGATTGAGGATTAACTTGAGCTTTAGAAAAAGCTTTTTGAGATTGGCAATGGTCGTCGAACTGGAATTCTAACTTGGGACTCCGCAACGGCGCTATATGTTGGCGCGCTGCCAACAAGGCTATCGGCGCTGACAAGTTGATGTTTTTAACCATTTTTGATGTTGATATTATTATAGCGTTTTCAGCAAATTGTGACAGGATTGAACACTATACAGTGAGACAAACCAACGCAAAATGTCAGACAGGTCCATCGCTAATACTTACGTTTGTGCTGTGTGATCCTCCAAACTGATGTCACTTCCTGGAGTATGACATCATTAGGGAACTCCCTTTTGTAGTTAAGGGAATATTAGCATAGTTACTCCCTGAAAATACTGCACTTGTAACAAACTAAAATCAGTACATGTAAGAATACTGCATAATAAATACTTAACCAGCTCCCAAATTTATAGTTTTGTTAACTTTTTAAGGAAGAAACTAAATTTGTTTCTTAATTAATTGTATCAGTGCAATCAGATACATTCCTCTTCGGTAGAATTTAAATGATCTATCTCCTTTTATAAAATGTAAACTAAATGTTTTAATGTATGTATATTTTTTCCTCTGACAGTAACAATGATGATGAACTTCCTGCATAGACAGCAGCTTCTGGGCCTGGTAACATTTCAGCTACATTTCTGTTTACGCAGGATCAGAAAGCTCTCGGATTTCATCAGAAATGTCGTCATTTGTGTTCCGAAGATAAACAAAGGTCTTACGGATTTGGAATGACACAAGGGTGAGTAAATCATGACAGAATTTTCATTTTTGGGTAAACTATCCCTTTAAGATGTATATTTGACAGGGATATTAACATCTACTTCTTAATAGGAATGACCCCAGAGCTCACCACTAAAGCTTTACATCCTCAGGTCAATTTTTTTTTCCTCTGGCAGTAACAATGCTGATGAACTTCCTTTCTTTAGTTTTGTTCATTTTGTTTATTTGCATTGCAAATGTATTTTCAACAAGGACACATTTCTTAGCATTTTGCCTTTATTTAAATACTTTCTTGATTTCATTTCCTTTTCATTTTATGTTTTATGCAATCCAATCAATCAATCAATCAATAAAGAGATATTAGTTACAAAAGACTAAAAGGATTAAATCATGCTGAGGCATATGGGGGAAATCTACAAATCTATTAGTTAAAAACAGGTTTGGTTTGAATCCATACCAAAACGAAATTAGAAACACTATGTCAGCTATTGCCAGGGTCATGACAAAAATGACATCTGCTTAATTCAAGTGGATTAAATTACTTAAAACTCTATGATTAAAGTAAGATGTGTAGTGTTTTAATAATGCATCATATATTAAAGAAATAAAGTTCACCCTGCATAGACAGCAGTTTCTGGGCCTGGTAACATTTCAGCTACGTTTCTGTCTATGCAGGGTCAGAAAGCTCTCGGATTTCATCAAAAATATCGTTATTTGTGTACTGAAGATGACCAAAGGTCTTACGGATTTGGAATGACACAAGGGTGAGTAATTAATGCCAGAATTTTCATTTTTGGGTGAACTATCCTATTTGACAAGGATATTAACATCTACTTCTCAATAGAAATGACCCCAGAGCTCACCACTGCAGTAAAGCTTTAGATCCTCAGGTTAAAAGCTTTGTAACTTAAAGGGATCATCAGATGCCAAGTTCACTTTTACATGTTGTTTGAACATTAATGTGTGTTGGCAGTGTATGTACAAATCTACCCTATAATGATAAAAATCCATGCAGTGGTTTTTAATTTATCTGTGAAAATAATATCCCCTTTTGTCAAATCGAGCCATTCTCAGATGCCTGTCGGTGTGGCCGACAGAGGCCGCTTCCACGATAGTTGATTGACATGAGCGTCTTACCTTAGATCAACTGTAACAGTCCGCCCTCTTTGTTTCCATGCCGAAGCATGGATGTAAGTTAGACATGAATATGTCCGATTGAGGTGTTGTGTTGCTGGATGTAATAATGAACGTAGTGGTCGTCATTTACTCCCGACATCTGAGCCGCTGAAGATGCAGTGGATTACATTTGTTTGTGAAAGGAATGCGACTCCCGATCTACATATATCCGTCTATGTTCGCACGAATCATTCGTGATCCAGCTTAATTTACAGCAGAAGTGAGTATAAGGGTTTTTTTTATGAATCTTTGCGATCGCCTTTCCTAATAATGTGCTAGTTAGCAAGTTTAGCGGCTAAACACGGCTAAAGTAAACAAGGTCCTCATTCCACAGAGAGAAGAGAGGGGCGGGGCGAGCAGAGCTCATTTGCATTTAAAGCAGCCTCGACCCGAATGAGATGATTTTTGCAGAGCTGATTGTGCAAGGTAAAAAAGGCATTGTTTTACACCACCATTGAGAGTTTTTAACCGAAGTATATTATAGACTTTTTATTAAGACCCTAAAGAATCATATCAACTTGTGGAAAATGGGTATCCGATGACCCTTTTAAGATTTTACCTTATCATCTTTTTGTGACATGATATTTACACTAAAATGCAATAAGTTTATGGCATATAAACTGTTCATACACTGTTGATACAATCCTTTTCAAGAAGGGATGCAACAAAGTTGCTAGTTTATTTCATTTAGGCATTTATCATTAAATCATTAACCAAACCGTTATTAGTCACGGCTCCCAACAGCACTGGTCTCCTCTTCTTCATTGGGTTTTCCTCACAAAATACTATCTCCCCACTTTACTTCTACGACCCAACTTGAATTACACCATCAGAGACACGTAAACCCAACACTACGGTATTCTGAGTGATGTGAAACACGACTCCAGGCCTCCGTCCCATTAGAGCCCGTTACTTATGGAACAAAACCATAACAAACTCACTGCATCATCATAAGCATCCTCATAAAACATTCACACCAGATGAAGCCACGAGAAACCCAGCGTCCATTGGCCAGCCAGCAGTCAGCCGAGAACAGCAGACCAGTTACCATTGGCTGCTTCCCGTCGGTAGCATCTCGACTGGAAGCACGAGTTCCTGTATCGATCCGGAGCCGTCCTCACCTCTGGCAAGGGAAGGGGGATTATTTTGTTGTATCGGTAATGCGATATGATAAAAAAAAAAAAAAAAAAAAAACTTACCACAACCTCAGGCGAGCGCCTTTAGGACTAAAATACCAGCAGACAGTGGTTCTCGAGCACATTGTTATAAAATGCTTTAATAAATAGTTTGATTTATTTCTAAGAACAAACATAATTCCACTAAATGAACCAAATAACTTTTCAGAGCAATTCTTCTGTACAAAAAAATTACATTTTAAAAAACAAAACAAAAGAAGAAACTCCTCCAGCTCCACCCCGTTTCCCTTCCATAACAGACAATGAGCTTAATTGCTTATTTGTATTTGTTTACTTGTGAACCAATTGTCCAGGAACATTTTTTCCATCAGCAAAAAATGAAATCTTAGATTTAACATCATGATGAAAGAACTCAAATCATAGCCAGTCATTCTGAGGTGATCCATTTCTTTGAGCTGGTACCTCAAGTACAAATGCTTTACAACATAATTGTTCCCTTCATGAATTTGCGATCCAACCAAACCAAACGAACAAACAAAAAAGGAGGAGAAAACAGCTGGACATCATAATCAGCATCTTTACAAGAAACAAGCAGCATGGTTTTATGATCAGCAAGAAAAGACAGGTGTGGAAAGGGAATAGGGCTCTTCAAGGAGGCGAACACACACACGCCACAATACAGCACACGATCGTATAGGTGTCTAGTGAAAACAAAACCAACAACATAATAGGATGATCTCTGATTATATTTTTGTTCTGACTGTGGGACGCTGTATACATCTTACAAAACCTGCCATATCAACTGGCATAAATAAAAGGAATGGTGTAAAAAAAAAAAAAAAAAAAAAAAAAAAAAAAAAAAAAAAGACAGAAAAAACAATCATTATATTTAAATCATAATTATAATAATAACAATAATAATAATAATAATAATAATAATAAAAAAGTGACTTAAGTTACTAAATTCAAATATACACAGCGACTCCTTTATTATATACACATATTTACAGATCTCGTCTTTGTTTAAACAAATACCTTGATGGTGATAATGGGAGCTGCTCTTAAGACCAGCCTCTCCTCTTTGTCGTGATCTATCGAGAACCGAGGGGCTTGTCCGAAGGCACTTGCGACCGACTCAAAATACTGCAATCCGTTTTTTAAAGAGCGTTCAGCCAAGACAGAAAAAACAAGGCCACTTTATAGGCACTGTAGCCCTCCTCATGGACGACGAGCTCGGTAAGGCAGGCGTGGAAGGAGAACAGATGAACGGCTGAAGGGGGATCCCCCTAAACCTCCCGCACGTGGTCTGCACCGAAATCGGGCCACTCGAAACGAAACCAAACCAAAAGCACAACCATTTGTAAACAACAACGTAAAAGTCTTAATAATGGGTTGCTTCACAAGTTCCTTAGTCCTGCTCCAAATCCAGCAGTTTTTTTCTTCGAAAAACAAAGCAAAGCTTCTCACCGCCTCTTTATAACGAAATATAATTTGCTTCCTCTGTACATAAAAAAGCAAAGAAAGAAATTTGCCACTTTATCAGCCTCAGAGAAGTCAAAAATAAAAATAACACATGGGGGAAAAAAAAACTCAGTCTTAATTGAGATGGCCTTGGTCTCCTCGTCCTGCTCGTCGGAGCTCATACGCAATGTTCCTTGTGCTCAGCAGTGGCGTTATTGACATTTTTACAGTTGTTGTCCTTTGGGCTGAAGCCTGTCCAGTAGGGTGCTTTGAGGGAAGGGCTGCTGCCGCCGCCGTCGCTGCCGCTGCTCCGTGTGGTGCAGATCAGCCCGTTCTTGGTCCGCGCTGCAGGTTTAGAGTACTTTTGGATGGGACGCTTGCCCCCCTCCGTCCCGCACCACTCTTCCACCAGCTCCATCTCTTCCTCCTCCATCTCCTCCTCGTCCTCCCCGCTTGTGCAGGTCCGGTCCGGGGAGGCCATGAGCTTGGTGCGCTCGTACTGCGCGTCCCGGTTGTCCTTGTGCTGCGGCCGGGTCACGGGCCTCAGCGGTTCCCACTGGTTGTTGACGCTCTCCTCTACGGGCACGTGCTCCCGCCTCTCGCGCTCTTTTCGACGCTTACGGGTCCACCACACGCAGACGATGACGCAGAAGACCCAGAGTACGCATAGGACGACGCACAAGATGGGCACCAGGTAGTCTGTATGGAAAGAGAGTCCAGTCAGATGTGGCAAATCTGGGATTCATGCCAAAGCGGAAAAATAATGAAGTAGGGATGTACGACATAAAAATTATATTGGTTACTGGCTAATGTAAGTCACTTAATTTATCAGTAATGGTCAATAGTGGAGATTTTGATTGCCTGGCTCCTTCCACCAATCTTTTCGATACTACTCGAGATAAAAGTGTACATATATTAATAATATAAAATGGTGTGTATATATAATATCAATCAACAATATAAATGAATAATTTAATTATATAAATGGCATAAAATTATTATTACATTGTTTTTAAGATTACTTGAACACTCTTGAACACACTTGAACAATTAAATACTTGATTTTATTTAATTAGACAAAATGGTATGTATTAGTTTAGTATATATAGGCCATAAAATTAAAACTGAAACAACCATAATATAATAATAAATATAATAAACACTCTAAAACAATGATATAAATTAAATGTATAAATTATTTTTAAGATAAGAAGCAACGTAAACATTCATTAGCTATTGACGAGAAATATTTTAGAATTTTTTTATTAGACAAAATAAAAATTAAAAAAAGACCGTAACATTACAGAACTGAAAAGAAGGAGAAAAAGATCAAATCATTTGGCTTTAATTCCTATAGGTTTATAGAGACAAAATAGTGTGTATATAATATAATATAATATAATATAATCACTATTTTGTATTCACAATAATAAATTTAATAAACACTCTAAAATAATGATATAAATTAAATATATAAATTATTTTTAAGCTCAAGAGCCACTTAAAGATTCATTAACTATTGACAAGAATTATTTTTTTTAAATAATATTTATTTATATTAATATTGGTCGTAAAATTGAAAATAAATATATTTTATTTTACATAAATTACATATATATATATATATATATATATATAATACATTTTTTTTATTATTATTATTATTTTTTTTTTAATTAGACAAAATAGTATATATTTTTTAATACTGGCCATAACACTACAAAATTGAAATGAGTGAGAAAAATAGCTAATTATTTGGCTTTAATTTCTATAGGTTTCAAAAATTAATCCTCTTTTTTTAATTAGCCAAATAGTATATATTTTGTTATATTGTCAATTACATTAAACAAAAATAACCATTATCTTAGCAGCACTGGCCACAACTTTAAAAAACAGAATTGAAATAATAGATATTTCGAAGGGCCGGCATTAGATATTTAATTGTGGACACTTAAACCATCAAGTTTTCACTATTATTTGAGACAAAATAGTGTGTACATAATATAATACAATATAATATAATATAATATAATATACACTATTTTGTATTCACAATGATCAATATAACAAACACTCTAAACTAATGACATAAATTAAATGCATTAATTATTTTTAAGCTGATAAGCCACTTATACATTCATTAGCTATTGACAAGAATTAATTTAGTTTTTTTTTTGTATTAGACAAAATAGTATATATATTTTAATACTGACCATAACATTACAGAATCGAAATGTGGGAGAAAGAGAGCAAATTATTTGGCCTTAATTCCTGTAGGTTTCAAATATTAATCCTCTTTTTAAAACCATTTATAATTGCCTTAACCAAAAAATCATTAAGTTTGTCCCATCATTCTTGTTAATATATTGCTGTGGCGTGACAGATGACTGTGGAGGAGTTATATGACTGTCACACAGGTTTATGGCCTCCTGCCCACAACTGCTGGATCCTCTCCGTACCCTTCCTCATGTGACTCACAAAGACTTTTAAGCTGCACTAATTGGTGGAGACGGGGGAATTGACACTCGGTCAGGGGATGAAGGCTGGCTTTAGCCTCGAGGGCAGTTGGCCCCAGTTCTACTCACCCACTGGCTGGGACATGACCGGCATCTCCACTTTGACCTCGATGACGGCAAGCATGACGGTGCTGTTGTGCCGCTTGGACAGTGTGCTGACGATGGTACTCGCTGCCTCCTGGATCTGACTGTGGTTAGGCTGCTCGTCCTGCTGGAATGACTGCAGGAGAAATAATAGGGAATAAATATATATTAGATTGCATCTCAAACATGGAGCCAAGATTCCAAGTAAAAACCACCTACGAAGAACAACCTATAATTATTTACTGTAAATGTGAGGATTTGGGGAATTGCTGCATTGACACTTGACAATCCTGTATTTGACCCTGGACCACAAATCATAAGGGTCAATTTTTTGAAATTGAGATTTATACATCATCTGAAAGCTGGATAAATAAGCTTTCCATTGACGCATGGTTTGTTAGGATAGGATATCCTAATATCCTAATATCCAGTATTTGACTGAGAAACAACTGTTTGAAAATCTGGAATCTGAGGATGCAAAATTAAGTTTTAATATATTTACGGTAGGAAATTTACAAAATATCTTCATGGAACATGATAAACTTAATATCTTAATAATATTTACTTAATATCCTAATGATTTTTGGCATAAAAGAAAAATCAATTATTTTGACCCATACAGTGTATTGTTGGCTATTGCTACAGATATGCCCGTGCTACTTATGACTGGTTTTGTGGTCCAGGGTCACATTTGTTGATCTTCTACATCCAATTTTACATTTGTAAACCTGAACGTTTGGTTTTCTGTAATGTTTTCTCCACTGGTGTTGAAAATTCTCTTGCTGTGTCACCAAGATGTTTTCAATTTGTTCCATCACACCCCAAAAAAAAGTTCAGTTTTGGTACGAGAACAAAAAAAAAGACCTTTAATCAATCAGAAAAATAACTAAAACGAGAGCAGTCTTTATTCACAAAGCAGTTGACTCAATCAACTCTATTCTGTTTTCAACATGCAAAAACCTGCAGCTGTTCAAAGTTCCTGCCTATAGGTTCCATTTTAATGAGTCAGGACAGTTAAACAGGCATTCAGTTAGTGACTTGTTACAACACTGCAGGGATTTAGTGTAAGCTGATCGAGGATAAAGGATGCATTTGTAGGTAACCACTATTTGTAAGTAACTTCCGTAAGGCAAAATGTTTCATTGAACGAAGGAAACGTGGCTTCAAATTACACAAAACCTGCCTGGGGGCACAAAGATGTTAATTTTCATTTCATTACCTACGTATGTTTTTTTGTTATTTTAAGGATTATTTCAAGCTTATTTGGTTATGCAACATTCTTTTGTCTAAAGACAAAAGTGTACATCCTAAGGCTGTGTGAGATGCGCTGAAGCCCGGTTCCAGCGCTCTCCGTGTGGGTGGAGGGAATGCTGCAATGCAGTACGGCCCGCTGCTGGTCAGTCAACTGAATCTCATTACAACATAATGGGCTGGTTTGAAGAGGGGGCCGGTTGGCATTGCTCTGGGCATCCGGGCATTTCGAGGAACTGCGCTTGACTCGGTGAGGAAATCAAATTTGCATCCATTAACAGATTTGTGCGATGAGTATCCAGGACCCCCGTGGTTTTGACTTTCTATTCCGTTGATAATAGATCTTAGGGGCCCACACAACATTGCTGTGTGATGGGTACAGGCGTGCAAAGGACTCATGAATTTAAAATGTAGGTGCACAAAGCGAGGGTCTTCAAGATCTACTTACGATGGCCACCTCTACTGCGTCCTGGTTTTTGTAGGAGAGGTCACAAAGAACCAACAGCGCGTGATCTTTCGCCAGGCTACGCGTGGCAGGCATATACCTCAGCTCTGAGCAGACGTTCTCCACTGTTGTTCCCTAGAAGATACATTGCGTATTTAGAAGAATATTTTTGAAACAGCACTATTCTACACCATAACTGATCAAAACAACAGTTAAAAGAGTAATATTGGGAAATATTAGTTACAATTTATAATTAAAGCTGCAAGCAGTGCTGAAAGGGCCCTTGCACCCGGGCTCACCGCGACCCGGTGGCTTTAGGAAAACAGTGAACGATGAGCAATATGCATTTTAAAGTGGTAAATATAAGAGGAATATGTCAAAGTTAGATATATGTGGAAAATTCCTGCTGCCAGCTGGTGGCGCTATGACTATAAATGAAAATTGGCATGTAGATGTCTTCAAGCCAGGATTTTGATCAAACATATGAAGTTTGGTGCAGATTTAACATGGTATGTTTGAGTTAGTGCAAAACATGACATATCCTGTTGCCAACAGGTGGCGCTATAATTATAACTGAATATTGGTCTTTAGATGAGCTCAGCCCAGGACTCTTATTGAACAGGTGAAGTTTGGGGAGATCAGACATTGGATGGCTGAGCTACAACATTAAAACATCAAACTTTGTCAGGCCGCCACGGACACACCTTTAAACGAAAACTCAAGTTTTTTACAATTTAACATCATAAAGGGCTTTAGATCAAATTTGGTATTGATCTGTTTAAATCTCTAGGAGGAGTTCATTTAAATAAAACGCCTGAAAATGGCAAAAACGGCATAAAACTTGCAGAGAAAATTCAAAATAACAGAATTCCTGTTGAGTTTTGGACTTCATACCGGGGGTGTTTTTTGTAGGTATTGGTGTGTTACATGCGTCTACCAAATTTTGTACATGCATGTGAAACGTAGTTTGAAAGGCACTTTGTTGAGATTTTATAGGTGGCGCTATCAAGCCATTTTGCAACACCCACTTCTGAAACCCATATCAGGTGTAAATTTTCACTACTTTTGGCATGTTTGCAAAGTTTCATGAGTTTGAGCATTTTTTTAGGCCCTTGAAAATGCGATTCATTCTTTCTCACCTCCCCTGAGCCCATTAAGCTTTAACAGATCCCCTAAAGTGTGCGATGAGTTTGATGGAGGGTAACTGAGAAGGAAGGTTGGAAAGTCATGTGAGAGGAGGCAATGTCTCTATCGTGATATGATTGGCTGTGATTGGTTCATTCGATAAATTCTGCTTTTTTGTTCATTCGTGTTCACGAATCAGTCTGAATAAACAATATAATGTTTATGGGTTAATGTTTATTGAGTTGATGTGAAGACTAAATTAAAAAAAAGTAAGTAAACAACTTACACACTTAGATACAACCACTTTGTAACGTTAAAATAACTTAAAACTGCATGAAAACACGATCTATGGAAGTTTCAATGAGTAATCAGCTTGATGAAATTTAAAGTAAATCTCTAAGTGAATCTATGATGACCGAAGATACAAAAAACTCAAAAGTTAAAAGTTAGCTATCTTACTGATCACAAACTTCTGTATGGTAGCATGTGTCATGAATTGGACCGAGACAATAGCACTAACAAACTGGTATTACCATGTTTTCATAGACTATGGCAATGACGTTACCATCTGATACCATCATTGTACCATGGTACCACCACACAGGGCTTTTGTGTAATGGAATAAAACAACAATTTAAAGGTGAATACTTACTGTGGGTAATTTCTCCCTGTTGAATATAAGGGTGATGCGAGCACAGCTCTTGTCCAGATAGACTGAGTTGGGCTCACATTTGGTTTGGAGGGTTGGGGCGGCTTCAAGGTTTGAACAAAACCCCCACTGGTGGCAAGGGGGAGAGAGGCACGTCAGGAAGTTGTGCTCCAGGCATTCACGACCTCCTGGACAGGAGTGAAGCTCTCGCCCTGGCGTCCCTGGCAACAGGCACGGCCGTCGGCCACACACCACCTGAGAAAGTGTCATGAACACATTAATATATATAAATAAAGAAATAAAAAAAAAGACTTGCTTTTGACATGTTTTCTTCAGACACTTACCTTGGTGCACTCCACTTTGCCGTTGACACATTGACAAGTGTTGCATTCTTCCTCCCAGCGGCTGCCATGCGGGAACTGAAGTCCAGCATAGTGACACGTCTTCCCAATGCCAATGACTGCGCCACAACACAAACACAAACACCGTAAGACTGGGGCCAATTCTAATTTAGGAGCAGATCCCATTCCTGTCTGGAATGATCTAAGTCACATGATGCCAAGTCAATGCTTCTACGAACGATGCCGTCTGCCTTTCATGTCGTTCACTTCTTAGGAACCATATTCATCGTTTTGTGGCTTTAGATTCATACCTACTAGCTTCTAGCTAATCTACATGCTAGTGTGTCAAATTACAATGATTTCTGAAGAATCATGTGGAATTCCTTGTGAAATGTAGCTTTGCAATCACAGAAACACCTTACATTTTAAAATATATGTGACCCTGGCCACAAAACCAGTCATAAGGGTAATTTTTTTTTTTAAAATTGAGATTTATACATCATCAGAAAGATGAATAAATAAGCTTTCCATTGATGTATGGTTTCTTAGGATAATACTTGGCTGAGATACAACTGTTTGAAAATCTGGAATCTGAGATTACAAAAAAAAAAAAAAATTGAGAAAAATCACCGTTAAAGTTTTCCAACTGAAGTTCTTAGCAATGCATATTACCAATCAAAAGCTTTCAATAAATAATTAAGCTTTGATATATTTTTGGTAGGAAATTAAAACATCTTCACGGAACATGATCTTTACTTAATATCCAAATGATTTTGCCATAAAAGAAACAGTTGTTTTATATTTGTAGAAATATTTCCCAATATTACTATTTTACTGTAAACTTTTAAACAGTATATGCAATTAAAATGTACAGTGTTTATTTTCCAGGAAACTAACAAAAGATATTTATGACTCATCCTGCACTAGAGAGATTTTTGTCCAATCAAATGTTTTCTAGAGACAGAATGTCCCACCTGCTTCCGACTAACAAGCAGAAATAATGTTCATGGCTGTGAAGTAAATGCACCATTCTGGCTATTTTTGAGGCTCTCATTTTGAAACAGTAGGAAAGCACATTTCATGGGGTCTTTAAGGTCCGTTGCTCAATACCAGCAAGCTGAGGGATGAAAAGAGATTGACTGTTTTAATGATTAAACAATAACTCTTACACTCTTGGCATTGAGGTCCGGTGCGACCGAGCGGACAGACACATCGGAAGCCATTGATCTCATCCACACAGGTGGCACCGTAGGCGCAGGGTGACGACTGGCACTCATCAATATCTGGTGAAGGAAAAAGAACATGCATTCGCATCAATACCCCTACTGCCTAGGGCAGAAATGTCAAACGGTTAGGAAAGCTAAAACTGTGATTTGAAATCAATACATAAAGCGTCAGGATTGATGGCGTTCCCATGGCTGCACCTCGGAAAATGAGGCTGGGGAAATGCATGGAATCCTTAAAGAGTAAGTCAATGGACACAAGAGACAAGGAGAGGAATTTTTCCACTGGTTGAATAATTTATCTCCTCTGTCTGTTTGTGAGCCACGGCTAACCTTTGACCCCCGAGGAGGTCAAAGGGCACGGGATGCTCGCTAATCCACCAACACCCTCTTTCTATACATCCCTATTCTTTCCTCCTCGAGATACTCACTGATACGACAGTCGGGTCCAGCGAATCCAGGGGCGCATTCACAGCGGAACCAGTTCACCCCGTCCACACAGATTCCTCCATTGTAGCTGCGGAGGAGACGTGAGGACAATGAGGTTATCAGCCCAAAGAGACACCTTCGCCCCAGTGATTGACATAATACTTCCAATATACATGCATAGAAGAGGAAAGGCAGGAAAAAGGGGGAAGAGAAGAGTGGACGAAGAGGGATGCGGGATACCGGCACCTTTCAGATGCAAATCCCCACGGTGGCTCCTTGCTGGGATCCCCACCCCCTACTCCCGCCCCACCTCCCAAATCCCTTGCTCCCAGGTCAGCGATGAAGAAAGGCAGGAGGACAGAGCAGGCAGGGAGAAAAAGAGCCTGTCCATTCCCTCCTCCCCTCACCGCTGGGGGTGCTCTTATAGGGCCATCGGCTCTATTGTGGCTCCCATTAAAACCAGCCCGGGGTCTCCTGAGCTGTCGGATTTAGGGGTGATTTAGGGGCATCTTCTCCAGTCTTTACAACCGGCGTTCCCCCTCGAACCCCTCCCCTCGATGCATCCGCTTGCAGAGAATGGGGGTTAGCGGGACAGGAACAAGAGGGTGGAATAGGGCAGAAAGCCACATTAGAAGGGTTATTCCTAGCCGTCTATGTTGTACAGGGAAGGGGAGGGTCGGCCCAAACAGAGGGTACAACAGATCTACTGGCATCCCGGGGCGGGATAGAGTAAATAAGTAGGAGAACAACTGTAGGTCTTCTTACCAGGGGTGAGGGTTGCAGTCGTTGATGTCTGCAAGGAATCAAAAGAGAGAGTCAATGCGAGACATTTGCGCATCGATAGGATGTAATTTAACACTTTTGTGGATCGTGATGTTTGCTTTCAGTGGTATGCAGACATGCACTGGCAGCTAAATTGTGAATGGGGGAATTCACTCACTCTGAGCGCAGATGGGCCCCTCCCAGCCGTCTTTACAGATGCAGGTGAACGTGTCACCACCGCCCACGCAAGTTCCTCCGTTCAGGCAGGGGCTGGACGCGCAAGTGCTGTTCTTTGCTGAAGCACAAAGACGAAATGGAAAAGTTAGATAGTGAGCAATTCTGTAGACTAGTATATCTCAAGTAGGGCTCCCCAAAGGCCAGAAGCTAGGGGGTCTAAAGAAACTGTCAGAGGATGTCACTAAACGTGACCCTGGACCACAAAACCAGTCATATTTTTTTTTAAGAGATTGATGAATAAAGGATGTTAGGATTGGACAATATTTGGCTGAGTTAAAACTATTTGACAATCTGGAACCCAAGGGTGCAAAAAATTGAAATACTGAGAAAATTGCTTTTAAAGTTGTCCAAATGAAGTTCTTAGCAATGCATATTACTAATCAAAAATTACGTTTTGATATTTACAGTAGAAAATTTACAAAATATCTTCACAGAGCATGATCTTTAATAGCCTAATGATTTTTGGCATAAAAGAAAATTCTATAATTTTTACCCATACAATGTATTTTTGGCTATTGCTACAAACATACCCGTGGCTACTTAAGACCAGGGTCACAAATAAAACAAAACAAACAATTTTGCATTCATTTTCTGTATAGACATTTAAAAACAAATTTAATTTTAGAATAAAATTACATTTTTAATTAAGGTTTCAAGCCTTGAAACAAATGAACCAGCTCAAAAATGAACCACAATATTTTATTTGAAGTAGTGCTGTCAAACGATTAATCGCATCCAAAATAAAAGTTGTTTACAAAATATATGTGCGTGTACATATTTATTATGTATATAAAAATAGACACACGGATATACATATTTAAGAAGAATATGTTATCTTCATATATTAAATATATTTATATATAATATAAATTATATGAATATAAATAAATACATATAAATAAATGGAAATATTTTCAAAATATACTGTATTTGTGTGTAATAATAATACATAATAATAATACAACAAAAACAACAAAAACTTATTTTGGATGTGATCATTCACAATCTTTGACAGCACTAACTTAAAGCAAAAAACAACACAAAACAAAAAAAAGACAAAACAAATACAGAAGACTCCGTACTGTGAATTTGTACTTTTATATATAAAAATGTTTTTAAATGGTTTCAATCTCTGAAACAAATTAAGAAGCTATAATAATATAAATACATATAAAAATAATGCAAAAACACAATGAATGAAGGACAATTTCTATAAATTAAACCGGCAACTACAATACAATATAAAACGGACTATAAAGGGCATTGAGAGGGCATGATTACTGATTTGATCATACAATTTGCTATGCTTCATGCAAGTGAGGGGAGTCTATGAATAGGACGGGCTTATGAAAGATGTTTTTGGTTTTAAGAAACCCTACTGTGAATAAAGTGAATACAAAAACTGGATTTCAGGTGAGGTCTACTCACCTGTATTGCATGTACTTCCTCCCCATCCAGGTGGGCAGGCGCAGCGGAAAGCGTCTACGTGGTCATAGCAGGTCCCTCCATTACTGCAAGTGGTGGCATCACACTGACTTTCACCTAAAGACAAAAAAAATATAAAAATTACCAGACAGTTAACATACACAGTTAAACTATATAATGTGAAAAGAAGGAGTACGCTGACATAAAACAAGGAGCGGTAACTCACGTGAATGACAGGTCTTTCCTTTCCAGCCATTGGCACATTCACAGTAGAAGTCGTTGATCAGGTCCACACAGCGGCCGCCATTCTTACAGGGGCTCCGACTACACTCGTTCACATCTGAGTGCAGAAACAAAAAAGAAAAAATAAGATACTGAATGTAAAGAAGATCAAGATCATGAGGAAGATGAAAAAGGACACTCACTGAGGTCGCAGAGGTCACCCTCCCAGCCGTCCGGACAGAAGCATTGGAAAGAGCTGATCCCGTCGATGCAGGTGCCTCCGTTTCGACACGGATTGCTCACGCAGTCGTTTACATCTGTGTAGTCAATGTATAAAATTACAATGAACATCAAGATTTTAGGTTACAATAGGGTTCAAAAGACCACAATGAACTTCAGGAGACCAAAATCTAATACATGGAAATGAAACAGTTTTTAAACCAAAATAAAATTAAAAATACACTATGAAAGGAGAACTTCACTTCCAGAGCATGTGCTACACAAGCTTTTGTGCTTAAAAAAGTATACAAATTTTTATTTTCCGAAAAAAAAAAAAAGAGCGATCGTTTCGCTAGATAAGACCCTTCTTTTTCGGCTGGGATCGTTTAGAGCCCTTTGAAGCTGCATTTAAACTTCATTTTGGAAGTTCAAAATCGGGGGCACAACTGAAGTCCATTATAAAGAGAAAAATCCTGAAATGCTTTCCTCAAAAACCAACATTTTTTTCATGACTGAAGACAGAAAGACATGAACATCTTGGATGACAAGAGGGTGAGTAAATTATTTGTGAACTGTTGTTCTGGAAGTGGACTTCTCCTTGAAGTACGTTTCTGCACTATTTTTAGGTCCTTAATCAAATCAGACTGATTATGTGAACTTTGTGGATTTTTTAATATAACATTTTCAGTTGAGTTCAGCTGGCTTAAAATAGTTTCACAGCACAAGGATCTGCTGAAACTGCTTAAAATGTCATATCAATTACCCATCTACTATGCTAGGATAAGAAGCGAACAAGCAAAGATGAATAGGCGTCACAGAAACATGATTAAAAAAAGGAAAAATGACTCACTCTCATGGCAGTAAGTTCCTGTAAACCCGAGCTCACAGGTGCAGGTGAAGTTGCCGCCCGGCTGGCTGATACAGCGTCCGTGAGGACCACACACATTAGAGTTGATGTGTCTCACACCCCCATCTGAGCTGTTACTCGCCACAGCAATCGTACAGCTGTCAATCACTGGAAATGACAAAACAAGACAAGCGGGAATAAGATCAGACGGCGGTTGTACGAAAGCAGGTCATCTCTGTCTTTTTCAGAAAGGGCAGTACCTTGGCAAGGGGTTGTCTTGCAGTGGTCCTTGCGGTTTTCACAAGTCTTGCCCTCGTAGTCTTCAGGACAGGCGCAGTAGAAGTCACCCGGTAGGCTGTAGCACGAAGCCATATTCTGACAAGGGTTCGGCTCACAGGGGTTTAGGTGAAACAGACTCTCCACCTTCAAATGAGACAGAGAGATTGAGTTAGGCCAGTCCTCTTATACTATAGAGATAAACAGTCAGGTAAGCTGTGAAAGCCTCCCATAAGCCTACAGCTAAAGAAGACAGCACCATTATACTTACACAAGAGACCAATCAAAACAAACTTTGCAGCTAAATTTAGACATCGTTCCGCACTTACCGAGCATATTCAACTGGGACGAGGAACACTTTTGCACATCTAGTTCTCCTACCTCGACTTGGCCTTGTTCTGGTAAATATTCTTAGAAATGAATTTCTTTTTTACACAGACACTCTTAATTCTTACTATATTCTTTTAATATGTTAACATATTTAATATAAACTTTACATCATTTTATACTTTTTTTTGTTTTTTTTTCAATAATGGACCTGTGTTATGACCAACAAATTGTCAAATATACCATGTAATGAGCTTAATTATAAATTATTAAATTGGTAATTATTACTACACACACACCCATTATATTATATTATATTATATTATATTATATTATACTATACAAATGGCTTTTTTGACCATAAGTCATTCCCACAGCAATCTATCATTTTGCAATTGAGTTTGCCAATCTGTCTGAGGTAGACTTAGGACACGTTCACACGTTCTGTCTGTGCTATTTGTTAACTACAGTCTTAGACACAAGCAGACAGACGTCTTTACCCATTGCATCACGTCTCTTGCCATGGGTGCCACATTTTTGCTGTATTAAATTCTCTATGGGTCAAGGGTATTTTTAAATGCATTCATTTTTATATAATTAATTTTTCTGAATTAATATGTTAAATTGACATCCAAATATGACTTTTTTTTACACTTTAAAATAAAATAAAGAAGTTATTTTAAATCAACACTTCACAATATTACTGTTTTACTGTATTTTTTGATCAAATAAATGCTCCCTTGGTGAGCATAAGATACTTTTTTTTGAAGACATTTGAATAATAAAATTATTATTAAATTTATTATTTTTAAATTAAATTGAATTAAACAAAATCAAATAATATTAATAATATTAATAATAATAATAATAATAATAATAATAATAATAATAAAAACTACAAACACCTGTTCTGATAATGTTTACTGATTAAATGTAGGTTTCTGCATCTTTCTATGACTCCCTCAATGTCCCAACTTCTTATTTTTCTCACAAATGCATTTCTTAAGGAGATGAACCTTTGTTGGAATGTAAACAACTTCTCTAAAGTACACATCATGCCAGCTGCCATGTAAGGTGTTAGTTTGTACTATAACACTGTTCTCCTGAGCTCCAAGACTGCTACATTTATTCTATTAGGGCTATACACTGTATATACTGGAAGCCGAATGGCTGCACAAAGCACTTATTCACAGGCAGTGACGTAAGAGTCTGCAAACCTGACTGTATCAAGATACATAAAACTGCTGAAGCAGACAGATGTAAGCGATAATAAGCCATCTGTAGTGGATCCATAGAACAAACCCATTTGGATGCGTTTCAAACAGTGGTATGTTGACACTTAAAACTGGTCAGCATATAATTTTAAATTATGAATCTGAAGCTTTTTATCAGAAGCAAACAGATCTTTCACTGCAGCCAAAAGTTGTAAAACACAAATTTATTCCAGTAACGTTTAGTTCAATTAAACAGATCTGATGCCGTATCAAAATGTCAATACTGGACCAAAGCGTTATATGTAGCCTCTTCTTGTGCACCTGCACTGAAAGCAGCTCTTCCAGATCAAAAACTTCCCTGGTAGTCTCACTTCTCCAAAAGACTGCAGATGGTATGGTCTAATGTGAGCTCATGGCACGCAAGGCATGAATATAACGTGAAAATCAAGGCCTTCTCTTTCCCGGGCTGATTGTGGGCAGGCGGCCAGGAGGCCATGAGAAGAGTTGCCTCATTCACTACAACTTATTTTTAGTCTACACAGTAAGCTGAGACTGGCTCAGGACCAGCTTCCAGCACCTCTATGGAAGTCCATCTTTAGCCTGCCACTAGACTTAAACTGGCTCCAGACCAGCAATAATGGCCACATGAAGAAAAAATACTCCAGCCCTCCACCCAAACCCTGCTCTAGTTACCCTGGCGCACCTGTGGCCGAATAGCAGGCTTGATCTGCCTTACACCAAGGCTTTAAACATACATACACGCGACGGCGGGGGTCCTGACCAATTTAGCCGTGCCGAACGAGATTGTGAGCAAAGTATGAATGGGGAAGTGACCATCTGTAAAGCTAAATGTCATCGATTAATCAAGACCGAGCCCCGCTGTTTCCATTTAATGTTTATAAACCAACACATGCACTCTGACTAAAACTGAATCACCGTCATTTCCTGTGTGCTTTACCTACTATTTGTAAAATAAAAAAGGTAAAGGCAAAAATAAAATACAGTAAAATAAGACCACAAAACAAAAAACAAAGAACAAAACAAATCATCTGGGCATATAAAAAAAAAAAAAAAAAAAAAACAACAACATCTGAGCACAAAAATGAAAATGAAACCATGAAAATGAAAAAAAAATGAAAAAGCAAAACTAAACAAAAAAGCAAAGCAAAGCAAAATAAACAACAACAAAAAAAGAAACAACAGAAAACAAAACAATCTGAGAATAAAACAACAGAATGAAACAAAAAACATCTGGGTGTAAAACAAAAACATCTGGGCACAAAACAAAAAAACCCATCTGGAATAAACAAAACAAACACCTGGGCATAAAAAAAAAAAAACATCTGGCCATGAAACAAAACAAAAAAAATAATAAACATCTGGGCAAAAAATAAAATCTGGGCAAAACAATGGCATAAAAAAAACAAACAAAAAAAACATCTAGGCATAAAACAAAACAAAAAAAAAACATCTGGGCATAAAACAAAATACAAAGTAAAACAAAACAAAATGAAAAAACAGATATCTGGGCATTAAACAAAATAAAAATAAACATCTGGGCACAAAGACAAATATCCAGGGGAAAAAAAAAAAAAACATGTGGGCATAAAAAAAAAGCAAGCATAAAATGAAAAGAAAAAAAAAAAAAAAAAAAAAAAAAACCCACATCTGGGCATCAAACAAAAAACGAACAAAGCAAAATGGGAAAAAAATAAAAAAAAAGGAAACAAAGTGAAACTAAAAATTAAACAAATCTGGGCATAAAACAGAACAGAAATAAAAACATCTGGGCACAAAAAAAAATAAATAAATAAAATATCTGGGCAAAACAAAAAACATTGGCATAAAACAAAAAACAAAGCAAAACGAAACTAAACGAAACAAAAAACAAAACAAAAACATCTGGGCATAAAACAAAATGCAAAACAACAAAAAAAAACATCTGGGTATAAAACAAAACAGAAAAATTAGAATGTGGACTTAAAATAAAACACAAAAAAAACTTAAAATAAAAACATCAGGGCACAAAACAAAAACATCAGGGCACAACAAAACAAAACAACAAAAAACATGCAAAATCATGCTGAACAATATTGACAAAAAGTTAACTGTGAAAAAAGTGGTTTTACTACACTATAGCAACGTCTTTAGCACTATTAACAGTAAAGATTCTCACCTCACAGAGCATCCCTGCATAGTTAGGCGGGCATTCACAAACAAAGCTGTCCAGAATGACATGGCAGCGGCCGCCGTTTTGACAAGGACCGCTGGCACATTTGTTCCTTGAGATTTCACAATGCAAGCCCACAAAACCTGGAGGACACTGACAGTGGTAACCTCCATGAACCAGCTCCTGCTCAGACACAAATGAAATGGCACTTAATATAAATAACACAATTAATTGAGTTGCTAAAGTAAACAGCGATTGTTGCAGGTGATACCTTGCATGTTGCTCCATTCTGGCACTGTCCATGGCAGCCATTGAGATCTGCAGTCGTGGGCAAAGTAAATGAAGCAATTAATCAATGGCTTAAGTGGAGGAAATCAGGACAGCAGTTAGGGACAGCTGAAGACGTGCAATTAACTCGAATTAGATGAGCTCGGTAAGTGCGCTGAGGATGGAAAGGTTAGTACAATCAGCACGAACGTGAGCGAGGCACAACCAATAACCCAGCATGCAATAAGTAAACCCTAAGATAAAATATACAGTGTGCAGAACCCCACAGGATATCAAGTGTCCAAAGAGGAAATCCTAAGCACCACTATAGTGTATGCTGTTAAAGACGGAGGAAAGGACAGGAGAGGAGCATGAGGAGATACTGACTGATGTCACAGTTCTGTCCGGCCCATCCTTGAAAGCAGTCACAGTGATATCCACCAATCATGTTTTTGCAAGAGTGAGCATTAACACAAGGCTTCCCCATACACTCATTTGCATCTGTGAAAGTGAGGGAAAGAAAGAGTTGGGAGATTTCGTAGACAATCGGTAGATTAGGAGATTGAACTGGAGGAGATGGGAAGTGTAGAGTAGCAGAAGATGGGCAGAGAAATCTGAGATCTTGCTGTGTAACCCCACCACCATTAAGCCCATTGAACAGTCTGCTGGCTTGAAACTCAATGATGCCAGACTGCTTGACTTCCTGATCAATGACCATTACACAGCAAAATAAATGAGTAAATAAATCTTGAATAGTATATTCTGCTTATTCCAATAAAAGTGCCTAAACATCCTTAAAACAAGATCATTTCATTTAATATTTACTTTAAGAGAAATAGATTATACTTTAAGATAGAAAAAGGTTTAAGTGACCCCAATCTAATCTAATCTAAAAAAAAAAAAAAATACGACTGATTGTGATAAATCACATCCAAAATAAAAGTACACACACATGCATGTATATAATTAAAAAATATATGTTATGGTAATATAATAAATATATTTATATGTAATATAAATTATTTGAATATAAATATATACATGTAAATACAAGTAAATATTTGCAAAATATATACTGTATGTGTGTGTCTTTAGATATACACATAATAAATATTCACAGTACACATACATATATTATGTACACAAAAACTTTTATTTTAGATGCAATTAATCACGATTAATCGTTGCCCAGCATTAATAATATAATATAATATAATATAATATAATATAATATAATATAATATAATATAATATAATATAATACTTTTTCTATTTGAATATATTTTAAAATGTAATTTATTCCTGTGATGGCAAAGCTGAATTTTCAGCAGCCATTACTCAAGTCTTCCTTCAAAAACATTTTTATTTGCTCAAGAAACAATTTTTATTATCTACATTGAAAACATTTATTTCGGAAACTAAGATTAATTTTTTTTTACTGCTTCTTTGATGAATAGAAAGTTCTAAAGAACAACATTTATTTAAAATATAAAAATGATACTTTTGATTAATCGAATTAATCCCTGCTAAAATATAATATTAATATCTTAATCTTACTGACCGCAAACCGCTGAACAGTATTGTAAAAATACATACAAAAACATATATTCAGGTTTTGGAGAATATTCTCTTAAAACTATTTAATATAGAAAATAAATAGAAAATAAACAATATTTTCTAAAAGGTTTCTAAAAAGTCAAAATCAAATTATTTTTGTTTTCTTCGTGCACAAAAATATTCTCGTAGCTTCATAAAATTATGGTTAAATGTCCTTACTACCTTTTTTAGCCTTGAACCCGTCAGTTGCCTTGCTGTCAATGCAGGGTCAGAAAGCACCTCGGATTCCATCAAAAATATCTTCATTTGTGTTAACAAGATGAAAGGTCTCGCAGGTTTAGAACGACATGAGGATGAGTAATTTATGACAATTTTTATTTTTGGGTGAGCTATGCCTTTAAATATTTTTACTGGAAAACAAGACAAAAAGTACCAAGAAAAAAGATTTTTTGCATCACAAACTAAGAGTCTGGTCGTAATCTCATCTCTCCTCCATTAGACTACAGCAGGTGACCAGCCAGTTCAGGGGGCTACGACTCTTGACTTCGCCATGAAAAAACTAGTGCTTATTAGGTGTTTAAATATTCATCAGGGGCCCCTAGTGAGGTGCGCTCCGCTCCCCTGCGCACCTGTCCTTCGGGAAACACGACTCCCCACCATGCTCAGGCCTGGCTCTTGTGAGTGAAACTCAAGCTGGAGGCTAAGGTTCGAAGCGTAAGATGAGCAGCCCGACTCCTGTTCCCACCCCATGCTTGTTTACAGGTCACAATCCACTTCCTTTCACATTCATCACTTCCCCTGACAAGGACCGCACACCATTGTGAGCAAAAGGATGATGGAAACTCCTGTGGCGCCTGTATTGACATCTGATCTAGTCTTAGAACCAGTTCTAAGGCTGGCCTTCCTTTTTACATATGCATATAAGGCTGCCTTAACGAGGATGAGGTTGCTGCTATTACAAGCTCCTCATGCAAACACTTGTCACAAATCACTTGTTTCAAGTCTTGCTTTGTCTAAAACACATGCTGGCTTGTCGAAGTGCATGCAATTTAGATCTAACACACCTCATTCAGATGCATAATGGTTCATATTTTCCAACAAATGGCAATGCAGAAATGAATAATATGGCATGAGTGGATGGTCCAGTGAACAGTGTGTATATTATAAACTCAAACTCAAGCATGACTGCAATACAGGAGGATCTCAATCTTACCGATTTGACAGGTCTTCCCAACCCACTGTGGAGGGCAGACACACTCAAAGCCATTTTCCAGGTCGATACATGTTCCGCCTTGCGCACACGGGCTGGAGGCACATTCATCCATGTCTGCAACATCAACACAAAATCATGTTAGGTTCTGCAGATATGAAAAACACACCTGAAATTGTGCTTTTAAATGACATGCTGAGAGACAGTTTGCAAAAAAAAAAAGCTATTACAGGAGTTACATCCCATAATATTATGGGATGTTTTCAGTTTCATGCATATAAACATTCAAACTGGGCAATTTTACACCCAGCATGTGTGTGCAGGCTATTCACCGCCCACCACACACACAAACACACACACTGCAGATACACATACTAGAGAAAGTATCAGTTACATTGATTTTAAAATGATACAAAGTAGGGCAAGGCATTATAATGTATACAGTGCAATGGAAACGTCTCAGCATGTCTGCTTTATTGTTTATATATTGCGGCATATTCACAGAATTTAAAAGAAAATCCAACACCAAGCAGAAAACTACAGCATGCACTCTAATATCAACATATGTGAACAATTTAGATGATGCATTGCTTGCTGTGTTGTCAACATAGTGCCCAATTTAGTGCAATAATAAACAATTAAAATGATATACAGTCACACGAGTGCAGGTATAGGGCTCTGTCATAATGGCTTCACACATATCCAGTCCATATTGGTTTTAATAACTTGTTACTCTACATAATGTGAAGCTGTGTTTGTTTTCTGCTTTGCATCATACAAGAAAATGATGCAATGATCCATAAAATAAAATAAATTAATTAAAATTAGCACTGTAAAAACGATTAATCACAATAAGTTTTCTTATTTATTTATTTTTTTTACATAAAATATTTGTGTGCAATGTCTATATTTAAATGTATATTTAAATACACACACACATATATAATATATATATTTACATACATATGTAACCCTTGATCACAAAACCAGACATAAGGGTCAATTTTTCAAAATTGAGATTTATGTATCATCAGTATAGGACAATATTTGAATATATGGAATCTGAGGGTGCAAAAAAAAATTCTAAATATCGAGAAAATCTCCTTAAAAGTTGTCCAAATGAAGTTCTTAATAATGAATATTACTAATCAAAAATTAAGTTTTGATATATTTACAGTAGGAATTTTACAAAATATCTTCATGGAACATGATCTTTACTTAATTTCCTATTGATTTTTGGCATAAAAAAAAACAAATCTATAATTTTGACCCATACAATGTATTTTTGGCTATTGCTACAAATATACCCCAGCGACTTAAGACTGGTTTTGTGGTCCAGGGCCACATACATACATATCTATATATATCTATATATATCTATATATATATATATATATATATATATATATATATATATTAGTGCTGTCAAATCGATTAAAAGTTTGTTTACATAATATACGAATGTGTACTGTGTATATTTATATGTATATTATAGTGTATTTTGGTATATAACAGTACACATGCACATATGTAAACAAAAACTTTTTTTGGACACAATTAATCACATTTAACAGTGCAAATTTTAATTCATTTTTATTATTTAAATTAGCACTGTCAAATCAATTTATTTGTGAATTAAAATTAGTGCTGTTAAACCGATTAATTGCGATTAATCGAATCCAAAAAAAAGTCTTGAGTTTACATAATATGTGTATGTGTACTATTATACTATTATATGCATAGAAATATACACAGTACACACACATACATATATATATATATATATATATATTATGTAAACACAAACTTTTATTTTGGATGCGATTAATTGTGATTAATCGATTTGACATCACTAATAAAAATAATAAAATAAAATAAAAATGAATTAAAATTAGTGCTGTCGTCAGCGCCAATTGCCTTGTGGGCAGTACACTGACATATGGTGCAGTTGTGCCTCGGGTGTCCCGAGTTCGAATCCTACCTTGTGGACCTTTCCCAAAACCAACCCCCCAATATGTGTATGTGTACTATTCTACACTATTATATACATATAAATATTCACAACACACGTATATATATTATGTAAACACAAACTTTAATTTTGGACGTGGTTAATCGATTTGACAGTACTAATTAAAATAAAATAAAATAAAATAAAATAAAATAAAATAAAATAAAATAAAATAAAATAAAATAAAATAATGCTGGTTAAAGGACAGGAGAGAGCATCAGTGTGTTCATCAAAGAGAGCATAGGCTTTTCTTTATGCAAGACAGTAACACGATTAGAGTTTGATATAATCCAGGTCGCCAGATTAGCTGCTATTAGAGCACAAATCATTAGAGTTTAAATACAGCCACAAAGGCACAAAGAACTGAGCAGCAGCCATTTGAAATCTGGAAGAAAATAGGAGGAAACAAAAACAAGAGAAATTCCTCCCTCCTTTCTTCTCGCTTTAGTCTTATACATATATTGTGGTGAATGGGGTGGAGCGGGGTGTGTAAAAGGGTCAGACAGGCAAGTGAAGAGGGAGGAGGTAGGGGGAAAAACCTTTATGGGCGAAATGGTGGGGGGGGCGAATGTCCAAATTCCAGCAGGGGACCCTGCTGTTGCTATGGCGATGGAAACACAGCCCCATATGTGTGGTGGATGAGACCGAGGAGGTAGGATGTGGAGGGAGCGATGAAGAGTGTGAGAAATACCAAAAATTAAAACACTGGGCATCCTGGAGGTGAGAAACACATTTGCAACCGATCAAATACGAGCTCTGTGGCGCTAAAGTGGGATGCTTTGTGGAACGGGAGGGGTGGAGAAGGGGCGGCCCATGACACACTGCGTTCTCAATTTGTGAAGCCAAATGCTGGTTCAAAGTGAAGACAGATTATGCAAATCCCCCCTGTCTCAGTGATGGGTATCACCAGGCTCTAATCCGGGACCCGTAAGAGCTCAAGCTACGCTTGCCATGCGATGGGACCCCGCTGTGCTGCCGAGATCCAAGACTGGCTTCCCCTGCCGTGTACCTGACACATCCCAGCATGACAAGCAGCCAAGCGGCACACTGGCCACAGCATCTGGACACATGTTGGGGAGGGGACGGGTGTCTGTGCTCAAGTCTAGCGCTGTAACTAGGTCTCCAGACGGAACAGATTGAGCCTGGAAAAAGACAGACAGGAAGGTGCACGAAAGGTTTACGCACCTTTAGCACAAGTGGGTCCCTCCCAGCCTGGTGGACACTGGCACTCAAATCCAGTCGGGACCTCGTGACACGTGCCTCCGTTCGCACAGGGGTTGGAAACGCATGCGTGTTCAGCTGCAAAAACACAACAGTATGTCATAAATATATCGAAATCTTAATGAAGACTACCTGTCTATCAATCCATCCATCCATGCATCTATCCATTTATAAATCAAACAATTTATCCACCCATTTATCAATCTACTTATCCATCAGTCTATCAACCTATCCTTTTTTTCTATTCATCAATCTATATATCCATCATTCTCTATTCATCCATGCATCCATCGTTTTTCTATTCATCTGTGCATCCATCCATATTTTTTCCTATTCATCCATCCATAGCTTTTCTATTCATCCATCCACCCAATTTTCCATCCGTTTATTAATCTATCTATTTGTCTATCCATTTGTCAACCTGTCCTTTTTTTCTATTCATTCATACATATTTTCTTTCCATTCATCCATCTATATATCCATCATTTTTTCTATTTATTCATCCATCCATCCATCCATCCACCCACCCGTTTTTCTGTTCATCCATCCATATATCCATAATTTTTCTATTCATTTATCTATACACCAATATCTTTTCTATTCATCCATCCATCCATTTATCATTCTATCCATTTATCAACCTATCCTTTTTCTATTCATCGATCCATTTTTTTTTCTATTCATCCATCTATATATCCATCGTTTTTCTATTTATCCATCCATCGTTTTTCTATTCATCTACGCATCTTTGTATTTTTTAATTTATCCATCCATATATCCATAATTTTTCTATTCATCTATACATCCATAGTCCTTCTATCCATCCATCCAATTTTCCATCTATTTATTTATCAATCTATCCATTTGTCTATCCAGTTATCAACCTATTTATTAATCTGTCTATTAATTTATCCATTTATCTATTTAGTAGTTCATCCATTTATCAGTCCATCTATCATTCATCCACCCATTCACCTATCCATCCATTATTTTATTCGTCCATCAATATATCCATAGTTTTTCTATCCATCCATCCATCCAATTTTCCATCTAATTATCTATTTATCAATCTATCCATTTATCTATGTTTATCAATCTATAAATCAATCCTTTTATCCATCCATTCATTTATTTATTTATTTATCTATTTATTAGTCCATCTATTTACAGCCCATCTACCATTTTTCCATTCATGCATCCATTTATCTATTCACCCATCCATCTTTCTATCCATTTATCAATCTATCCATCTATTTATTATCTGTCCATCCCAACATGAATCCATCCACACATTTTAGCCTATCCATTTTTCTATTTATCAATCAGTCCATCCCAACACCACCCATTTAACCCAACAATCATCCATTGTTTTTCTTTTAATCCATCCATCCATCCATCATTTTTTCCATTCATCCATCCATCCATCTGCACAACATCATATAAATAATTATTCCATGTAGCTCTTTTATTTACGTAATCCCCCATCCATCCCGTACCTATTTCACAGTTCTTGCCAGAGTACCCTTCAGGACAGGCACAGTTATATTCATCCGGTTCAGAGTTCATGCAGGTCCCGCCATTGACGCAGGGATGGTGCGTGCCGCAGTAGTTCAAATCTGTAAGGACACATAAAACAGTGAACCGGGGTACTTCTTAAGGCCATGGGGAAAGCAATACTAACACTATATTCTGGTTTTTTTTTTTTTTAAAGCCTGCAAACATTTGCTCTTTGAATAAAAACAGTTGGCAGAAACTATTGCTGGGCTCCCAGCAGGCCTTGTAAGGCGAGGCCGTGCACATAAAAGCTGGTAAATAAATAAAGAGAACTGTAGGCACCTCTCAGCTGCTTCTCATTCCTAACCACCTTCCAGGACGCACGCTGACCAACAGATCAGATATCCGAGCGCCACTCCAATCACAACCACAATATCCAGAGTGTGTGTTTGTGCATGCGCTGTCACATGATGCACAGCCTGTGCTAACATTGCAGCCAACAAACCAGCTCAGTGTAAGATGCTGTAATTCTATTTAACACCACGATATGAATTTGCTGCCTTGGCACCTCGCAGCTAGATGTTCACAGGCTTAATGTATTCATTCTGATCTACTGCTGACCATTTAATAGGTCAATTCTAGGTTGACCTCGATTTTTCAAAAACTAACTAGGTCAAATTTTCAGTTTGAGAGTGTTTGATGCATTTCGGACCCTTACCTTTATCGCAGAGCAGGCCGCCCCAGTTCTTCTCGCAAGTGCACTGCCAGGGGATGACACAGGTCCCGTGCAAGCAGCCGGGGTAAGGCAGACACTCGTCACAGAACTGGCCCTGCCAGCCGTAGTTGCACCTGAAAACCACATTAAGGTGTTAGCACTTAAAGGACTGAACCCCCATGACATCTTAATGACAGACAGGAACAAACATTCAACTGCCCGTAACTGCGCTGACACCTAATCTTAGGACAAGATGACATTCCGGGCGACAAAGGTTAGGAACACTTTCACGACCGCGCACAGACGAGCATTTCCCCCCCTCAGGCAGTTCGGCTGCAGTCTGGGGGCGCAGAGGGAAATTCTGCAGAGGGGTTAACTAATCATTAGTTTATAGCAGCACTCCGCTATTCCAAGGCTAGCGGTGCACTCTCTCCGTCCCCCACCACACCCCTCACCCAGCTGTCTTGTCATTTCTGAGCAGGCTATTTTAAGACAGCTCTCCTGCAGAAGAGGTATGGCCTAACTCCAGCTGCCGAGTGGAGAGACGCTGTCTGCATATCTCAACCTCAGTGTCTTGGAGAGAAAGAGAAACGGCGCAGACCTAACACTTATTAGCCGTACAAATAAATACTATAGTGGTACCATGGTACAGGGACAGAAATACTACAGTACTTGAGAAACAGACAGCACTGAATGGTTATCATTTTTTTCCCATTTACCATGGGACTGACATGGTACTCCTAGTAATATGTTTATACATTAAAGGAATAGTTCACCCAAAAATGAAAATTCTGTCATTAATAACTCATCCTCATGTTGTTACAAACCCATTAGACCTTTGTTCATCTTCAGAACACAAAATAAGTTTTTTTTTTATTAAATCCGAGAGCTTTCTGACCATACATTTCATTATACTGCTTTTAATAGTCTAACAATTAGCATTTGCATTTTTCTCCATTTATTTAAAGGTGATTCCAATGTATAATAAACAATTCAGGACCCCAATGCCTCACATCAGCTCAACACAACTCCAAAAGCATTTGAGGTGAAAAGCAATGGTGTTTACTAACTAAATAAGGCAAATGTGCTCTTCGAGGAGGTGGGCGAAGTGGATTTGGCCACTGCATACACACCTGGCACATTCTCTGCATGGAGGCCTTGATCCAAATCCACTTATAACATCTCCAATGAGGTCTCTGAAATAGCCCCCCAGATCTGTGCCCAAGGGGCAGGCCAGAGCCTGGATTACTTACACCAGAGCACACACAGCCTCACGCTGCCCAGTAACAACCTTACTAGTATTGTATGAGAGAGCATGTAGGCAGCGGAGTGTGTGGGGAGAGTCTGAACCCTGCCTGTGCACGGGGGCGTTCAGCTCTGCCGAGCACTGCCAAACATAAGCTTGCTCACTAACTCAGAGAAAGAGAAAGTTGCATTGCATTTACTTCATGTGTCAGGACATGTCCATTACAACCATAAAAATGCCTTAAACTTAAATCACAAGTGCATTTGTGTGTCATTTTGTTCCACTTTTGATTCACCTAAAAGGGTAGTTTAGCCAAAAATGCTGATTCAAATATATTGGACCCCATTGACTTCAACTGTGTGGACAAAAACAGTCGAAACAAACCTCAAAAATGTCTTTGTGTTCTGTCGAAGAAAGTAATACAGGTTTGGAAAGACTTGAGGGTGAGTAAATTAAGGTATAACATAAATTATGTCTCTCACTGAAATATGTAGTAGAAAACCCACGAAAGATCTACGTTATTTAAAAAAAATCCACATCGTTTTATGCATATTTTGGACTATGTGGGCGTCATTTTGACGTCAAATGGTTGCGCTTGGTGAGCTACTAGCGCTATCTGTTTTTTTTCCCCACATTACAATTCAGAATACACAACTCTGAAAATAAAATACTGATACAATGACCACAGCTACTGAAAGTGCTTACAGGGGACAATGGATGCAAGTATAAGCTTAAATCAAATGTCGTACAAAACAGATTTTCCCCACAATGAGTCTAAACACTCTGGATATCGAGCAAAATCTGCACTGAGAATGTCCTAAAGTGACTGCGACTTCATGACAAGCATCGGCGTGTTTACATCCTGTCAGCAGGCATCTAGCGTTTCTTGTTTCTGCCATTTGCAAGCTCTTTCAGTATCTGTGGTCTACTAAAAGCCCAAAGGCATCAGGGCTAAAGTGGAGAGAACAAAGATGTGAGTCTTTAGGAAGTTTTATGCGTCCACAGGCATCTTCCCATTCTTTGCTCCTCTTCTTATCGCTAGGAAAAGCAGTGAAGACTTACATCATTTCTCGTTGCCCTTCGACTGAAAATTACAAGCAAAGCTACACAATGTAGCATTGTATCAGTATTTTCTTTTCCGAGTTCTGTTGCGAAAAATAGCAACAGTTAGCGGCAGTATTTCACCGAGTGCTGCCATTTCACTTCATTGAAATAATGGCGCCCCCCATAGTCCAAAATATGCATAAAACGGTGTGGATTTTTAGTCTTTTATGGGTTTTCTGCTACATACTTTGTTATATTAAGCCTTACAAGTCTTAATACCAGGAGTTACCTTTAAAAAAAGCACCTGAAATGGTTATTAAAAAGAGAGCAAAAAAAAAAAAACCTAAACCAAATCAAATACATCTACTGGTTAACTATCGGTGACAACCTTAGTCTTCTAGTCTCCACCTCCTTCCTTCCAAGGACTATCAAACTAGTGACGGCAGGGAAGCGAGTCACCACATCCTGCAAGGGAGTGAGGCTCACCGAACTTCCCAAACACTCAAACTCTGAAATAACATATTGGCCTCTGTTTCCTAGCCCCGGTTCCAGAAACTCTTTCTTCCAGGCCATCGAGAGATTTGGGTACATGATGTCCTCAAGCATGTTTTTGGCCCTAGCGTCCCCCGAGACGCTACTCGTGGCCTTTCCGATGCCTGAGGCAGAAAATACCCATGTCCTTTTGAAACCGCTCAGGTCTCAGAGTAGGTAAAGGAGGGCAGAAGAATGAGGACAGGTATCTCTGCTCAGTAGTAGTAAGGACTACAAACGAAAGCGTGAGGGGTCCTTAAGTGTGTGAATGATTTGTTGTCAGAAGATTCCAGTATGTCATCATCACCTAGAGTGACTTCCTGGTTTAGACACCTCTGGATCTACTCATTCCCTGCCCTTGGACACTGAGGTTGTAGGTGGCATGAGCGAAAACGCTTTCCTCGTGCCAAAGATGAAGAGGTTTTCCTGTGGCAAAGGAAGAAGGCAGAGCTAAGCTACAGGAAGAGAACGAGAGGAGAATGCGATGTGGGATGGCGAGGTGGATTTCACGCTCAGCTCCAACACAGGAAGCTCCAGAGTTTCCTGTGACAGTAAGAGCAAAATATCACCATTTGACATAATTATCAAATGATGATAATGTCCAGAACACAAGGTATGCTGGGACACTGCTTTGACCAGCTTTCCAAATCTAGAGTTTGCCTTCGCAAAACACGCCATGTGTGTGGCAAGGCTGTTATGAGAGGTTGTTAAAGTGTTCAGAAAGTTTTGAACATTTTTCTATGTTGTTGCTAAAGTGTTTTGGGTGGTTGACATAAGTACCCTGCTAAAAAAAAAACAATAGAAACCTTCATAGAATTTTTTATGGTTTTACTGTTGGGAATGTGTCCCAAAACACACCACAAAAAAACCATTTTTAATAGTTTTAATGGTTAAAAGATGGTTTGTAATGCTTGTAATAATTGGAATTTCTGTGATGGTTTGTATTGTTTTAGTAGATATGACTCAGGACCCTCCTTCAGTGGATTTTTTGCCAGTTGTATCATCTCCCAGATGAAAATTGTACATTGGATCACTGAGTGTAACAGGAATTACATACTGAAGGGTGAAGGGCGTCGAAATTCTTAAAGGGATAGTTCATCCAAAAATTAAAGTTTCATCATTACTCACCCTCATATCATTTTAAACCCATAAGAGGTGAAATCAGATTAAGCAACTGATAACAGAATTTTTATTTTTGTGTAAACTAACCCCTGAAGTAGCTGTGATGCCTTAAAGCATTTCATCCCATCAAATGATAATCGTTCACAACTTTTAAACACTTGATAGAAACTATAGCGTGATCAAAAAAGCATATTAAACAAAAACAGCTTGCACAAACAATGGCTTCAGTGCACTAATTAATTAATGGAAAGGTAAACAAATGAAAAGACCTTATCAGCATGAGCACATATGGCCCTGCTGAAATTAAGGAGCCAGATTAGCCTGGCCAACCGAGCATGAAATGATGCTCAAACACTTACTTGCATTCTCCAGGCACCGTACAGCCTCCGTGAATCAGATTACAGCCCTGCTTGCAGATCGCTGAGAGAGGAGAGGGAAAGAGAGCGAGGGAGGAGAGGTCAGTCTTGTTTGTTTGTGTTGCCTTACAAGAGCGACAAGATAAATTCATCATGCTCGCTGTGACAGAAGACAACTTTATGGCCCGAACACACATATACGCTTGCCCCTAACCGCCCCTGTTACGCCCACCTATCGTATCCTTGCTCATTAAGATGGTGGCTGGTGATTTACAGCCTTTCTTTAGTGGGGTATATACACACAGCATCAGAACAGAGGTGTTTAGGTTGCCTGCAGTGGTCGGTTAAAGACATCAAAAACCCCAGCATCACTCAGATTAATTGAGCTAATGGAAAGTGTGACTCCAGGACTGCAGAGGTGTCGTTTACAACACAATCTCACCTCCAGGCAAAGGAGCAAAGATCACAGGGCTGTGAAAACACTGATAGCAGCAGGTCTCTTTACAGGGTGGTAAAGGGCAAGATTTAACAGGGTTTCTCTCTATACGCTTCAAGACATTAGCCAGCCCTAGTTCACCCTTCATGAAGGGCAATGTGGCTAATAACACTTGGTTAGGTACTGAGGATGCCAGATAAATCATTACTATTAAACCACTAAATGTAATCTCAAAATTAATCTTGTTTTCTCTTATTTTTGATGGCTAAATTCAGTTGCAGCATTTAAAAAACAGATTTTAGTGCAGTATTGCTAACTAAGACAGCTAAAATTGGGTTTATTAACTGAAATAAAACTGACATAAAATAAAATATAAATATTAGATGAAAAACAAACTTAAATTAAAAGTTCTACCTAATACAGGGCTATACAGTGCGACTGACCTTATCAGCATATTTGTGTTTGCGCTGAGGGGAGTTTCAAAGGTTTCTATGAGTTTTTGCAACGTTGATTAATGTATCACAGAAATATCTCACAAATCCTTTCATAAACAAAGTGTAGACAGAGTGTAAATAAGAGATTCATTGTGCAGTGTAGAGAGTTTTGTTGATTATAATGAAACTTTGTGAGATCGCGATGAACTAAGATGAGTGACAGATTTAAATCATTTTTAAGGGAGTTTGTATATGAGATATAGATTTAATACAACAGTTAAATAAACAAGAAGTTAATATTAAGTGACTTACATTGTCTGACTACAGCACTATTGCCTGATTTTGCTCTACCTCGTCATCAAAAATAGTTCGAAACAAGTCACAACTGAGCCGCTGCGCATCTCCATTTAAACACAGCGGTGTTTCATATATGAATGAACATGCATTTTTAAACAAATCTAGTGAGTCAATGATTCAATTTCTCATTCATAAAGACAGTCACTTGTTTTACTCCTGAATGAATCAGCCGTTCAAACGAATTAAATGAATAAATGATTCAGTAATTAAATCAGTAACTTGCCGCCATCTACTGACAGTTTTTGTTTAATTTTTAAAGTATCTTTTCAGTTATTTAAATCATCTAATATTTCTGTATTCAAAATGTTATATTTAAAATATTAATCTCAACATGAATTTATGAATTTGATTGCACTCATGCCACCTCTGAGCCTCATTAAACATGAAAATACCCCTATAAGACACTTTTGTGTTCTTCTGTGCCACCTCTGTAGTACAAATTAATTTTGTTAATACAGACTTCATTTGACTGATAACTTATTCTTATTCTGTTGTTTTAATTAGAAATTTTAATAAGCTTATAAAATATTATTTTTTTTAAATTTGACATAAAAGATGACTTTTAATAAAGTTAGAAAAATGGCATTACAAAGGTAAAAACAAAATTCCCCTGTAAATCACTTTAAGTTAAATATCACCTCGTAATGGGAAGGCTAATTTTTGATTACTGATTAGAAGGTGCTCCTGAAATTTTGACTATACTCCTAAAAAATAAGTAAGCGTAGAACCCTGTAATACTACCCTGTCAACTTGTAGTTGAAATAACTACTAAAAGTACTACTCAAGTACTAAAATGACTAAACCTGAAATAAAATAAAGATAAATAGAAATTCAAAAGCACATACAAACTAAAAATATAAAATAAACATTTTTCGGCCATGGAAATAAACTGACATGTTATGTACAAAATATAGAGGGTTAAAAATCACTCACCTGTCCGGCAGTCTTCTCCCATCCAGCCATCTAGACATACAATATTTCCTGATGGATCGCAGCGGTAATGGCCGAAGTAGTCGTCTCTTGGCCGGCACTGTTTGTTGCACTTACTCCCGTAGTAGTTCTCATCACACCTGACCCGGATGCGGTACTCAATGTGGGCCGTAATGCCAGGGTGCCGGATGGACTGCCACTGGTCGCCGGGATTCACCATGCTGGCGTGACTGTGTCGTTCGATCAAGTTCTCCTCGCCAGCTGAAGAAAACAGAAGTAGGCGCATAAATCCCATACTTTGTTAATAGAATTAAAAGCTAGATTTTGCAACAAAATGATCAGAAATGGTCAACTTGTAGCCCAACAAGTGCCTATATTAACTTATAGGCCCTAGATTTGATATTTTAGCCGTCATTGATTTAGCATGTCAAATTAGTTTGCTATTTTGTGCTAAAAATAACACTAAGTTCACAATATAATAACTACACATAATAAACACTTCAGTAACTCAAAGCAAACATACAAATGAAGCAATAAAATTTCTAAAATGCAACTTACTCATTCCATTAATTCACATGTCTAAGATGGAGCTAAAATACAGTCGCACAACCCGTGCGATGCGATAACAAATGGGTGCGTAGATCAGCTGTAAGACAAGAGACAGGACAGACCCTGATTTCAAGCTATAAACTCGCTAGTGACTCAGACTATCCTGTCCCTGCCAACTTCCTGCCTCACAAATCCATTCAGACAAATCACAGCACAACAAAGACACTCACATATGAATGACACCACTGCCCAAACAAAGGGGTTTCAATCAGCTCTCAGTTAACCATCCGAAATCAAGTACTTTGAGTGATTATTACAGCTCGTATTCATTTGAACATATCGCTTAACTTGAGTGTTAAACTTTGTGCCATGATGATATATTGAAGTGAAAATAGGCGTAATATTGCTTTAAGTAATCAGACTCACAATTTTCAGTCAGCAGACAACAAAACGTGCAAAAAAGGACCTAAGCTATATCGAGGGACCAGAATATCTTAGTAACAGCAGCAAAATGCCTCAAAATCACTCCAAACATCTTTGCAACGGCATAGAAACACTTTAGCATCATAGTAGTCTCTTACACAAGCAAGAACCGTTCACATTTCTAGTGAGTTCTAGTCTAAATCTAGTTCTTCTAATAAAATCATTGATGTCTGGCCAGAGGGAGGGGTGCGAGTTTGACTGCTGTTACCAGGGAGATCTGGGCAAGAGCGGCAGGCAGAGGAAGCCACTGGTCTCCATAGCCGGCCACTTTCGGCACTTAGCCCTAGTCGTCCTTGAAGGACCTGGATCCCACCCCAGTCGTAATCATACAGCACATTGTCCAGGTCCACCAGGACATGGACCCTCGACACGAATCCCTCCTGCTAGTAAGAGTGGTTAGCGTTCACATTAAGAGCTCCATTTTCCCAAGCTTTCCCAGCCTCTCTGCAAAGAAAGCAATCTTTATCGCTGTGGGATCGGAGACGGCGAACAATCACGGTGGAAACGGGGGGCCTGCGATTTCCTCTGTCCCAACGCGCAAAGCGCGTCCGCGTCTTTCTCCTCTTGCAAACACACATGCGGGGCGCACATACACATACCTTCCTCTCCGTCCCCTGACAATGTCGACCGAATTAAGCAACAAAAACAAAAATAGCCCTGGCGCTTCCAGATAAAGAACAATGGAGCGAGCTTTTGCCGGCCCGTTCTGCCCAGTGTCTAAACACTGGGCAGTCCAGAGCCCTTCCTGCAGAGTAAACACAATGCTACAGGACTTTTCCTGCGGCCTGCATGGCCCTACCAAGCACACGTACACATACGAACCGTTCCGACAGATGTAACAGAATTATTTAAAGCGTCTATAAAAAATGCATGCCGGCTAATTCTGTCAGTTCGAATCTAGAATCCCAAGATGACGTGACGGATCGTGCGGGCTAAACTTTATTCGCCCCGGCGAAAGAGTGAGAGGCATATTTTTTGCCCTTGGGTTTCTGACAGACAGACAAGGAGGCGTGGGGACGTGTCCGGTTTAAGAAAAGAGGTGCGGCAGCTCTGAGCATTCACACTGCATACTAAACAAGTAGTATCAAACGGCATTGGAGAGAGGAGGATGTACTGGTGCTTTTGTTGCCAAGCCTTACGTGAGTACAGACTGCAGATAGTCGCATCAGACAGACCTTGGCAGCGTTCTCTCTCTATGACAAGATCATTAATGTCTGGCACGCCTCTGTACTATGGGCTCGAGTGATAAATGAAGCCACTGTCTCAAACAGAGCTCTGCCAAGTCATTGAGAGCGCTCCAGATCATCAAAGAGAGCTCGTCAATTTCAAGCCTTTCTAATCAATGGTCACTAGAGCTTACAGATGGTCTGGTGAAAACTTCTACAGTCATTTTTCTTTTTAACTCTAAAGCTAATTTCGAAGAATTTTATGCATCTTAAATTAATTACTCATATTCTTAGTTGTTTTTAATAATTTGATAAAATTATAATTTGATTGCAAATGAGGGACATTAAAAATATAGTGATATCATATCTCTAGTGATATTTATCTTGATTTCTCTGTTTTCTTCACACATCTCATATTTCATTTCAAACTCTTCGCTGACATTGCTGTTGCAAACAAGTACAAAAACATTTGAGGTGGTAGAAATTAAGCCACTGATTAGCTTTATAAATATTAGCTTTGAAAGCAATAAAATGGGCTTTTATAGTTAAAGATTAAAATTTATACGTAAAATTGAATAGTATAAAATAGAACATGATGTAAGCAAGTTTCCAAGTTTTTAACAAAACAGTTATAACAAAACAGTAGTACAACAAAAACCAAACAAAAATCAACACTGACAAAAACAAAAAAAAATTAAAACAAAATCAGAAAACCAAACAAAAATCGAAACACCAAAGAAAAATCTAAATAACACAAAAAAAACACCAAAGACAAACAATCAAAAAAATTAAAACCAAGAGAAAAAAAAACACCAAACCCCCCCCCCAAAAAAAAAAAACAAAAAACAAAAAAAAACAAAATCAGAAAACCAAAAACAAACAAAAAAAACAAAAAAACAAAAATGAAAACAGACAAAAATCAAAAGAAAAATAATCAAAACACCCAAAAACCAAACAAAAAATTAAATCAAAACAACTCCAAACAAAATCAGAACACCAAACAAAAATCAAAACACCAACAAAAAAACAAACTAAATCAGAAAATCAAAGAAAAACAAAACACTAAACAAGATCAGGAAAACACACACACACACACACAAAAAAGACAATTTTAGTCAGTCTGGAAAGTATAGCTCAAGCACTGATTAAACAAACCCAGACACCTGCACTGCGTCTCTCTGAAGTCACACTCAGCGTACTCCTAACGAGCAAACACCATGGAGAAGAGGCCTACAAGATACTTGAGTCACTGCAGTGAGTCAAACAAAAGTCCTCTGGGCCACTGTTTCAGGCTGACGGTGCACGCAAAGATGAAAACGAAAAACAGGACATAATGACTTCAAGCAGAGAGAGAGAGTGTTTGCATTTGGAGTTTTACAGACGCTGGGATATACAGTGATTCTACAAATCACATCCGCAGATCAAAGCCAGGCTCCCCTTCTGTCTCTCCCGGTTTACCAGCGTTCACCTTTCTTTTGCATACGTCGAATTCCTCCGCCTGACCCTTTCCTACCGACAATTCCTCAAGCCAGACAAAGGCGGTGGGAGAAAACAGGATACAGCTGTGGAATTACGGTGCCAATGTTGTTTCCCCAAGATCCTAACATGATGGAAGCCCCCCAAGAACCAGGGTTAGGGGTTTACAACCCAAGATGTCATTTTCAGGTGAGACTTTCACTCAAGCATTTGTTTTAACACATTTGTGCCTCAAGGAACTAAATTTAATTGCAGTTCTGTTTGCTTATGAATCTGATCAACAGATCTGTCTTACAAACCAAAGGAATCCGAACAATTAAACATTATAATGCTGACTATGTGCCAAAACCTCATATCTGTAATTTATGTGTATGACTCAATACTCAGGATCCTCGAGAGATTTCACCCAGCGGCTACAATCAACAGAGGTCTTCAGATGATCAGGTTTATTGTGAAATCTTGGTGGACTTGCGTGCAGTACTGAAGCAGGTGCGGAAGACACAAGATTGTGCTCGTTTGAGCTTTAAAATGCACTTTCGGTTCCCTGTTCTGGAATGCTTTGGAAGCTCAGGTAAAGATTCTTTGGTAACCAACACATCATCTCAATATATCTGTCAAAAATGATGAATTCCTGCTTAGTGCGATTAAAAATGATCAGACTGAATGCATACCTCCAACCCTCTATATCAGTACCTACATGAAAACTGACAACTTTTACACTTAATGCCCAAAACAAAATCCTTAAACGACCCCATACGTGGCCAATAAAACCCTGACACGCCCTAACGAATTCCCCCGCACTAAAATTACAACACGTCAGCGGGGCAGCTTCAGCGCTTTCATCTCATCCTCAAGTATCTCCACATATGAAGTCATTCTCTAAAGCACAAAACTACAGACTAGAAACGCTCAACAGCCATTATGAGCATCAAACCCAGCCCAGAAAGGCTACAGCAGCCTGCAGCAGTAAATCACACAGCGGTTACAGAAATATACTCACTGTTCTGAGTGGAGTTATCCCAGTCCCAGGCTTCCAGGATGAGTGTGTAGGATCGCTGAGGAAAAAGGAGAGAGAACATCATTAGGAGATGAAGCTGCTGAAGAAAGCACAACAAGAAACAAACTGATTTTTGTATTTTCTTAATAGGTCAAGTCAAAAGGTCCCCCCCTCAAGTCTCTATGATATTCTGATTCCTAGATATGGGTCAGGTGGCTGCTGAAAGGACTAGCACACCTCCTCTAAACAAAATCTGAGGTGGCAGAAATTGTGCCAGACAATTTCTGCCGTTTTAATGCGCTTTGGATTAAAAGCGTCTGCTAAATGTTAAATGTAAATGTAATACTGAGCGTAAGCGGTTTATTCAAATCCCTAACCTCAAGTATGAGCAACAGAAATAGCGGTGTTTGTCTTAGCAAATAGCAAACAGCACTAATGAAATGACAGAGATGCTAAAGCTCCATTACAGTCCTCTCTCATGACAGCGGGCAGCATTGACAAGAGTTGAGTTACGTTACACACGAGATGGAGGGAGGGGGAGATTTCCAGCCACACCTTGGATGTTCAAACTAAATCTGGAAACATTCTTGATGCTCCTCTGATTTCTGAGAGTCCATCTACTAATATGTTGCCTGTAGTCCCTACCTGACTAGGTCAAATCATCAACTTTCACAGAATCAAAAATAGGCCACTGAAGCAGGGCATCTTCAAATGAGGAAAAGAATGTGTTTCCTTTAGAGACGAGTTTATTCACACCACGTTCTCAGTCCTGACCCTTGACAGGTACATTTCACCACTTTTGGCATTTTATACAACTTCACTTATTCTCCTGAAAAGAAAACATCATCACGTGTCAACTGCATATGCTAACCGCTAAGCTTACACCTTTAGCCATACGCTTTTAGTTGTGGGAGTACCAAATGAAAAGTGTACGTTCTTGTATATTAAAACGAACTTGCCGCTACAGCAAGTGTTAAAGGGATAGTTCAACAAAAAAAAATAATAATAATAAATTACCCAATGATTTACTCACCCTCAAACCATCCTTTTATGTTTATGTGACTTTTTCATTTAGACAAAAACAATCAGAGTTATATTAAAAAATATGGCTCTTCCAAGCTTTATAATGGCACTGAATGGGTGTTGAGATTTTGAAGTCCAATTAAGTGCATCCATCCATCATAAAAAGTGCTCCGGGGGGTTAAAAAAATGGCCTTCTGAAGCAATTCGATGTATTTTTGTGAGAAAAATAAGCATATTTATAACTTTTTAAGCCGTAATCTTTAGCTTTCGCTAACTTTCGTACACACACATTCACGACAGAGTGGCATTCCAGCGGATGACGTAGGATGTAAGCATAGCGTAAACTCCAGTGAGAACATGCTAGTCTTGCGAGAACCAAGTTTTGCTTACAACAAAGTAAAACCTCTTGGCTTATAGTGAATCCTCCAACATTTTTCTTTAGAAATCCTCATTTTGTACTTCACACTTTGTACCTCATTTTTCACATCCGCATTCATAATCTTGTTCATCTATGTCCTACATCATCCACTGGAACACCACTCTCTCGTGAACGCGCGTATGGATACGTTAACGGAAGTTAAAGATCGCTTCACTTTTAGAAGGCCTTTATTAACCCAGGGAGCGATGTGGAGTACTTTTTATGATGGATGGGTGCACTTTTTTGGGCTTCAAAATCACCACCCATTTACTGCCATTATAAAGCCTGAAAAAGCCAGGACATTTAACTCCGACTGTATTCGTCTGAAAGAAGACAGTCATGTACACCAGGCTTGAGGGTGGCCCTTTAGCAAGTTAGCACTGGCAAAGACTGTCCTACTGCCAATATCATCTCAGTGTACATTTGCTCTTAGAAATTCCCAAAATGCACTGTGAAAACAAGTATTGGCTACTCATGAAGTTTACTTCATTGACTTTCAAGCAGCTACAACAAAGATGTATGTTCATGCTAAACAACAAACTTGTTGAAAATCACCAGCAATATTAAAATGGTAGTTCCAAATGTAGACCGCAGTAAATAGCCTTTTCGAAAATTAACCATGGTTTTACTACAAATAAAACCAAAAAAAAAAACATTGTTACTATAGTTAAACCATGGTAACCACAAATTAATCATCGTCTTGCTACACTAACCATAATTTAACCATGGTATTTGTAGTATAACTACGGTTCATTTTCATAAGGGAGCCTGAACAATTTGTATACATGCTGGCGCAACCAAGCTTTAAGCAATATCTAGGTCTGTTAAGCCCAAAGTACACATGCGCATTTAAGTTATTTCGCAGTAATCAGTTGTTCCACAGGGTGGCAACATTGTCCCGGGCTGTTGTTTCACAGTAGAAAGTGAAACTAAAGAGACAGAAAAACAATAACAAAATAGCAGAGACTGCAACAACAAAGAGACACTCACATTGACAAGCGCTTGTGAGCGAAAGAGTTTGATACTATCCATGTAATCTAATGGGATGTGAGGCAAACTAAATAATTAAATTTCACTTCAAATAATTGTTTTCCAAAGATGGTTTTTGTCATTTTATGTAGTTTTTAACCACGCTGATGTAAGTTCAAGTGTTTGTTTTTTAAAATAAGTTTGGTTTTAGTTAGTTATGTTATGCTATAAAAACGGGAGCGTGACGTCCTGATTGACAGCTGAGATTGACAGATTCTCTGAATGAACTCAGGCACCAACAGACTTTTTCGGGATCTTCAGGAGGAGACTGGGGTTTTATTTACCACATTTTAACACACGCCTCTGGTATGACAATAAGCAGACAAAAATTGGAGCAGTCAGGCTAATAAGGGGCACGTGCTTGCGATCGACTCCACTTTGCTCACTACTGCGCAGACTCTGGTCCCAAATGAGCGCAATATGTCTGCGTCCTATTGGGACATTGGCGGCTTCACTTTTCTTCAATGGAAGAGAGTGAAGGTGCGTCATCCATCTTTTTTTTTTTTTTTTACAGTCTATGGTTTGAGACAGCTCAGCTTGTGCTTCAAAAATATGTTATTGGGTTGTAACTTATAGGAGAATATAGAGTAGACATTGAACATGGATGAAGCTTTGAAGAGCGCATGTGTCGACCGTCCGCATTCGCAAGAAACATCAAATGGACTATACTTTGAAAGGCTATGCGTTCGACTGTACGCATACGCTAGGAAAGTATACTTTAAGTCTGACTTCACAAAAACCAGACTAACGTGTTAACCAGACCAACACGTTTATATTATTTGAAAAAGACTGATTATTGCATTTGTTCAATTGAAATAGAACTTCGAGCAAGTCGACCTGTTAGATTTACACATGCAACTCGTTCATCTCCAGAGGTGGAGTGAGAGGGGCGGAGCCAGACGGCATGTTTGGGGGCTGTGGGCTGGTCTGGTGGATGCAGTCAGGGATTAGTGGCAGGCTGGCAGCACCAGGTCTGTCTGGATGGGTTGGAGTGGGTGGGCCACATATCCATGCAGACGTACAACAGATGCGTCTTAAAAAGATGGATTATTTGACATGAACGTGGATCATCCCACGACATGCTGCAGGGCTTCTGACCTCTCCTCCCATCCCCCAACACTGGGGGCAGCCACTGTGAGAGAGCGTATTAGTGGGGTCTCGTGATTGCGAGCATCTGCGTGGACGCGAAATGCTTGTGTTTGTGTGCGCACGCTTATCTGTACATGTGGATTTGGTCCAAAGCTCCATCAGTAAATGAATATGCTGGATTGATCCGGTTGGCCGTGCACACGCGGTCATGCGTACCGGAGCATGGCATGCGCGTACCCAAGGAGAAAGGTCAGAATGTCAGGGTGTGTGAGCGCATGAGAGGGAGAGAGAGACGCGGTAGTGCGGGGACAGTCCTGTTCCCACACACTCGGTCTCTGATTAGCTGGATTATGTGACAGCTGCCCAAAGGGCTAGATGCGGATAAAGACTAGTGGGGGAGGTGACCAGTGAACAAAGACCTCCATCTAAAACCCATCACTGCAAGACACCATCAACCTGAGTCTCGTGACACTCCGAGAACATTCCTCCGGCCACACACACACACCTCTAGAAGTGGCCCAACACGCAACAAACGCACCCAAACAAACTCTCTCGGAGATGCATGCTGCTGTTTCACCACAAGCAATTCTTCCCTTCTTATCGTGGACTACTTTTGCTGATAGCGAGGATATTTATAGAGGGCTGTGAACAAGCTAACGCAGACCGCCTGGCTCGGACGTACTTAGGAGGGTACGCATCACAAGCAAACCTTCGAGCAATCGCATACTTGCATTAGGTACTGCAGTCATGTTGGGACGCCCTCAGTGTGTGTGTAAGTAGGTGGGTGGTTAGCGGGGTGGTGGTGGAGGGAGCCACAGGTGCAAGTTCCCACAGTCAGTGGATGGGGCAGTTTAAAGAGGGGCAGGGCTGAAATTAGAGGGGGCTGAAGTGAGAGAGGCTAAGAATGACCCTGGAGACCTTTCATCAGGCTTCTCATCAGCTTCAAAAGGCTCCCACGCCGCAGTTTCAATTGGCAGAGGCGCACACACGCAATCGGCTGCAATTCTCTGACGCATTCGCAAACAAGGCCCTACTGAGAGTAAACCATTTGGTTATTACATTAAACAATGTTAACTTTAATCAAACACTGATCACATGACAGGACGATGCGGGATCTTCTTGCTAAGAAAGCAAAGTGTTTTCCACCAGCAGTCATGAACAAGTGACATCCAGCTGACAGCAAGTGCGAGAGCTTTCACACGCCTTATCTAAAGTACCCGAAGCTTTCAGCGCCGTGTCAATACCCTACAAAGAGAGTGAACGAGAATAGAAAGAAAATTAAAGAACTGGGACTGAGATGCAAAGAAGAGACGGAAAGAGTCAAAAAGAAATCACAGAAACTGTGAAAAAAATAGGTCTTTATTCCTTTGTGACCTTGGAGAGAAAACGAGCACTTCATTTCCTCATCTGCTTTTGGAAAAGGAACTGCAGAGAGAGGCAAACTTCCCTTGTCTGACCTGGCAGGAAGATATCATCCCCACCCAATCTGCCGACCAACACATTACTTGGGTCACAGCGGTTCAGCAACCAAATATATAACCTATGGATAACTGTTTTGTTAGTTTTGCGGTGATTAGTCTTTAGCACTTGCGTTATAATCCAACTCAAAGCTCAAGTTGAGACCTCTACATCTGTTATTCCATGCAGATACTTTTTCCATGTAAACACCTAATCATACAGGGCTTTTTACCTGAACTAGCTACCCACGACTAATCATTTTTAAAACCAGTATTTTACAGTGCTCACACAAGCACACTAAACCTGTCACTCAAAGTGTGAGCACCAGTCGCACAAGTTCTGTGCCAGACTTTTTGATTGATTGTCCTCAGGGGACCCACAGGTCATTTATTCATTCCATGGCAAGCGACCACAGCATATAATCTCCATAAATCTGGGATGTCAATCCCATCTTTTTAGCTGAACTGTTGACTGACACAGAGATTTGGGCCAAAGCGAGGGTGGAGAGGCAGTGGACAACACTGACCGCAACCTTCAATTACCACAAAATGTAAGACACCACCAGGCCAATTAAAGGACACTGAAAGGCTTTTTTGTATCATCAGCCTGGAACAAGATGAGACTGTTTCCCAAAACTAACGGATAGTTTTGGAGCAGAGCATGTCCTTAAGATGTGACGCAATAAGAAACTCCTCATTCCAGTCTGACATATTGAATTAGCTCAGCATGATGCTGAAATCAATTTTCAAACAAAATATTTAATCCTTGCCAATCAGTAAGGCAACGAATGTATGCAGCTTTGAATTACAGATGAGCAAATACTATCATATATATGAACCTAGACCACAAAACCCGTCATAAGGGTTTTAATACATCTGAAAGCTGAATAAATAAGCTTTCCATTGATGTATGTATTTGTTATGACAGGACAATATTTGGCCGAGATACAACTATTTGAAAATCTGGAATCTGAGGGTGCAAAAAACTCAAAATGAGAAAATCACCTTTAAAGTTCTCAAAATAAGTTCTTAGAAATACATATATTTTGGGGCTTTTTTGTGCCTTTAATGGACAGGACAGTAGAGAGATGACAGAAGAGTACTGGGCGGAGAGACGAGAGCGGAAACGGCAAAGGACCCCGAGATGGGACTCGAACTCGGGTTTCCACGAGCACGGTTGTGCTATATGTCAGCGCACTAACCACAAGAATATTGGCGACGACAGCAATACATATTACCAATCAAAAAATATGTTTCGATATATTTACGGTAGGAAATCGACAGGATCCTATGGTAGGATCTTTACTTAATATCCTAATGATTTTTGGCCTAAAAGAAAATCAATCATTTTGACCCATACAATGTATTGTTGTGTGTGTACTGTGTGTAATTATTATATATATATATATATATATATATATATATATATATATATATATATATATAAATTACACTTTAAATTAATGTATATATTTAAGAGAAATATGTTATGAATAAAATATTTTTATTTATATATAAATTATATTAAAAAAATCATAATAAATACATATACTTGTAAATATTTCTTAAATATATATATGAATGTGTTTGTATTTATATATACATAATAATTACACACAATACACACACACATATATTAGGCCAACTCAAAGTTTCATTTTGCACGTGATTAATCACATTTAATCGTTTGACAGCCCTACTACAAATATACCCGTGCTACTTATGACTGGATTTGTGGTTTAGGGTCACATATATTGATGAGAGATGCACAATATAATCAACCATATCAAGCAATATTAAAAATTAATTGGTATCAGACGGTACTGTATATTTAATTGTGCATGTTAATTATCCATATTTTTACATTCAAATTATCTTCATTATCATGTATCTTGTACTGTGCATAATGTTACAATGCCTAAATTGTAGAATTACATTCGGTTTTAGTGTTTTATTTAGAGAAAACAATACAGAATAGATACTTAAAGGCCTTTTATCAATCATGTCATTGTTGATCTATATAATTTCCAATGTTTTAAGAATTGTAGGAAATTACACAATTGTAGAAGCAGGCCATCTAAATAAGCCTAAACTCTGAAACCGGCGCTAATCAACAGTACATGAAAAATGGTGGACATAAATCAAAAAGCCAACCCACTTTGATAAATTCAGCACATTAGAGCCCAAGAACGCCCATCCCCTTTAGAAATTACAGTGCAGTCCCACAGCACAGATCAAGACGGTGCCGATTCAGACTCTGTGTTCTTCCCTAGAGTCCTGCAGCACAGGTCTGATCACAAATGAGGGCACTTTGTTCTCACCGTCCCTCTAGAGCAGGCAATGAGCGATGTGATGATGACTGTCAGCCGCCCCAGCATGACAAGGTCATGTTTGTGTCAACCAAGTCTAGACTTGGTCGGGGAATGATCGGGGGTGTCAGGGAGGTCCAGTCACCTCGCAGGGACCACATCACGCCCTCAGTGGTGGGAAGAGGAGGCTGAAAAGCCAGCTCTGTAATCAATCACCCACAAGAGAAAGGTGTCCCCTACTCCATCACCAATGCTCAGGGGTCTCGGCCACACTGCCGACAGGGGGTGACCAGGTCGTTTCATTTGTGCTCTTTCTCTCGGCCTCTCCTTGTCTGTCAACCCTGTATCGATCGCATCAATCTTAAACGCCATTTTTTTTTGTCCCAAGTTTCCAGCTTTCTCACAAGACCAGCCACAACAACTCTCTGAGGAAAACAACATTGAGCTTGCAGTCTAATTAAACCGAAGGAAACAGCTCTTTGGATCTGGGTAATGACAGGAGAGCAGGGTGGGGAGGGGACAGGATCAAAGAAAATGGCTGGCAAAAATTGCTGGGGAAGAACCTGGAGGAACACCCTAACTCAACCTGTAGCTCAAGAGGGATTCTGGGCAGCTTTGATTCTCTCTCATTCTGAGAACAATGTGGAAAGTCTTTCCCACCCTCGTCGAGAACCCTTACTTCAACCAAAACGGTTGAGCTGAAAAGGGATTTCTAGGTGGCTTTGTTAGTCCCTCTTCCAGAGGCCAATGTGAAAGGTCTTTCCCATCCATCCTCATCAACAACCCAACTTTGGATGAGCAATTCTTGGCTATTCCATCCCAGAAATCCAGTGCAGGAGTGACCTCTCCACACAACAAGTCCATATGACACGACTCGTTTCGAATCAGTCAATTGTCATTTTCCGCCAGGCTTCCAGAGCACAAAAGCGAACAATAGCTTTGTTTAAGCGGCATTATGGCCCTGGGAGAACAGGAAGATGCAGGCCGACGTGCACTCTGGGCCCTGGAGCCAGTAAATGATATTCTGCGCTCAGTAACCTCCCCTCTTTCAGCAAACTCCCACACGGGGGTTGAGTTCCTACAGACACAATAATAAAGCACCATCATCTACTACAATGCGTCTAGTTAACCTTGCATACCCACGAGACACCGTTATCAATAAAGCGAGTCGGACGAGAGCCCGGCGAGTCTGAAAGGCAGGAACACCAAGCGAGATGCAGAATTATGCTTGCGTGGTGCTTATCGCTGCAGACTTGGCCAACGCGGGGCATGCTCTGGGTGAGTGTGTACACACACGGCCCATTTAGCATTCCGCTGCTATGCCAACAAGATCATTAGCAATGACAATACAACAAACCCCTCCCCTCTGGGTGCTAATTAAGCAGGAAGGGACGGCAGTGGCCGCAAACACACACACACTTTTACAGTCCATATAGAAACACAAGCAAAGGTGTGTATGGGTTATCTCACTCAGCCTGATAACAAAGTTTCCTATGGGATGAAGGAACATGTTTCAAAATAAAAAAATATTTTAAACACTAGTAACCTGTACGGATTAAAAATAAAGACACTAAGAATAAAGTAGTTGGCATTAAACCTTAAAGTTCTGGTGGTAAAAAATATATCCATAACAAATTGTTTAAAAAGTACAATACAATTTCCACCATGTAATCACTCATTTCGTGGACAAAACTACTATTACTACAACAAAACAGTATCTACATAATCATATTTGATGTAATCATATTTTGATGCCACCCAAATCACAAGCATTTGTAGTTAGAAAGTATATAAAGTATATTTGGGGTTAAAAAGTATATACACTTATTTTTTCGATCAATCGTTTTTCTAAAGATGACACTTATTTCTCAGCTGGGATCGTGTAGAGCCCTTTGAAGCTGCACTGAAACTGTAATTTGGACCTTTAACCCATTGGGTCCCACTGACGTCCACTATATGCAGAAAAACTGGAATTTTTCCTCAAAAACCTTAATTTCTTTTTGACTGAAGAGAGAAAGACATTTCTTGGATAACATGGGGGTGAGTAAATTGTCAGGATTTTTTTATTCTGGAAGTGAACTGATTCTTTAAGCACTGGAATTACAATATACTCCTATAGCTTGACTGTAAAAATGGTATAAAATGCATATTTTAAGAGGTATAGTATAGTAGTACTGTATAGTATAGCAGTCATGCAAGGCAAATTACAAATCAATCACCAGTATACACAGCAATCGTTCAGATCTTCTCAATTTCAGAGAAGGTTTGACTGCAGCATTCGTAGAAACTGAGACTAGAATGGCTGCTTGGCAGCAACAGAAACAGGCTGTGAGGTTGGAAGCTGCCATATCCCAGTGGGCACAGCTCACAGATCTCCCAAAGACGCCGGCCTGGATCAATTCTCACAGCTCTAAATCCTTCCAAACCGTGTATTACACATTAGTCCGGCCATACTAATCTAAAGTAGCTTCCAAAAAATGAACATGAACACAACAACCACATCTGTGAAACTCTTCCACCTGATAGCTGCCCCTACACTGGTGTTATAACCCCAATATGGAATGACAATATTCCATAAACTGTTCACGGGCAACCACCCATTTGGCAAGCAGCCCCTCGGTTACTACAGTGAGGCGGCCATTTGACACCCTAGACTGCTAGCTCATCATCAAACCATCTGACAAGCCAGTTGTCTCCCTGTCGGTCTTGTCCACTTACAGTACTGCCGATTACTCCAGTTTCAGCATGTAGTTAAAATGGCAGAGCCATTGCTAAGTAGCTTCACTTCTCACCCTAGTTGCTAGTAGCTGGTCTCTCCAGTGATGTTACAGCCCACATGGGTTACAACTCCATTACAATCATTATCATTTTGAACAAGGTCAGAGGTCAAGCGGGAATTAAACTTGCTGCGCCATAATGCACTTTAATCACTGCAGCGCACCTGCTCACAATTCATTAGCCTACTAGCTCGCTTAGGAAGGTGCACACATGCATTAGTCAGACACATGCGCCACATCCATGTACGCCAACACAGCAAAAACAATCAGGCTCTGCCTGAACATATTCATACAGCTGGAAATACAAAAAACAATCATCATTCACGCTGTCATTTGTGAAATTGTGCTAAAGCAAAGGAGAAACTCAGTACCAGGGAGGTAGAGCATCATGGGTAGCTGAAAACAATTAGTTGAGCACCAGGGCCTAACAATAGAAACGTCTCTCTCACACGCACACTAGCTTCCAGTGTTATTGGGAAAGGACATCAGGGTTAAGCTCGCTAACTCCCACTTCTGAATGGACCCCATGTTTTCTATGACCCTTCTCAGGGGAGACAGAAAGTCCATTATAATCGCACTGCCTAATACAATCATGTCCACCACTGGTGGCTCAGTGCGTTCATCCTAATGGAAGCTCTTCTGTTGGGAACCCGTTTATCTTGCACTCTTCATGAAGGCGACGCTCAAGATCTCAACATACTCTAAAAACACTGACATTCTTTCTTGGGTATGCCACTGAAGTACTGCACAAAATAAATGCTTTTTCTTCAGCTCTCACTTCCTGATGCCAGGCCTAAAGTCTCATTCACACTAAGAATGATAATTATAAAGAAAAGATAACTATAATGATAACTACATCGGCGTCCACATCAAGGGATGATAACGTTCTGTTTATTATAAGGATGAGCTGCAGTTATGCCATCTATCATTTTAAATGCTCTTTGAAGTCAAGTTCTGATTGCCTGTTGATGTTATTATAGTGCATCACCTGGAAAAAAGTGATCTCGATGATATTGCATTATTGTAATAGCTGTGGTGCGGACTTCTCTATTCTTATAGAAGACCTGTAAGACCTTGGGAACACAAATTATATTTCTGATGCAATCCGAGGGCTTTCTGAGCTTTCTGGCTTTCATAGACTGGCCCAGAAAGGTAGTTTGGTCATCGTTAATACCGTCCATGTGACATCAGTGGTTCGACCGTAATGTTATGAAGCTATGAGAATACTTTGTGCGCACAAAAATTTAAAAACAATGACTTTTTAATGACGTCCTTACTAACTTACTAGGCTGTTTGAACGTTTCAGTTGTGTTGCTGTCTACGCAGGGTCAGAAAGCTCTCAGATTTCATCAAAAATATCTTAATTTGTGTCCCCAGAAGAATGAAGGTCTTACGGATTTGGAACAACATGAGGGTGAGTTGATGTTACCAAGAAGTGGGTTTCAATTCAAGTTATTTAGCCATTAATCGATTAACAGCATTTTGGCAGAGGCCCTTCTAAATAGACTGTTTTCAATGGTTTCAAGAGTCCATCATGTGGGAGTGATGGAGTAGGAAGTGCCTGGCTCGTACGCTTCACGAAGAGTCCAAATGGTTTCTCATCATATAATTTTTTCGAAATCTCCCCCCATAAAATTAAACATGGTCAAAACTAGGCGGGAAAACTGTCCATGTTTACAAAATGCAACAAAGCCAAAGACAACCTCTCTCAACCCGCATTGTATCATAAAAGGTTGCTTTATAAAGTCACCTCGGGCACATCGCCTCTTAATTGGTCCGGTCTCTCTGCTGCTAAAAATACCTCTACCGTGACTGCTGCATTGAGGAGAGGGAAAATGCAGCCTTTCCCTTCGTTTAATGGGAAGGCATGGGTACAAACAGCCTTGCTCTGCCCCGGGTCACAAGAAAGAAAATGTTTATTGTGGTGGCAGAACAAAAAGCTATTTCAGGGTCAGGAAGGGAAGGAGAGAGAGTCTCACATCCAGCTAGAGATTCTTCATGATCTTAAACTTCCTGGTGAATCACCACAGCGGGTCTCCATGGAGAGAGAGGAATCAATACTGGCACTTCCTGTAAAATCACAAACCACTGCAGATGACTGTGAATAGTGCAGCCAGTTAAAACAAAAGCTACTCTGCCTTGACCCGTTTATTAGATCTAGAGATGTGTCACAGGTCAACTAGTCATGCAATGCTGACTAGACTACTAGTGAGAAAATAGTGTTTTTGATAACACAATAAGGTTCCATGCAAGATGTCTTAAAGGGATAGTTTACCAAAAAAGGAAAATTACCCTCTGATTTACGCATCCTCAAGCCATGCTATGTATGTGTTGTGGTTGAGGTCAAAAGATTACATCCCCCTTTCAGAATCTGCAAAATGTTAATTATTTTACCAAAATAAGAGCCGAGGGGTAAAAACTTTTTGAATTTGAAGATCAGGGTAAATTTAACTTATTTTGTCTTCTGGGGAACATGGAAGTATCTTCTGTAGCCTCTGAAGGGCAGTACTAATTGAAAAAACATATGATATTTAGGCAAAATAAGAAAAATGTACACATCTCCATTCTGTTCAAAAGTTTTCACCCCCCGGGTCGTAAGTCAGTGAGTGCTTGAACCTCCTGTAATAGTTGCATATTAGTCCCTCAGTTGCCTTCAATGTGAAAAGATGGATCTCAAAAATCATACAGTCATTGTTGGAAAGGGTTCAAATACACAGAAATGCTGGAAAACCAAAGAACAGCAGGCAGTTTAACTGTTCAGGACAAACAAAGGACTCACGAAAAAGAACCTTAAAGAAGATAAAGAACCTTACTGTAAAGTGTTGCCATACTTTTTATATTTTTAAAAGCGATCTGCTAATTAGCATGCTAATAGCAAACAGTTAGATAGTTTGCAACTATAAAATCTCATAAAAGTTGTATGTCTAAATTCAACCTATTAAAGCAAAACTTCAACATCCATCCATAAAGAGTCCCACCACAAATACAGTATTTTAAGACACAATGTCAAGTTGAAAAGTTTAACGTATGGTAACTTTAAAAAAATGTGTCGTTTCTATTCTGTCACACTCTTTCTAGTTGTTTTTGAATGCCACAATGCCAGTTTGTACCTGTCATTCCTTTTTTTATTAATTTGGTACCATTCTTAAAACGCAGCATGTGAAAATGTGACACCGTCCCACCCATGACTTAACCGTGGCTTCCGGTCAACCCCCATAAAAGACAAAAACAACAACAAAAGATGGACACTGGACATTTTGAGGCCTTGGGGGAGCAGCGATCTATAATCAGTCCCAATCAACAGCCACCTGCTCTGATGCTGAACTGGACAATTACTGCTTTTTGTTGACCGGAGACACAGCCAGCTGTGACTGGCTAATTACACAGTCAATAGTGTAATCAGTCGTGAGGCTCTAGCACTTCTTTCCCAGGTGAGACGAGAACGAGTGGCTCCGCTGAAAGACCAGTTAAGGGGGAAGGGAACTCGGAGGGCAATAGATAATTGTTTACTAAAGGGCCATGTAACGGTTTCCTAGCAACTGCCCAGCAAGCTCCCAATCAGGTGTGGCTGACGCTGCCGTTTAGCCTTGAAGCGTAGTGGTCCTCCACTCTGACGGACGGATACAGCTGCCGTCTCTATCATCAACATTCACCGTGCCACCAGAGAGGCTCTCTCAAACTCTTACACCGGAGTTACACATCCACTAAAACTGTAACACAAATCTATGTTACATAACCTCAAAGGAATAGAACTAACAGGTGAGGATCTTACTAACCTACTGGCTCAAAGTCTGCATTAAATAAACTAAACCGATTTGACGGATACACGCACCCAAGTAGGGTCAGGTCAAAATATCATTTCAGGATTAATCACAATCTTGATATGTACTTCTTAGAAAAACGCAAGATCAATCTTTAACTCTACGCAAGTGTTTCCTGCATTCCCACTACTGAATCTACATCCCCAAAGCAAAAAAAGACATATTTTAACCCTAGTTTGCAGTCTGGATTTTATTTGATATAATAAAAAGCCTTTCTACAACAAAATAATCCCTGCTAAATAAAAGCAATACAAACCATCACAGAAATTCTAATGGTTTTCACTACAAATACCATTATAAACATTACAAACCGTCAACTTTTAACCATTAAAACCATTAAAAAATGATTTTCTGTAGTGTTTTGGGACATATTCCATTAGAATTTATTGATTTTAACAAGCCACCAATAGAACGTGACCAATTATCAGTAGAGACCAACAGGGTCCTTTATAGTTTCCATTAAAACCAATACAAATCCCATTATAAATTTTACAAATTTTGTGATGGTGTCTATTGTTTTTTTCAGCAAGGATGGCAAAAACCCATTCCACATAAGCAATAATATACAGTGTGAGCAGTGTTGTCCAATTCACAAAAAATGACTCTTGTGAACTAGTTCTTTTTAGTGAATCAAAACAAAGAATTCATAAACAAATGACTCTTTTGAATGGATCCTTGTAGTGAATCATTCAAAAAGACTTTTTCTACTCTAACTTAAGAGTCATTTTATACAAGACTGAAAATATTAAAAGCATATATGTTCCCACACTGTTACAATAAACATTGCTATAATCACAAAATTTTTTTTTACAGAAGCAAAAGGAATCGAATCAAATTGGGAAATCTATTTTAATACTAATAAGCAAACTATCAAGGCAAGAGGTTTACCAACACCAATCTTTGAAATCTTGGCAAACAATCTACAGATATAAGAAAACAAACTGCACCTCCAACAGGTGGCAGACTCAATCTCCAAGACTCTGTGTGAGGTGCTAGATATCTTTATACAATGCACTCCAGATGAGGTTACACCGAGCACATCAAACAGATGTCCGGATGCAGAGGCACTTAAGAACACATTCCTCTGGCAATTTCATTAGCTTCCAAGGGACACTAAGAATATAAGCATTTGAAAATCAAACTCAATCACAGGCTTTCAGACACGTATCCACAACCACACATCATGTGATCTGAGTTACGCAGGGACATATCTAGGTAAAATTTCAAGCGGTGGTCAGAAGTGAAGCAGGTGCAGCATCAAAGGCGGCCCTGAAAGGGTCAGTTTGATAGCATGTTACACATTAACTTAAACGGGTGAGTGTTTGAATGCTGAGGGGGGGTTAGTTTTTCATGCCTACGGGAGGGCTGGTTTAGGGGTCTGCCAGGTGAGTGTGCGCCTAACTGGGCTGCCGTCCAAAGCTGACAGTCAATACTACACGACATCTCTTTTTTTGTTGTTGTTGCTGTTGTTGTTTGCGGGTGTGACACCGAACTGCATAAAACATTGCAGCGATTTGCTACCTGATATCAGCATCAGTAATGTGCCTGCGTGTCTGGAGAGACACTTGATAAGTTTTTCACATATCAACACAAGGGAGACGCAAGTAGTACAAGGCTATCCTTACAACAAATTGCCATGGTAACTATACTTTCCACTAAAATCCCACACTTGCTAAGTAAGTTATTGCTAACTACTAGAAAAGTGCAATATTAGCCACTAATAATTAAAAAAAAACAAGCTTATCAAGATCTAGAAGCTTCAAATTAATTTTTTAACCCTACAGATGTATTGGTTAAACTGACGTTGTTAATGTAACCGATTAAAATTATGGCGTTTATTTTTTAAAAGTTAAAAAAAGTATAAATTAGTATAATTACAAGAAAGTATAATTTTTACACTTGGATTTGTGATTATTTTAATACATTATTTAACTAATTTGTGGCAAAAAAATATGGGAATATCCACAACGCGTGTTTCAACACTTAATGTTTTCGCCTAACAATAACAGCCGTGACTATGGTGTTTTAGCGAAAACTTTGGTTACCATGGTACATTTTTGTAAAGGTTATAAGCTATAGATTTAACAAATTCACAAAAACCAGTAAAGTCACAATTACGGCAAATACAGCTGCCGCTGGATTGCGCGTCATATTTAAATATCAAATACACAAGAAGCTTTGAGAAAGATTCGCATCACTTGCAATGAAAAGCCTACAGAAACAAATAAAAAAGCGGTGTCAGAACCTAGAGAGGGCACCTATAATGTCCAAAAATGATGTCTAGGTAGGCAGCTCACCAGGATTTGAGACAACCGGCTACGCGTAATATTCTCTCATGTTCCTTCAAACCTGACTTTCTTCCGTTAGGCAGAATGACAGTCTCAGTCCCTGTTCACTTACACTGAATCGTTTTTCATCCAATACACGTGAATGACTGACATTCAGTTTAACATCTCCCTTTGTGCACCAAGAAAGAAAATAAGTCATACAGGTTTGAAACAACATGACAGAATTTTGATTTATGAGTGAACTATCTCTTTAAGAAATGCGTGTCACCTTAAATGCACCTTAACCAAACACTCACAGCAAAGTCAATTTCTTAACCATTATAACAAACCTTTTTTTACGCAAAAATCGTCAGCACACAGCAGTCTTACACGCCCAAGATTAAAAAAAAACAGACCCTGTCATCACCGTAACAATATAGTGCAGTCAACTTCCGAGCAGTGACAGCTCACCGCGGCGCATTATTATTATAGCTCATGCAAAGACGCGCACTTACCGGCCAGGCGAAGTGAAAGGGAATGATGATCTTTCCCACATCGCTCGTTTTGCTGGGGTTGTTCTTTGCAGTCTTAAAAGAAAATATATTTCCACCGAGAACGTCAGTAGATCCAGAGCCAAAGGTGCACTGCCCAGTGGTGGTGACTTCAGACTGGTACTCCTTCAGACACACTTTAAAGTAAGTATCGCACTCGTCCCGTACGCAGCGCTGGTCTTGAGAGTTCCGTGTGCCGTCGCAACATTCCCCGTCCCACAACTCACCGTTTACATTTTCTACAGCAATCAGCTGCAGCTCGAAATAGCCAGAGGACTGGGACACCTAAAAATAACATTTGATTAAAAAAAAAAAAAAAAAAAAAAAATTAAACAAACAGCGGAAGCATAATACTAGTCGTTTATAATTGAAATGCAGAACGGGTTTGCAAAAAGCGTGCGCTTGTGCATTGAAGTCTCTAGAGAATCAGTCTACAATTTTGCTAACCTGTTAGTGCGTATTAGAGACTGGAAACAGCAATTAAAAAAAAAAATGATCCACCCCTCGTTTTATCGGGAGCGAAGGGGTGCAAGTTAACATTTATTACATCTCCTGACATTTTCAAATGCATGAGCACATGTGGCTGCGTAATTCAAATATCGATTACTTTGAGCAGAATTGATTGAAATCGTCTGCCCACACCCATCAACTTTTGCCTACTGATCACTGCTATGGCAATTAAATCGATCTGCAATACTAGAAACAATCAGCGCTCTCACCTTCGTCCATATCGTTAACAGCAGGCACGCGATTGGGAACCAATTCCTAATCCTGATACAATTCCACATGCCGCTGATTTTATGCGTTATGAATACGAGATGGAAAACGGCCGTTGACCGGCGACAGGATCCTCCGCTCCTGACATGCAAAAATTCACAAGCGTGGTGTGTTTGCGCGGTGATGGTCTGGGCTGATCTCTCCCTCCGTCTGATCACTTCACGGCAAATGATATGTTTCACAGCTACCACACGCCTGAGGAGATCGCGCGTGATTGACAGCTGCTAGAACCAATCGCAAAGCCTCCTGCTGATTCGTTTGGCCAACCGCCACTCGAGGGGCGGAGCTTGTCAAAACTTACGCTGTCTATTCCCATTTCACAACGAGCAATAAAACGCATGGTCTTTTTTCCATTAAGATTCTGACATCTGTGTAACAGTAAAATTACAGAATTTGTATATTATCATGTGAATGCTTACTAAATACATTCAGCGACAATCACACATCAAATGTAACAGAGACTTTGCATTTTAAGTGCTACAACATAATCCCGTTGACTGGAAAGGTATCCATCTATTCAACCATATTCGTTTTAAACACTTTGGTATATTCTAACATTTAGATGACATTTCACTAAGTTAACTTAGTATTTGATTCCAATTTAACATTACTGGCACTTTATTTTATCATTTCTTTACTGTGTGTATTGATGCTTTGGCAACATTATATGTAAAACAATGAAGTCAATTAAGTGCTTTGAGATTTAATTTAAATTCACTACTATGTGAAAACCGCAAAACCGCGTAAAGTAGTCAGAGCCTCAGGAAACCTGTATATCCTCACTGCAGTTCAATATCCTGATGCGTGCTTAGCCTGCTAGTGTGATTTGGCACAGGTGGGAGCGCCCTCTACTGCACATGTGTGCATTAACCTGAAAAAGAGACCCCCAAAAAGAAAGAAGACAAAAAAACAAATTTAAATTATTTATAGATAAAACGATATAATTTAAAGATCTAATCACCTTGGTATCGAAGGCAGAGGTTCTCAATCCTCCTTGCTGCAAAGAATAAAACTTCTCAAAAGAATAGCTAACCCAAAAATAACTATTTGCTGAGCCTCGCACTCCAGCCATCCATCTATGATGACTTTGTTTCTTCATATAAACAAATTTGGAGAGATTTAGCATTGCTATCCAGAGGATCCTCTGCTGTAAATGGGTGCCGTCAGAATGAGAGTCCAAGCTAATTTATCACAAGAGGAAGCATGGATTATGGACTTATATTTTGGCCAGAAGCAACGGTTTAAAGTTTAAATCCCTTAATAATGGATTTGTTACTTACAGACATGCAGATTTTTAGTTCATAAGATGTTAAATGATGGACTGGAGTCATGTGGATTACTTGTGGATTATTGTGATGTTTTTATCAGGTGTTTGGACTCTCATTCTGACGGCACCCATTCACTGCAAAGGATCCATTGGTGAACAAGTAGTGAAATGCTATTTCTCCAAATCTCTTCTGATGAAGAATAAAAACTTGTCTAACTCTTGGATGACCTAAGGGTGAGTAAATGTTAATTTTTGGGAAACTATTACTTTTAAAACCAAGCCTAAAAACATCTTAAACCAGCCTAGACTGGTTTGTAGGCTGGTTTTAGAGGATCAGCTATTAAAATTGGTAGACCGGCTTCCCGACCAGCAGAACACTTGCTTGGGCAGGCTGATAGACCAGCTAGACCAGCTGGTCTTGGATAATAACCTCAACACTCCACATTTTGCATGTCTTCCTTATTTATCACACCTGATTTATATCATCAGCTCATTAATAAAAGGCTGAGAGACATGAATTGTGTGTGTCAGATAAAAGAGTCATACAAATGAGCAGAACTGAGGTCTTCCGTCAGTTTAAAATATATCTGATCCTGATTTGTATTAGGAGGCAGGCTGCATGCTTTTGTGAGTGCATGAAGTAATGCAGACAGGCAGTGTGGCCGAACAGGCTCTCGTTTTCTTACGCCACCCAACGCCTTCTCACCTTGCAATTGCTGTATTACTTAAACCGTAACCTCAGTTCAACTGGAATATTTCACACACTGTCACAGCCAGGTGCAAAAGGGTGGGTGGGGGAGCTTGGAGGAAGAGGAAGAGAAAGAAGAAGGAGGTATGGGTGGGTACTAACAGATTTGTGGTGGAGACGGTGGGGGAAGGGGGAGTGTCGGACTGATGGACAGAGATGCTGGTGCTGGTAGGCGTGTCTTGGTGGCTTCCCTCATCCATATTTCATGGCTTTTCCTTTGAGGCTTCGCATATAAACCTATAGCCAATGCATTGATTCCCTTTTATCTCCAATCATGGCCTTGACCCACTTTAATGGCTTTCACAATTGTTAGTTGCTCATTTCCTCCTAAAAAGCAGCTGCGACTGGGATATCAGGAAATAATGAATCCCTTGTTGCGATTCTGACAAGACAAAACCATATGTTAAAGTGACAGCATCATTCAGCCATGCAGAAACAGAAAAAACAGGGCATCAAATAGCAACATTTGTACTTGCTGACAGGTTATAAATCAATTGTGGGATCCATTTGCTTTTTGAATTGCTGTGCTCAATTCTCATCCCTATATTTGATGCATGACCTTATTACTGAAGCTTGTTTCCATAGCGATAGGCTTATGATTTTACTGTAAAGCAAGCACAGGAAATTAAATGTGATATAAGGAGATTTCCCAAAGGTGAGAAATTATTGATAGAAAAATCACACAGATTTTTGGCTGCAAGACGATGGGTTCTTTGGATCAAGTTACACAGAATTACTGACTTCATAATATATTATGAATGGCCTCTCCAGCAACCAGTTTTTATTACTGCCTTAGTTTACAATTTTTTGTTTACATATATTTGACTCGTGAAATAAAGCAAAAAAAGTGTCCACCATTCAAATATCATCTGTCCAAAATAAACGTGATTAGCAGAATATTTCCATGAGATCTGATGAAGAAAAAAACACATATAGCTAATTTTTTTGTCATCCATATGTTTTCACATATATATATATATATATATATATATATAACTGCAGCATACTCAGTATCTGAATTATAATTGCTTCAAGAGAATTTTTTAAATGGTTATGAGATGCAGTGACCAAATTTGATTGCATTTTAAAAGCAATTTTAAATACTTTGATACTTTAAATAAAATAAAAAGTACAGGTTGTGCTTCACCTTTAAGAAAAAGAACAGTACAGGTTATACCTCTATTTTTGTTTTACCTTTAGGCAAAATAGAGAGAAAAAAAAAGTACAGGTTTTGCTTCTATTTTTTGCTTTACCTTTGTTCATACCTGGCCAATAACCTGAGGCAATTTACTTTCATCTGTACATAATCCTCACAAAGCATGACTCACATATATCATGCAAAAGGCTAATCTTGCTAGCCCTGACATTAACTAATGTCATGGGTGGAGGTGTGACACGCTGCACGAGGCTGTCAGTCAATGGTCAGTGTGTGTTTTAAGTTTATTTTAACCCATGTCCATAATAACAGATGTGTCTAAAAATGTCCTTTTGCAGAAGAGATGGGTTTCAATGAGGCGTTACAGCAGAAAGGTATCAAGGGAAAAAATACAACTGATATGTGGCTTTTAACACATCTGAAATAAACTACTTATCCCCCCCATAGCTTTAAAAGAGCAAACATGAAAAAAAAGAATGAGGAAATGGCATCGGTTGTTCTAAATGGAATCTCACTCTTCACGTTCCAAAAACGATTCTCCTAGTAAGCCGTTGGACACCAAAGCCTCATTCATGAAGACATGACAGACAGCTAGTGAAGCATGTCACATTACATAATGTAAACGTTTTTGTCATTTGCTATTGGTAACACATTCATATACTCAATCATAATGTTGACTGAGAAAAATATCATATGTACTGTATGAACTAACTGTATGAAGTAAATTGTAAAATAATATCTATTTTCAGGGGTCAAAAGCATGTCAAGCACTTTGTGACCTCTTGCACTGTAAAAGTGGTGTACATATTTGCAGTGGTGCATAACATGAGGGCATCCGACACCTGAAAGAGCTGCGACTCCCCACACCCTGATCACTGATCCCTGCTTAGTCTTCTTATCTCCAAGAAAACATTACTTCCTCTAGCCTTGTAACCTAAACAAGGGATACATCTTAGGACAGACAGAGCTCATCTTCAGTCAATGTGTACCAAGTATGTGAAACACAGCCTGTATAAAAAAACTATTTGGGAATTTGATGCACTATTCAAATTGAAATTAAGCTTAATACAAAAACAATGCTTTAGATGTGTTATATGATGATTGAACAAATAGGTTATCCAGAACAACGGGCTATCTTTAATGCTAAGCGAATGAGCATGACAAGTTTCAGTGTGTAAGCTTCTTGTGTCTGCCCTTGAGAATGACCTGACACACCCCCGACTGATTCGTTCCTTCGGAGCAGGTGCAGATTGCTCTGTTCAATAATCTTTACAATTAGACCTTGTACAATGGGCCCAATCAACCTTGACACTCTGTGCCAGGGAAAGAGAACTCACAGATTCACTGCAGCCTGATATACAAATACTACAACAGATAAAGAACTAACCTGACAAGAAAGAACTAGATAAAGAACTAACCTGACGATCGATAGATAGATAGATAGATAGATAGATAGATAGATAGATAGACAGATAGATAGATAGATAGATAGATAGAAAGATACATAGAAAGATACATAGATAGATAGACAGATAGATGATGACTGGATGAATGGATGGATGGATGGATGGATTGGTGGAAGGATGGACAGACAGACAGAGAGACAGACAGATAGACGGATACATAGAAAGACAGACAGACAGACAGATAGATAGATAGACAGACAGACAGACAGATAGATAGATAGATAGATAGATAGATAGACAGATAGATGATGGGTGGATGAATGGATGGATTGGTGGAAGGATGGACGGACAGACAGAGAGACAGACAGATAGACGGATACATAGAAAGACAGACAGACAGACAGATAGATAGATAGATAGATAGATAGATAGATAGAAAGATAGATGATGGATGGATGGATGAATGGATGGATTGGAGGAAGTATGGACCGACGGACAGACAGAAAGACAAACAGATAGATAGATATATGAAAGAAGGAAGGAAGGATGGATGGACGGACGGACAGAGACAGACAGCAAGACAGATGGACGGATACATAGAAAGACAGACAGACAGACAGATAGATAGATAGATAGATAGATAGATAGATAGATAGATAGATAGACAGATAGATAGAAAGATAGATGATGGATGGATGGATGAATGGATGGATTGGAGGAAGTATGGACGGACGGACAGACAGAAAGACAAACAGATAGATAGATATATGAAAGAAGGAAGGAAGGATGGATGGACGGACGGACAGAGACAGACAGCAAGACAGATGGACGGATACATAGAAAGACAGACAGACAGATAGACAGATAGATAGATAGAAGGATGGATGATAGATTGGTGGATCGATGAAAGGATGAACAGAGAGACAGACAGATGGACAGACAGACAGACAGACAGATAGATAGATAGATAGATAGATAGATAGATAGATAGATAGATAGACAGACAGATAGATAGATAGATAGATAGATAGATAATAGATTGGTGGAAGGATGGATGGATGGATGGACAGACAGACAGACAGACAGGCCGATGTAAGGATGGAAGGATGGACAGAGAGAAAGACGGATGGACAGACAGACAGAAAGACAGATGTTCAGACAAACAGAAAGACGGATGGACAGATACATAGATGGACGGACAGACAGACAGACAGACAGATAGATAGATAGATAGATAGATAGATAGATAGATAGATAGATATATGAAAGAAGGAAGGAAGGATGGACGGACGGACGGACAGAGACAGACAGATATACAGACAGACAGAAAGACGGATGGACAGATACATAGACAGACAGACAGATTTCGTTTAAATTTTATCTAGCAAAAAAAAAAAAAGTATATTTGGTTAAATAATTTTGTATGCATTTTAAAAAATATACCCAAATACGTTATTTACATTAGTAATATTCTAATGTATTTTATACATAATAATGTGCATAATGTAGCTGCACATGTGTTTCAAAACAATTAATCACATTCACCCTGGACATGTTTAATGAGGAGCAGCAGTAATTGATGATAAATTATGCTAACAATATATAATTAGAGCCCACTTGAGAATGTTGATGAGTTGTGCGTAATCAAGAGACTCTTTACCCTTGTTTCATGTGGGTCTTTGAAGAGGGCAGAGTGCAGGGACATGCCTATGCTATTTGTGTCATTAAAGACATAATACATCTGCGCAGAAGATTCTTTTGTTGTAAAATTAATTCAAGGGGCACACATATCTATTTATTGTCCACATCCCTTATTTTCAAGTATTTTGAATATCCCATTCCCAACCCATATTTACAACCCGCCTCTATTCATTTTTATGCACTATATTTCAGATGTGCTATTTATGCATTGTAAACAATAGATTTCTGAGAGTATTATGCTATCTGGAGCTTATGTCTTAATAATTTCAGGGTCGTTTCAGTCTTAAAACATGCAGGGTTATTTTTTTAACCCAAATGTTGGGTTCAACTTGTTGGGTCATTTTATTGGGTTATTTTTAATATTTGTTACCCAGGTGCTGCGTAGTTTTTCTGTAACTAATTTTTAACACTGGGTTATTTTTTTCTACCCAACCGCTGGGTTAAGCCTGTCTATGACGAAACAATCCAGTTGCTGAGTTACAGTCAATCAGAGTGTGGGCTTTTTGAGTCCTCTACAGGAGAGAGCGGTTCTCAGCACTGACTATTTGCACTTTTTCAGCAAAATAAAGGTTTGTATACATTTTATTTCATTTATAAAGTCTTTACTGTGCTGTAAATTGTAATATTTTACGCAACGCAACACACAAGGACAAGATGTAAGTCAGCTGCGGTTAATTCACAGGATGCAAACGCCTTTTGCCTTGCAGAAATTCATTCGTATAGTACTGAGTTTCATCTTAAAGGAGAAGTCCACTTCCAGAACAAAAATTTACAGATAATTTACTCACCTTCTTGTCATCCAAGATGTTCATGTCTTTTCTTCTTCAGTCGATAAGAAATTACGTTTCTTGAGGAAAACATTCCCAAATTTTTCTCCATATAGTGGACTTCAATGGTGCCCCCAAGTTTGAACTTCCAAAATGCAGTTTAAATGCAGCTTCAAATGGCTCTAAATGATCCCAGCCGAGGAAGAAGGGTCTTATGTAGCAAAACGATCGGTCATTTTCGAAAAAATTGACAATTTATATACTTTTTAACACCAAACACTCATCTTGTCTAATTCTGTGCAAACTCTGTTTTTCCCGTTCAATAAGGTCAACATAGAGTATGTCGAAAAACTCCCATCTTGTTTTCTTCCCCAACTTCAAAATCGTCCTACATCGCTGCAGAAGTACCAACCCAGGGTTTTCAAAGTGAACATGCAGAGAAGATCAAACGTCCTTCACAAAAAAAAAAAAAAAAAGATAAAATAGCGATATAGGACGATTTTGACGTTGAAGAAGAAAACGAGACGGGAGTTTTTCGACATAGCCTTACTACATTGACCCGGATCAGAGAAACTACGCGTGCGCATCGCAGATAGGGTGACCACCTGGCAAGAGGGCTGTTGCGGGCCATAGATGTGATTTTGCAGGACAATGTGGGACACGTGTGAGACTAATAACATTTTCTACTGTTATGCTATGTAAATACTGATTACATCCGTTGTCATATGCGTTGATCTGTGTTTCTGAGTGCGCACATGCAAGCGAGAGAAAGCGCGTCATTTTTATGAGAGTGAAGAGAATCTACCTGCCAGAGAAGAGATTTGTGCTTGCGCATTTTGATGCACCCCACATTACAATAATGTGCTCTAGACATTTGTCATTAAAATAACGCCACAGAAACCGCCTCAAACGAACTGTTAAAATAAGAAAAAAGTCTGCGTCAGAAAGGTGCATCGATTTTTTTTATTTGGTTAAAATGAATGGAGAATATCGTGTTTTTCCGTGTGCGCTTGACCATTTCCGTCGGTGGTGCTAGATTACTTGATGAGGTCCGCAAATCCTTTGTGCAGAAACATGCCACAAAAAGAATAAATAAAAAGCTTTCTTAAAAAAGCAAAAGAACGCATGGACGTTTTCTTAATATGATCACTAAAAACCAACAGACTGATGAAAATGCGGGACATTTTTTCAATATGCAACGTGCGGGACAACGCAAAGCGGGACAGGTGGTCACCTTAATCGCAGAGAGGAGACAAGACGAGCGTTTGAGGTTAAAAAATAAATAAGTTGTCAATTCGTTTAAAAAATGTCCGATCGTTTCGTTAGATAAGACCCTTCTTCTTCGGCTGAGATCGTTTAGAGCCATTTGAAACTGCATTTAAACTGCATTTTGGAAGTTCAAACTTGGGAGCACCATTGAAGTCCACTATATAGAGAAAAATTCTGGAATGTTTTTCTCAAGAAACATAATTTCTTATCGACTGAAGAAAGTAAGACATGAACATCTTGGATGACAAGGGGTGAGTAAATTATCTGTAAATTTTTGTTCTGGAAGTGGACTTCTCCTTTAAAATATGTTCTCTAATGTCAGTTTTGTTTGTTTATGGTCAGTTTTTTTGGAGTCAGTCATGGCATCTTTCAGCTACGAGTAAAACGCGAGGCCGAGGTCTGAAGTTTGCAGTTAACACGGCAAACGGCAACCCTTCACCGGCTCAGATTTCGGCGCCACACCGGCATGAGAATTAGCGCTATTTCGGTAAAAAGCGATTACAGAGAACGGTTGAATACACTAAAATTAAAATTCTGCTTTTAAATGTTACAATTTTCATGTCTAAAATGCTTGTTAAATGAGTTTAAATGTATGTATTCATCCAAATAAATTCAATTTGTCTTGTATTTTGTCAGTATAATCTTGCTTAATTATAAATGTTCATCTTTTGATTATTGCTGTTGCCTCTAGTAATTATGTGTCTGTTTTTATAAGTTCCAGTCCATTTTAAACCAGCAATATAATATTTTTTTTAAATAAAATAACCCAGCATGTTTGGTAATAACATTTAACCCAACCAGCTGGGTCAAAATAACCCATCATGTGTTCTGTCTAATATTTTCCCAGCATTGGGTTGCCAAATAACCCAAGATAGGTTGTTTTTAACCCAGCATTTTTTAGAATGTAAGCCTCCGCTTAAGATGGGTATTTTGTCCATAAGTGAAATGGCTATATTTGGGTTAGAAATGTCCAGGATGTCCGTCCTGTTGATGACATCACACACTGGCTTCTGAATCTCATGAGAGCAGAGCATATCGAACTCGACATGCTTCGGCTGCCCAAAAACAGCAGCGACATGCACTCATCCAGGATATCCTACAACAGAGTCGGAATGGTGACTCCCCTGTTTGCTTGTTTTTATTCTGCTCCATTCCAAGCCCCACATCCGTCCACTGGTTCAAAGAGGGTTCACCGAGTCTAAGAGTACACAGTGAAGACTGTGGAATCAAAACTCTTTTCTTGCCTATCACTGCAGAAAAAGACAAGGAGAGAAAGAAGCAGACTTTGTTAGGAGACAGAGCAGCAGGGGAGTGTAGTCAGCGAAGCCTCATAAATATCTACAATGTCTACGATAAGCAGAGAGGACCTTGTGTTCTCACGGCCGGTTCACTCGGAATCGAAACATACATCATTCCTGTCACCCCAGTGACCCCTTCATAAACGACAATGACCAGGACGTGACTGCATAAACATGACACAATAATTATTTGATGCATTAGACGCTATAGAATAGGTCTTTCAGGTTTGGAACGACATGAGAGTGAGTAATTAACGAGTAAGAATTTTCATTTTTGGGTGAACTATCCCTTTAAGAGTATTATGACGCCATCATCCATGAGATTCCTTCACAGGGATGTGCTTCATTTTTCAAAAACAAAGCAAAAATTCAATACCTGTTGACCACGGCATGTTAAGTGACCACTATTTCCAAACCAAAAGGCTCTCAGGACACAGAGTGGGCAGTCGTATCCTGTTTCACTGCCCCCTTGCGCACACCATTTCTCATTAGCATACAGATGGACAGTGTGTTGGAATCATATTGTGTGTCCTTCTGCTCTTTGTTTGCCAGTCATAACTCCAGAGGTGGGCACAATGCTCCCTGCTCTTCAAAGGGCCGGTCACACCTGGGAGTGTTCTGAGAAAGGGAGTAGGCACCCATAGCCAGCTGCACAGATGGCCTCTCACGCTAAAGCACAATGGGTGAGCTGTAAGAGGTCCGTGTGTCAGGTTACATATGAAAGTGCTCGGCAAAACTCTGGATGAATTTGGGAGCTATGACGCGTAAGAAGAGCTCATTACTATTTCATCATCAGTAGTGACATAGTGGAAATATCAGGTTGTGATGGGCTTGTGTGCTGTATGGTAGGGTTTCTCATTACCTGCAAACATTACATTACGCTAACTAACTTTTTACTATGGAAGTTTGCTTGCTGAATAAGATAAGGAAATAAAAAAAGTTTTTTTTTTTTTTTATTTTGCTTTGCTTTTTGTTTTGTTTTGTGGTGGAAACAGGCTTACATACTCACTTTGTTTTGTTTTTTTTCTTTCTTTTTTCCAGATATTGAGACAATGTCAAATTAGGGTATTCACAATAAAAAAAGGACAAATCTTCTAAAACATTATTTTATTTTATTTTATTTTATTTTGCTTTGTGGCCTTTGTGGTCTTTCTTCTTCTTTTTTCCAAACATTGAGATATTTTTTTCCAAACATTGATATTTTATTTTATTTTACTTTGTGGCAGAAACAGGCTTACTTTTTTTCTTCTTCTTCTTTTTTCCAAACATTGAGACAATGTCAAATTAGGGTATTCAGAATAAAAAAAGGACAAATCTTCTAAAACTTTTTTTTATTATTTTATTTTATTTTATTATTTTATTTTATTTTATTTTGTGGCAGAAACAGGCTTACATGCTTTTTTTCTTTCCTTCTTTTTCAGATATTGAGGCAATATCAAATTAGGGTATTGACAATAAAAAAAGGACAAACTATTTAAAACGTTATTTTATTTTATTTTATTTTGTGGCGGAAACAGATTTACATCCTTTTTTTCTTTCTTTTTTCCAGATATTGAGACAATGTCAAATTAGGGTATTCACAATAAAAATAAAATAAAAAATAATATTTTATTTTATTTTGTGGCAGAAACAGGCTCACATGCTTTTTTTCCTTTCTTTTTTCCAGATATTGAGAGAATGTCGAATTAGGGTATTCACAATAAAAATAAAATAAAATAAAAATATTTTATTTTGTGGTAGAAACAGGCTCACATGCTTTTTTTTCTTTCTTTATTTTTTTCCAGATATTGAGATAATGTCAAATTAGTGTATTCACAATAAAAAAAGCACAAATCTTATAAAACATTTATCTTATTTGTATTAATTTTGGTTTCATATAGTTAAAAAAATAAACTTAAGTTATTTTAACCCTTTAACTGTCACCGTCCACCCTGTGGGACGCCTAAGTTTACTTTACCATATTACAAATAAATCCTAATCTAATCATGACAAACTATACATAGTTGAAAAGGTCTGAGACTCCTAAATAGATATTTTACTATATTTTTGTGTTAGAAATTATGTAGGAAAAGTAATAGATTAATATATGTCAAGTGTGCCACTTAAAAAAGTCTACATCATAACATGAATTCTGACCTTTGTCACAAAAGACTTTCTTCATTGTCTTTTTCCCTATCACACTTTAGATACCATAAGAAATTATATGGCAGCTCAAAACTTAAAATTTCAAAATTCATCCTTTGAAAGGCATTTTAAAATCAGACATTGCATTACCATGTAAAATGTACATCAAATCACATTACAAAATGTTTTCATTCATGAATTATAAAAATGTAAGTCTGGATAGTGCATTTTTATGTCTGTGTTCAAAAATGGGAGTGACAGTTAATAGGTTAAGTTATAGTTTAAGAAAGAAAAAAGACTTAATATATAGACTTTTGGCTCAAATAACGTTTCTATGAGTTCTCTCCAAACAATATTAAAATGAATTTTAATTCAGAAATGAAGAACATGCACATTATTGCATTTTTAATGGATTGATGAACAAGTTAATAAATGTGCATTATGCCATTGACGTGATGTGTACTAATAAATCCAAAATGAGTAAAAATGTCTAGCTGTCTAGATGTTTAGTTGATGAAGAATACTACCATAGCCCTTTAGAAGACACACTGAAGGTTAGCAAATGCACTGAGAGGCAAACAGACAGACAGGAAGACTTGCATCTCATTGAACAAAACCCTGAGGGGGTGTTCCATGACCTGTTACCATCTCGTTCCCTGGCAACAAGTTTTTCACGCAGCGCTGGTTGTACTACAGAATTTTTTAGGAATGCTGTAGGTGGATTGGAAGTCAAGTCACGATTCATAAAATCCAACCCTTCCAAGAAGCTCAGCCTTCATGTCTGCAATGATAAAATCTGTATGTACTGTACCTCAATCCAGCAACTCACAGCATCCACTTTAATGCGATACACCCCAAGGAGCTTCGCTTACAGTGTGGTGCAAACTCAAAATACTTAAGGAAGATCTGAACACAAGCACGTCAGTGTGGGTGATCCATAGCCAAGGGCGGTGGAAAAAGAAGCCCTTATCTGTAACACAAACCCACATGCTGATCATGAGATGCTCAGAAGCTGGTGTAGCTTGAAAGAGGAAACAAATGATCACTTACATGTCAGATTCAGAGTGCCCTGCCCTGAGGCACTGGAAGAGTGAAAGTGAAAGCAGGAATTACTGGAAACCAGGACTAGTCTCAGCAGGGCAATTCGAAAAATGACTTCATAGCAGGCAAAGCATAATGATGCCATGAAAACTGACAGTAAATATGATTATTATTCCAAAGACCCAAATACTGTACTAAAGAATTTGTAGCTTTGATGCACAGATGCAAAATACTTTGATTATATGGTTAGATAATAATTCTTTAGACACTGACAGATGGTTAAATGGAGCTATAACTATAAAAAGACAACCTGAAGATTTCATGCCACAGGCTATGTTTGAGTGGTTAGCCTTGGGAGGAAATAACAGGAAGGGAGGACAATCCCCTGACACCTGCAATCACATGTGCACTAATTACAAGTATTGGTTCTGGCAGCTCACCTTGGCTGTAGTGTCATCTACACATCCACAACTACACAATTTGCTGAATTGTGAACTGAACCAGTCTTCTAATTATTGACCTTTTATGCAGTTATTAAGCAAGTAAAATGAATGCTGGACAAATTCCCATTAAGTCAAAAATATATGTAAACGAAATCATCAAAATTGTCACATACACAGATCGACGCAAAGAGGCTCCAGCGGCAGGCAGTTTGTCCACGCCGAACGCGAAAAGGTGGCGGTGGCGCGACGCAATCAATCACAATAGCAAAGCCAATCAGAAAAGTTTCTCTTTGCTTGCGCGCTCTCTCGAACTCACAACGCGCTGCTGCCGAAGAGCGCAAAAGTTAAAGGTTAGAACACATACCTTGTATTTTTGTGTGAAGTATTCCCTGACGATTTAGCGGGGGAAATGGTTTTAATGGTATTCCTTATGTAACTTTAAGATTTTGTTGTAGAAAATCCATTTCTAGACACATGTACCCGTCCATGTTTGATGCTACTTCAGTCCAGTGAGATTTCAATGTGGGCGGGGCTACCTGACGCAATGCCGCCAGTTTTGCACGTTGGCTTTCATATATTTGATAATTCTGCCAGTAGTACACACTGGCTGCGTCCGAAAGCCTAGTCAGCTGACTTCCTGCCTCCCTGCCTTATCAGGCAGTGACTTCGAAGGCTGCGAAGGCAACTCTAGAAACAGTTTCGGACAGACTTCAGAGGCAGCAGAACGTGACGCCGTTGCTAGGTTACCTAACGGTTAAGTTGTAGATTTTGTAGAAAAAACGATCTTATACAGTTATATATAAATCCTTTAATAATACATAAAGACCTCAATGTCATTACCCACCGAAGTCGGAGAAGACGACTGAGAATGGCAGCTACTTTTTGCTTAAAAAAATAAAAGCACTGATGCAAGTAATATTGCAGAACAGGTCATTGTTATTAGTGGCTGTTTCGTTATTATTGGTAGTATATTGTAAATATTATTCTTATTCATTACTCATTTGAACCCTTTTAACATTTTATCAAATACTATTATTACAAACAATATTATTTATAATGCTTTTTACACTATTATGATTCATAAAGTATATCATGGTCAAGATCTCATCTATTATATAAAGTAACAAGTCTAATTTCACCAGAACATCTTTATTTATATAGCCTATATGACACATGCGCACGGGATTGTGGGAAATCGAAGGCAGCGAAGGATACATCTATGCTGCCTTCAAAATTCCATCAGAAGAAGGTACCTCCGGAGACAGGAAGTGAAGCAAAATTAGAATTCGGACGTGCCTTGATGCCTTCCTGCCTTGGAATGCTGCCTCCGAAGGCAGCATTTTAGAGCTTTCGGACGCAGCCACTATTTCAGCCCCAAAATATTTTTATTACAACGAGATTAAAAATAAACCCCTAAAGTATATAATCAAATTTTAGATTCTATATGCTAAATAAGCTTTCAAATTATATTCCATCTTTACCCCTTAATAAAAAATCAATAAAATAATTCATAAAATCTGTTTTTTTTTTTTTTCTTGCAGCTGTTCTTGAAATTGTTGTAGGCTATACTCTCAAAATATTATAACTTTAATTGCTACAATTTAATTCACAATTTGAAAGGAAAGGACGTGACATGTGGCCAAGTACGGTGACCCATACTTGAATTTTGTGCTCTGCATTTAACCCATCCAAGTGCAAAACACACAGTAGTGAGTAGTGAACAACACTTACACACACACACACACACACACACACACACATTGGTTATTCACTCCCCCCATCTTCAATCCCTGCTGGACCTGGGACTCGAACCCGCGACCTATCAGTTACAAGCCCGACTGCCTAACCATTAGGCAACGGCTGCAAAATATTTAGACTCTTCTTGAAACATTTTTACTTTATTCTCGTAATTTCTAATCAATTCTTGAAACATTTAGACTTTATTCTCAAAACCTTTTGACTTTATTCGTGAAACATTTTGACTTTATTCTCGTAATTTCTTATTTATTCTTGAAACATTTCGACTTTATTCTCTGAACTTTTCGACTTTATTCTCAAAACATTTAAACTTTATTCTCAAAAAGTTGTGACTTTATTTTCGAAACATTTTGACTTTATTCTCAAAATCTTTTGACTTTATTCTCGAAACATTTTGACTTTATTCTCGTAATTTTGACTTTATTCTTGAAACATTTCAACTTTATTCTAGAAATATTTTTACTTTATTTTCAAAACATTTTGATTTTATTCTCAAAATATTTTGACTTTATTCTTGAAAATTCCACTTTATTCTCAAGACATTTTGACTTTATTCTCAAAATACTTTGACAATTCTCATACTTTTTACTTTGTTCTCAAAAGTTTTTGACTTTTTTCTCAAAACATTTCGACTTTATTCTTTAAAAAAAATCGACTTTATTCTCAAAACTTTTCGACTTTATTCTCGAAATTTTTTGACTTTATTTGCAAAACATTTCAAATTTATTCTCTTACTTTTTACTTTATTCTCAAAATATTTTGATTTTATTCTCAAAACTTTTCAAATGTATTCTCGAAACAGTTTGACTTTTTTCTTAAAACATTTCAACTTTATTCTCAAAGAATTTCAACTTTATTCTTGTAAATTCAACTTATTCTCAAAAAAAATCGACTTTATTCTCGAAACTTTTAGACTTTATTCTCGAAATGTTTCGACTATTCTTGATACATTTTGACTTTATTCTCAAAACATTTCGACTTTATCCTCGAAATATTTCGACTTTATTCTCAAAACATTTTGATTTTATCCGCAAAACATTCAGACTTTTTTCTCATAATTTTGATTTTATTCTTAAAATATTATGACTTTAATCTCATAATTTAAAATTTTTTTATTTTCAATGTGGCACTAAAATGCCGTTGTAGTTGTGAGGTATGTTGTTTGCCATTATTAAAAAACACTTTTAGGAAGAAAATCTGTTTACGGTTTGCTGTTGAGGGGGTGAGGTGTTTTTTTTTTTTTTTTTGAGTAGCGGAAAAATGGCTACATGTTGTCTTGCATTGGCAGAACAGTCAAAAACGATAATGTATCAGAAATTAAACTGATAGATAGATTCACACCAAATGTTAGAAATGTTTCAATTTATGCACTTTCTCACGGTAAATGTTCCACGGTGGCTTTCAAAGGGATACATGTGTAACGGTGATACATAAAAATCACGTCAGCTCTGCAAATAAACTCAGTGAGCTGTAAGTTAATTTGACATATCTGTGGCTCATATATAAGTAACAATATGGGGTATCGTTCTACCTTTAAGGCCCAAAACAGAAAACAACATGCCTTAATTAATCACCCTCCTGCCTGGCGTGACAGAGCTCCCAGAGGATGTCTGGGTATTCCCCGCTGAAGCTCACAGCAAATCAGTCTTGCCGTAAGCTACAGCTAGAAGCAAAGTTGGCACATTAGAGGGAGCCAGCGGTTGACATCAGGATGGGGCAAGTTCATATAAACATTCAGCAGCGCCATTAATGCATTAAGCTCGTATTATCGACAGTGAATCTTATCAGCTGCGCTTGGTGTGTGGAGCAGGATGGGGGAGTGATGACAGATCAGGACTTCAGGGAAATGGAAGTGCCCTTTCCTTCAGTGGAGGGAAACTTCGGAACCTGCATGAAATTTAGAAGCTGCCACTCAGCACGAGCTGAAAAGTTGACCTCACCTCCATATCAAGAACATTGTGTTGTTACATTTTCCTCTACGTAGATGATTTATGAATGTACTGACAGTGAAGAATAACAATAAGAGTGAACAGCTCCTTATAAGTCAGCCTGTAAGTGAATAAATGGAATAATAGAAAGATTTTGTTAGGAAATATAACTGGTTGCAATGGAAAACATAACCCACACCTTCCCAGATGAGAGAATTTTGTGAAGTTTCTGTTTCTGCCTTACAGTAAAAAGATAAAAAAGATACTGCAATTGTCAAATGATGTTTGAGTTACACTTTAAAATAAAGTCACAATGATGAGAAACAGTCACAATTACAATAAAGTTGCATAAATTCAGATATAAAGTCACAGTTGTATTTTGTACTTGACAAATAATGAGACAAAAAATGATGAGGTCAGCACAAAACACAAAGCAGCACAACTCTGCCTCCCACACATCATTTTCATTGTAAAGTAAGTCTCCCTCTGCAGATCACTCTGATGTCAGGCTTCACAAAGACAACATCTGGAATATTCAGAATCCATTGAGTATAGACTAGCATTAAAGGGATAATTCAGCCAAAAATGAAAATTCTGTCATCATTTCGGCTATTCACCCCAGGGTTGCCAGGTTTTCACAACAAAAGTGCCCAAATGCATTTCGAGGGTGGACCCCCGTCAAAAATCGCATTCCGGGGTGTAAAATACAAGTTTTTTTTTTGTCAGGGTTCCCCTGGTAATTTTACATTTCAGGGGCTAAATATCACGTTTTTGGGGTCGCTTCAACCCGCGGACATAAAAACAACCCTTGGCAACGGTGTTGAAGTAACTCAATTCCGCGGGAAAACCGCAGACTTGGCAACACTGACTCACCTCATGTTGTTCCTAACCAGTATGATTTTTTTTCCCCTCCGCAGAACACAAAGGCAGATATTCTGGAGAATGTTATACCACCTCCAAACAAAAATAAAGTCATACAATATGAGGCTGAGTAAATGATATCAGAATGTTCATTTTTAGGTGAACTGTCTCTTTAAAACCACCTCGCATGGACACGCAGAGGTCAAAATGATTATTAGATTATTCAGGAACTAGATGCCTATTTCATTCAGGAATTAAATGTCTCGTTTGGTGTCGTGTTTGGACTCAGTGAATCATTCATCGAAGGGGTGACGTGTTCATTCAGTGGGTTTTTAAATGAAAGTAAAGCCACCAAAGTAATCACATGCTTCAAAAGGAAAAAAGAGACCTCAGTGAAGGAAAATGACTCATTGAAATTAAGAATAATTTGCTCACAAATAAAACACAGCTGGTACAAATACTCTAAATGCAGACAACCATGTTTACTTATTCTGTGAGGGACGGTTTTCGGTATCAAGAGGCCCAAACTGAATGGGATTTAACTGGTCATGTTATGTCAATATGGATGCCTCATCATATCAAAATTGAAATACTAAATTCTACGGGCTCTGAATGATCAACATTATTAAAACTGAAAAAAAAAAAATGTTCTACATGCCTTCTGTCATCTGACTGGTTTTATTGATTTATTTATTTTAATCAAGTAAACAGACTTTTATTTTAAACCACCTTCAGGTTGTTGTTCATATTTCAAGATCGTCATTAACTGTACTGAACCTAAAATGGACTTTAGGTTTACTTGATTATTTCTACAATAGTTTTTTAGAAAAGTCATGGTGAAATGTGAGTACAGTACATGAGTTGTATGTTTTGCCCCTGTAATAATATCTATAGAGCTTTAATTATAAATCTAAGCATTTAAAAATCATAAGACATAGGCTTATTATTGGGAAATATAGAGTGATTGTAATGCAATGCTGTTATAAATATCTCATTGACTGACATTACAAGCTACATTTCAGAATTTTACCTTTTTGGCAATATAAATATCAGCAACTTCACCAGAATGCATATTTTTACTCAGTTTGGGCCATTAAATAAAACTGAGCTGCTGTTTTTTTCTCCTCAATTATAAGCTCCATATTCTCACTATATCATACTAGGCCTATATACAGTTGACATCACAAGTTTGAAGAATCTGCAAAATGGTAAATATTTTAGCAAAATAAGACGGATCATATGAAATGCATGCTATTTTTTTTTATTTAGGACTGACCTAAGTAAGATATTTCACATGAAAGACATTTACATATAATCCACAAGACAAACTAATAGTTGAATTAATAAAAATGACACTGTTCAAAAGTTTACATACACTTGATTCTTAATACTGTGTTGTTACCTGAATGATCCAAAGCTGTTTTTTGTTTTTTGGTTTAGTGATAGTTGTTCATAGATAGAGTGCCTTGTTTGTCCTGAACAGTTAAACTGCCCACTGTTCTTCAGATAAAATCCTTCAGGTCCCACAAATTCTGTGGTTTTTCAGCATTTTTGTGTATTTGAACCCTTTCCACAATGACTGTATGATTATAAGACTCATCTTTTCACAGTGAGGAAAAATGAGGGACTCAAATTAAACTATTACAGAAGGTTCAAACGCTCACTGATGCTTCAGAATAAAACACGCTGCATTAAAGGAACACTCCACTTTTTTTGCTAATAGCTTAGCATAGATCATTGAATCAGATTAGACCGTTAGATCGAGCGAGATGCTAACGGTCTAATCTGATTCAATGATCTATGCTAAGCTATTAGCAAAAAAAGTGGAGTGTTCCTTTAAGGGGGTGAAAACGTTTTGAATTTGAAGATCAGGGTAAATTTAACTTATTTTGTCTTCTGGAAACATGTAAGTACCCTCTGTAGCTTCTGAAGGGCAGTACTAAATAAAAAAAAAAAAAAGATATTTAGGCAAAATAAGAAAAATGTACACATCTTCATTCTGTTCAAAAGTTTTCACCCCCTGCTCTTAATGCATAATTTTTACTTCTGAAGCATCACTGAGTGTTTGAACCTTCTGTAATAGTTGCATATGAGTCTCTCAATTGTCCTCAGTGTGAAAAGATGGATTTCAAAATCAGTCATGGCTGAAAAGGGTTCAAATACACAAAAATGCTGAAAATCCAAAGAATTTGTGGGACCTGAAGAATTTTTCTGAAGAACAGCGAGTTCTGTTCAGGACGAACAAGGGACTCGTGAACAACTATCACTAAACAACAACAACAACACAGCTGTGGATCATTCAGGTAACAACACAGTATTAATAATCAAGCGTATCTAAACTTTTGAACGTGGTTATTTTTATAAATTCAACTATTATTTCTCTTGTGGACTATATGTAAACATCTATTATGTAAAATATCTTATTCAGGTCAGTACTAAATAAAAAATAACATGAATTTTGTATGATCCCTCTTATTATGGTAAAATAATTTACATTTTGCAAATTCTGCGAAGTATATGTAAACATTTGACTTTTGACACCTGTATATGCCATAAAAGACTGATATGTCAAATATGTCAACAAAAACAGACATTCAAACTTTGAAATCATGAGATAAAATTTCAAAAATGGTATCATTTCAAACTAATTACACTTATCTATTATTTCATGTCAAAAAATACACCTGAAAGAAACTCAGCCGAGGCAAAATCTTCATGTAAATTTGTCCCGCCCCCACTATTAATTTCTATTAGCAAGCTAATCCCTTTAGGGTGTGCTATGAAATAATCATCGCATCTCTAGAGCGGCTGCCGGTTCATTACATTAAACGCATGACAGGAAAAGCCAAAAAAAAGGGCTTAGTACAGCTGACAAATAAGCGTTTGTTTTGTATTGATAATGTATTCCATCTGCGTACAGTGCACAAGCCCTTTTCTGGGTCATCTGAACAAAGCCATCAGTAAATCAAGAAGCATAGAAAACATGCTTAAGTGCCCTTGCCATGTCTTCTCCTCTCCCCTGCCTCACAGATCACACTCATTGTGTGTCTTGTTGTGAGGCGTGCGGTTGCTATAGCAAAGTCGTGGTAGTTGCACTCAGTTACTTAATGCTATTATTTGTGACCCCTTCACCCAACCACCTGTCCCTCCTCCACAATCCTTCGGCCCGGACATCCGTCAGTAAGGCTGTCTAATGATTACCAATGTGCCTAAAAAGAGCAGAGACGAAAACAAACATTACCTTGACAACTCAACTCCTCTCGAGGCTCTACATAACGAAGAGCTCACTGTGACCCCTAGAGAGCTCTGGATGAGAAGGATTTGACGAATTGTCCCTCAGCTTGAATGAAAACATCAAGCTCGTTTGGCACATGAAAGCCACATTGCAACCAAAAGGTGTGGTAATGTGGGGGACCGGAGAAAAGAGAGTGACATGAGGGCAAGTGGAGTGGATCTTCCCACTCTTTGAATGTATTACAGCCCTGCATCTTGAAAAATAAAGGAACAAATAAGATAAAATTCTAACAAAGGCCTAATATTACCTTATTTTATAAGGCAAAATTAAAAAATAACTCTGCCAACTTTCCATCACAGGTTTTTTTGTTTTGATTTGTTGTTTTTTCAAAATAAAAATGAGGATTTTTCATTTTTTTTAATTTTTTAAGTTCTTGAATGCACTTCAAAAATAACAAGCAGTCAAATGTCAAAAATGTAGGTTTTAATGGTAAAAAATAAGTATTCGGGATGTATCATTTAAAGAAGTGGAAAAATATGTTAAAATACTAAGATCAATCGTGTCAAAAAATGCGTTGTTGTAATCTGTCGTTGCTTGCTGTAGCAGAAAACTCATAATTTTAATCTTGAAATCATGATTATGCATAAAATTAGGCTTTAGAATAATTTAGAATCAGGCATTTTGAATCATTCATACATGTAAAAATTGACTGAATTGAACAAATAGTTGTAACCTGGTTGAAAGGAAGACAGGAATTAGGTATTGTGGCAGATTTTCTGATGATTAAAGGATAATACTGGACTTCTTCACCTTAAAAAAAATGAACTGTACTGTTCTCCACCCACAGTTTGGCATGCAGTTTCGGCATGATTCAACTTAAATCTGAGAAGGCATCTGTGATATGGTTTCTGAAAAATAACAAGTAAATTAAATAGAGTTTGGCTAATGTATGTTTCTGTCGATGGATACGCATTGTATCGATGGATACGCATTGGCTTCCCAATACATTACAACAACAGCCATGAAAAAAATAAAGTGGAAATATTTTGTCGAAAATTACGGGAATGAATTCATAGCAATACGGGAATAGAGTCAAAATATTTTGAGAAAAAAAGTCAACATTACAAGAACAAAGTCGTAGAAAAACTGGAATGCAGTCTAAATATTTTGAGGAAAAAAAGTAAAAATAATAAGGATAAAGTCATAGCCATATAGGAATAAAGTCGAAATATTTTGAGAATAAAGTCAAAATTACGAGAATGACGTCTTAGCAACACAAGAATATATCTCAACATATTTTGAGAAAAAAAAATTACAATTATGAGAATACAGTCATATCACTACAAGTCAAAATATTTTGAGAGTAAATTCAGTATTATGAGGATCAAGTCAATATTATGATGATAAAGTTAAAATATTTAAAGTCAAAATTACGAGAATAAAGTCTTTAGCAATAGGAAAATAAAGTCAAAATATTTTGAGAAAAAAAAGTCAATTACCAGAATAAAGTTGTAGCAATACGGGAATAAAGTCACAATATTTTGAGAAAAAACTGAAAATTATGAGAATAAAGTCGCAGCACTACAAGAATGAAGTCAAAATATTTTAAGAATAAAGTTAATATTATGAGGATAAAGTCTAAATATTTTGGGAATAAAGTCAAAATTACGAGAATAAAGTCATAGCAATGCGAGAATTAAGTCAGAATATTTTGATAAAGTCAAAATCATGAGAATTAAGTTGTAGCAATTACGAGATTTAAGTTATAATGTAGCCTACATTTGCACATGCAAATGACCAGAATTGGATGCACTAGAAGAACTTCTGGTGGCCTGGCAAGTGATTTGAATATATGTGGAATTACTAGCAGAAATTATACCATGTGTCATATACATGCAGGGACAATATGCTTGGAAATAATATTTCACATCTTCGAATACCTTCATTATTTGTAGTGCGCCAGCCACCCAATAATAGCAATGAGTTTTGTGCTTTGACTTATTCTCGTGATTATTCTTAAGGTATTTTGACATTATTCTTGTAATTTCAACCTTATTTTCAAAATATTTCAATATTATTCTTGTAATTTTGACTTTTTCTTTTTCTCAAAATATTACAACATTAATTTCATAATCTTGGATTTTTTATTTATTTTTAATGTGGCACTAAAAACGCTGTTGTACTTAGAAAAAACAGTCACCCTTTGCAAACTTTGTTCAGTGTGATTGCCGTATGCTCAAATATGACCAGTCCTTTTTTCCGTCATCACAAAAGTGTTAATAGCGTGCATAATAACTGCGAGAAAGAGTCGCAATTTTGACTTTATTTCTTGCAATTGCAATTTTACCGTAGATCTCGCAATTTTGACTTTTCTTCTCCGAGTTGTGAGATATAAACTCGCAGTTGCGAGTAATAAAGTCCAATTTTGAAGAGAAAAAAAGACTGATGTGTTCTCAGAAAGTTTACATCTCAGAATTTTGACTTAACTTGCAATTGCGTGTTATAAAGAATTGTGAGATATAAACTTGCAATTCAATAAGTTTATATCTTGCAATTCTGACTCACTATTGTGAGTTTATATCGTGAGTTTATATCACCATATCATGGTTCAATCCTTCAACATGCACATATTTTGTGAGGAAATGTGACATGCTAAAGCAAAACATGCACTATTTTTGGAATCAGCACCCCTAAGTTAGAAGCAGGTTCTGGATTTCATTCAACAAATATAATGCAAAGCAATGTTATTTATCAGTCATTACACCACTTTACAATTTTGCATATGAATAATAATTTTGGATGGATGCCTACTAAAATTAACACAAGTAGAGACTCTGTGACCTAAGGCAGTAACCTTTTTATTCATTTAAACTGAATGCAGATCAATGTAATACAGAGTGCACATGCAATATTTCATTTTTGAAATATATATATTTTCAAATGTCAAAAGATACTTAATTGTGTGTGTGTGTGTATATATATATATATATATATATATATATATATATATATATATATATATATATATATTTGAAATATATATATATATTCATTCAAGGTGCCATAAATGAAAAAATCAGTAAACAAATGTTGTGAGATCCAAAAAAAAAAAAAAAACAAAACAAAAAAAAAAGATATAAATACAGTAGTGAACACCTCTCTTGAAATACTGAGTCTGAAAATCAAGCATTAGTAACAGTGGCACATGACAATAAATCAACAATTTATTCATTTGGAAAAGAAATCAAGCCCTATCCTGAGATAAACGTACAAAACACTCAAACAAGTTCAAAGTTTATTTCATAAGAAGAGATTACGAAAATGAGGAAATGATATCTGAGGCATTGTGATATGAAATAATACTTCCAAAACAAATGCATAATTCTTAATTATCTCATTTGCATACTTTAAAAGGAGCGCTCGAAGTTAAAAGCACTCCAGCTGTAGACCAAACCAAACCCGTTTGTCTTTTTCCACTCGTTTCGACTGATTATACGAACATGGTAATTTGTGAATTTGCACATTGAGCATATGCACCGATAAAGTTATAACACTCAATCACAATAGAATATAGACTACAGAGTACAGTGATAGGACAAAGGAAAATGCTCCAATCAGCTAACAATATTATTTAACATTGTAGTGATAGTCGTCATGACAAGAACACGTTTGTGCACTTTAATATCCTTCACAAAATAATTAAGCCAACAAGATATAGGAAAGAAAACAATCGACTGATTAATTGATCGATTGAAACGAAACTAGTGGATGCTTTGTGCATTAGAGAATCTGAACTAAACTACAACAGAGCGACAATCTGATTCAGAAAGCTTCAGCTCACCTTAATACAAAGTTGCAAGCAGCCTCTCAAAATTTTGGAGGTATCTTGGAGAAAATCGAAGGTATACTGATTATATTCAAGCATTTATAGTCATCACCCTATATATTCATACAGTAAACCGCACAGGTATTACAAATCATTTTCAAGTATCGTATTTAAGGGATTTCAGAAAGCCACTAGTTTTTGTTGCTGTGACTTCAGGAGGTACCAGTCCTCTGACACTACGTGGTATTTGAAAAATATTCATTTCTATTTTAACTTCAGCAGGCAAGCTCATGCGCCCCTAATATATTCTATTCCACAAGTTCTGAAAGAATTCAGAACGACGTTAGCGTTATGATTATGATTATGGCAAAGCAGCTTTAAACCTGTAGCACTAGCACTGTACTCACACTTTAGGTTTTTGTAGTAGATATTTCATAAATAAATTCTGTGCAAAACACACACTCAGAAGATCAACTTAACGTTAAGCGGCAATAAAAAACATCTCAGTATTTTTCAGCATCATCACTAACCCTGAATGTGCCAAAGTCAGCTTTGGACCTGAGATATATGCAATTGTTTTTCTTTGTCAATGATTGTTTTATAATAAGTGGCTCTTAAGTATTCTCATTAGTGTAGCTGCCTGTGTGTTGTTCACATAATTCACATTAAAGGGATAGTTCGTACCAAAAGGACAATTTTGTCATTAACTACACATCCTCACGTCGTTCCAAACCCGTAAGACCTTCGTTCGTCGTCAGAACACAAATCAAGATATTTCTGATGAAATCCGAGAGCTTTCTGACCCTGCATAGACAGCACTGACACGTTCAAGGCTCAGAAAAGTAGCAAATAGTCCATGTGACAGTCCCGAGTGATCAAGTGATCAGAGGAGGGAGAGGTAACAGAGCATTGCGCAATTACTTGGTGGACCAACTTAAGCAAAAGTTGCGTTTCTAATGAGCGTGGATGTTGCATCCTCTTCAGGTAAGAGTAGTTCTCAGTGCGCAGACTTGCATTTCTGTGGTAAAATATAGGTTTGTGTATGTTTTATTTAATCTATAAAACGGTTTCTTAGCTGCAAATTCTTTTATTTTATGCAAAGCAATCTTAAGGAACGAGATGTCAGTCACCTAAACAAGCCGCATCGGTCTTTTCGCTACGATTAAATGTTTAATTTTTACTTCTAAAATGCTTGTTTAACGAGTTTAAATATAAGAAAAATTGCATTAAGAACTGTAGAAGAAAGAAAGGCAAAGAAAGAAAGAAAGAAAGTGAGAGAGAGGTCAAATAAATGTGACCATGGACTACAAAACCAGTCTTATGTTGCACCGGTATATTTGTAGCAATAGCCAAAAATACATTGGATGGGTCAAATTTATCGAATTTTCTTTTATGCCAAAATCATTAGGATATTAAGTAAAGATCATGTTCCATGAAGATAGTTTGTAAATTTCCTACCATAAATATATCAAAACTTAATTTTTGATTAGTAATAAGCACTGTTAAGAACTTCATTTGGACGACTTTAAAGGTGATTTTCTCAATGTTTTGATTTTTTTGCACCATCAGATTTCAGATTTTCAAATAGTTGTATTTCGGCCAAATATTGTCATTTCCGAACAAACCACACATCAGTGGAAAGCTTATTTATTCAGCTTTCAGATGATGCATACATCTCAATTTTAAGAAATGCACACTTGTTTTGTGGTCCAGGGTCACAAATGTCAAAATAAATGAAAAACTAAAACAAACCGAAACTAAAAGCAGTTATTGAAAACCTAACTAAAATAAAATAATTATCAAAAATAAATATGGCCTAATCATTTTCGTAATAATTATTCAATGGCGGAGACGCTAGAGTTTGCGTCAGTAAGCTTGAATTAAAATGTTTTGTTGCACTGTTAAAGGTTTTCCATACCTATATTTATAATATTTATGATAGATATGCTATCGCTTTAACATATCTTCCATACATTCAATTCCCTCGTATAATCTTTACTTTACTTTACATCTTTACTTACATTATATTGTCTATTGTGTATTGTCTTTCACATATTTATTCTAATAACTCGTTTACTTGGTCTATTGCTTGTGTCCTTTCATATATTTATTCTAATCACTTGTTTATTTTTGTTATGTGTCTTGTCACTTGTGATCCTGTCTGTGCACTGGAAGCTTCTGTCACCAAGACAAATTCCTTGTGTGTGTAAACACACTTGGCAATAAAGCTCTTCCTGATTCTGATTCTGCTAAACTTTTATTACTAAAACTAAAATTAAAACTGAAACTAAATTATAGCCTAATAAAACTAAAATTAACAAAATTATATAAATGAAACTAATAAAAATGAAAGTGGGTTTTATTGCAAAATTAAAAACGATATTAAAATAAAAATGAATTTAAATGGTCCTGCCATGTGACACCAGTGGTTCAACCTTAATATTATGAAGCTACGAGAACAAAAAGAACGACTTTATTCAACAATTTCCTCTCTTCCGTGTCAGTCTTCGCCGTGCGTTTACGAGAGCGTCACAACGTGATATTTTTGGGTGAACTATCCCTTTAATTATTATGATTATTTACTTGCTTACTTGTATTTAAAAATGTATGTCATTCTTCTAAACGGCCTGCCTGCAAAATTGGCGGGAATATGGCTAGAGGTCTCACTTTCTGACCAAAGTACAGCTTCAACCACGAATGATCCGGGTCTGAGATTCTCTCTCTGATGGTATCAACACTGTGTTTCAGATCTTACCCTCTCAAATCAGAGTAGAACAGATCAGCATTACAAAGTCTTTAAGGGCCGTGGTGTGATTTCAAATGGCTGGCTGAAATTCCTGGCATGTTAAAAACAAAGCATTCAGTTACACAAAACAAACTCACAATGAACCTCTGGCACACCAAGTGCTGCTTCAGTGTGAAATAAGACAATAGCTAGAACCACAACAAACAGTTTAAAGTGTAAGAAATAGCAAAATAATTAACAGTTAGTGACCATTTTGCTTACTATATATAAAAATGTACGCAATGACTTGTATGTCTGGATGGCTTGGAACCGTTACGTTACACGTTGGTGGAGATCTTGTACTTCGGAGACATGTTGCTGTGGAACCAGATGAAGCTAAAAATGACGCCCATCGTTTTCGGGATGCTTTCGTCGAAGGCGAAGGTCATGGCTTCGTGAAGGGGAACTTTGACCACCTCGATCAATTCGCCCTCTTGGGGTTTACCTCCTCCCTCTCCGACGCGATTCTCATCGGACACCTCCGCGTAGAACATGGTCTGCTTCGATCCGGTCACTCCGACTCCTGACCTGTAGGGGAAGAAAGCACATTGGACTCAGGACGCTCGATAATGACAAGCCAAAAAGAGCACCACGAGAATACAGAAACCTGGAGATGCAGATATGAACTATGAATGCTCTGTTTTGAACATTTTGAGCAAAATTGTAATTCTAAACACAACCGTTAGATTTATTTTTGATTTCAAATGATACTGAACTGCAACCTTGACAAAGAGCTTAGTACTTTTTAGCATGATTTGAGCTAAAGAAGCCAAGCTGTTGCTAAATGCTAATGCTAAATACAACTGTGATTAGATTTTATTTCTGACGTGAAATGTAAGCTTGACAAACAGCACATTTTAGCATGATTTAAGCTAAAGTCACATTGTTAAATATTAAATGTCAAATACAGCTGTTGTTAGTATGTATCCCTGACTTAAAATGTTTTTGGAATGTAACCTTGACAAATAATTTAGTACAGTTTCACACGATATAAGCCAAAGAAGTCACATGTTTGCTAAATGCTAATGCTAAATACACTGTTATTAGTTTTCATTTCTGACTTCAAATGTTACTGGAATGTAACCTTGACAAACAGTACATTTTAAAATACATTTTTAAAACGCACTGTTATTAGCTTTTATTTCTGACTGTAATATAACCTTGACAAATTAGTACATTTTCACACGAAGCCACATTTTTGCTAAATTAATGCTAATGCTAAACACACTGTTATTAGCTTTTATTTCTGACTGTAATATAACCTTGACAAATAGCTTAGTACATTTTAACATGATTTAAGCTAAAGAAGCCACATTTTTGTTAAATGCTAACGCTAAATACACTGTTACAACCTTTTATTTCTGACTGTAATATAACCTTGACAAATAGCTTAGTACATTTTCACATGATTTAAGCCAAGCCAGCCACATTTTTGCTAAATTAATGCTAATGCTAAATACACTGATTTCAGCTTTTCTTTCTGACTTAAAATGTAAGCTTGACAAGCATGATTTGAGCTAAAGAAGCCAAACTGTTGGTAAATGCTAATGCTAAATACAATTGTAGTTCATTTTATTCCTGATTTAAAATGTAACATTGACAAACAGCACATTTTTAACATCATTTAACCTAAAGCAGCCTCATTTTTGTCAAATATTAATGTCAAATACAGTTATTGTTAGAGTATATTCCTGATTTGTAATGTTATTGAAATGTAAGTTTGATAAATAGCTTAGCACATTTTCACGATTTCAGCCAAAGAAGCCACATTTTGCTAAATGCTAATGCTAAATACACAGTTATTAGCTTTTACTTCTGACATGAATTGTTATTAAAATATAACCTTGACAAAAAGCTAAATAAATGCTGTAGTGTAGTGAGGTTTTATTCCTGATTTGAAATGTAAGCTTGACAAATATCTTAGAACATTTAGCACGATTTAAGCTAAAGAAGTCAATTTTTGTTAAATATTAAATGTTAAATACAATTATTGTTAGAGTATGTTTCTGATAAGTAATGTTACTGAAATGTAAGTTTGATAAATAGCTTAGCCCACTTTAACATGAATTAAGCCAAAGAAGCCACATTTTTGCTAAATGCTAAAGCTAAATACACTGTTATTAGCTTTTACGTCTGACTAGAAATGTTATTGGAATATAACCTTGACAAATAGTACATTTACACATGATTTAGGCCAAAGGAGCCACATTTTTGCTAAAATAATGCTAAAGCGAAATGCACTGCTATTAGCTTTTATTTCTGACTTAAAATGTAACCAAACTATTTAGTAAATTTTTAGCATTATTTGAGCTAAAGAAGCCAAACTGTTGCTAAATGCTAATGCTAAATACAGCTGTAGTTTAGTTGTAGAGTAGTTGTAGAGTTTTTTTCCTGATTTTAAATGTAACCTTGACAAATAGCTTAGCACATTTTTAACATAATTTAAGCTAAACAAGTCACATTGTTGTTAAATATTAATGTCAAATACAGTTGTTGTTAGAGTGTACTACTGATTTATAATGTTAATGATGAACTTTGATAAATAGCTTGGCACATTTTCACATGATTTCAGCCAAAGAAGCCACATTTTTGCTAAATGCTAATGCTAAATACACTGTTATGAGCTTTTACTTCTGACATGAAATGTTACTGAAATATAACCTTGTCAAAAAGCAAAATTAATGCTAATCCTAAATACACTGAAATTAGCTTTTATTTCTGACTTGAAATGTAACCAAACTACTTAGTACATTTTTAGCATTATTTGAGCTAAAGATGCCAAACTGTTGCTAAATGCTAATGCTAAATACAACTGTAGTTTAACTGTAGATTTTACTCCTGATTTGAAATGTAACCTTGACAAATAGCTTAGCACATTTTTAGCCTCATTTAAGCTAAACAAGTTACATTGTTGTTAAATATGAATGTCAAATACAGTTGTTGTTAGAGTGTATTACTGATTTATAATGTTATTGAAATGTAAGTTTGATAAATACCTTAGCACATTTTAACATGATTTAAGCTAAAGAAGCCACATTTTCGCTAAATGCTAATGCTAAATATACTGTTATTAGCTTTTATTTCTGACTTAATGTTATTGGAATATAACCTTGACAAATATATAAAAATTAACCATGGTTTTATCACAGTAAAAGTGTAGTAACCATGCTTTTCTGGCGTACTAATTACCATTTGTATAACCATGGTTTTACTACAAATACCATGGTTAAACTAAAGTTTCCATGATTTTTTGGTTTTATGTGTAGCAAAACCATGGTTACCTTTCTTAAGGGTAGCTTAGTACATTTTCACCTGATTTAAGCCAAAATTTGAGCCACATTTTTGCTAAATGCTAATGCTAAATACACTGTTATTAGCTTTCATTTCCAACTTGAAACATAACCTCCACAAACAGTTAACACTTCTAACATAATTTGAGCTAAGAAGCAACATTTTCTGCTAAAAATGTTACTGTAAAAATTGTTGTCAAATTGTACTTCTGATTTGAAATGTGACTTAAATGTAATCTTTGCAAACAGCTGAGTAAATTTCTGTCTTTCCCAATTCATTTCGATAGGAACTGTACAGTACTTGTATGTTTATTACCAATAAACTAGCTGCCTAGGGGTGTTACCCAGATGGCAGCAAGTGCACTAACTGCCATTAAAAGCACTTACTCATGAAAAAAAATCCCATCCATTAACTAATGAATCAAAAAAAAAAAAAAACATCAGGGATTTATAGATGAGGAAATATCCACCACTCAAGCAGCTCCCTGGCAATATTATAAAATGGCTAGATTAGGCAGGGGCACAGAGGTTCACTATGAGGACCTGAAGGCATGGAGAAAAACCTCTCATACCTAAATGGACAACAACATACTATAGCAGCATCTGGTAAGCGCCACTGTGACTGAGGCGTTACCTCACCTGAGACTCTGTCATGGAAACGTCACCATGGAGATCTCCCTGACACCCCCAGAGCATAAGAGATGTGAAGCTTCCAAAAGCCCTTTCTTGTCCTAGCATTTTATAGTCTGAAACAGATTTTTTGAAATGAGCTCATGAAATATGGAAGAAAATTACAAGGCCGTGATGCACCATCGAAGTGATGGATGATGGCCCGAGGAGGTAAAAATGGAACAAGCCCCAGCAATCCGTTTCTAGAATGAGTTTAAACTAACCACAATGGGTGCCTTGCAAAAACTACATCTGAGCGGACGAATTTCAAGAGAATCTCCAGGACTCCTCTGTGTCTGTCACCAATGAAGAATGGGGTCTATGCTGACACCCACGCATGAAAAATGGAGACAAGATATGACAAATGAACAATTCTGAAGCCCTCCTAGAGCTATTAAGGGGCCAGAAGATACAGTCTTCTATTAAATCTGCGAACAATTCCCGTTTCAAAATGTCTCAACACAGAAGAATATGGTTTTAAACTCTCTTTAAGAGAAAGTTCAGGAAACAGTTAGTCTATCTAATTGTATTCTGCTGAAATATGGAAGAAATATTTTCCGAGTTGTGTATTCCGAGGTAAAAATAGCGCCAGGTAGCACCAGTAAATCACTGAGTGCAACCAATTCACGTCACCAAAATAACATAAATCTTTCATGGGTTTTCTACTGCTCATTTCAGTAAGAGACCTACGTTATATTATGCTATAAAAGTCTTAGCTGTCTTATTTATAAAAACAAACCGGTTGGTGCTGTGGTCTAGTGGTTCATATAAATGGATAATTTTCTCATCCTCTTGCTTCTAATTACTAAAACTGGAAAAAGGACAATTTCGCTGTGTGACACAATCAAGCAGAAGTAGGTCACCGTCTATCTGCATTCCTTCATGTCTCTACCCAGTCCATTTAAAGCAGCAGGTGCTGTGTGAGGTCCACAGGTGTTTATGATGGTGCAGTCGGCAGGTGCGTCTGACCGTGTCTGCGTGTGCATTTGGGAGGACGATGGTTTGTGACTCTGTGTGGTATTTAAGCTAATCAGGGATAACTGTGGCATGGGTCACAATAAACAGCAACAGGCAGATGTTGCAGGCTCACACACACAGACAGACAGGTGTGTGACTCTGGCAGGTGTGAGGCGGCAGGGGTTTACGACAGTCTCGTCAATGAAGACTGATAAGAGCATAATGCAGCACTGTTTCTTCTCCCTTTACAGATGAGATTGGTGCAGGTATTCCCCTGAATGCTTTATCTGAGGTTCTTTACTCTGGGGGGTTTAGGGGTAATAATGATGTAGATGAAGGTTAAATATTAAATTGGGAAACAAAAAACAGTTGAGATAAAACATGTATGTCAGTCATGATAGAGTGCATAATACCAGACGTGACATTCCTCTATAACACACTCCATACACCACCAGTCAAAAATTTTTTTTTGAAATAAGTCTCTTATGATTTCCAAGGCTGCATTTATTTCATCAAACATGCAATAAAAACAGTAATATTGTGAAATATTATTACAATTTCAAATATGGTATTTATTTAAATATATTATATAATGTATTTTTTTTTCTCTCAGCCAAAGCTGCATTTTTAGCAGCCATTACTCCAGTCTTCAGTGTCACATGATCCTTCACAAATCATTCTAATATGCCGATTTACTGTATTTTTTATTTTTTTTTTAATTGAAGAGATAGTTCACTAAAAAAAAAAAATTGTCATCCTCATGTTGTTCCAAACCCGTAAGAACTTTATTCATCTTCGAAACACAAATTAAGATATTTTTGATGAAATCCAAGAGCTTTCTGACCCTGCATAGACAGCAACACAACTTACATGTTGAAGGCCCAGAAAGGTAGTAAGGACATCATTAAAATAGTCCATATGACATCTGTGGTTCAAATGTAATTTTATGAAACTATGAGAAATTGTTGAATAAATTCGCTATTTTTGTTGTCTTTGCGCACAAAATATTTTTGTTGCTTCATAAAATTACGGTTGAACCACTGATTTCACATGGACTATTTTAACAATGTCCTGACAACATTTCTGGGCCTTGAACATGGTAGCTGAGTTGCTGTCTATGCAGGGTCAAGAAAGCTCTCAGATTTCATTAAAAAAAAATCGTAATTTGTGTTGGGAAGATGAAGGAAGATCTTACGGGTTTGAAACAACATGAGGGCGAGTAATTACACATTTTTGGGTGAACTATCCCCGTAATAATGTTAAAAATGGTTGTTCTGCTTAATATTTCTGTGGAATAAGTTAAGGGTAGAAAAAAAGAGGAAATTCAAATAGAAAATAAAAAAACAGCATTTATTTAAAAAAAAAAAAAAAAAAAAGAATCTTTTGTAACATTATAAATATCTTTACTGTCAGTCTGCTCTCCGACTGATGAAAATTAAAGCCTCTTTGCTGAATAAAAACATAAAAAAACCCAGCTTACTCACAGTAATAGTAGTATAATAAGTATAGAAATAACTATTCTCTTCTAAATATATGTAAATGATAAATATATGGTCAGCCTGTCACTAATCGCAAAATAAACCATCCTGAAGGGGTTTATTTTGTGATAATGACTGGGTCACTTTACAAAACTAATTTACTCTAGAAAGCTAAGATTGACCAATCAGAATCAAGTATTCCAGAAATAAAGAAAATAAACAAGTCTGTATAAACCTCATGACTTGTTTCATTATCAGTGTATCACTGACAAGCCTGCTTGTGTTATTATTAGCCACCTTCACACTTGAAAGCTGCTAAATTTCCAGAATAACTTTCCCACATCCGTTATTAGCACGAGCAGCAGCTTTCAGTGTTTTATACCCATTGACAGCACCAAAATACATGACATCTGACACCAATGCAAGAAATAACCTTACTGAAATGTAATTTCTTAAAGGGATAGTTCATCCAAAAATAAAAATTACCCCATGATTTATTCACCCTCAAGCCATCCTAGGTGTACATGACTTTGAGTACATGAGTTATGTTAATAAATGTACTGGCTCTTCCAAGCTTTATAATGGCAGTGAATGGGTGGTAATGTTTAGTATACCAATAGAAGTCCAATTAATCATAAAAGTACTCCACACATTTAATAAAGGCCTTCTGAAGCAAATCAATGGATTTTTGTAAGAAAAATACCAATATCTAAAACATTGTAAACCGTAATCTCTAGCTTCCACTAACTATTGTTCACAAGAGAGTGGTATTTTCAGGACGTGTAAACTCCAGTGAGAAGTGACAAATGCGGAAGCACAGAGGAGAGAGCAAAACAAAACACCGGTCACGAAGTAGAAGTACATAACCAGGATCTGTGAAGAAAAATGGTGTCAATATAAGCCAAGAGTAGCCTGGTTTTCCTTTGCTAAACAAAGGAAACTTTGCTTTCTGTGCACTTGTAAACAAAACTTGGTTCTCATGAGATTAGAATATTCTCAATGGAGCTTACGCTACGCCTACGTCATCCGCTGAAACGCCACTCTCTCGTGAACGTGTATGACAGTTAGTGGAAGCTAGAGATTACGGTTTATAAAGTTTTAAATATGGATATTTTACATAAACGCAAGTTTCACTTCAGGAAACTTTTATTAACTCCCTGGAGCCATGTGGAGCGCTTTTTATAATGGATGGACGCACTTTATTGGACTTCAAAATCTCAACACCCATTTACTACCATTATAAAGCTTGGAAGAGCCAGGACATTTTTTAAAATAACTCTGATTGTATGTGTCTCAAAGAAGAAAGTCATATACACCTTGATGGCTTGAGGGTAAAAAAAAAAATCTGGGTGAACTATCACTTTAATACAATGTAGCTACAATAGCTAACTACATCATGCTAATAGATTTTGACTTTGCGTCACATGGGCTGATATGTAAATGCTTTGGAGTGACTGCTAACTTACTTTCTATAAATTGCACCCATGAACTTACCACAGGATCAGAAAATTTCACATAGGTTCTTACCTGTAGGACGTGATCTTTCTCAGCTTGGTGACTGGCACATCATAGCCGCACTCTTCCAGCACTTCCTGCCTGGCAATCTCTTCCAGAGAGAGGTTGGGTTTGTCCACCAATCCTGCGCACAGCTCGTAGGTCACACCGGCCGAGGCAGGAGGTTGCTGGCTTGATGCATCTTCGCTCTTCTCTCGGGCTTTGTCCTCATCCGGAACTTTAGGTTCTGCTGGTGCGGCTTCCGCTGAGTCTTCCTCCGCAGGTGGTTTCGGTTTGCTCCGCTCCCATTCACTCATGTATACAGCTGTGGAGAAATAAGACGTGTCACTCATCGTTCAAGAGTGTTTGTTTCCAAACACAAAGATAAATGAGAAAACATCTGAATACACAAGCACTTTGATTGATGAGTCTCAAACATCATGTAGGTACAAGTATGTGCTTGAGAACAAGTTGCAGAGGGGTCAATGAGGGCGCCCAAGAAAAAAAAGCTCTCAAAAATGTATAAATATAAATATTTGTGTTCAAGTTGCTTTCATATAGTTTAGAAAAAAATGTTAGAAAAACTTTTATACAATTTTTCAAGTAAATAAGCAAATTTTATTTTAGTGAATGACTTTTTTTTATGGTTTTAGCTTTAGTTAACGGTAATAACCCTGAGATGAACTCATGGTTCACCACACATGGCTTTGAACCTACAACCTTTCAGATATCTACACCCAGATCTTTAAGTCCTACGCCCTTCAGACGAATGTACTGTACGTTTGGGACTGACTGAGAGCTCACTTAAAGAAAAGCCATCCTTGAGAAGACATGTTCTTATGTTTCCCTGCACAAGGCCTGCCTTTTCATTTCAAGCATTGTTTGAAGACGTCTCTCTTTCAATGCAAGGCTTTCCTTCCATTCTGAGAGGCAGGGCGCCGTCCCTGGCGAGCATGTATAGAACAATAGTGTAACAGTGTAGCGCAGGGCCAAAGCTTCACAGAGAGCACTGAAAAATGCTCTGTTTGCACGACGACCATCGACATAAAAAATGTTCCATTATGAGATTGTTATTGTTTTAGAGGCTGTTTCAGAGTCTTTTAGGGCTTTCTACATTGCATTATGTCAATATATGCCTTTGTGGTGTAATCTAAACATTGAACGTTTCATTTAGAAATCACTATATGATATAAGGTCACTAGACCAGATCAAAAAAAAAAGCTTGAAAAGTCATAGAAAGTGCAACACGTTTAAGAGAAATTACCTGAGTGGAACAAGGTTCAAAACTGTTTGTTTTACCAGAAAAGAAATGTCTATCATCCATGTTATTCTTAAGCAAACATTTCAACATATCAACACTCTTTAACAGCAGTTATAAAACGGCACCCGATATCTGTTGCGTATCAGATGTTTGTAAAATCTGCAGCACAACAAAAGATATTTCATCATCTCTTTCAAGTAGAAATAATAGAGGGATCTGTGTGTTGTACGTCACTTTGTAACAAGATACAGTATTAATGAAGTATGTGAGAGAATGCTTGAATGTGAGTTTTTGTGAAATCAGTATGTGTGTCAAGCTGTTGTTCTGCTGTCAAATCATGCTACAAATCTAAAGTAAGAATAACGTATTAAAAGAAGATTTTAGGGAAGTTTTGAATGTATCAGTCCCACACAGACGCCTGGGTTGTGTAGGATGAGGGGGAGTACAGGTTCGTATGACAATTCAGACAGATACAAAACAAACAGGAAATATTAGTTTAGTGTAAAATGCCTCACACATTAGCTTTCTTGAAAATATATGGGTTTTTCTTGAGGGCTTTTCTAACAAGGATGTGTAAACTTCACAAATGAATTGAGAATTGTTTTTAAATTCAAAATCAATCGGAATAAACAGTTGCAGCATTAAAATTAAAATTCAAAGAAGCAGATTTACATTAGCGGTGTGGGTTTCTTTTAAATAGAATGCAGGGAGTGGAATTTACTGAAATGCAATTCAAATTCCAACTCGTTATGTGAAAGTGAGTCACAACCCTGAAATCTAACTGAAAAACCTTATAGCCTTAAACCTTCTTAAGGTCTCAGGGAAGTATAATACCAGTCAAAAGTTTTTGAACAGTAAGATTATTCATGTTTTTTAAAGCAGTCTCTTCTGCTCACCAAATCTGGATTTATTTAATCCAAAGTACAGCAAAAAAATTCAGCCTTGAAATCAAAGGAATAAACGACTTTTTAAAATATATTCAAGTAGAAAGCAGTTATTTTTAATGGTAAAAATTTTTCAAAATTGTATTGTTTTTGCTGTACTTTGGATCAAATAAATGCAGGCTTGGTGAGAAGAAGAGACTTCTTTACTGTTCAAAAACTTTTGACTGGTAATGTAGGAAAAACAAGCTGTACAAAACAGTCATTAAATTGGTGGAATAACAACAAGATTACAACTAAAATCAATCAAACTCAAAGACTCAAGTGTGGAAAAACATCAGGAATTATTAAGGACTGCAAGGCGTTACCTGGGCGGAACTGCTTGACCAGGATGAAACAGTGTGAGGTGGTGTTGAAAATCAGCACAGAGACACTGGAAAGGAAAGAGGGAAGAACAAGGCATTTAGAAGCTGAGTTGGCATTTAGAGAAGCGGTTCCAGTTTGATCAGTACTCAGTAATGGATATCTTTGTTTCCTGATAATGCATCCAGTCGTGCCAGAGCAACAACACAACTGATCCAACAACTCATCTAGGCTTAGCCATAAAGAGAGAAATTGAACGTGAGCATGTGTGTGTGAGACAGCGAGGCACATGGACACCCTTGCTCCATCAAGCCCCAACAAATCACCCTGGATTAACACCTTGGATGTGGTGTTGGCTTTTCACTTTATCTCAGTTTGAGACTGAACATAATGCCCTAAGAAGAAGAGAATAAATCCCTGTGTCTTAGAGATCTCTGTATAATAGGATTTATCCACTGAAGCGTACTGGGATATCCAGGCCTCGGTGGACCGAAAGCAAGCTAATAGCTCAGCATGGCATGAGGTCAGAGGACAGATTGTTTCTGTACAGCATGTTCACACTCACACAAGCAACATCTTCCCCCACTCTTCAAGCAGGCCAACATGTACCTGACATAACATCTGTCTAAAGCGTTTATGAGAGATTTTAAATAGACAAATCACTGATAATAAGCTGAAAGTCATATTTACTTTCAATTGGTTGTATTAATTGAACTTAGGTATTAGGTATAACCCTGTTCAGCACTGAACTGGCAAGCAATTCCAGCTGCAGTGTTGAACCTATTCCTCATTGAGAGTCTCCGCATTATTCTGTCTAATTGTTCATTGATAATATGCTGAAATTTATTTTGTCAATTGGTTGTATTAACTGAAATTCTAGAGATGAATCTTAGCAGGTATAACCCTGTTCAGCACTGAACTTGCAAGCAATTCCAGCTGCAGTGTTGAACCTATTTCCTATTGAGAGTCTCCGCATTGTCTTATCTTGTTGTGCATTGGTAACAGGCTGAAAGTCAAATTTATTTAGTCAAGTGACTGTATTAATTAAACTTCTAGAGATGGATCTTGATAGTACATATAACTCTATTCAGCACTGAACTGGCAAGCAATTCCAGCTGCAGTGTTGAACTGATTCAACACTGAGTCTCCGCATTATTCCATCTTGTCATGCATTGATAATAGGCTGAAAGTCAAATTTATTTAGTCAATCGGCTGTATTAATTGAACTTCTAGTGATGGATCTTAATGGTAGATACAATCTGTTCAGCACTGAACTGGCAAGCAATTCCAGCTGCAGTGCTGAACCAATTCCACGTTTCCACATTGAAAATCTCTGCATTATCCTATCCTGTTGTGCACTGGTAATAGGCTCAAAGTCAAATTTATTTAGTTGATCGGCTGTATTAATTAAACTTCTGGAGATGGATCGTGATTGTAGGTATAACCCTGTTCAGCACTGAACTGGCAATCAATTCCAGCTGCAGTTTTGAACCAATTTCCCATGAGTCTCCGCATTATCCTGTCTAATTGTTCATTGATAATATGCTGAAATTTATTTAGTCAATTGGTTGTATTAACTGAAATTCTAGAGATGAATCTTAGTAGATATAACCCTGTTCAGCACTGAACTGGCAAGCAATTCCAGCTGCAGTGTTGAACCGATTTCCCATTGTGAGTCTCTGCATTATCCTGTCTTCTTGTGCTTTTGTGTTATGTGGATGACCAGCCTTTTTGGGGGACTTGAATGGATTAGTGCCATTTCAAACATGCAAAAAGAGAGTGTTTGTAAGAAATAAACCAAACATTAAGGAGTTTTAAATTTAAACCATCGCTTCGGACCAAAATCGAGTCCATAATCTATAATAACATTTCCTCCATATTATCCCCTATTGTCTTCGCATTGTTTTTCGCTTGTAAACGGTGCTTAATTTATGCACATTTCTCTCCTAACAATATTTTTTCTGGAGAAAAGCAATATTATGGATAGAGGACTCATATTTTAGCCAGAAACAGCAATTTGAAGTTAAAAATGTCTTAATAATTGATTCATTTCTTATAAGCACAATACTTTTCTCTTCAAACCTTGAGCTGATGGACTGGAGTTGTATGGATTACTTGTGGATTACTGTGATGTTTTCATCAGTTCTTTGGACTCTCATTTTGACGGCACCAACTCACTGCAGAGGATCCATTGGTGAGCAAGTGATGTAATGCTAAATTTTTCTGAATCTGTATCTTTTTGGGGTGATCTATTCCTGTAAGGTACGGACACATTAATGAAATTTCAGCAAAATATTGCATATAGCAAATGTAAAGCAATGTATGAATCAGTTTTCACAGAAGTCACTTTCAAAACAAGCATCTTCATATTGGTCAACATGGCAAATGCGTGGGCAACTTGAACCAGCTACGAAAATCTGTTTGGGCAAATCCTTCGCCTTCACATGAAATTCCCAATTGTTTGACGACACCCTACTGAAATGACCAGATTTCGACCTGGTAAATTCGGCAAATGGTGGTAAACGTGACCGCACCTTTAGAGTGCAAGATTTGTTGATTGTCACAGGCCTCATATCATTCTATGCTATAATACTTTGTATTAGTGTGATTGTTTCAGTGGCAAAGGAGAGAGACGGCTCTTTGAGTGGGGAAAACGGATATGTCTGTAGAGGCAGGAAGCCCTGCCCTGCCTTTCCCATGGTGAATGCGTGCCAGAGATTACCACACTGCCTGAAAGTAAACCTACACACACTTCTGAATCTTACCCACAATATGCATTCACATACAAGCATTTGTTCTCTTCTGAAATGTTTTTTTTTTTTTTACATGGCTACACATAGAAATAATAGAGTCTTAGCGAAGGGATGTACAATAAGGTATACTGGTAGCATTTTGGTTCAACTTATCCATATTTCCATATTTTATACTTAGATCACCTTTGTCGCTTACAGGAAATCTTCAAAGTGATGCAGCAAAACTTCCGTAATGAAATATTCAGACAAAACAGCAAAAAAAAAAAAAAAGAAAAATATAATTTCTGGTTTCAGCCAAAATAGTTTTGGAGGGCCAAAATCATTAACCAAAACTGTTAGAGCTTCTTCAAATATGAAGACACTCCTGAACTGATATGACTCCGATCATACACAGACTTTTGTGTCATCTGGAAACGTATATTCAACCCGTTTGGAAAAAAAAAAAAGTTAAGATCCTCCCTTTTTCTTCAGTGTTGATGAGCTGTGGACTATCCCGAATGAAGAGTGCAGTCTGGGTCAACCCTTTAAAACCGTGCAGCTGACAGGCCAGTGCCCTGGCGAGCCGAGGCATGTCTGAATGGCGCGCTCCTCGCCGCTTCACCTCTCCACCCGGAAAATACTGACGAAGTCACGAAGGACGTGTCACACACCGTTAAGCATGCTGTCCATTAGGGGTGTTTTGCTCTCGCTGCAGAATGCGATGCAACGGGAGCAGCAGGAAAGAAGGCAGAGGACTGGTGCTGGAGGTTGTAAGAATTACTCACATCCCATACACAGACAACCATAAACACTCATCAGCACTCTTGAAAGTCCTCACAAAGACAACGGCCCCGTTACCTCTGAAACACCAGCAGAGTTCTCAATAGACAGTGGCACTAATGACCTGAACAGATGCTGCTTTTAATGGCTTTACCTTTCAACTGCAAATCACCTCATTCATCAATCCACCAAACAGTGCAACAAAACAATGAGTAAGTCAAATGGCGGCATCATACACAAAGTTTGAGGTTAGTAAGTTTTGGTAAGATGTTTATGCTCACCAAGGCTGCATTTATTTAATCAAAATACAGTAAAGACCAGTGTTGGGGGTAATGCATTACAAGTAACGCAAGTTATGTAACATTATTACTTTTTCCAAGTAACTAGTAAAGTAACGCATTACTTTTTAATTGACAAGAAAATATCTGAGTTACTTTTCCTCCATTTATTGATTAAAAGCTCTCCTGTCCCCATGTTGAGAGAAATCAGGAGTAAGATGTTAGTTCTAGAATAAATGTGAACATGCATTAATTAATCTCACTCATAAAAAACACATTCAGTATTCCTCAAAATTAATAAAAACAGTGGAATTCAACTCAGAATATGACACAACCTGCAATAACTACATATGTTAGATATTTTTTTATTGCTGAAGAGTTAACATTTTTTCTTCTGCGGTCTATTGTACAGAGGTGAATTTACTTTTCTCAAAGCCTGATGCTTTTGGTGTAAAAGGGGTTTTACATTTGCCAAAAATAGAACTTTTTATATTAAAAACAAACAAGCAAGCCATGCCCAGATTTTGAAAAGCAAAGCAAAAGTAGAGTAACACATTACTTTCCATAAAAAGTAACTTAATTAGTTACTTTTTTAGGGAGTAACTCAATATTATAATGAATTACTTTTAAAAGTAACTTTCCCCAACACTGGTAAAGACAGTATTATTGTAAAATATGATTAAAATGTGAAAAGTAACTTTTCTATTTGAAAATATTTGCACAATTTATTCCTGTGACGGCAAAGCTGAATTTTCAGCAGTCATTACTCCAGTCTTCACGCTCACATGATTCTTCAGAAATCATTCTAATATGCTGATTTGCTGCATTTTATTGACATTCATAAAATATTGTAAAAGTTTTACACAAATCTGTAATGAAAATACATCTACGGTCACTTTTAATTAGAGCTGAAAAACGATTAGTTGCGAATAATCGATTCAAAATGCAAGTTTGTTTACATATGTGTGTTTACTGTGTATATTTATTATGTATATTTTATTACACACACACACACTATATATATATATATATATATTTATTTATTAAGAACATATATATATATATATTAAGAAAAAATATGTTGAATTTTTATGTAAAAGATTTCTATTTATATATAATATAAATTATATACAAGTGTTTAAACACACAAATGCAACACATACAAGTATTTTTTAAGTATATATATATATATCCTATATATACATATATATATATACACACACACATGCACGCACGCACCATAAATATACACAGTACACACACATATAGTATGTAAACACAAACTTTTATTTTGAATCGATTAATTGCAACTAATTGTTTTGCAGCTCTACTTTTAATCAATTTAATGTGTCTTTGCTGAACAAAAGCATAAATTTCTTAAATTCTTACGGACCTCAAACCTTTGAATGGTAGTGTTTGTCGGTACTAAATAAATCCGCAAACAGATTCAAATAATTTTTTAACTTGGACAATATGAAGCACCTTCAATGGCTTTACAACGAAACCTCCTTGGTTTGGTGGTGAGTGGGATTCTTCTTCAGCTCCACTGTCTTGTCCATGCACCTTGTGCAGAACAGGTTGGGCATTGTGGTATGATATTGTGACAGTCTTTTCATTTGAGTTTTTGTTCTTCCCGTTCTTGCTCAAGTTGTGTTGGTGGTCCACATAGCCATTCTGATTGACCGTCATCAAGGTCAGAAAAATGACTTGTCATGTTGTGAATGGTTAGAATATGGTGTTACAAGCCCACAGAGATCATGTTTTGCTTCACAGACGTGGTCCAGACGCTCCTCATTGAAGAACAAAGGCCTTCTTAAGAAACCTAATATACAGTAGGAATATGCTGTAACTTTCTATATTATTGGCCAGAGACTTTGTAGCCGCTTTGTTCTTCTTGCTGAGAATGATTGAATCTCCACACATGTCCATGAGAAAATAAAAGCATCTGGCAATATTGACACACGGTCCACAGAGGTACTCAATCCTCACCGATAGCTTTAATGAACCCTGTATGAAAGGTCACCCGTGATCTCAGGGCAGCAGTTGACAACTGGAGAGGTACAAAGAGGCTGCTCTTAGGTGTGTAATGACCCAAAAACCGCTTTGGGTCGGTGGGAAGGGGCTGTGTGGGAAACAGATCTGAAGTTTAACTGCTTCTGCCTCTCTCTTGGACACTTCAAACTCGGTCAGGGATCAGCAAGTGCACTGAAGACAGGTGAAGGGGTGCAAACGCCTACCTGAACCTACTAAAAACAGAACTGAATGGAGATCAAGATGTGCACACAAAGACTTTTCAGGCAGGGGAGAACTTCCTATTGTTGCACTGTGGTGAGACATCTCTAGCTCCAAAAACCTCTAATCCTTCCAGGTTTAAAGTCACCTTGAGGTATTATGTTAAAAATCTGACATTTTTGTCAAAATTGAGTTATTCACATATTCTTATTCAAACACCCAAGAAGTCAAATACACAAGAAGTTAATATTAAGCGATTTATAACACCTGATTATGTCATCAATAATAGTTTGAAACAAGTCACAACTGAGCCACTGTGCATCTCTGTTCAAACGCAGCGGCGTTTCGTTTATGAATGAACATGCTTTTTTAAATGAATCTAGTGAGTCAATGATTCAATTTCCCATTCATAAAGACAGTCACTTGCTTTATTCCTGAATGAATCAGCCGTTAAAACGAATCAAATTAATGAATGATTCCATAATTAAATCAGTGACTTGCCGCCACCTACTGGCAGTTTTAGTTTTATTTTTAAAGTATCTTTTCAGTTATTTAAATAATGCAATATTTCTATATTCAAAATTTTATATTTAAAACATTAATCTCAACATGAATTTATGAATTTGATTGCACTTATGCCACCTCTGAGCCTCATTAAACATTAAAACACACCTACAAGCCACTTTTGTGTTCTTTTGTGCCACCTCTGTAGTACAAATAAATTTAGTTATTATTTTTATTTGATTCGTAACTTATTCGTATTCTACTAGTTCTTATTCTTGTTCTTATTATATTTAAAAAGCTTACAAAATATAATGTATTTTTTACATTTGACATAAAAGATGACATACTTTTAATAAAATTAGAAAAATGCCATTACAAAGGCAAAAACAAAATTCCCCTGTAAATCACTTTAAGGAGTTAAATATTGCCTCATAATGGGAAGGCAAATTTTTGATCAGATTTTTTGATTATTGATTAGAAGGTGCTCCTAAAATTTTGACTGTGCTCCTAAATTTTTAAAGTTAGGAGCACAAGTGCTCCTAAAAAGAAAAGTAAGCACAGAGCCCTGTTAGGTACACTCCAAAAGGAAAGAGATACAGTCAAAGAAAGTAACTAAATAAACCATATTCAAAATAAGTCAGAGAAGGTTTACTTCTAAAATTATATTGTTGCTTAAAAAAAAACACCCCAAAAAAAAAAAAAAAAAAAAAAAAAAAAAACAGTAAGACATCCTCACCTATCATGGGTTTGCATAAAGTCCCAGGACTTCTTTGTTCCATTCTGTGAAAAAAGCAAAATTCAGGTAAATATGTAAAACAAAAACACAGACAGACAATCTGAATATTCAAGATTTAAGAAAAACACATAAAAACTATTGCAAATTTTTAAAATCAATGTCTAAAGAAATCTCAGTTCCACTGGAAAAGTGGCTCATGAGAAGATTTCATTTAAAATGTTAAATACTGATTTTTTTTTTCATGCGGTAACTTCTATCATGTGAAAGTTTGAATTTCCCAGGTTTGTTTTGAACAGTGCAAATGTAATTGCTAGAGTAGTTGCTAGGCAACCAGATATGTCATCCATCCCAAGATTTCATAAAAAAAAGCAATTAGTCACAGATCTCTCATGCATAAAAAGTTTAGTGAATAGGGATAAAAAGTTGTTTAATACTAATAATAACTGCTGTTGTAGTTTTAAGCCAAAAGAAAAAAACACATGCTGGATTGCCGTAACAAAAACTTGTTGACATCAAAGATCTAATTTAATAAAATATACCAAGGTTAATGAGATGCCATTTAATCTTAAACTTTAGGATTCAAGCTAGACAAGTAGGTTTGTGTATTTGAGTTGTCAAAACACCACAGCAATAATGGGAAAGGGTGTGTAGCTCTTAAAAGGTTAGTAGTAACAGCCCAGGCTTATGTTTTGTGTACAGTGCATGTACAGTACTAAGTGTCTCACTCACCCTTTTATATAAACCTCTAGCACTTTTGATCACCACAGTGCCTGAAGACAGGGATTCTGTGAGACGTGAATTGCACAAGAACGGACATGTTCGTCAAAAAGGTTCTTGGTGTTGCTCAAGACGATGGGGGACCGGTCTAGTGTGTGCGCTTGTACTCTATTTGAAGGGGCATCAACTCATGTTTAATCTATGTAGACTTATAAAACATATTGTCTTTTCTTTATACCAGCAGTTCAGCTTTTAGTTTGGGATGGAAACTGACTAAACACTCAACCCACAGTTGTACATCAAGGTGATCTAATGTTATGCGCTCTGTAAGATGCTTGGCATCACAGAATTGTGGATCCTGTATCATATTTTTTTACCAAACAGAACCACTCGGATAATATTCAGAATATGCTTAACTCAGAGACTTTAGCGCCGATATTTGTCTCAACACATACTAGATCATGTGTCATAGTTGTGAACAAGTAGCCTACAGCCTTTATAATAAGGAGAAGATTTTGGAAATGAGTAATTTTCTTTTCATGGCCTCTCTTTATGCTTACACCCACAGTAACTATTCATTCGCTATAAAAGAGTGAATTAGCACATCATTCGAACATTGAAAAATTAAGCATAGCTCAGCAAAAGCAGCATCTTGTAGGGCCGCTATGAGATCCCTCAACAGCTAAAGGATCATGATAAAAGGCAGAACATTCAAATTTTGTAGTGATGTTTTTTATACAATTAAAATGTATGCAGATGGAAATATATTGTTATGCAATAAATGATTTTAAAATCATATATATATATATATATATATATATATATATATATATATATATATATATATATATTTTTTTTTTTTTTTTTTTTTTTTTTTTTTTGTAGTTTACATACTTTCAAGCAGAATTTCACTGCTAAACCTTCAAAGTGATAGTCACTTTTTTTTGGAACTGAGTTTTTACAGGGATAGTTTAACCAAAAATGAAAATTCTGTCATTAATTACTCACCCTCGTGTAATTTCAAACCAGTAAGACCTTTGTTCCTCTTCCGAACACAAATTAAGATTTTTTTGATAAAATCTGAGAGCTTTCGGACCCTGCATAGAAAGCAACGCAACTATCACGTTCAAGAAAAGTTGTAAGGACATAATTAAAACAGCCCATGTGACATTAGTGTTTCAACCTTACGAGAATACTTTTTGTTCTGAAGATGAACGAAGGTCTTACAGCTGTGGAATGATATGAGGGGGAGTAATTAATGAGAGAAGTTTAATTTTGGGGTGAACTATTCCTTTAATATCCTCCTTATTCAATATCTAAGTGCTGTCTGCCTGGTTGTTGTATAAACTAGATGTACGGTCGCAAAGCACATGAAGCATCAAAGGCTTCATTACACCTCTCAATGAACGGACACTGTGCTATTTAAAAAATGCAGCACCTTTTTCCAGTTGAACAGCTTAAGCGTGACCTACCTAATCATGGTTGCAGGTCTGATCTGTTAATAAGAAGCAAAGCTCCATTAATGGAAACAGTCATCGGTTACCTGAGGCACCAGTGTAAAACGAGAGTGTGGAAAGTGAACCTGCATACCAAGCACGGTCAGTGGATCCGACGGGGTCATGTTTGCTTTGGGCAATGCCGCTTTTCGTGCTAATGACCTGTATCTTTTGGCTCCAAAACGTGGCTGTTTTGGAGGGAAGACTGAGAGAGCGGAACAAACTTCAGTCTTGTAGCTCGGTATGGTGTCAGAGCTGCTCCATTAATCCAAGAGCAGTTAGTTAAATGCTTGACAGGGTCCTTCATCTTCATACTCAAGCATCTGCTGCTTTGTGACATGAAAGAAATGTCAGTGTTCCGAAAAGACTGAATGCTTTCGGCTAATGAATTTCCAGTCATTTGTGATTATGCTTAAAGATTCGAAGAATAATTTAAAAGTAATTCAAATTTGCTATAATGAATCATTTAGACTCATCTGTGATTCACTCACAGATTAGATGATACTTTCAAGCAAGATATCTAGCTGCTTAAATATTTTGGAGCAAACTATATATTTAGGGTTTCAAGCCCATAGCCATTGTTAGAATGGCCAAGGATCAGCAATCTCTACGTGAAACTGATTGTGCTTGCCAAACCGTAAGTCGTAGAGACTTGAAACTTGGAGGGATGGTAGTACTCACAATGTCTGCAACATCACCAAAGCTCGTCCCAATCGGCCTGACTGGGCGCTACAGCAATCAAAAGTACGTAATCATACGAAATCACGCATAACTCCTAAACCATCAGTCGCAGACTCAAGAGTCTTTTGTCGTTGGAATCCTTGGTTCACACCAGACACATGCCTCAAATTCGATCATGAGCCTGGCGAAATGTTCGGGTATTTTTTATTTTTTAAAAAACCTATTTTTGCTAACTAGTCCTAGGTTTTTTGACTGACTGGAATCAGAACAGTGCAGAAAGATTCTTTGGAGAGTGAGTATCAAAAATTATCGAAAAAAAGTTGAACTTTTGACACACCGTTGCCATCATTTAGCAAGATGCAAAGGGACAGAGCATCTTTTAGTAAAACGCCTATAACTCCTGAACGGAATGAGATATCAGAACACTTATGTAAGAGCTCATTCTGAGGTCACAGGACAAAAGTCGTGGGGCTTGGCCACTTGTTGGCACTGTAAGAGGGGGGGAAAAATAAAAATAAATGGCTATAACGTAAACATAAAAATAAATGGCTAAAATGGCTGTACCTATGCAACCATTTGTCCTATCAACATGAAAAATCACTAAAGTCTTGGTCCAAAGTGCCACAAATGTCTATAAGGACATTTGCGTATCTTAAAAAAACATGGCAGCCATTGGCCGATGAACTTTGAGCACCTATTAGACAAGGTTAACAAGGGCCAATCGGAACGAATTGTGGCCCTATTTGACTCACGGCCTTAAAGGTCTGTGAGAAATTAAAAAGAAATGGACCACTGGTTGGAGATATAGCATTTTTAAAGGGAGTAAATGATTACATTTGGCACAGTTTGTCGCACATACACGCGATATTCGAATCATATGATAGAACTCCTTATTTCGGGCAACTATTGCCTCTAGAATCACTGTTGTCAAATCGTTTGTTGACCGATTGAGAAGTTTAAAAACCTACTTTTGCGAACTAGTCCTAGGTTTTTTAATCGGGGAAAAAACACTGCAGACTGTCTAGGTCAATAATTATCAAGAAAAATTGAAATTTACCTTTTGGAAAGCTATAACGGGGTCGTTTAGAAAAGGGACCTGTCCAAATTTACCCAAAATCCTATAAAGCCTAAAGGTCAACTCAAAACTTAACGAAACCTGGTGAGCACATGCAAAAGGTGATTCTAAACAAGCATGCAAAGTTTTATGGAGATCGGACCACAACTGGCACTATAACAGTCATAAATGTTAAAAAACATCATATTTCTATGGTAAATTAAGTGGATCGGACAAAAATGCTTTTTTTGAATCAATGATTTAGGTAGTTACAGTCTTGCTAAATGTGTTTTTCATTTGTGTTTGAAGATGTTTGCATCTATATTAATTAAATTCCAGGTTTTTTTTATGACCAAGACTTTTCAGCAAAGAACAAAATTAAAGTTTAGAGAGTTTAAAGTTTAAAGATTAAAACAATATTTGAAAACTTGCAACTTTGAAAAAAGATGCTGTTCACCTTTTAAAAAGAAAAACACCTGGGTCAGGAAAGAGGTGTGAGCCCGCTTCCCTAATCACGTCACAGTGAACCAAACATTTTTGTGTAGGTGCTAAATTCTTCAATCTATCCCGCAGGGTCAGACAAGTGGGGATAAAAAGTGCCTTTTCATGACAAGTGTATACTTGAGTGCATACTTGTGGAGGCGAAAGTGGGTATGTTAATGAGTGGCGGGAGACGTGCTGAGTTTTAGATTGTCAAACGAAAATCTTTACGCTACTACTAACTGAGCATTTCTTTGGGTCAGAAGGAATGATGCCAACTGCAGTTTCTGAAGAAGAGACGACCCGCAGTTTACTGAGAAGCTTGAACATTTACATTCCGTGAACGCAAACCCTTAGTGTTTGTCTGAACACCAGTATTAACCCAACCATCACCAGCAACTTGAGAGAGCACAGAAAGGGAGAGGCTATACAAGTTCATGCACCTCAAAGACAAGCCCAAAAAACGAAAGTGCTTCAAATTGAGCTCCTTCAGGGGAGAAAAAGACACGAGAGCAAAGAGTAAGAGCTTTAAGATGTTTGTTGCTCCACAGACAACAATGCACATTCACATACCACAGACACCAGGTCTATTGTCTACAAAATCACTGCCATAAAAAAAAAAAATATATATATATATATATATATGAGCAGGGATTTCAGCCTCTTTGTAACACTAGTGCCTTCATAGGGAATGCTAAATATTTCTGAGATAAATGTGTTAAAAAAAAAAAAAAAAAAATCTTGAAATCAGAGATAAGCCAGTTGGGCCAGTCAACAGTAAACGTGACTAATCTCATGGAGCCCGCATCCTGCATCAACATGAAATCTTTTACGAGAGCTGTTTCTACTAGATGACACTTTATCGTAATGGCTGGCTACTAATTTCACAAATCCATTCAATTCCAACAAAGGAAAATAAATAATAAAAAGACTGATATCACATGTGTGAGATGTGTATAACTGTCTAAAAGGTCAAAAAGATAAAATCTTTAATGGACTGATTTACAAAATGTTTCAATTTCAGTACCGTTTCTTCAATTCATTCCGCTAGAAATGGCCTTGATTTGAAAGTGGTGAACCAAACGCTCATAATCTCATCTGCAGATAAAGTCTGCAGTTGAATAAATAGTAAACATGTAAACACCACAAGTCTTCACATACCATGTGAGATATAAGCAACAGATTGAAGCAGGTAAACAGATGCCAACATCTGTTGAGGAAATGCATTTACTGTAAACATACAGGCACCAGGAGTAATATCCCATTAGAATGGGAAAGAACAATATTTCGCAAGACTTTTTAAGAGTTATTTAATTTATTTATGACTGTAAGTTCTTGATCTTGCTTTCTGAGATTCTGCAAGGCATCTCATCTAAACAAACGAAGGGAAATCAGAGATTTCATACCTCTGCAGGTATGAATCCTGTAAAACCAGACAACATCCTCAACTCATTAACCACTAAACTTATGGCTGTTAAATGCATTAAATTTTTTTTTTTTTTTTTTCAAATAGTACAACAGCATAAAACAGCACAACAATATCTTATTTAACATGAGAGATTGAATTAGCTATGAACTTTCATTTAGCAATCTACTTTTACAGCATTTATATGAGTATATAACATTTATTAGCATATAATTGTATGTATAATACTGTATATTATCTGGAATTTAATTCAAGTACATAAAGAGAAAAAGCTACTGCCTCATAACATATACTGTTGAACCCAAGGTCAAATGACTGTGTTGAATAAATGATTGAGGTACGAGAAATTCTGGTTTAGTGGATGGCTATAGGCTTCAATTCACTAGAGAAATGTGGTACATGTTTGACTGCACCACTTGGTTTTTATGGTACAGCATGTTGTAGTACAAGGAAGTACATCATAATGTACAACGTTAAGTCAACATCTGTCTGTGTTCTAAGCTGGTGGCTATTCACTGCAATTACACAGACAAGTGCGAGCAGGACTTTTTTTCAACTTTCTCCTTTTGTGGTCTGAAAAAGACATGGGTCATACTGCATTAAAACAACACCAGACTGGGTAAATAATGACTAAAATTTAATTTTAGGTGAACTATCACTTTAAAAGATTAGTTCACTTCCAGGATAAATATTTCCTGATAACTGACTCACTCCCATCTCATCCAAGATGTTCAGTCGAAAAGAAATAAAAATTTTTGAGGAAACCATTCATTTTTGGACAATACCAGTAACATTTGTGATGTCAAGGGGTCAGAACACAGAAAGGATGTAATTTAAAAAAGGGAATTTTATTTTGCCAACGCATTTCGGCACACAGGCCTTCATCAGAGCTAAAAGGTTACAGGTGTACATAAATTCTAGGGCTGCTCTCGACTAAAGATTTTTTTGGTCGACTAGTAGTCATTCATTTTAAGCATTGGTTGACTATTACTCGCTCGTTTATTAATAAACCACATAAATCATAATAATAAGTCTTTAATTGCCCACAGAGCCTAATAAGTGCTCAAGCACGCACACTTGAATAGCACACATTTTTCTAGGTTAACATTAGATTGAGCTGCCATGTAAAGTTGCTACATACATCTTTCAGATAAAAAGCCATATTTGAGGTCAATGAATGATAGGTGAGCGTTCCAGGATTTTTCTCCATATAGTTCAATGAGGACCAATGAGTTGCAAGGTCTAAACTGCAGTTTCTATGCAGCTTCAAAGGGCTCTACACAATCCCAGCCAAGGAATAAGGGTCTTATCTAGTGAAACAATCAGTAATTTTCTTAAATTACCTATATACTTTTTTTTTAAACCACAAATGCTCATCTTGCACTAGTTCTGTGATGCGCGTTTATGAGTTTACACATTATGTAATCATGTTGGAAAGGTTACATGTGTGGTTAGTTCTTCGTCTGTGTACTTTGGTTTAAAAAGATAGGGTAGGGTGAAAAACTCCATCTCATTTTCACGTTGTTTTACCTTTTTTTTGTAAAGTGCGTTTGACTTTCTTTGCACATTCGCTTTGTAAACACTGAGTTGGTACTTCTGCCTATGTCACGCATGAACTTTCCAACATGAATATGTAATGTGGTAAATCAGGCTAGTACAAGACAAGCATTTGTGGCTAAAAAGTATGTAAATTTGTTTGTTTTTTTTCCAAAAATGAGCACTCGTTTCGCTAGATAAGACCCTTATTCCTTGGCTGGGATTGTGTAGAGTCCTTTGAAGCTGCATTAAAACTGCAATTTGGACCTTCAACTCATTAATCCACTACATGAAGAAAAATCCTGAAATGTTTTCCCTCAAAAACCATAATTTCTTTTCAACTAAAGAAAGATGTGAACGTCTTGGATGACATGGGGGTGAGTAAAGTAGTTTTTATTCTAGAACTGAACTAATCCTTTAAAAAGATAGCAAAAATCAAAGTGTCCACTAGAAATATTTATAATTCATCATTCGATTTTATTGCCTCCAGAAGCCCTGGTGAGGTTCTTGCTGCTTTTATGGTTTGCCCCTTTGCCCCTCTGTGTGGCCGAGCGTGTTTAGGGTCCCTGGTCTTGCACACAGATGGTGGGGGTCCTTCATTATCAGGGCCTCTCTCTAGGTCAACAAGAAAAGCCTTTTGGGACCCTGGGAATCACAAGCGACATGGATTACAACACAGATTACAGGGAGTGGAAGGAGATGCAGGGCCTTGAAATTATTGTGCCCCCTCGGTCCTACTCGCAATAAAGGCTTATGAGTTGAATAGGGAGGAGCGACGGGTCTTGTTCTTTTGCATGCTTAAAGTCTAATTATCATCAGCTTGCAGTTTATAATGCTGTGACCCCGACAGCTGCCGAGAATTCAATTGCCGTCACGCTGCCATTTACAATCAAGGCCTTTAATTCCCACCATGTGCTGTTCAACTTCCCAAGATTTAAAGCCCTCATCGCACATTATTCCCACCAGGATATCATGTGCCAAGCCCTGCTGATATTCATAGTAAGAAAGATGCTGTCTGGATCCGGTAGGGTGTGTTGGTGTGAAATACAAGGAATAATGAGCAAAAGGAGTCATTATTTTTAAATCACGTGCTTGTTTACTGCACTTGCCCATTTATTTTCTTCTAAATCCTGAACACCAGCCAAACATGATTCGATATTTACTACTGGTGCTTAAAATGAAAGCTACGTTTCTTTGGGAAAGCAATTATGCGCCACCAGCCCGCAAAGGGTACAAAGGTTAATTGAGTCCTCAACCACACTTCAGATCTCAAAGGTAAACACTAAGACGTCATTACATCCAAATAAACAATGCAAACAAACCCACCAAAACAAAATACTTTCTGTGTAAACAACAAAACCCCACCCTCTGACGTGGACACATGCTGATTACCCTCACAGCTCACTGGGACGACCATAAATTACTACAAAAAAAACACAAGGGACAAAACAAGCGTTTTATGGAAAGGTTTCTTTTCTCCAGCCTCTCAGATGTAACCCTCATCTCTTGCTCATCTTCGTCTGTCATCTTTCTCACTTTAAGAGCAAATTCAGACGTGTCCACTGTTTAAACCCAATTGAAAAGGCTTTGTGTTGCTGCTTCTTTTTCCAGCTCTTGCGCTTCAGAGCACAGGGGTAGGGATGAAAGAGATGGGAGAACAGAGGGAGCTCAACCTCTGTGTCTCCATCTGCTTTCTCCGCGCCCTCCACCCCTCATCGACCCCACTCTCCTTCTGCCCCTCCATCCCACAGGTGTGAGCTTACCTCCCCAAATTGCCCCCTCCATGTACCCCCACCCCCCTTCAAGCCCCATGCTGGGCTTAAGTAGCGCTCATGCCTCTGAGCCTGGGGCTACAAGTTCCTGCAACCATTACATTACAAATGCTTACTGTTGGGGAGGCAAATAAAGGTCCTTGATTACACTGCCAGTTAATTGAGGATAAAATAAACTTGTTTGGTTCTTACGATATGGAAGATTAAGAAAGGCTTTTCTAAAATTTAATGTCTGTGGCTGCGTTTCCATCACCCTTAAAATTGCGCCAATTGAAATTATGCCTAATGGAAATGCGTCAATTGCGCATTTCCATATATTGCAAAAAGGTTTTTATGCTCTCATGAGGTGGTTTTTCAGGCAATTCGAAAAAGGAATATTTTGCAAAACTCCAATGGAAACGTTTTTACAGGTCACATGGAGTACATAAAAAGTCATATGATAATTCTTCAATGTACTATAACCTCCAAGAAACACTTCATACGTGGCCGCTCTCAAGTATAAGGGGCTTTCCCTGCCATTAGAGGAGAAGTCCACTTCCGAAACAAAGATTCACATATAATGTACTCACCCCCTTGTCATCCAAGATGTTCATGTCTTTCTTTATTCAGTCGTAAAGAAATTATGTTTTTTGAGGAAAACATTTCAGCATTTTTCTCCATATAATGGACTGATACGGTGCCCCGATTTTGAACTTCCAAAATGCTGTTTCAATGCGGCTTCAAACGATCCAAATGCGGTTGTAAACAATCCCAGCCAAAGAAGAAGGGTCTTATCTAGCGAAACGACCGGTTATTTTCATAAAAATAATAAAATTTATGTCCTTTTTATTCTCAAACGCTCGTCTTGCCTTACTCTCGTTGAACTCTGTGTATTCCAACTCAAGACATACATTTCTCAATGCATTTTTTGTCGAAAAACTCGTATTTTCTCCCTTAACTTCAAAAATCATTTCAAAATCATTCTACATTGCCGCAGAAGTACCGACCCAGTCTTTGCAAAGTAAACATGCAAAGAAGATCAAACACCCTTAACAAAAAAGGTAAAACAATGATACAGGACGATTTTGAAGTTGAGGGAGAACATGAGACAGGAGTTTTTCGACATACCCTAACTGTCATAAACCAGAAAAAAAACAGTCCAGGCAGGGTAAGACAAGACAAGCGTTTGACATTAAAAAGTATATAAATTGCATTATTTTTATTAAAATAACCGTTTGTTATGCTAGATAAGACCCTTCTTTCTCAGCTGGGATTATTTGCAACCGCATTTGGGATTGTCGTTTCCGACGTGGCCGCTGGATCTGAACACGGCCACTCTAGTCAATGTCTCTGTTGATACCAGCCATGCCAAAGACGTTTGAAGCGGCTCTCCATGCTGCTTCTGTAAAGATATACGCATATGCCTCCTTCAATTTAATATAGTCAAAATTCATCAAAATCCATTGCCATAACTTATCGTGAGAGGAGAAAATTCCGTTTTAGTCGCATAACATCAGTTAATGGAAACGGCGTCATTTCGCAATACTTTTTTATCAACATTTACAAAATATCGCCAAAGTTTTGTGCAAATCTGTAATGGAAATTTGGCTAATATCAAATAAGAGTGTCCACAAAAAAAGTATAAGGGAAAAACTGGTTAAACGCAAAGCCTTAGAAATGTACTCATAGCGGTTTTGTATGGTTTAGAAAAAAATAAATATACAATGTTCAAAAATACATAAATATAGTTGAAGTCAAAAGTTTACACCTTGCAGAATCTGGAAAATGTTCATTATTTTACGAAAATAAGAGGAATCATACAAAAAAAAAAAAATGTTAATTTTTTACTTAGTACTGACCTGAATAAGATATTTCACATAAAAGACATTTACATAGTCCCCAAGAGAAAATAGTTGAATTTATAAAAATGAAGAAAGTTTACATATACTTGATTCTTAATACTGTATTCTTACCAGAATGATTCACAGCTGTTTGTTTTGTTTGGTGATAGTTGTTCATGAGTCCCTTGTTTGTCCCGAACAGTTAAACTGCCCGCTGTTCTTCAAAAAAATCCTTCAGGTCCCACAAACTCTTTGGGTTTTCAGTATTTTTGTGTATTTGAACCCTTTCAACAATGACTATGATTTTGAGATCCATCTTTTGACACTGAGGGACTCATATGCAACTATTTCAGAAGGTTCAAGCGCTCACTGATGCTTCAGAAGGAAAAACGATGCATCAAGAGCCGGGAAACTTTTGAATAGAAGATTAATACATTTTTTTAATTTTGCCTAAATATAATTTTTTTTCATTTAGTACTGCCCTTCAGAAGCTATAGAAGATACTTGCATGTTTCTCAGAAGACAAAATAAGTTAAATTTACCCTGATCTTCAAATTAAAAAAGTTTTCACCCCCCGGCTCTTAATGCTTTGTGTTTCCTTCTGGAACATCGGTGAGCATTTGAACCTTATGTAATAGTTGCATATAAGTCCCTCAGTTGCCCTCAGTGTCAAAATCATACAGTCATTGTTGGAAAGGGTTCAAATACATGAAAATGCTGAAAAACCAAATAATTTGTGGGACCTGAAGGACCTGAAGAACAGCAGGCAGTTTAACTGACAAATGAGACTCATGAACAGCTATCACTAAAAAACGAAAAACAAAAACAAACAAAAAACAAAAACAAAAAAAAAAACAGCTGTGGATCATTCAGGTAACAACACAGTATTAAGACTTATGTAAGACGTATGTAAACTTTTGAACAGGGTCATTTTTATAAATTCTATTATTTTCTCTTGTGGACTATATGTGAAATATCTTATTCAGGGCAATATTAAATAAAAAAAAAACATGTATGATCCCTCTTACTTTGGTAAAAAACATTTTGCAGAATCTGCAAGGTGTATGTGAACTCTTGACCTCAACTGTAACAACTATAACAACTGGAAATACTGTAAATATGAAGGCATACATTATTATTTTTATTTAAAAAAAAAAAAAGGTTTTAAATTATTATTACTTCATAAAAACTTTTTCAATGTTTTTACATTTTTTATTTAACAAATATCATGAATTAGTAATTCATACTTACTATTAAGACTTGGGGGTGAGTAAATTATCAGGAATTTTTCATTCTGGAAGTGAACTAATCCTGCAAAGATCCTCTCCATGATGTAATTTCCTGTTTTATGTTGTTTTCCCTCTGCATGATGGTTGCAAAAAGTTGCAATAATTTATGACTTTTTTCTTAAAACTGCAATTTTTGTATTTTTATTTATTTATCCATTTTTTGTTAAAAAAAAAAAAGACTATGCCAAATGACTTGGTTATTATTAGGACATTTAGAAATTCAAATAAGATTTTCAATTCAGAAATCCAAGACATGCTTTTAATAAAAGGGGTATATGCATTGTTTGTATTAATTGAGTTTATGAATTTAAAAAAAAAAAAAAAAAATTCTAACTCATAACTTTGCTTTCACTAGGGAAAAACAAGCATCAGAAAACAACTCCAACATGTAAGCAAAGACAGCAGCATACATTATATCCTCCACTATGCAACTGATTTATGAACTTTTCAAAGCACACATCATTGTTCCTATGAACAATCCACGATCTCACAGGGAAATGATATACAGGACATAAATACAATGCCCTGAACTGTGGCTGAAAACCTCTAGCCACAAGATTGTGGCTATGCCATGCAGTGGGAAAATGCTCTTGGGTGCAGTCACTTCCAGATTCTCACCATACAAAACCAACATCTGTAAGAGAGAGGATGTCAATGATGATATAGGGGCCGCGCAGTCTTGGGAAAGTGACAGTGTCCTGTCATCAGTTGTGTTATGGGTTTGGAAACAGTCGATAAGTACTAAGCTACACTGCGACACACTTACCACGCAATGCAAGATGACAGGCCAGCCTTGGGCGACAAAGAGTACTTAAGGCTCAAGAGCCTTTCTTTCTCTTTTCATCTGCTTGCGCTCTCATTGTTTTAGAGTGTTTCTGTAAAGCTGTCTAAAGAGAGGTGGTCTACACAGAGGCTAGGGTTAACGGCTTTCATGGGAAGCGCACATTGGGCGCTCTCACCTTTTTCTTGCTCATTGGGCTCTAATGCATTCATTACCTCTCTCGCGCACATCTGCCTCACGTAAATCCCATTTCCTGTGTCTATTGAGCGCGCCCAGTGGCCTGGTGCTGGGGCGATGGCCGCCACACGTTTCCCATGGCCTCCTCACCCTTCTGCTCACTCCAGCGTCCCTGCCCCTATTGTTCCTCATCTGTTCTTCCCCACCCAGTGCACACTGTTGTCTGCCCACCAACCCCTGCTTTAATCCAACACCCCTCCTCTCCCCAATACACTCTCCTTTGATACCCCCTTTTCCTAGCCAAGACCCCTGCTGCTAAAGCAGTAGCCTGGCAGCTGGAGCAGTTGACCATGTTGGCTCAGCTGCTGGTTCTCGGGACTCTGGGCTCCGCACGAGAACACTGGAAACCGGCTCAGGCTAAATTTCATTATCCAACCACTCTACTAATTAATTAAGGCTTAATCCGCTGGAGGTGGATCCAACGGGAGAGCACTGGATGACCAATGTACCTGAGATATAAGAACCTGCCATAACAGATTACGTGTAAGGGACAGAAGAAAAATCATTTGGCGCCAGTGTTGTGGTCCTCGAGACCAAACCACATTCTTGGTCTTGGTTTTGTCATGGACTCGGGAGCATTTGGACTCTGTCTTAGACTCAACCCTTCTCTAAGAAACAACTTTTCTTAGTGTAAAGAATATTTTAAAAATCTAAAGAACTTTTTCCACTATAAAAAACCTTTTGTGGAATGAAGCTTCCATGGATGCTAAGGGTTCCTTATGGAACCATTTATACCAATATATTAAAGGGATAGTTCACCCAAAAATTTAAACTGTCAATAATTCCTCACCCTCATGCCAGTCCAAACCTGTAAGACCTTCATTCATCTTTGGAATACAAATATTTTTGATGAAATCCAAGAGCTTTCTGACCCTGCATAGACAGGAATGCAACTGACATGTTCAAGGCCTAGAAAGGTAGTAAGAACATCGATAAAATAGTCCATGTGACATCAGTGGTTCAACTGCAATTTTATGAAGCTTTTTATGAAGCTACAAGAATACTATCTGTGTGCAAAGAAAATGAAAATAACAACTTTATTCAACAATTTCTTCTTCTTCAGTTTTCACTGCATCGTCGTACTGTTGTGAATGTAAGTTGAAGACTGACACGGAAGAGAAGAAATTGAGTAAAGTCATCATTTTTGTTTTCATTTGAGTATTCTCATAGTTTCTATGATTTGACATTATAGAGTATATAGTGAAAACCTAACAAAACACACCTACAAAGTGCATGCATACATTATGTGATGAAGTCTAGTAAGTTAGGTTAAGTGCGCATACTAGTGTGTGTACGCATTTAGAGCGCGTTCTTTCACTGCATCATTCAGTCTTTAAAAATGCATTTAAAACGATCACAAAATTCAAGATATGGGGGCACAAAATGTATGTATTTACATCGTTTCATATAGTTAATCAATACACATGAACAGTGCTGTTTTTTTCCTCGAAAAGTCAGAATGATTACAAATATGATATTGATTTTATACAACACTTCAATAAACGCAGGAAATATTAAGAGACTTACATTTTAGACACCAACATTTTTCATGTTTTTGCTCTATTTCGCCAACACAAATCATTTCAAACACAGCCACAGCACTGTTGTGCATCTCTGAGCAACATGACTGTGTTTCTTCCTGAATGAATCAACCGTTTAAATGATTCCGTTCAATCGCAATGACTCACTTAACAGTGATTTGCTGCCACTTCTACTACATATGGACTATTTTAACAATGTCCCTACTACCTTTCTGGGCCATTTCAGTTGCGCTGTTGTCTATGCAGGGTCAGAAAGCTCTCGGATTTCATCAAAAATATCTTATTTGTGTTCCGAAGATGAACAAAGGTCTTTTGGATCTATAGGGGTGTGCGATAACGTCGTAACTGATGTTTTAACAATGAGCGATTTGACATTATCAAGTATATCGTGAAAACCTAACAAAACACACCTACAAAGTGCATGCATACATTATGCGATGAAGTCTAATAAGTTAGGTTAAGTGCGCATACGCATTTAGAGTGCGTTCTTTCACTGCATCATTCAGTCTATTAAAATGCATTTAAAATGATTACAAAATTCAAGATACGGGGGCACAAAATGTATATTTTTATATCATTTCATATAGTTAATCAATATCACATGAAGAGTGCCGTTTTTTCTCCAAAAGTCAGCATGATCACAAATATGATATTGATTTTCAATAAACAAGAAGTTATTATTAAGAGACATGTTTTAGACACCATATTTCCTGTTTTTGCTCTATTTCGTCAACAAAAATAATTTTAAAGACAGCCACAGCACTGTTGTGCATCTCTGAGCAACATAGCTGTGCTTCTTGAATGAATCAACCGTTAAAATGATTCGGTTCAATCGCAATGACTCGCTTAACAGTGATTTGCTGCCACCTACTAGCAGTTTTAATTTCACATTTAAAGTATCTTTTCATTTTTCAAATAATTTCAAACATCAGTCTTCAGCGTTTTATGTTTAAAGTATCAGCCCAAATGTAAGAATTTGACTCTAAAGATGATGCACCCTTTTAGAAAAAAAAATGGTTTTATAAAGGCAAAAATGCCCATAAAACGTATTGGAAAAGACTAATTTCTATCGCTACTGTAAACTGACCACACAGAATATGAAGAATATTAAAAAAATTCTGGAGTCAGCTGTCCACTGTAGTCCTTAAAATACCAGCAGAATAACAGACTCTGCAAAATATCATCTAATTATCGCTATTGATAAAATCCCAGAAAATATCGAGATTTTTTGCCAATATTGCACAACTCTAGTCTACAACCACATGAGGGTGAGTAATTAATGACAGACTTTTAATTTTTGTCCACAAGCAAAAATGTTTGGCAGAACAAACTTTGCAGGATGGAAAGTGGCATACTGTACAAAAAAAATTTCTGCCAGTCACTGACAATTGAGTAAAAGGGGTGGTGCCAAGGTGAGATGTGTGCTGGGTGGTGGCAGTATTTGAAAGTACAGGTGGCTGAATGGATTGGCAGCAAGCATCTACTGCTACATGGCAGCAGGGCTGTGTGGGTGGCAAAGCGCTGTGACTCAGTGATGCGGCTGGTGCTGAAAAAACTCAACTTCCTTCACAGAGGCAAAGGCTGGAGGTGTGGGTGCATAGATTGCACTTATCTTCAGTTGCACCTGAAAAAGTGCCTACTGTTTTCTGACCCGCACTTTAAAATTCTCACTTTTAATGCATTTAAGTCCTCCTACGATCATTCGTAATGGAAAAGCGGGACAATTAAGGCCTAATTATTCTATTCTACTAGCCTGAATTCATACACTTGCAATCCTAACAACACTTTCTAATTATTAACATGAATTATATCCATGAACTGACTGGCCTAAACATTTTTTTCCCCACTCTAATGGACCTATGCAGTATTTCTAGCACAAAGCAAATCTATTCAAATGGCGTGCATTAGTATGACCTACCACAGCATCAGTTTCATAGCGGAATCCTGCCTTTTTTTTTTTTTTAAACAACAAATAGACATGCTTAAGTATTTTATCAACACTCTGAGAATAAAATCCTTCCAAAGAGAGCTCACCAAACATTACCAAATTTTACAGGGCAGGGTAGTCCTCAGTAATTTCAACATAGAAACTGGTTTTAAGTAAAAAAGTGTCATGTATTTTGGGCATACAAATGTGCTTGTCAGTATAAATCTAATGAAAATGGGAAAGTTTCACCAATAATCAGCGCTACTGTCTGAACTACAAAAAAATGTGACCACATATGTCAAAAGGGTAATTTTTTTTTTAAATTGAGATTTATACACCACACAAATTTTTAAATACAACTACTGTATTTGAAAATCTGGAATCTGAGGGAGCAAAAAAAAAATAAAAATATTAAGAAAATCACCTTTAAATTGTCCAAATGAAGATCTTAGCAATGCATATTACTAATCAAAAATTAAGTTTTGATATATTTACGGTAGGAAATTTACAAAATATCTTCATGGAACATGATCTTTAATTAATATCCTAATGATTTTTGGCATAAAAGAAAAATGATAACTTCGACCCTTAAAATGTATTTTTGGCTATTGCTACAAATATACCTGTGCTACGACTGGTTTTGTGGTACAGGGTCACAAATGACAAGCTGAAACTATTGTCAAGTAGATGCCTACTGTATATTGCTTGGTAAACATTAACACAAATATAATTATAATTTATTATACAATATATATTGATTTACAAGTTCGACTTGAAATTATTTAACTGGAAAAGCACATACAAAACTACACGATACGTTAGGGTGCCAAACAGTGTAATCAAGACCAGCTCGGCTGAATCCAAGTACAAGCTGAGACCTGACTTCTTTTATTGGCACCATTGTAATGTAACTTTATAATGGAAAAAACCTATTTAGATTCTTCAAATGTTCTTTACACTAAGAAAAAAAAAATGGTTCTTTGGAATCAATCTCTGAAAGGTTCTTTGAAGAACCCTGAATGATTCCTATTCGGCACCACCATGAAACCCTCCTTCTGGAACGTTCATTTTTAAAACAGAGACTGGAAAAAGGTTGAATCCAAATCTAGACCAAAATCAGATTTAGATAACAGAAATATGCCAGTACCACGCCAACCTAAAAATAACGCTAAAATTTTAAAACAGCATGATTAAAATGAAATAAGCTGCTGAGCAGGGCCTGAGAATGAATTGGTTGTGCTTTAATTTACCTTTTACATTACAAGACTTAATCTAATAGCAAGAGAATCTGGACAGAAAGTACCGTACATTCCATCTATGCCCGCACAGAGCAGCGGATGTGGATGACTAAGACCTCGTGTATGAGGTGGTCCCAGGGTCTGCTTGTCAAACTATTGCAGGAGGAAGTATTGCTATACTCTGAAAAATGCAACACACAGCTTAAAGAGAACAATCAAAGAGGAAACACCCACAGGTGCCCTGCAAAAACACAAAGGATTTAATGCATGCCAATACAACAAAAGGAAAAATGATGTCAATTTAGGAAAACACTATGGATGTGTTGACATATTTGCTACCACAGTTCCAAAGAAAAGGATGGGGATGCACGCCAGAAAGTCAGCGCCAACAGGTTAAAAAATTAAACCATACCCGTAGGCTATCTGAATAAAATTGCAAGGTCTGCAGATGTGCTGGCGTGGGTTTTTTGCTATCACTCTGTTCATATAAATAAGATAAAAGGAATAAAATTCCTGAACAGGTTAGGAGATAAAACCAGGGTCAGGGTCACAAAGTAAACACTGAGAGTGCTTAAAAGATTACTTTAAAATTATAATTCAAATTTACGCGAAAAAAAAAAATTACCTTGTAGTGACGGCCTATACTGTTTTTGTATTTTTTTTTTCCTGACGTTGATGGTGAGTGTTTCTGAATGTTTAGCTTCTAGCTAATGTAAAAAAAAAAAAAAAATTCTGATAGTCTCTCCAAAAAAAAAAAAGGATTGTTGCAGCCTGATTAGTCGATACTGAAGCATTCTAGCTGTGCTAAAATCAACAATGGAATAGTGAGTAACAGCTATGATACAAAACACCTGTTCACCACCCGACTACACAGCTACCACAGAGGACTGTTTTGCTATCAACATTGTGCTATGCCAAAAAATATATTTTAGCTGACGGATGCCACTTAATGAATTTGCTTGATAAATGTTTTAATAGAGAGTTTTCCCTAGTAACTGCCTTAACCCATGACTATGAAAAAAATCAATTGATAAACTGATAAATATATCAATATAAATTGATAAATATATAAACACATTTTACTTTAATAATAAAATAATAATTTATTATATTACTTTTTTTTATTAAAAATTATATATTTATTTTAGAATTTTATATTTTAACAAAAATGATCCTCACACATACATACATACATATCTAGCATTAAAATAAATGTTTAGATAGGTAGATAGATAGTTATAGTAACATGTAACATAGCTTATGTTCTAGCATGTTTCTATTATGTTCAGTCCAAGATCGCGTTTCCTCTGACTGTACAATATTATGTGCATCAGGCTTTTAATAAAGCTTTGCTAAGCCAGCTGTGCTGCTTGTAATGTAAAGCATGTGCTCGAGGGAAAGTGGCTGCTTTCCTGTCTATAGCTTAATAGCGTCTTGCTAGTCAAGCTAAGATGACAATACACGAAATCAGCCTTTTCTCTGAAATACATCGTTTGTCATCCTGAATGACGCTATGTATATTATGGTCATTGTGAAACATTAGACGCAATGTTGGTCGATAAAAGCAATGACAGAATGAATGGGGGTTGGGCTGCTGACAGCAAAATGATGAGGTGTGACCGCATCACTGACGGAAGATAACGTGCGATTAAACTATAGCGACTCACCTGGTTATAATGCACCCTAAACGGTCTCAGATAGTTCGAGCTGGTGCACGGAACCACCTGAATATTATTGATCTGCTCCATGGCTTTGATAATATAGCTGCCCACGGGTACTTCTCACCACAGATGGCAGAGCCGCAGACTACTGGAGAATAGGGGGAAATGTCTACGGAAGCCTGTGAAGGGCAGAATAAGAACGCTGTGAGTCTTTGCGTTGTGGTAATGCTCGTTCTGTATGCGGTACAGAAAGCTGCCAGTCAGCGATAGTTGCGGGTGGATGATGTCATTCATTCATTTATTATTTTTAAAAGGTTAAACCACGGACTCTATCGCCTCAGCACTTCCTCTTTCACCTTTACCGCGCGCGCGCCTGACGCGCGAATGCAGGTGTGCTTGGCTCGTGCAGGCATTACCTCACACTCAGCGCCAACTTCAGGAAGCGCGGGATTCGTTAAATAAACCGCCAAAACTCTACTGAATGATTTTCTATAAATTTATCAAGAAACCTACACTGCCCAAATGCCTGAATGATTCATTTGACCCCTTACCTTCCTCGACAGGACAAAGAAGGTATTCAATATCATATTAGCTTTTGAGAAATTAATATGTAAGGCTTTAGTAGTAGTATAATTGTGGAAAAATGTTCTTGACCCACTTATTTTGTTCGTCTGCCAAACTACAGGGTTTTTTTTCACACATTATTAAGTTATAACTTTAAAATAAGAAATAACTTTGTATTAATAGCATTTATATGTGACCCTGAACCATAAAACCAGTCATAAGTAGCACAGGTATATTTGTAGCAAAAGCTAAAAATACATTGTAAGCGTCAAAATTATTGATTTTTCTTTTATGCCAAAAATCATTAGGATAAAGATCATGCTCCGTTTTGTAAATTTCCTACCGAAAATATATAAAAAAGCATTGCTAAGAACTTATGGACAACTTTAAAGGTGATTTTCTCAATATTTTGAATTTTTTATTTTTTTTGCACCCTCAGATTCCAGATTTTCAAATAGTTGTATCTCGGCCAAATATTGTCCTATCCTAACAAACCATACATCAATGGAAAGCTTATATATTCAGCTTACATTACAAAGCTATATTTCAGGTGATGTATATATCTCAATTTCAAAAAATTGACCCTTATGACTGGTTTTGTGGTGCAGGGTCACATATGTCCTCCTGACTACCAGCTAAGGAGTTTTGCCCATATTTTTTCGCAATTTCTCTGAGACCTACATGTCACAGTTTTAAATCTGAATGTCCTGTAAAGAGCACATTCAGGGCTTTTCAGAGATACCAAATGTTTGAAAGTTTCACCATAATCATTCCCTCTCCTTGGTCTTTAAAAATGGCTGACATTAATTTAGTCATTAAATGTAACACTCTTATGGAAATATGATAATATTTAATCATTCAAATCTGACAAATTTTCAAGTTGTTTGTCATAAATCAACATCTCAGGAAAATGTTATGGGGTTTTAAATCAAAATATGATTTTCTGTTATGAAACAGGACATCAATTTCATATAGTGACCCTGGACCACAAAACCAGTCATAAGGGTCATTTTTTTGAAATTGAGATTTATACATCATCTGAAAGCTGAATAAATAAGCTTTCCATTGATGTATGGGTTGTAAAATATTGAGAAAATCATCTTTAAAGTTGTCCAAATAAAGTTTTTAGCAATGCATATTACAAATTAAAAATTAAGTTTTCATACATTTATGGTAGGAAATTTACAAAATATCTTCATGGAACATGATATTTACTTAATATCCTAATAATTTTTGGCATAAAAGAAAAATCATTAATTTTGACCCATACAATATATTTTTGGCTATCGCTACAAATATACCTGTGCGACTTATGACTGGTTTTGTGGTCCAGGGTCAAATATGTCCACTGTAGAGGACACCAGGACTTAAAGCATGTTTATTACATGTAGTGAATGTAGGGAAAGAAACTATATATCAGTATTTCTATGAAATATTAGATATTGTGAAAATCTTGCCAATTATTACTCCCATTATTGCGCTTATTTTTTCATTATATGTTGCCCCAAAAACACATTAATATGCAAATTAGATACACTTTATAGATACATTGTATAAAATGGGAAACCCGTTTATGGCTATTTTACACATTTTGCATTAAAAAAAAACGGTATATCAAACCATTCGGTTATCTTTCATAACATAGTTAGGAATCAACTTTATCTAGGTATAAAACTGATTTGTGATTAAAACAAAAATCCCACAGTTTTTGCCTTTTCATGTCTATTCATGTCTTTTTTTAAAAAAAACAAAACAAAAAAAAAAAAACAGTTTTTTTTTAAGTCCTGGTGTCCTCTACAGACGACATAGCATAACATATGAATAAAATATTTTTCAAAGATTTTATTTTTACATTTTTTTTCTTATGTGCAATATAATGACATTGAAAAATACTATAGTAACAAAACTTTTTTTTTCCCCTGGTAGTCAGGAGGATATGAATTATTGTGAGCTAATGAGGTCATGTAACAATAAAGTAGCACACTATCTGAAAAGTTCTTTTATACCTTTATAAGCAGCAGTGTTCCATTCTAGACTATTCCATTCTAGAGTTTCTGAAGCAGAAGTATTTCTTCCTCATTTTCTGTCTTTTACCCCCACGAAAAAACACTAAAAAACATCTATTACTGCAAAGTAAATCTTTCTGCTTATCTGATGGCCTTAAAACATCAGTAATCTACGAGGGAACATCTAAACATGTGGTTTCAATGTAGTTTGAGGAAACAGAATACTGCATTTGACATGGATGACAGAGGTAATCTGTGTGTATCATGATAGCTGCAGGTTTCTTATCTGACCTTATACCTCTGCTAACATCTCATCAAAACCAGATGAAGAAGCTTATCCTTAAATATCTTTACTTTCTTTGTTCTTCAATGGTTCAGTCTTAAGGTGATGTTTTTGGAGGTCCCAGCTCAAAAGCATCAAAACACACTGTTGTCCGACTCCCTGAGGAACCGCTGAAAGTAGGCTCAAAATGGAAAATTTTAAGAGTCAAGAGTGATATAAAGTGAGGTGAGAGAGGAGGATGCTTGTTTGTCACCATGTTTTTTTACATGCACGCAAAGTGCAAAACTGTCACCTCTATATATGTAGGGTGACAATCTTTCTGTGTCTGCTTTAGATGTTTGTGATCACAGCTCTCACATATAGAAATGACATCATCTAGTCGGTTTGTCGTAAACAGGTGGATAATATGTCTACTGATGGCTTGACATGATTTCAGCAACAGCAGAAGTGGAGCAAATTGCTAATTACACTGAGGAAATCACCCAGGGGCCTATATAACTGTCAGGTCAAGGTTACAGACATAAAGAACATAAAATTAGCTTGCAGTTCGTGAATTATGTATGTTATTTCATATCAGTTCAGATGTTATATCAATCAGATTTATCTTAATGCAATTTTTTCTTTTTTTTTTTTTTTGCTTGGACATTCTTCTCTCTATGTTTAGCAATATCTTTAAGCCTTTTGTCTTCTTCTGTAAGAAATCAAACAAATATTATAAACAAAGACCCAAGTGTTTTATTTCTCATGTGGTCATGGGTTTTTCTGTACAACCGCAGTGATTAATGTGATGGCAATTCAATCCACAATATACTCCACACCCTGTTCTTTCAATCATATTTCTCATACCCCTAATCATAGTTCTCAGAACTCTCCCACACGAACTGTTTCCGCCCCTCGGTTCCTCTTTCCCGCCCTTCCAATCTTCTGAGTTTGACTGGAAAAATACAAGTTCTAATTTGATCTAAATTAGATCTTTTGATGAAGGCTGGGTGGAAGTCAGTCGATAAGGCAGCAAGGAAATTCAGCGTGTTCCTTATGGACCCTAGGGTGTGCACCTTTCCAAACATCTTTAGACGCAATACTGTGCAGTACAGTGATTGTGGTTGCTTACAATAATACAATAATCAGCGCAATCACAAAAGCACCATACTGGCCCTGGCCAGGAGGTGTTGAGAGGAGCTGAAGCTGTGCAACACCCAGGATGCCCTGACTTTGATGCTAAACTCAGAGAGAAAGAGTGATGTCACCTTAGCTGCAATATGGCACTCCGTCTCGGACATTCCGAGGGTCCCAATCTCTTCAAGCCAGTTTCCTCCTTGGAGGGCCAGCAGTCCCACCCTCCATACACTGGCAGGATGTAACACTTTTGCTGGCTGATTTACATCTAAATAAACATTGCCAGACAAAACAATGTGCGACTGGAATGGAAACGCAGCCCTTTTTTCTCCACCCGGCCAATTGATATGAGCCGATTGAACAAGGCTGCAGTTTATGATAAGCAGTACTGGAGGTACACAGTCATGGCTTTCAGAACTAAAGTAGTGGTTCACAGAGAGTTGAAGGGACCTTTGAATAGGTGTATTAAATATTATTACAAAAAACTCTGATATTTGTTCTTTTTGATAGGCCGCACTAAAAATAATAACAACATGCAGTTCAGTAGGTGAATTGGATGTTGATTTAGCAACCGCTCTGATGGATTCAATTCAGTGAAGGATTCGTCACATTGATTTAAACCGGTAACTTGTGGTTTTGAACTATCTCTTGAGTTCCGACTCGTAAGAGTCATTAAAGGATTAGCTCACTTCTAGAATAAAAATTTCCTCACTAATTTACTCACCCCCATGTCATCCAAGATGTTAATGTCTTTCTTTCTTCAGGCAAAAAGAAATTAAGGTCGTTATTAAAAGTGTATATACTTTTTAACCACAAATGCTCGTCCTGCACTAGCTCGACTTCACGCATTACATAGTCATGTTGGAAAGGTCATGCGGGATGTAGGTGGAAAGTCAATAGCCCTTTCCAAGAAAAGGTAAAACAATGATGTTGGATGATTTTGAAGTTTTTGAGAAAATTAGTTTTTCACCCTACCCTACCTTTTTGAACTGGGCTACACAAACGAAGAACTAACCGCGCATGACCTTTCCAACATGATTACGGATTACGCAATGCGTGAAGTTGCAGACGCACATCTCAGAGCTAGTGCAATCCCCATTGAAGTCCACTATATGGTGAAAAATCCTGGAATGTTTTCTTCAGAAACCTTAATTTCTTTTCGACTGAAGAAAGAAAGACATGAACATCTTGGATAACATGGGGGTGAGTAAATTATCAGGTAATTTTTATTCTGGAAGTGAACTAATCCTTTAATTTGGGAATCGGATTACACTGGTCGCGCTGTATGGTTTTGAATTCCTCATAATAGTCATTTGCAATGACTCACGAATATATCCACCTTATTTTTGTTGTTAAAGTTGGTGCGGCCATTTGTAAATTTTAAGGGTCTGGCTTCCAGCCTCATCCGCGTCCAGCTATTTTTAGCTATTAATATTGCAAATTGGCGTCTTTACCTTTTTATTTTAATGTATTAATTAATTAATTATGAGCACATGGTTTACTGCACCTTGTTATTTTTCTTGTTATTTCCATATAGCGACTAATAAGCCAGAAGTATTGCCTATAGGCGTACTTCCGCATTGAAGAAAAAGGTGAATATCTTTTGCCTTATTTATGTCTTATTCTCCAAGTTCTATTTCTAGCACAAAGTAAAATGCTTTATATCAAAAGAGATTAAACATCCACAGGATTTGGAAGCTATTTATATGAGCCATTGTAAATATAGGCCTGTGTTCTGCGGGCAGAGCTTTTGTGTGAACTGCCCTTGTTTTGAACTGTGCACTGTATCCAAATAAGTAGCTGAAGTAGTGAAAGTCTAAGAACACAAGATAACTCAAGATGAGACATGGCTCATTACACAGTCTATCTCTTAAAGCTGAATGGAAAACGGATACTGGATAGCCCGGTCTTCCTTTCATTCAATGTGAGGCCCCCTGCAAGACCCCCTGTATCTTATCAGACCATCTTTTTGGCTCGGGAGCCCCAACAGAGTGCTAATCCCGCACCCCTGTGTGCACCTCAGGGCGTCGCTGTGGTTTGGACCGTCCCTTCACTCTGAATTACACTCTTTGGTGCTGCAACACAAGCCAGGCCACTGTTGGCTCCACAGAATACAGGGTCAAGGAGCCTCACACACTCCTTTTCATATTTCTAGCTTTCTCTCTGTCTCCTCTTGTAGTCTAGGCACAGTCACTTTATCAGCAAAGGTCAAGCTGGGATTTGTTGTTGCCGGAGATGACAAAGGTCAGACTTCTGGGAATGCACTTAACTGAGGTGCCTGCTACCCTTCTGTTAGCGTTCACAGGGTGTCGGGCCAGACACGACATCCCGTATAGATTGTGGTCTCCAAGGTCAGTTGCATATGGGTCAATGACATATAAGAGTGTCCACTATAAATAATAGGATCTTTTCAAAACACATGCAAAGTTCTTAGAAATCTATTCTTAGTATTGATATTGGTTTCAAAGGGTTTTAAAAAACTTTGATGCGCGTTTAATGACTCTGAAAATGTAATATGTATATTATGGAAGCCTGTTTCTGCCACTGAATAAAAATAAGGTAATTACAAGTTTTTATCTCACAATTCTGACTTTTTTTCCTCAGAACTGCATAATACAAACTCGCAATTGTGAATTTTTTTCTTAGAATTGCGAGTTTGTATCTAGCAATTCTGACTATTTTCTCACAATTCGGAGTATTTTTTCCTCACAATTCCATGTTTGTATGTCGCAATTCTGACTTTTTTCTCACAATTCAGAGTTTGTATCTCGCAATTCTGACTTTTTTCTTACGATTCGAGTTTGTATCTCGCAATTCTGACTTTCTGCCCCATCACAATTCTGAGTTTGTATCTCTCAGATCTATTTTTCCTCACAATTCCGAAATTGTATCTCACAATTCTGACTTTTTTTCCCCTCACAATTCCATGTTTGTATCTGCCAGTTACGACTTTTTTTTTTACAGTTCCGTTTTGTATCTCACAATTCTAATTTTTCCTCACAGTTCAGTGTTTGTATCTCGCAATTCTGACTATTTTTTCCTCACAATTCAGAGTTTGTATCTCGCAATTTAGACTTTTTTCCTCACAATTCTGTTTGTCTCTGGCAATTCTGATTTTTTTCTCACAATTCAAGTTTGTATCTCGCAATTTTGACTTTTTTTCTCAGAATTCTGACTTTTTTCTCACAATTCCAGTTTGTATCTTGCAATTCTGATTTTTTTTCTCACAATTCTGTGTTTGTATCTCACAATTCTATTTTTTCCTCACAGTTCAGAGTTTGTATTCCACAATTCTGACTTTTTTTCTCACAATTCGGAGTTTGTATATCGCAATTTTGACTATTTTTTCCTCACAATTCAGAGTTTGTATTTCACAATTTTGACTTTTTTCTCTCAGTTCCAAGTTTGTATCTCGCAATTCTGACTTTTTTTTCTCACAATTCTGACTTTTTTCTCACAATTCCTTGTTTTTATCTCGCAATTCTGACTTTTTTCTCACAATTCCAGTTTGTATCTTGCAATTCTGATTTTTCCCTCACAATTCCGTGTTTGTATCTCACAATTCTATTTTTTCCTCACAGTTCAATGTTTGTATCTCGCAATTTTGACTATTTATTCCTCACAATACAGAGTTTGTTTTTCACAATTCTGACCTTTTTCTCACAATTCGGAGTTTGTATCTCACAATTCTGACTATTTTTCCTCACAATTCCGAGTTTGTATCTTGCAATTCTGATTTTTGCATGTACAGTATAGAGTATATAGTACATACATTATAAATATTTTTCACAAATACCTAAAACATTCTTGTCATAAAAAGGTCAAAACTATGTAATATTAAGTATTGTTCAATCTTAGTTCATGTACTAATGGAACTTAATGTAAAGTGTTACCAAAATATCAAAATTAATTTTAATACAAAAATGCTCATCATGCTCATCATAGAAAAGGTTAAAGATGAGAGAGTCATATTCTTCTTCATTCCAGTATTAAAACTTAAAAAGATTTTTTTTTTTAATCAAAATATACAAGTAGAATATTACTCAAAATAGAAAAATGGTTAAGTGATGCTGAGTTCCACTACAGCAATGCAATGAATGCACCGTGACCATCACAAGTCAGAAAGCTGGGCTGAAAAATAAAGGGGTCGTACGAGATGCCATGCGGGCAGGTGTGATGTGTGCGGCTTTGGGCGGGACAAGAATGGCCATTGCCTGTCACATCAAACGAGACTTCGACCCTCCTCCCTTTCCAGGTAGGGCCTAAATTAAGGCAACCCGATCTGTGTGGAACTCGCCTCTCCTGAATAGTCCTTCAAAGCAGCAGACCTCTCTTCCATCCAAGGCCTTTGTAATGGAAACCACTGCTGTTATTTTGCCTCTTGTATTTTCAGGCAGGGCTATTATTGTTCTCGGCCCCGGATGTGTTACCGAGACAGAATTCCCGCGTCCTGGTCTTCATTTTGCGCAAAAATTATGACCGCCATACTCGGACCAACAAACCAAGAGGCGCAAACAGAAAAGACATGGTGAAAGAGGCAGTTTGTGATTCTGATGTGTTGAGAAAAGTGATGGTAAAGTGATAAAGGGGCGCCTGTGGAGGTATTTATAGAAGTGGACAAAAGTGGCATTCGTCTTTGGGGATTACAGGGCCACAGGCCTGACAAGCCAACTGAACCTTGATCTCTCTCTCTCTCTCTCTCTCTCAATTTACTAAGGAACAGCTGAGCACCCCCTCTCCTGTAGGGGGGACTATTTTAAATGCTTCGAAATTCAATTCCTATTGTTTTTATTTGAGGCTTACACACACTCGAGCTCAGCCCTAGATGCAGGGCTCCGGCCCGAGTGTGTTTGCGAGATGGCTTGTGCCTCTCATCACCATGGGAATGCATGTTCCCTTGCTAATTACTTGCTTGAATTGGCCCACAGAGACACTGTTAATGACACGTAACTTGATCTCAAAAACCTGAGACGCTCCACAGAAGGTGCAGCCTGTATGGAGCGAGGGGTTACGAAGGGCGACGGCAGCGGCGGCGGGGGGCTGTAGTGGAAAAGGTGACCAGAGAGAAACACAGTGTGACACACTAAACCAACTGTGCAAACGCAGTTCTGTCTCTAATTCCACAGACCATTATGTGGAAAGATCAGTGCTGGTCATAGTTATGCTGGATGAAGTTATTTGGTGGTGATAGGTTGGTTAGGCGCTATAGCGGGTTGCAGCTGGTTCATTAACTGCAGTCTAAGAATAATAATTAGTGCTTTTGTCGTGGCAGTGGTATGTTAATGGCATGCTGTGCTGTAGTAACTGCAGAAATGGATGCATGGAGAGGGACTGTAGCTACATCAACTGCACATGATGTTGCGTCAAGGAAGCTTGGCTAAAAAAAAACGTACAAGAGGTGATTAACAGTCCCTGAACAAAACTAGAGCCTGGTTACTACCAGGAATAGTCTGCCTCTTCCAAAGCTTATATAGCTAACATGCTTTATTGCTACATCTGCTGTGGTTTAGCCTTACAGAAATATGGTTTATCAATGAACAATTATGATGAATATTCTGTCATTAATTACTCACTTTCATGTCGTTCCAAACTCATAAGATCTTCATTTATCCTCAGAACGTAAACACAGCTGAAGCATTTAAGGCCCAGAAAGGTAGTAAGGACTAGGGCTGCCCCCTAATAGTTGAATAACTGTTAGTCGACGAGAAGAGGCTTGGTCGACCAAAAATTAGTCGCTTAGTCGCAGAAAAAAGAATTCCACAGGAAGTGGTGAAGTCACGCAGTCAACTTTACATGGCAGTTCAATCTAATGTTAACTTAGAAAAATTTGCGCTATTAAAGTGTCTTTGCGGAGTGTGGAATCTGAACAGTAGCGCCCTCACTGCATGACAGATGGAGGTACCAGTGTGGTCACTTGCACTTAAAATACTCCGTCATTTTTAATCATACAGTTAAAGTAATGCATCTTTTGAATCTGTAAAGAATCTGTGTTTATTTGTGTGCACTCGCAATAACAACTAAACATTGCGCTTTTGTAAAATAATTAAAGCAAACAGGATATGCTTGAGCGCTTCGAAACTCTGTGTATACTTGCCTTACAGGCATGAAAACTATGTCTGTAGAGGGTGAAATGTCTACATTTAATGAACCAATTTAAACAGAATTCTCAGTTCATGTAATCCATATGAAACATGCATACAGGCGCATCCACTACTAAAGAGATGACGAGTCAGTCACCGACTTCATCTCTTAAGCCGAAAACAAAGAAAGCACTAGTTTATCAATAGGTTATTAAAACGTTAATGCGTAAAACGTCTCCTTGCTGTTTTTCCCTGACACATTCATAATTTTTATATCTGCCAGCACGCTGTGGCTTTTTTGTGTGCGCTTCAGCGCTTGTTAGGCTATGTAGGCAATTAAAGGCATTATGATTTATATGGTTTGTTAATAAACGTGCATCTAATATTCGACTAATCCTTAAAATGAATGATTACTAGTTGACCAAAAAAATCTTTAGTCAAGGGCGGCCTTTGCAAGGACATAGTTAAAACAGTCCATGTGACATCAGTGGTTCAACCGTAATGTTATGGAGCTACAAGAATACTTTTTGTGTGCAAAGAAAACAAAATAACGACCTTATTCAACATTTTCTTCTTTGTGTCTTCTGTGTCTATGCAGGGTCAGAAAGCTTTCGGATTTCATCAAAATATCTTAATTTGAATTCCGAAGATGAACGGAAGTCTTACGGGTTTGGAACACATGAGGGTATGTAATTAATGACTGCATTTTCATTTTTGGGAAAAGTATCCGTTTAAATGTTGATGTTCATTGTTTGGTCATATTAACTGATACCTAATAATTAAGAAACACTGATGAATGCAACATTATTTAAAAATGTTGCCTAAAGGTTTAATATAGTCCAAAACAGGTTAAATCAGAGCCCAGAATCATCTGAGGCTACAATGAAAAGTAGAACAGTAGATACAGCTGTACTCGTATATTATGAATCTTGTTCATAGGGGAAAAAAGCTTTGGAAAGGCAGTCTTAGATGATCACATTCATTATCGAAACTGAGTGTAAAACACATGCAAAAATCATCTGGGTATTCAGAAGCTCTTTTAATCACTATGGGGCAGAATTCATTATCAGTGTGAAGAAACAGTTTCACACCCCCACTGAACTACCAGCATTCATTTTCACCTCTGGCTCGGAGAGAGCAAGACACCTGAGGTGGTAAAAAAAAAAAAATTACAATCTCCATAATTCAAAAAAAGTGAGAGACTTAGAACTTAGACTTGTCTTTTTTGGAACGGGAAAGGGCGGTAACGATCTGGTAAAAATCATGACAAATACAGTCCGGAATGTTGACCAAAATGACAACATGGATTTACATGGAAAGGTTCTTGTTTATGTTACTGCTTATCTCTTTCTGTAGGTTTGTGCATTAACGTTTATTGTAAATTGATTAGTCACAGTCTTACAGTAAACTATTAATCACATATGGCACACACTCATACGCCCTCCAAGCTGATTCTCATCTATGGTTAGAAATTTATCATACAGCTACTTACTTTTCAGCTAGTGAAGTGATAAGCAACTTTCTGAGGGATAAGCGCCATCCATTGGTCAGAGTTCAGAACTGCCATCGTCACAACGGAAAACCAGATTTATTGTGTTAAAATGAATTCACACAAGCATACAAGGACATCTTCAGCTTAGCCATTGTGCTCCTCTATAAAACTCTAAATCAATCATTAAGCTAACACACGTTACATAGCCATAAATCCATCAAAAGCTCCTGCTGCAGCACAACATTTCCTCGGTCGAGGCAGCCACACTTGCAAGGCCTTGAGAAATGAATTCCAGAATCAAGGCCCATTATCTGAAGCCAGGGTGTTTTGTCGTGCAGCGCTTTTGATTCTGCAGCCCTCCCATGGGTGCCAGCGGTACGTCAGTGACCGGACGGCTGTAAATAAAGTCAGAGAGTTTTGGGTAACTCCCTCGAGGCTCCCTCTTTTCCTGTGCCACCCGCTTCAGAAGGGCAATATTATTCTGTCCCCAGGTCTGAAGAATGATTCCATTGTACTAGAGGTAGAATGCGGCCTTCCTCCGAGCCCACTTTACTGCCGCCGTTCTTTATTTAAACAGCACCGCCTTTATCTGCCCTCCACTGTACGTGCTCCTGCTGTCACTCGCCGGGCTCAGGCCGGCTTTGGTAGATAGGCCCCGATAAGGGTGGCGCTCTATGCAAACGTGTCCCAGCAATGGGACTGGGTGACCAGCAGGAAGCGTCAACAAAGAACGGGGTATTAAAAGCTCTCGACAAGTTTGATTGTTTCCCATCGCGATAATCGTAATTGTACAGTGCTTTAAAACGGCTGATATCCTGTACGTGCCTTTCATTGTTGCATTGTTTGCCATTTAAGACCACCAGGGAACAACTTATTAATAATAATTAAGAATTATGCATCGGTTCTGTATAAACACGGGGGTAAATAGTGCAACACTTAGGTTAGTTGAAAGCTACATTGTCAGCCACGGACGGTGCACGACAACAATGTGCTCCTGAATGCCAATGCATTTGTGCTTTGGGGTTGCATTCGGGGCTTTTGTTCAGCGTTGGATAGTTTCCTGTATATCACCACACCTGTGTGTGCCCAGAAATCAGCAGAGGGGTCAGACCGCCTGCCCATACATGTTAGCATTTTTCTCTCAATCAGGCCACGGCTTTGGTAATCCTGAAAAAAAGACTTTGTAAAGAAGGGATCGGCCTAAATCATAATACACTCCTGTTTTTGGTTTCTATGGAGCATGTGTGCCTACTTAAAAGCTCGGATCATGATAATTTGATTTAAATAACAACACATAAGAACGTAGTTTCACATCAACAAGGACATTTGGCCAGTTGCTATGGCCTACTGACACAAAACTGCCAACATGTTGAGATACTCACAGCTAGGGTTGCCAACTTCTTTGGAAGGAAAATAAAGGACAGAATAAGGGCCACTCTCAAAATATTTGTACTGCACCACAGTGTATGTAATTTCTGCAGTTAAATGTGTGTATAAAATGTGTTTTGGTTAACCTATTTATGTACAATAATTGCAAAAATAAGTTTATTGGCATACAAAAAAATATTGCTCTTGTTACACACAAACGGTTGGTCTGAGTAATAGAATTGTGACTGCACAAGTGGTGTAGTAATATACTGTGAAATTGTATGCATACATATGGCATAACATTTGAAAGCATAACAACTGAATTAAAATGTACAATATGTGTAGGCCAATTATTTTTCTCTAACTTTACAGTAGAGAAGGATGTCTTCCCTCAGGTAGTTTTTTGGTAACACTTTAGTATAGGGACCAATTTTTACTATTAACTAGTTGCTTATTAGCATGCATGTTTATGCTGTTTATTAGTAATTATATAGCACATATTCTGCATGACCATATTCTACAATCCTAATCGTACTCAATACCTAAATATAACAACTACCTTACTAACTAATACATACCTTACTAACTACCTTAGTAACTAAACTTAATAAGCAGCAAATTAGGAGTTTATTGAGGCAAAAGTCATAGTTAATGGTTTGTTAATAGCGATTTTTTTTCTTCTACACTGTAAAAAACAATTTGTTGAGTCAACTTACCAGAATTTGTAACCTTGCTGCCTTAAAATTTTAAGTTCAGTCAACTAAAAAAAAGTTTATTCAACTTGAAATGTTAAATTATACTAAGTGACAGCTTAGATATTTGAGTTGAATCAACTTCAAATTTTAAGGCAGCTGGGTTACTTACCCATCTGTTAAGTTTAGCAAACACAAATATCTAAGTTGTTACTTAACATTTCAAGTTGACTAAACTTATTTTAGTTGACTGAACTTAAAATTTTAAGGCAGCAGGGTAACAAATTATTTTAAGCTGACTCAACAAATTGTGTTTTTTATTTTTTACAGTGTAGTTGGATGTTGCGCTTCTCATTAATATTTGCATTGGCCAAAACTGATTTGCCAAAATGAAAAACGCGGACGGTGAAGGGAATTGTGAATCCCACTCATTCTGAAGCTGGAGCAACCTATTGGGAGGATTCTGTAAGGTCTTAAAGCCTCCCTCGAACAGCTACGTTCGCAATTCAAACAATGATTTGTGCAAAACGAACGATTTATTATCAGTTGAGAATTTGTTATTCATACGGTCGATGCAGGGTATGCATATGGGACAGACTGCTATGGGACAATTCTGTATTATACGTAACAGCTGGCAACTCTACGAGGAATAGTTCTCTCCAAAATGAAAAATGTCATCAGTTATAAATAATATATCAATCAATCAATTAAATTTAAACATTTAAAAACTGAGATCTATACATAATCTGAAAGCTGAATAAATAAGCTTTCCATTGATGTATGGAGCTTTTCATTGATGTAATATGTATTGTTAGGATAGAAAAATATTCAGCTGAGATACAACCAAAATCTGAGGGTGCAAAAAAAAATTTAAAATATTGAGAAAATTGCCTTTAAATTTGTCCAAATAAAGTTCTTAGCAATGCATATAACTAATCAAAAATTAAGTTTTTATATATTTATGGAAATGTAGGAAATGTACAAAATTTCTTCGTGGAACATGATCTTTGATTAATATCCTAATCATTTTTGGCATAAAAAAAAAATCAACAATTTTGACCCACACAGTTTATTGTTGGCTATTGTTACAATACTACCTGTGCGACTTATGACTGGTTTTGCATTGGATTTTATGTTTTGCACAAGAAAATAAGTCATACAGGTCTGTACCATGTTTATTTTTGAGTGAACTACTCCTTTAAGAGGAACCTAATGCCAGGCCCATATACTGTACCAGCCGAAACCGGCATTTGAAGTGGAGTCGGCTTCCTCCCAGGGGAGCTTTGATTCCACCGATTCCGCCGACTGACATTGAAGTGGTATATACTGTATACCGTAGTTCAATTCACCTATTTCTTTTCTTCTCTTTATGTTTAATTGCCTCCCCTGATGACAACAATCTCTTATATCGCCGCATTGTACTTTAGGAAGATAGTGTTACAGCAGAGATCATATTTCTGCTCAGCCTTAGCTCAATTATAACGTCCTCCTACTCTCTCTGGGATCTATTGGCATTTACTGGAAATGGTGTTTGGCTTTAGTCTCAGTTCCTCCAACCATGACAGTCTGAGGGAAAGTGTATGATAAGCGGGACTTAAGCCATCATATGACAGGACTTGTTTAGGCTTTGCCCGAGCAGTCCGGAGGAAGCCCGGCAATATTGAATAATGATTATGCGGAGAATGGAAAAACATACGGCCGGTGATAGGAGGCTACAGAACATATGAATAGAGAAGAATGTGCCTTCTGAGTGCCATTGTTTGGGGGTGCACTGGAGGTGGTGTGCAGCTGGTTTATCCATGAGGAGAAGAGCGAGCGTAGGCGGCTAATGGGATGTGTTCCCTCATGTCAGTCCTGCTGCAAGAGAGAAGGAGGGAGGGCGGCAGGCGCGCAGTTTGCTGTAGAGCGGAACTCTTTTTCAGGAGGGATTAGCTGAAGGGAGCAAACAGGCCTATATTGGCTACTGTGGCACGTTCCGAGAATTATTATTATTAGCTCACCGAGGTACAGCAATGGAAACATGGAATAATCATTAACAAACCCCTGTGTCAATCACAACAATGCATACACATGGAAAATAGGTGGAAGGCTGCTGGTGAAGGTTATTTGAGGTGCCTTATGAAAATCCCACTTATATGGCAGGGCTTTGCAAACTTTTTGTTGCCAAGGAAGGACCACCACATATAATGATCCTCTTTAGGACTGACTTCCTAAGCTATTAAGGCAGCTAATATATTGTAAAATTCATCTGCACTGTGTGGGGAAAGTCATCTCATGACGAAAACATACCTGTGGGAACTTTTTCGTGACATATTCAATGTGAAATGTCCACTGAGTGGTGCTAAAAGAGTGTTTTTTTTTTTCCCCAGAACAGATGAATGTACATACGGTATGTTTTATGTGATGTTGGTTTTGTTTGTGTCACCGCAGTTCTGACTTGAAATGTCCGTCGAGTGGCAGTATAACTCTAATGCTCTGTGACATTTTAAAATAATGTACTATCTCTGCTACACCTGAACCTACCCGATAATGTGAACAAAAGTAAAAACGCAATTGCAAGCATGCCATTTTAGCTTGTTTTTAGATCCTTCATCTTTCAACTTTTTCATCGTGAATCATGTTTTTCACAGTATTCGTACCCAAGGATTCCGCATCCAAAGTCCAATTCAGTGCCGGCTGAGCTATCAAGCAACCATGTTACATCCGGAAAATAAAACATGTGGAGCTGTAATCATAACTGTGTATAAAAATGATTACAAGTTCTTGCTGTTTTACCTGAAGTGAAATGTACTTATTGGTATGTATTCAGAGTCTTGCGAAAACGTTCCCACAGGTACGTTTTTGTCAGGCAGGAAAAAGAAAAAAATGTTTTACAGAAAGAAAGAAAGAAAGAATTAAAAATAAATAAATATTGTATAATTCTAAAGCCAAATTATTTAAATAATTTCCTGGAAAATGTTATTTATAATTACAAATAATTATTAAAGGGATAGTTCACCCAAAAATGAAAATTACCCCATGATTTACTCACCCTCAAGCCATCCTAGGTGTATATGACTTTTTTCTTTCAGACGAATACAATTGGAGTTATATTAAAAAATGTCCTGACTCTTCCAAGCTTTATAATGGCAGTGAATGGGTGTTGACATTTTGAAGTCCAATAAAGTGCATCCATCCATAATAAAAAGTCTCCACATGGCTCCAGGCCTTCTGGAACAAAGTAATACATTTGTATAAGAAAAATATCCATATTTACAACTTTACAACAGTGTTCCAGTGGATGATGTAGGATGCAGGTGAAAACAGTGATGAACGCAGAAGCACTGAGGAGAGAGCTAAACAAAACACCAGTCAGGAATTAAAAGTATAAAATGAGGATTTGTTCAAAAAAAAAAGTCAGAGGATTTCAATGTAAGTCAAGAGGAGACTTGTTTTCCTTTGCTGTAAACAAAACTTGGATCTCATGAGACTGACATATTCTCATCAGAGCTTACACTACGCCTACACTGTAAAAAATAAAAAACACAATTTGTTAAGTCAGCTTAAAATAATTTGTAACCCTGCTGTTTTCAAGTTTACATTTCAAGTTTATTCAACTTGAAATGTTAAGTTGTACTAAGTGACAACTTAGATATTTGTGTTTGCTAAACTTAACAGATGGGTAAGTAACCCAGCTGCCTTAAAATTTTAAGTTGATTCAACTCAAATATCTAAGTTGTTACTTAGTATAATTTAACATTTCAAGTTGAATAAACTTTTTTTTGAGTTGACTGAACTTAAAATTTTAAGACAGCCAGGTTACAAATTATTTTAAGTTGACTCAACAAATTGTTTTTTTACAGTGTACGTCCTACATCATCCTCTGGAAGGCCACTCTCTCATTTTTGGGTGAACTATCCTTTTAATATTTCAAATCAGTATGTTTAGTGAATTTTACGGTTAATATTGGTCAAAACTTCCTGAAATTTTCTGCTGACCCCAGTTTGACAATCCCTCCATAGGATTTGATTGAACAGGTTTAGATTGAACATGTTTTAACTATTAAGTTAAATTTTTATGATGACAATGTTGAGAATTGCACATTACTGATTGCAAATTACTACATTTACATTTTACATTTACCCGACTAGTGATTAGAGGGATTTGAACAGGTAAAACAAATGTACTCTATGAACTCTAGTTCAACAAAACACATTTTATATCAAATACAAGTACTTATGATAGATAAAAAAAAAAATCTAAATTATAAGATTAACATCATATAGTTACACACTGTTATGGCTTTTTTTGTGGTTGGAGATTATATATACTGATTATACAGGGGAAGATGGAGTGATATGACCTCATCTCACCATGTGCTCTATATTTATTTAGACTTTGATGTGAGATTGGATGAAGCTATACTATGAACCTCTGCTATAGGGCATAATGTTATTAAGGTTCACAGTTTTAAGGTTCAGAATTTACACAAAATCACAACGAGACAACTTAAGTAATAACTAAAATAAAGAGAAGATATGTTTATCTATAAAAACAAATGGTGCTATATAGCACTAAAAGTGGTTCTTTGGCTCGTAATCATAGGGGAACCACTTTTAGTCCTATATAGCACCTATTTTAAAAGGTGCTATATGGCACCTTTGTCAAATTCAGAGGCTTAACAGGTTCTTTGTATGGCAGTGGTGCTATATAGCACCTTAATGACCCCAAAGAACCACTGAAGAACCGCTGAAGAACCAGACAGGGGCTTGACCGGTTCTTTATACACTAACAGTGCTATATAGCACCACAATCACACCAAAGAACTGCTGAAGAACCGCTGAAGCACCATTTTTTTTCTGTGTACATATAAGAAGCAGAAGCAAGTGTGTACCTTAAATAGTACACAAAGTCAACAATTGTCATTAATGTAGACCTCGGCTACAATATCACATTATAGTATCACTCACAGCTTTTGTGAAGACTAAAGTCTTAGGTCAGTGTTATAAATGCTCATATTTTGTATATTTGAATTTACACAGAGAGAATCCAAGGTGAAAGCTGCCTGCAAATGGGAGGAAAGACGAGTTTAGCATTTATTTTGTTTGTCAACAGCGCCATCTGGCGGTTCCGGTCATTCCTATGTTTTCATTTATTAGGGAATAATTTAATAATAGTTTTCACATTACTCTACCAACCAGATCTTAACAATAAGTTTTTTTTTTTTTTTTGCTGATGGAATATATATATATATATATATAAATTAAAAATAAATTCTTATAAAAAATTACAAATTAGATACTTAATTATAAAATTAAGTTGTTGTGTTTCCATGTTTTATGGGGACATTACATTGGCGTAATGGTTTTTATACTGTACAGACCGTATTTTCTATCGCCCTACACCTAAACCTAGCCCTCACAGGAGACTGTGCATACTTTTAATTTCTCAAAAAAAGCTCATTCTTCATGATTTATAAGCCTGTTTCCTCATGGGGACCTAAAAAATGTCCCCACAAGGTCAAAATTTACTGGTATTACAATCCTCGTGGGGACATTTGGTCCCCATAACATGATAAATACCAAGTACACACATACACACACACACACTAAAATTAGCCAGAATTAAAAGACGATTTATACTTTCAAATTCACATCGACAAATTTGATATGCCATTAAAGAAAACTGTTTTCACAAAGTCATTCTGATGCAGCCCTAATATCAAACATGGCCAAATACAGATCTGAGATTACACAAAATGGTTTTATATATTGGTTTCCCATATCATTATACAGGAAGTCACATTAGCACTCTTCAATGTATGAGGACATGCGACTTTCTGCAATGCAGTGCATAAGACTGACCTATCAAATTTCTTTAAGTGCACATTTAGACACCCAGACTTTAAAGCACAAAAACCTGATAGTAGACTTTTACATTTGCAGAACAGCGAGCAGTGCTTGGCCATGCAAAAGTCATTATCACAATGTCACAGTGTTGTGGGTTCTAAGTGATTTAAGTGTGTTTCTATGTGGTGGGCTCTGGATAATTTGGGTCCACCCTGAAAAATATACAGATTTAGTTTCTGAATGATGAAATAAATAAAATACTTAAAATAGTAGTGACGTAAAATTATTTCTCATGAGGTTTAGAGTTAGATGCCTGAGTAGGGTGGTTGTTGGGCTGTTGCTGGACCTCAAGTGTATGAGAGCAGATCAATGGTATTACTTGGCTGAAGCATTCACTCATGTTCACAGGCTGTGTTAAAGAGACATTAATGGACGGCTGATGCTCTCACGCTTCTTTCATGACATCAATAAGAATCAGAGGCTGTCTACTGAGCAGCAATTCATGAATGCAGTAGATGCCTGAGGCTCTTCTATATACCAGCTAGAATAAATGGAATCATGGGAACCCAGTCACACCCATCTCCATCTTTTTACCAGCATCCCCTTGAGAGTGCACAAAGAAGTGTGCAGATGATTCGTAAGCACAGACCATTCTGAGATGAGTGGACTATGAATGCAATTTGCAAAAACTATTGCTATCATAACAGTAAAATTGTATTTAGAAAAAGTCAAAAGTCAGAATCTACACATTACATATTGTTTAAATTTTACCTTTTTTATACAAATCTATATGTGATATGTTGTTCACTTTCTTGCAGTTTTGCTTGGTTTAAAAATATACACAGTATATAAATATATGCACTGAAACACAGACATTAAATAAATAAATAAATAAATAAATAATTTTTTTTTTTTAGATTTACGCAATTTACAATACCAGTAAGATTTTTAATGTTTTTTAAAGAAGTCGCTTCTGCTCACGAAGCCTGAATTTATTAAATCCTAAATACAACAAAAGCAGTAATGTGAAATATTTTTACTATTTAAAAAAAATTGCTTTCTATTTGAATATATTTTAAAATGTAATTTATTCCTGTGATCAAAGCTAAACTTTTTAGCATCATTACTCCTTCAGAAATCATTCTAATATTTTCTAACATTCTAATTTTTCAAGTGATGATAAAGACATTTAAAATATTACAAAAGATTTCCATTTTAGATAAATGCTATTCATCAAATTTAATTTTCAATATAATAATAATAATAATAATAATAATAATAATAACAATAATAATAAATGTTTTTTGAGTAGCAAATCAGAATATTAGAATAATTTCTGAAGGATCATGTGACTGGAGTAATGATGCTAAAAATTCAGCTTTGAAATCACATGAATAAATTACAATTTTCAAACAGAAAACAATTGTTTTAAATAGCAAAAATATTTCTAAATTGTACTGTTTTTGCTGTACTTAAGATCAAATAAATGCAGCCTTGGTGAGCAGAAGAGTCTTCTTTAAAATAAATAAATAAATTAATTAATTAATTAAATTAAATTAAATTAAATTAAATTAAATTAAATTAAATTAAATATCTAAAACTTTTGACTAGTAGTGTATTTCATAGTAAAATTCCAGCAAATTGAATTTAATAATCCTTGTGTTTTATATATAATTGATTTAGAATTGTTCAAATAAAATATATAAGGATTAGTCAAATCAGTTTGATGGAATTTTACCATTAATTAAATTGTAGAAATAAAAAAGCCCACCTTTTTTTTTGTTTTTTTGCGTGCAGAAACCAAACGTTTTTATTCATCCAAAAATCTAAAAATGTATTTATGGTTTATTTATTTATTACTAAATTAAATAATAATAATAACAAATAAACATCAAATTTACTTACAATCAACACTCAAATAAAAAACTGATTTGTATACAAACATTTATATTACAAATTAGGCAGTTTATCAACTTTTTAATTATGTAAAGATGTTCTACTACAATTCATTGTTGTAATATAAACAATTATCAGTTGCTGTAATAAAAACTTAGATTAGCAAAGACATACATTTATTATTAAAAACATCACTAAAAGTTTAAGCAAAAATATACAGAATATCTAATATAGTGCATAAATTGTCATGCCACAATAAAAAGCATAAAAAACATTACACTACATTTATTGTTTACATTTTTTTTTTTAATTGTTTGAGACTGTTTCAAATCAAAAGTAACAACTGAATTGCAGGCGCACAACAAAAAATGTTTAGTTTTGTTCACGCATCAACAGAAAACAGCACAGACTAAGATCAATCTTGGAAATTAGGAATCAATATCAGGTCAACAAAACAAAGATTAAATAAAATCGAGAAATCAGTATTGTTAGCATTCACACAGCTGACATGTTTACCTATCATAGCTTAGAGGAAAATAAGAGATAATAAAATCAAAACCATTTTGGCCCAAATGTTGTTTTTTCATCTTTTTAAACACAAAAGCACAAGATAACATTGAAAATGGCTCTATTTTTTCTTTTTTTTTTTTTTGGATAGCATCTTCCAGAGCTGCATCCCCACAGGAACACTATAACCCTGAGCACACTACCACTGTGCCACGGCTCTGACCAGCACGTATTTGATTGACAAAGACCTTTTTTTTTTTTTTTTTTTTTAGAAAGACAGAGAATGTCAGGACCAGCAGGCTTATTGTTACACATCTTATCCAGATATCAGTCACAGACCTGAGAAAAAAAGGGACACCCACACTTTGTTGTAATTTTACCCAACCTCCATCTGCATTCATTTGAAGTGTCATGAGTGAAATAATACACCAGCCTCAACTTCTTTCTGATCCACTGACTCGCTTTCTTTCTCTCACACTCTTTTTGTGTAGACACTTACAAAGAACTGAAAGGGCAAAAGACTGTCTTTCTTAGTGGTGCATTTTGCTACTTTGAGAGGGAGGGTATTGCTGTGATTGCAGAGATAACAGACAGAGGTGTAGCTGGATACTGCACTTAAGCATTCACTTCTTTAAAAATGAATGCAAACAAGTAATCAAAAAAGCAAGGAGCACAGCAGGATAGATTTCTCCTGACAGAAGTGTTCAATGTCCAGCAATGCAAATGAGTCTCATGGTTCAAAATGTGCTTTATGATCTGCAGAAACCAAATCTTCTGAACAGCTTCTGCAAGATAAGTGTGATAAACTAAAAAAAGAACTACTCCCATTGTAGCTCTAGTGACTTTCAGTGTCTTTTAACCCACTATTCACTATTTTCTCAAGCTGGTTTATCTACGTTCACACACAAATCTGATTTCATTGTTATTTATTAACGTGTCTGCTTATAATGAATCTGATCATAACTGGCTACAGAGAAACCATTAAAATGATGAATAGCAGAAGAAGAGTCCTGACTACAGTCATTAACCTAAACCCTACATCTACCAAATGTCATTCCTCCTCATTATCACAAGCACTGTAATCCTCTGATCCTTATTGTGAACCATTTCTAATTTCGTGCTTGTGCCAAGTAATTACATTGCATTAGAAAGGAATAGTTCACTAAAGAAGTGGTTCAACATTCAACAGTCCTATTACTGTCAGGATTTTGGACTTTTGTTTCCACGTTTTTCCCCCCTAGCCTTAGTTCCTGTTTGTCCATATTTGGTTGTGCGCACCTGCTTCTGTTTCCACTGATTACGTTCCAATCTTTATAAGCCCTGGGTTTTCTTCTGTTCCTTTTTCTCGCGTTGATGTATGTTGAAGTTGTTTTAGTCGTCTCATGTGTTCCATTGGATTTATAATTAAAGATCTATTTTAGATTTCTCCATCGCTGTGCGCTTCTTCCAACTCTACATCGTGACAATTACTTTTACAGATATGAATTAAGGCAAGGGTGTTTCCTTTGAGGAGGCAATGGAAGCAGTGTCTCTTCAAAATACTGGATAAGAGAAAAACTTGTAGTACAAAAATCACGTTTATTTTTTGTTGTTGTTGTTTGCATTGGAACAACATAAAAAAACAGAGAAGAAAAGCCAAATTGATACAATTTGACACAGAACCCAAAAAATGCACTGGACAAAATTATTGGCACCCTTAACTTAATATTTAGTAGCACCCCCTTTGGAAAAAATAACTTAGATCAATCGCTTCCTGTAACCATGAATGAGTTTCTTACACCTCTCTACTGGAATTTTGGACCACTCTTCTTTTGCAAACTGCTCCAGGTCATTCAGATTTAAAGGATGCCTTCTCCCAACTGCTGTTCTGAGATCTCTCCACAGGTGTTCTGTGGGATTCAGATCTGGACACATTGCTGGCCATTTCAAAACTCTCCAGCGCTTTGTTTGTAACCATTTCTGAGTGCTATTTGAAGTGTGTTTCGGGTCATTGTCTTGCTGGAAGACCCATGACCTCTGATGGAGACGCAGCTTTCTGACACTGGCCACTATGTTGTGCCCCAAAATTCTTTGGTAATCATCACATTTCATGATACCGTTCACACAGTCAAGGCATCCGGTGCCAGAAGCAGCAAAGCAACCCCAAAACATCTTTGAACCTCCACATGTTTGACTGTAGGAACTGTGTTCTTTTCTTTGAAGACCTCATTTCTTTTTCTGTAAACAATGCCATGATGTCCTTTACCAAAAAGCTCTACTTTTGTCTCACCTGTCCACAGTAAGTTCTCCCAGAAGGATTGTGGTTTTGTCACATATGTTTTGGCAAACTCCAGTCTTGCTTTTTTATGCCTTTGTGTCAGTAGTGGTGTCCTCCTGGGTCTCCTACCATAGTTTCCGTTTTCATTCAGATGGCAATGGATAGTGCGAGCTGACACTGTTGTACCCTGTGTCTGCAGATCAGCTTCAAGTTAATCGGGGTTCTTTATCCACCATTCGAACAATCCTTCATTGTAATTTTTTAATTAATTTTGCCAGGGGCTGTAAACCTCTTGATAATATTGCGCAATGTGGAGACAGGAACATTAAGATCTCTGGAGATAGACTTGAGATTGTCCATGTTTTTCCACATTTTTTTCTCTCAAATCCACATACAACTCTTTACACTTCTTTCTTTTCTCTATGCTCAGTGTGACACACAACACAAAGGTTGAGTCAACTTTTCTCCATTTTAACTGGTCGCATGAATACCAACTGCGTGAGTACCAAAACATTTGCAACTGGAACAATTTTCTGACAGAATTGCAAGGGTGCCAATATTTTTGGCTATGACTGTAAGTTCACAAATAAAATATACTGTTTACATTGTTACTGCCTTGACTTATTATTCTGGAATAAATGTAAAATGCTTTTTTTTAAAAACTTGATGAGATTCATACTTGGCTTTAATACATAGAATACTGATAATTGTTAATGTAAAAATATATATACATTTTTTTTTCTTTTTCTAAAAGTGTAAGTAATGTTTATGGAAATGAATTAAAATAAGATTTAATGCTTATTTTGCCTTAAAGGAATAGTTCACTTCCAGAACAAAAATTTACAGATTATTTACTCACCCCCTTGTCATCCAAGATGTTCATGTCTTTCTTTCTTCAGTCGTAAAGAAATTATGGTTTCTGAAGAAAATGTTTCAGGATTTCTCTCCATATAATGGATATGTATGGTATCCCCAAGCTTGAACTTCCAAAATGCAGTTTCCCAGCCGAAAAAGAAGGGTCTTATCTAGTGAAATGATTGGTCATTTTCTAAACAAATTGACAATATCTATACTTTTTTCAACCTCAAACACTCGTCTTGTCTCGTCTCTGCAACGCACATGCGTATTCTGTGTAATCCAGGTCAAGACAAGGGCGTTTGATCTTCTTTGCATGATCACTTTGTAAACACTGGGTTGGTACTTCTGCAGTGATGTAGGACAATTTTGAAGTTGGGGAAGAAAATGAGATGAGAGTTTTTCGACCTACTCTAACATTGAACCGTAAAAAAAAATCAGAGTTCATGCAGGCCTAGACAAGACAAGCGTTTGAGGTTAAAAAGTATAAAATTGTCAATTTGTTTTGAAAATGACCAATCGTTTTGCTAGATCAGACCATTCTTTCTCGGCTGGGATCACTTAGAGCCCTTTGAAGCTGCATTTAAACTGCATTTTGGAAGTTCAAACTCACAGGCACCACTGAAGTATATGGAGATTATATGAAGATAATTATATGAAGTATATGGAGACTATATGGAGATAATTCCTAAAATGTTTTCCTCAAGAAATATAATTTATTATTGACTGAAGAAAGAAAGACATGAACATCTTAGATGACAATGGGGTGAGTACATTATGTGTAAATTTTTGTTTTGAAAGTGAACTTCTCCTTTAGCTCATTTTATGTCATCTTGAGGCCCCCATAGATGTTACAGGGCCCCAGACGCTTTGTTTAGAACCACTTCACTAAATGGATATTAAAGTTCACAGTTCGCAGGTGTATGTTTGGAAACATGGCACTAATGAAGGGTTAAGCCCGAAAACGTTTTGCACACTTTGCACCATTGCACTTTGTTTGTGGCCTCTGGACAATAAATTCACGTGAGCAGTTTGACCTATTTTTCATATGCAGATCTGATTTGTTTTTGATGCTTGTTTCACAGAAGAAACTCAAAGTTTTGGAATGACATAAGGGTAAATTATGACAGATCAGAGACAGATCCGCGAACCGCGAGGTCTCAAGTCTGCTTAGGAAATGCTGCAGGGTGACACCTGCTGGCTAAAAACCTAGGCTGAAAGAAACCACAGTAAAGAATGAGTCAAAATTAGGCTACCTGGTTAACCAACAAACAAATGTGTTGCACTAGTTGTCTAAAAACCTCCAGGCAGAACTGGATGTTCTGTGTACATGACTGAACAGGCGAGGTTAGCTCGATAAAACCATCTAAACGGAAGCGACAAATCTGTGAATTCGGTTGCGCCCACTGACATTTCCTGCATTGGCACCCCAGTGGGTTGTAGTAAATTTAAATGCATTAACCCTTCATCATGCCTGCCCCCCTGCCAAACACACACATCCTCACTTTGAGGGGCATAATTGATTGCTCGTTAACATGCTGCTCCTTTTAAATCAGCATGATAACGGTCTCCAGCCAAGAGTCAATTCTGCACAGAGTAAGCAGCCTTGAACACCTCGTTAATGGTGGATTTAGCCTTAATTGTATTATTTTGCTCAATTAGTGCCTCTCCAGCACATTCTGATCTGCCTGAAGGACACACAGGCTTGTTCAGTGGTTCGATCTTGCTGATGACCTGAAAAAAAAAAACTCTTTGAAGTAGCTTCCATAAAATATGACTGTTCATGAAGACACGTTCAGTAAATAGCTCTTCGACCTGTTTTACATTTCCTTCGCCCAGATGAATCATGTGTTTATATTAATAAGCAGCAGAAGAGCTTGGCTCTCAGCTGTGCTTTGGGCTTTTGAAGGCTTTAGGGTTCAGAGTCTATGGTAATGGCAAAAATCTACCACCTTTAACTATGCTTTCTTCTTGTTTTCTTCAGTAACATCCCGCAGGTTACTCACAGTGTCATCCCCAATTAAAATCACCACAACAGTCTCTACTAAAACATGTTTTTGTGCACGTAAAGGTGCATTCAGCAGTTAAATATACTGTATCCCTGCATCCAAATTTGCATACTTCCCTGCAGCAGGAATATGGCAGAATTTTAATGACATACATCTGTTACAATAACACACTCTTGACATCTACATTAAAACAACACCATGCGTAACATGTGGTGGCTTTTTAAAAGCATAAATTTTATATATATACAAAAAATGCGGGGTTCAATACAACCCTGCGCTGGGTGAAATGTGGACAAACCCAGCAATTGGGTTGTTTTGACCCAACAGTTGGACTGAATGTTTAAAGGAGAAGTCCACTTCCAGAACAACAGTTTACAAATAATTTACTCACCCCCTTGTAATCCAAGATGTTCATGTCTTTCTGTCTTCAGTCGTAAAGAAATTATGGTTTTTGAGGAAAGCATTTCAGGATTTTTCTTCATATAATGGTGCCCCGTTTTTGAACTTCCAAAATTAGAGCCCTTCGAAGGGCTCTAAATGATCCCAGCAGAGGAGGAAGGGTCTTATCTAGCGATACGATCGGTCATTTTTTTTTTTTGAAAAATAAAAATTTGTATACTTTTTAAGCACAAAATCTCACGTAGCACAGGCTCTGGGATGCGCATTCACGACGCTACGAATCACGTCTAAGTTCATCGTCTGTGTACTCCGGCTCAAAAAGGTAGAGTATGGTGAAAAACTCCATCTCATTTTCTCCTACAACTTCAGAATCGTCCAACATCGTTATACCTTTTTGTTTGTAAACAGCGTTTGACTTATTTGTACTTAGTCTTAGTCTCTGCGCATTCACTTTGTAAACACTGGGTCTGAGTTCCACGTGACCTTTCGATGTGATTCAATAGTACGTAGCATCGTGAACGCTACCTTCCTGCAGAATTCAGCTCCAACCCTGATCAAACACACAAGAACCAACTAATTGGGATCTGAAGGAGCACTTGATAATTACAGACAGGTATGTTTGATCAGGGTTGGAACTAAACTCTGCAGGAAGGTAAATCTCCACAGGGTTCCCACTCTTTCATGAACACCAGTTTCAAGGACTTTCAAGGACTTTTTAAAGCACCATTTATTTTATATCAAGCACCTATCAAATTCACACACCAGCATATGCAGCGTCATGGAAGACCTCTTACAGTACTTAACATTTCACTTACACTTAACATTTACATTAAAAATTTCAGAGTAACAAGGTTTTGAATGTGTAGGTTTTATAAATTTAGACCATTTTGAGCAGTCGTGTTCAAAGGAATTCTGAATTTCTCAAATATTGATAAAAATGTATGTTCTTGCATCAAACTGTTTTTTTGCTGTACTTCTTGTAAAAGATTTAAATTTGAAAGAATTTCTTCATTTTTTTAAATTAATAAAAAATGGTTAAACAGGGCTCTACACTTTTCTTTTTAGGAGCACTTGTGCTCCTAATTCAAAAAAAATTAAGAGCACAGTCAAAAATTTCAGGAGCTCCTTCTAATCAATAATCAAATTCTGATCAGGTATTAGCCTTCCCGTTACAAGATGATATTTGACTCGTAGTGATTTACAGGAAATTTTGTTTTTACAAAATTTTTCTAACTTTATTAAAAGTATGTTATCTTTTGTCAAATTCAAAAAAATATATTTATAACAAGTAGAATAAGAATAACTTACCAATCAAATAAAATCAGTATAAAAAAAAAGTTGTGCTACAGAGGTGGCACATAAGAACACAAAAGTTGCTTGTAGGTGTATTTTCAGATTGTTTAATGAAGCTCAGCAGTTGAATGAGTGCAATGAAATGCATAACTTCATGTTGAGGTTAATGTTTTATATATAAAATTTTGATTATAGAAATATTAAATTATTTAAATAACAAGATACTTTAAAATAGAAGTAAAACTGCCAGTAGGTGGCGGCAAGTCACTGATTTTATCACTGAATCTTTCATTGAATTGATTTGTTCGAATGGCTAATTCATTCAGGAACAAAGCAGGTGACCGTCTTTATGAATGGGTAATTGAATCAGATTCGTTTAAAAACGTCCATTCATGCATAAATGAAACAACGCTGTTTGAATGGACATGCACAACAGCTCAGCTGTTATTTGTTTGAAAATTTTTTGTTGACGCAAATATAAGCAGCACGACACAGCAGTTTATATGTAATATTTATCCAGAAATGGGCCTGCGTTCCTAGGACGCACACATCAACCCGATCACATTATTTAGCGTTCATGTAAACACTACATTCAGATTCATCGATCGGAATTAATTCAGTCAGATTGACCCAAAAATTGTGCGTGTAAACGTAGTTGTGTTCAAGGAATCAATATATCTCTGGAATACATTACTCACCGCTGCAAATATACTCTGTTAGTATGTTAGAAACCTTTGAAGCTCCCCTCAGTGCAAGCACAGATATGCTAATAGGGTCATTTACACTGATGCTCTTAAATATTTTTTCATAGTCGCACGCAGTAGTTTTCAGTCACAAATGCACTGCTTCTCCATAGGTTCATGCAGGGCTGCGCAATATGTGCATCAGCTCGCATGCTAAGATTTTCTTCTCGTGCTACCCCATCTCCACCATAATCATTAATGCTGTTTTATTTAGTCTTTGACTGCGCATATAGGAACATTTTTGAAATAGCACCATTCTACTAAACAAAATTTATTTCAAATTTATTTCAAGCACTTTCAAGGACCTATATTTGTTTTCAAGTACTTTCCAGGCTTTGAATCCATGTGTCTGATATTCAAGTACTTTCAAGTACTTTCAAGAAGCATGGGAACCCTGTCTCCAGGAACAGGGTTGGGAACCCCTGATTTAACTTAACTATTGTTTAAAAATGACTATATGGCTGGCTTACAATGAACCCAAAATAGGCTGTAAATTAAAAATCAGACACATAATTACTAGAAGTATCAGCAATATTTAAAAGGTGAACATTCATTCATAAGCATTTAAAAATGTTTCTTATTCAATTATTATTTAGTCAACATATTAATAAATGTTCATTTATTAAACATATATTAATAAAGGTTCATTTCCAACCTATTTTGGGTTCATTTTAAGCAAGAAATATAGTCATTTTATGTAATAGTTAAATAAAACTACCCAGGAGGCTGGGTTAAACATTTAACCCAAATGCTGGACCAAAACAACCTGATCGTTGGGTTTATCCACATTTCACCCGTACTGCGTCGTTTTTAACCCAGCATTTTTAAAGAGTGTAACAAAAATGAATAAGTCCACAATGTAAAACTATACAACCTATTCCACTGATTCTCATCCAGGGGGCTGGGGCCCACTAAGGGGCATTAGCAAATTTCTAAGGGGCTATATGTCATATCTAAATGAATAATATGTCAAAATAATTAAGCTCTTATCTCTTATCTAAAACACATAAATCATAGTAATCTCTCACAAAATGGATCATGGTTCATTATAATTATTTTTTTTTTTTTTTTTAATTAGGCTACTAATATGACTGGTATCTTTAAACCAGAGGTGCCCAAGCATTTTAATATGAAGAGACAAAAGTCAAACTAAATTATTCTATTATATTAAAATGGATTCAATATTTTAAAAATGAAATTATCAAACAAAACATTACATCAATTTTCATTTTTAAATTAAATTTACATGGTAGCCCATTTCAGTGAATAATAATAATAAATAAGTGACTTTTTCCTCAGAACTGCAATTCTGACTTTTTTTCTCAAAAAATAAATAAATTAACTCGCAACTGTGAGAAATAAGGTCACAAAACTCATAATTCTGACTTTTTTCTCAGAAAATAAAGTCTGAGTTGTGAGATATAAACTTCCTATTGTGAGTTATTAAACTCACAATTCTGACTTTTTTTTCTCAGAATTGCATGATATTACAATTGCGAGAAATAAAGTCAGAATTGTAAGATATAAACTCACAATTCTGACATTTTTCTCTCACAATTCTGACCTTTTGTAATTCTAACATGCAATTGCATGTTATAAAGTCAGACTTGTGACTTGAGACATAAACTCACAATTCTGAAAAAAAAGGTAGAATTTATATCTTGCAATTCTGACTTTATTTACCAGAATTGTTTTTATTTCTCAGAATGGTGAGTTTATATTAGACAATTCTGACTTTATAACTCGCAGTTGTGAGTTGATATCTCACAATTCTAAGAAAAAGAGTCAGAATTGCGAGGTGTAAACTCGAAAATTGCAAGAAATAAGAAGTCTGAATTGTGAGCTAAAAAGTGGCAATTACCTTTTTTATTTTTTTTTTTTATTCAGTGGCGGAAACCATGGCGGGATTCCATTCATTTCAATGAATTTTTCTTAATTTAAATGTTTTTTTTGTTGTTGAAATTACATAATATTGTTTTTTTATGTAAAAATAAAAAATGGTTTTTTTATAAAAATCGAAATTATAATTGAAGATAGCTTCAATGGCATGTTATTTTCCCCCTGTTTTTCCCCTCCTCGTGTTATAAAATGGGAGGCCAAATAAAAATTTGGGATATTGTTACCTGTGTGGATTTTGGATGACGTGTGTTTTGTAACAGCAAAGATCCTCAGGGAAGCGTGAGTATAACAAAGATTTACCTCAATCATTCCTCAGGGCATAATTATCTTCCAGATCAGCAGAAGATGCTGCAAAACAGGACAAGACAGATGGACAGTGGTGTAGAAAGAAATATGCTCACACATGCAGACACAGACTCACACAAACAGAGCTCACCAGTCCCTCAGTTGAAAAACATCATTGGTTTTCACACATAAAAAAAAAAAAAAAAACAATATTTCTGACAAAGTTACAGTATGATGCCTCCAGTACATAAACATTTAACAATGTTTAGTGACCACAAGGTGGCGTTGTTTCTCCACAGTAAAACTTCACAGGGTCTAATTTTGTTGCCTATGCACAAACTTCCTCAGATGTCAAAAATAAGAGCTTATCTAGGTCAGCAGCTATGAAACCGCCCGTTCTGCAAAAATTATTTTCCTCTCCCATTTTACAATTTCATTTTCCTTGTTATAAAGCAGCAGAAAATCCCTCTGTGTTCGTGTCTGAATCCTGAAACGTTAAGTATCTTCAGAGTGTCAGGTATGTATGGTGCCCTAGAGAAAATGGCTTGTGCGCATTAATGCATTTTATCGAGAACACTGTTATTTAACTGACATTTTCATCAAAAGCAATTTACAGTACAGTTATTACAGCGACAATCCACTAGGAGAAACCAGAGGTTAAGTGCCTTGCTCAAGGGCATAATGATAATAGTTTATGGATCACCCACAGGGATTAAATATGAAGATGCATATATGAACAGCCCAAAATAAAATCATCTTCTTTCAGTAAGTTAACAAATTCAACAAATATGATTTTACCAACTGCCATTGTGCTGTTCATGTCATCAGTTTTTGAATCTTGTGATTTCAAAAAGGACAAAATGTCAGTATGTGTGGGTGGAATGTATCTACAAAATCATAAAGCTTACATCCGTTCACACACCGTGACATTCTCTAAGTTATGCTGTTAAAGCGGACACTGACAGGCCTTTTTAGTGAATGTTTCCTTGTGAGGCAGCCTCACAGTGGGCCGCTGCTGCCTGCCTCTCGGGCCTCCTCCAGCACTCCGCAGTGGGAGATCACTCCAGCTGAGAAACAGAGAGCCAGCGCTGCCTTTACCTCTGCTGTCTGCAAATCACACTGGGATCAGAGATGTCCTATATACAGAGACAAGGGCTTGAGCTTGCTGCAGACGATACTGTACACAGTCGCACTATGACAACACTGACACTATCAAATGTGATTCAAGTGCACGCTTTTGTACTGGATAAATTGACTGGACTTATTATGGTCTCACCACAACGTCATTTCCAACACATCTCAAATCATTTATTATGTTTAACAGCATTGGGAATGAAGGTGGTGGAAATGACAACCTAAATACTGAAATTTCGAAATGGTTATTGGATCATCATTGTTTTAAACATAATAATTCATATTTACGATAAAGTGTGTCTGAAACGTGGATTAAATATCTATAGATTCAAGGCATTTGAAAAGATGCCCAAAAATAAATAATGAAAGCATGAAAAAAGTAAAGGACACTAAAAACTATTATTATTATGCCATGTTCTAAATATAAATAATAAAAAATAAATAAATAAACAAGTAATAGTTATTATTATGCCACGTTCTAAATATGAAATAATAATAATAATAATAATAATAATAATAATAATAATAATAATAATTATTATTATTATTAATAATATATCATGATGTAAATATGAAATAATATGATAATAGTTATTATGGCATGTTCTAAATATGAAATAATAATAATAATAATAATTGTAACTATTATTATTATTTGAAATAATAATAATAATAATAATTATTATTATTATTATTATTATTATTATTATTATAGTATGATCTAACAACAACAACAACAATAATAATTAGTATTATTTTTAGTATTTTTTACCATATTATTATTAGTATTGTATCATGATGTAAATATGAAATAATATCATAATAGTTATTATGGCATGTTCTAAATATGAAATAATGATAACAACAACAACAACAATAATAATTATTATTATGGTATGATCTAACAACAGCAACAATACTACTACTACTACTAATAATAATGATAAGTATTATTATAATTATTATTATTAATATTATTATTATTATTTATACCATGATATAATAATAATTATTAATAATAATAACAATAATAATAATAATAATAACAACAACAACAACACAGTTACAATTATTATTATTATTGTTTTAATATTATTTAATATTATTTATACATGATTAATAATAATAATTAATTAATTATAATTATTAATAATAATAATAATAATAATAATAATAATAATAATAATAATAATAATACTTATTATTACTATTAAAGCATGATCTAACAACAACAACAACAACAATAATTAATATTATGCCATGATATTATAACAATAATAACAACAACAACAACAACAATAATACATTATTATTTTTATTATTTATTTATTATTATTATTTATTATTATTATTATGATTATTTTCATATTTATATAATACTTGATTTTACTGTTACCGTCTCCTTTAACATCCAAAAAATGTGGTTAGTAAGTTTATTGCACTTCAACTATAACAAAAAAAAATATTTGTAATTAATGATTTATTTATTTATCATTAATTAATGATTACAAATGTATTTATTCTCTGTAACTCTAAAACACTCATTTAGACATTTTAAACAACAATTTTAAAGTGGATAATAAAATAAAATAAAATAAAATAAAGAATGGTAATTGATAAAGTTAGTTAATAAAAAATAATGTCATTAATTGTTTGCTCATGTTAGTTCACAGTGAATTAACGAATGTTAACAAACACAACCTGTGGTTTTAATAATGCATTAGAAAATGCTGAAATTAACATGAACTAAAATTAATAAATTCTGTAGAACTATCGTTCAAAAAAAAAAAAAATAATGTAATAAAATTAAATAAAATTAAATAATGTGCCAGAAGTACAATAAAAGCGGATGTATGTAAAAAGATTTTGCATTTTGGGTCAGCGGAAGAGAAAAAGGCACACATGCATTGGTCAGAGCCTCATCGTTTCAGCAAATGGCAATAATTAGAGTCACAGTGTGAGCAAACGGCTCTATACGTTGGAGGTTCATGTCTATTCTGGGAATACACATTTTGCTCACTTACACACCACTAAAAGGGAACATGCTTTTTTGTCATGGCAGCTTGACAACATAATGACAACACAGTCAACTCGTCAATAGTCAAAGCAGGCCTGACCTGCATGCTGTTTACAAAGTGCCATTAAAGTTTGTTCTCTTGGCGTGATTTTTTTTCTTCGTGTTCGATGGGCTGTAATCATGATCTAATCAAAGCAACAAGCCTCTCTAAAGCATGCAGCCGTTCTGGACCTCCACCTTTCATTAAAAGTACAACTGAAGTCCAAAGATTAAATCTTGTGCTTGATTAAACAATGGAATTAATTAAACAGAAATGCCAGACAAGAGGCTATTGGCATCCGTCAATCATCCTAATTGCACTTGATGTTGCTTGATGTCTGGTTATTAGCCACTGGAGAACAAGGTGCTTACAAAATATGTGTGTATATTTTTGTGTGAGTGGGCAAGGAATAATGCTTGTGGTTGGTGAGTTTGGTCAGTGACTGCAAATTATCCTCCCTAAGAACCCTTTACAGGAAGTCATATGTCTGACATGTCAGGACACCTAACAATTTGGGTTTTTTTGTCAGAAGATGGATCAGGACATGCTGAAGGACATTTTTAAAGTCTTCTTTAAAGGTCTTTTTCAAAGTCTTCTTTAAAGGGAACCCGGGTTTCAAGACTTGTTTGCCTTAATATAATGTAAATGATCTCTTACTGAAATATGTAGTAGAAAACCCATGAAAGATTTATGTTATGTTAAAATACACATTGTTTATACATATTTTGGACTATTGGGGGGGCGCCATTATTTCGATGACGTAAAATGGTGACACTCGGTGAGCTACTGGCGCTGTCACTATTTTTACTGCAACACAACTCTGAAAATAAAATACTAATGCAGTGGCCACAGCTACTGAAAGCGCTTACAGGTGGCGATGGATATAAGTGTAGACTTAAACCAAATGCCTAAAATCTGCGCTGAGAAACTCAAAATGTTTACATCCTGCCAGGATGGCATCTAGCGTTTCTTGTCTCTGCCGTTTGTAAGCTCTTTCAGTAGCTGTGTAGTAGCTACTATAAGTTTCAAAGGCATCAGGGCTAAAGTGGAGAGAACAAAGACGCAGGTCTTTAGAAAGTTTTATTCGTCCACAGACATCTTCCCATTTCCCCCCCCCTTTTCTTATCACTAGGAAAGCAGTGATAACTTACATCACTTCTCTTGTTGTTCTTTAACAGATAATTACAACCAAAAACTGCACAATGTGGCATCGTATCACTATTTTATTTTCAAAGTTAAAAATAGCAACAGGTCATGCCAGTAGCTCACAGAGTGCAACCATTTGACATCATCGAAATAATGGCGCCCCACACAGTCCAAAATAAGTATAAAACAATGTGGATTTTTTAAATAACGTAAGTCTTTCATGGGTTTTCTACTACATATTTCAGTAAGAGACATCATTTACATTATATTAAGCCATACAAGTATTAATACCTGGAGTTCCCTTTAAAGTAGACTGAAATGTTTTCATTTTATTCTTCTTTTTACAGATATGCTTCCTATATTTTGCAAAACAAGCACACTCCTAGGAGTCGAGCAGGCCGGGGCCCCCCAGAGAGATACAAATGGGATTTATATACACTTCACTACAGGATTTGTGCCGGTAATTGTCACTTAAACTGGCACAATGACTATGACGGAAATCATTATAGTCCATAATTTCCCCCGACACTTATTTCTGAAATATATATAAAAATACTTAGTTTGTGGGTGGCGCTGCATGCAATTTTCTTTATGCAACCTACACATTCGAAACAAGCTGAAAACTCCCTGACTGACTTTTAATTAAATTCAATTTTTTAAATCAATGAAACTGAATTTATTGTTTTATCAGTAGAACAACTGAATAAATCAAATAGGTGCAAAGAGGAAAATTATGAAAATGAATGTAATCAAACGGTTAGTTCATCCAAAAATGAAAATTCTGTCATTAATTACTCACCCTCATGTCGTTCCAAATCTGTAAGACCTTCATTCATCTTCAGAACACAATTTTTTTTTTTTTTGATGAAATCCAAGAGCTATCCCGGCATAGACAGCAACACAACTGACACATTCAAGGCCCAGAAAGGTAGTAAGAACATCATTAAAATATGTTATAAAGCTACGAGAATATTTTTTGTATGCAAAGAAAACAAAAATAACTTTATTTAACAATTTCTTCACTTCCATGTCAGTCTTCGATGCACATTTACAAAAGTATCATGACGCATATGTGTGCTCGCAAACGTGAGGCAAAGACTGAGGCAAAGTCATTATTTTTGTTTTCTTTGTGCACAAAAAGTATTCTCGTAGCCTCATCAAATTAAGATTGAACCACTGATATCACATAGGCTATTTTTAACGATGTCCTTACTGCCTTTCTGGGCCTTGAACGTGGTAGTTGTGTTGCTGTCTATGCAAGGTCAGAAAGCTCTTGGATTTTATAAAAAATATCGTAATTTGTGTTCTGAAGATGAACAAAGGCCTTATGGGTTTGGAACGACATGAGGGTGAGTAATTAATGACAGAATTCTATCCCTCTAATTAGGTACAAAGGTGTCCCTTTAGCTATGTTTACCTGGACACCATTTTTTTTTTTTTTAATTTAACGAAATTATTCTGATTGATGAATCCAAACGTAGTGTTTACATGAATGCTACACTGTAAAATAAAAACAAAAAAGTTTTGGTTTCAACTTAAAATAATTTGTTACCCCGCTGCCTTAAAATTTTAAGTTTGGTCAACAAAAATGTCAAAGTTGTCACTTAGTACAACTTAACATTTCAAGTTGACTAAACTTATTTGAGTTCAAAAAACGTAAAATTTTAGGGCAGCAGTGTAACAAATTATTTTAAGTTGACTCATTTAATTTTTATTGAGTGTAAATCTGATCAAAATTTAATTTGGATCAAGCTTAGTTGATTAAAGTGTTTACATGAAGGTTTTTTAATTCCGATTGAGCCTTCAATACAATTATTTGGTTGCATGTAAATGTAGAGGGTACTGCCTCAGTGAAGTACAATTTTTGCACATTTTTTTTCTTCAAGCATGTTTTTTCCCCCAAGAATGAAAAGAAAAATCACTAAATAATGTCACTACATATTCCAAAGTCTTGTCTGCTTAGTTGAAATCATTATAATCATCATAGGCAATTATAATGTTTGAAGCGTAAACAGTTCGACTTAATTGTGGCGACCACTAATTCTCTGTTCCAACCACAAATTCGAATTCCAAATGGTAATAATTCCATGTTCCAAACGGTTTGAAATCCAAACCCTACCTCCTCAATGACCCTGCTATCTGTCTATAGGAGCTGCCAAACACCCACATCAATTAGAGATGAGTCAACCACTGTCACATGACTGTGACTCCTCCCCTGCCGCCTAAGGCTCCTGCTAAGAGACAGATGAAAAATTAATCTCTTACACATTCATAATTCATCAGCAAAGATAAACAGCCGTAGTCAGCACGCAGATTCAGTCAGTCGTCCCTCCAGTCCCAGTACCCCCAGTTTAAAGTATAAAGCATATTCCCAACAGGATTTTAGAAGACATGCTCCTATATATACAGTGTATACATATACTGTATATGAAAGGTCCATTTTGGACCCTGATGTCACTGCTAGTGCTAATCACTTGTGTAAAGACAACTGAACCTGACGTCAGATCACCATCTGATCCCCAGTATCTGACAAACAATTGTTCTATGATTGATAAATGACCTTTCTGTTTTGCGTCTGTGCAAATTTATGGCATCCATTAATGTGGGTGTAGTAATTAGCTGGAGATAGTTTGCGCTCTGTCTGTGTGTGCTGTATGTACGTACGTCTCCAGGAAGACAACTGTGAATGTTTGGTGCATACATCTTTGGATAATTAGCATTGTTGACATTGTTCTCGCCTGCCGTGATAATCTGTCTGTGAGGGGCTTATTAGAATGAGTGTTTACAGAGTGTGCCTGCAGACCGGGCCTCTGCTAGCTTGCCTTTATTCCTCCCCTCTTGCCTATTGTCCAGCCTGACGCCTGGCCACAAAGCCAGTCCTCATGTCCTTATTGTTCAAGAACAACCAGCCAAGACAGCCATCAGCAGGCACCGGGCAGATGGCCCTATTCAGGAGCGCTCACAATGCCAATATTGCAGGCCAACAGTACTGTGTCTGCGCCCTGACTGGCCCCCTATAGTCCATAACCTAGCACTGATTCACCAAAAACACGAGAAGACATTAATTGCTGCCATGTATCAAGCGTGTGCGTTTGTAAGAATGACTGATGAGTCTCCACTGGGGAGTGGTTAAAATGACGGACTTTAACACCAACTAGTGGAATGTGAGAAGGACTCTATTTATGTCTTTAAATCATGATTTTAAGTGAATGCACACTACTAGCATAACCAAACTTAATTGTAAAAATTAAAAAAAAAGATTTTTTTATATGGGTTTCCATATAAATCAGTTACCCATGTCCTTATATTTACCTATTTATTAATAAGTAGTAGTACTAAAATGTTTACAATGTATTACTATTTATTATTTTATTACAGTATACTAATAAAGTCTTAAAATTAATCCTAATAATAATACTAATAATGATATTAGAAATAATGAAACATATTAAATGTTCAATTAAAAATATATTTCATATATTAAATAAAACATAAGAAAATATTTACTGATTTATTATTTTTAAAGTAATTAATCTTCATAATTATTTTATAATAGTTATTATTTTAATAATATATTATTAATTCATATGCATATGATATATTTTATTTTCCTATACAATAACAATAATTATTAACTGTTAATAATTAAAATAATAATTATCTATTAATTACTATTTACTTTTCTAGTAGTAAAGTAGTACGAATCACTTATATATAATATCCTAACAACAACACAACAATTTGTTTTGTTGTTAGAAATAATGAATAAATAACATGATATATGAAATAAATAAATAAATAAATCAACATAAATAAAAAACAATATAAATATTTACTGATTTATTATTATTATTATTAAGTAATTAAGCATCATAATTATTTTTAGAACTATATTATAATCATATATTTTGATTAAAAATATGCATGATATAAATAACATACATTTTATTTTCCTTTATAATAATAATAATAGTAATAATAATAATAATAATATTAATTAATAGTAGTTGTAAAATATTTACTCTTAATTACCATTTACTTTTTAGTTGTAAAGTAGTACTAATAAATTATTATAATTAATTGTAATAAAAAAACACAATAATAATTTTGTTGTTAGAAATAATAAATAAAAACACGATATATTAAATACATAAATAAAAAGTAATATATTAAAAATATTTACTGATTAATTGTTACTAAAGCAATGAATCATCACCATTATTATTACAATAATTATTATTATCATATATTATTAATTAGTAGTAGTAGTTGTAAAATATTTACTATTAATTACTATTTACTTTTTAGAAGTATAGTACTAATAAATTATTATAATTAATTGTAATAGCAAAAACACAATAATAATTTTGTTAAAAATAAAAATAAGATAGGGGCAGAATGGATGATGAATGATGAAATTAGGACCTTCAACATCTGTTCCATCTTCTTTTGTTTCTTTGTTTCTATTGCAAACTTTGTGGTAAACTTTTAAAGCAGAAATGCCTTCATTATTTCAGTGAGGCACCTGCTCTGATTAAACTCACTCAGTGGAGCAAAAGGCCCATCAAATTGAATTAGATATGCTAAATATGTTTTGTTTGGCGGCGACACAGTCAGTTGACCATCAAAGGACTTAATATGTCTATCAGTCTAGACTCTAATCTAATTGTATTTGAACTCACTCATGCAAAATCAAATAAACAATGCAGGGAGTGGGATGTGAAAGAGTTGCTCAGGCTTTTATCTGCGTAGTCACACTGTGAAACTATATGAAAGCTGATCAATAACAGCTGACATGACTTAGTCATGGGTGGGGATTCATGAGAGTCAAATGCGTATTTATGAGTGTTTAATGTGCTGTGGAATGCTTGTCTTACACAACTATTTTGCTAATGTACTTCATGAACAGCCATTTATTCACACTCGCAGAATTAAAAAAATAAAATGATACAATACAATATTACAACGCTGCAAATCGCCTTTTTATATTTTTTACTCTGACGTGGAAATAAGATAATGATTTCCAATAAAGTAAAAAGACCATTTTGCCATGGTAGTACTTATTGTCTCTTGGCTGATTAGATTTCATTATTTACTTCTGAAAATGGAATGTGATTGCCGTGTCTCTGGTATTCCTGAGCTCCTCACATGGAGGAGGAGAAACAGTAACGTAACAGTGATGGGAGCTGTTCACAACCCCAAATTAGGCTGATATGATTTAATTCTGAATAAACGCAGGAAGGTCTTGACAAAAAAAAGCTTAAAAGGTGGTTGCGATAAGGAATGATCAGCAGAGATTGTTAGTGAGATCATGCAGTGGGGCGCACGAAGGGAATGAGACAGCTGCTCTTTTAAGTGACGGAATCCTCAAAGAGCAAAGCCCTGCAGGAGAGGGGCCAGGGGTGAGGAGAAGCACCTGCCATCTTTCCGTCTGCGTGCCTCTCGACCCCCTCTTTCTCTTACATTCACGGAACCAGAGTGAAATAATCTCTAGCTCCGTGGAGGGAGCAGCAGGGAGCCTGACTATAATGCTTCCGGACTGTGTGTGATGTTTGTGCTGATTGAAATGTAAAGGATGAGAATTTTATGATTCATGCTGAATGCTGTTTTCACATCCAGCTTTTTTTTTTTTCACTAAAGCCAGAAGGTTGCACCATGTGTCAGGTGAAGAAAGAGAAAATTATAGCAGAAGAATATTAAAATCAAACCTGTGAATCATGTTAATGAATGAATTAGTTTCACTTTTAAAGTGACAGCAACGACTTTTACATTGGTATAAAACATTTCTATTTAATTTCTGTTCTTTTGAACTTTTATTCAAAAAATCCTGAAACAATGTATTGCTGTTAGCACCAAAAGATTAAGCAGCACAACTGTTTTCAACATTGATAATAGAAAATCTGGAGCACCAAACTATTGTGTTGCAATGATTTCTGAAGAATTACGTGACACTGAAGACTAGAGTAAAGGCTTCTGAAGATTGCAGTCTTGGTGTGCAAAAGAGATTTAGTTTAAAAACATTAAAAAATTGGAAAAATTAAATGGCAGTGTGTATACATAAGCCTGTGATAGATAATTGAAAGGCAATAATTTAGAAATAAAACAAGCTATATATTGAAGTGTCAGGATGTGTCAAGGTGAAGGCGAGATAGACGAGGAGAAAACTTGACAAAATAATATACTTTTAATAAAACAAAACAAGACAAAACAAAAGGTAATACAAGGAAGGCAGGATGACTAGGAACACAGGAAGACATATAAAGCGGGGGGGAAAACACGGAAAATAAAGTCCAGAATCCTGACAACGTCTATTCAATGATTTACTTCTCTTCCAAAATAATGTAAAATTTTAAATCACCTTACATTTTAGGCCTTTTTAGTAGATATTATTTATTAAAATATGACTTATTGTGAAAAATTTGATTTATTAACCAGCATTTCATTTAAATAAATAAATATTAAAGAGCACCTATTATGCCCCTTTTTACAATATGTAATATAAGTCTCAGGTTTCCCCAGAATGAGTCTGTGAAGTTTCAGCTCAAAATACCCCACAGATCCTTTATTATATCATTTTGTAAATGCCAACTGTGAGTGGAAGCAGAAACACGCTGTTTTCATGCATGGCTCTTTAAATTCAAATGAGCTGCTGCTCCCCGCCCCCTTTTCCAAAACAAGGCTGTGCCTTTACAGCTCGTACATCAGATACTCTGTCAAAAAACATCTGTTTGTTTTTGATTATCATGACTATCGTTCTGAAATCATGTGTTTAAAGTAGGGCTGTCAGTTTAACGTGTTAATTAGTTACAAAAAAATAACGCAATTAAAATATTTTAACGCAGTTAACGCGCTGGGCCCGCCCCCAAACCTGTACATCATCTTAAATTTCATATAATTAACTATTGACAAATGTGACCCTGGACCACAAAACCCACATAAGGGTACATTTTGTAAAACTGATTTATACATCATAAATAAATAAATAAATAAGTAAATAAATAAGCTTTCCATTGATGTATGGTTTGATAGGATAGGGCAATATTTGACTGAGATGCAACTATTTGAAAATCTTCAATCTGAGGATGCAAAAAAATTGAAATATTGAGAAAATCGCCTTTAAAGTTGTCCAGATGAAGTTTTGATATATTTATGGTAGGAAATTTACAAAATATCTTAATGGAACATGATGTTTACTTAATATCCTAATGATTTTTGGCATAAAAGAAAAATAGATCATTTTGACCCATACAACGTATTGTTGGCTATTGCTACAAATATACCCGTGCTACTTATGACTGGTTTTGTGGTTCAGGGTCACAAATATGATGCAGGGCAACAACTCCATAAATGCAGTTATGCCCTAAAAATCAAGATATTGGTGCAAAAAATGCCCCGTATGTGTTTTGTTATATATATCAAATATCACACGATATCACACGTGCAGCAAGAGCAACATAACACGAGTGCAGATTTTTTCCGATCTATCGCGAGCTTAAATCTGATTTTATACAACAGTTCAGTAAATAAGAAGTTAATATTGTGTTATATTTTAAACATAATATTACGTGTTTTTGCTCAATTTTGCAGAGAACGTATTACCTTTAAAGCCACAGCAGAATTGTTGCACGTCTTCGAGCAACACAGCGGTGTTTAGTTTCTGAATGAATCCGCATTTTGAACAAACCGTGTGAATCAATGATTCAAAGGCCCATTCATAAAGTAAACCATTTACTTCATTCCTGAATGACTCAGCCATTTGAATGAATCGAATGAAAGACATTTACTGCCACCTGCTGGCAGATTTAGTTTCTTATTTATTGTATTGCTTAATTAAAAAATAATAATAATAATAACACTAAAGGGATAGTTCACCCAAAAAAATTTAATTCTGTCATCATTTACTCAACCTCATGTTGTTTCAAACCTTTTTTTTTGTGGAACATAAAAGAAAGTATTTTGAAGACTGTTGGTAACAAAGATGTTTTGGTTACCAATGACTTTCAGTGTATGAACAAAAAATACTGAGATGTTTCTCAAATTATCTTCTTTTAAGTTCCAAAGTTTACATTAGGCTGTTGCAGCCTAAATGTTTGTGTAATAAATTTTATGTTAAATAAAATAAAATATTTCTTTCTAAAGCTACAATTTGTAATGTTGTAATGTTGTAATGTCTATCAGTTTAAACTTTAGATATACAGTTTTCTGCAGAAAGCGGCTGTCATGTGGCATGTAAGTACTAAATTAAGCTCTCTTTCATGTCTTATTGCGCTTAAACTGTCAAATACACACAAGCTTATGTTAAAAACACACATAAGTTACAAAAAACAGTCGGATATGTCTGTGAAGGTAAACATCTAGGAAAGAAATTGCATGTTGAATTTTACTTACTTTCCATCTAATGATAACCAGAAAACTCTCTCCTTCAAAAGTGTTTGTATGGTTGTGTAATTTGTGTCCAGTAAGCAGGCATAATTCCTGAGGAACAGATGAGAGGCTCTGAGTCAGTAATAAGACACCACTCAAAGCAAATAACAGTCACACAGACCTGCTCAGCCACTTCAAAGAGGCTACATATACTCAGCTCACCAAAGCCAGAGGACTCACTCGGACCAGAACGAGTAAACATTTGTCATGGGCTACTGTAGTCTGTAGTTTAGTATGTCACAACATCACAGCCCAAGGTCTAATTTAAACCTGACGGATTCTCCTGTGCTGCAGTGACATTAATTATGTTATTTGATTCCCTTGTTAGTATTCAACACAGCCTTAATCAGTCCACAATGTAAGCAAGATTGCCCCACACCATCTCATTACTGTCTGATTGTCCGAACCCCTAGTCTTCTCTATAACCAAGTCGCCTCTGAACCAGACAGAACTACTGGCCTGTTGCAAGGTGAATCCCATGAGAAGATAGATAATGTTTTATTCAGCGATGTGGATACAAATGTGCAGAGGCAGCATGTGAATTGAAGAAAAATGCATGTAAGTGACTATTTTTATAGTCCACATCCATTTATTTCCAGCAATGTTCATGTCACTCAAATGCACAGCAGGGGTTTATTCACTTAGTATATGTGCCGGTAATGCAGAGGAACCTTCTATGAATACTAGATCATTCTATTCTATTCTATTGCAGGGCTCATACAGTGTGAAAACTTTTGACAGATATGAGACTAGAGACTAAATAAAGTGAGAGATAAATGAAGTGACACTAAAGCTGGAATAATGTTGAATTTAGCAGGTGGGAGTAGAGCTATTAAATGTGCCATGAAATTACAACTTGGAAATGTACTGTAAAAACACTAGTTAACTTGGCAACTATAGCAGTAGTTCGCTGGCACTTCCTAGTGAAGAAATGCAGCATTTTCCACTCAGACTGTCAGTCAGTGAATCTTTGTCATGGTAAACTAGAAATATGAGAATGGTGAAGTAACACAATTTTTTACAAACAGTAAATCAGATTTAGGTCCATTTAGAAACACTAAGCGTTGGCCAATGAAAAGCTTCACAATTCGCTATCACTCTTTTTTTTAGAATTTAAGGAAAGAACAGCTTTTATTTGAGACGGAAAGCTTCTATAACATTATAAATGTCCTTACTGTTACTTTTGATCAATTTAATGCACCCTTGCAGTACAAATAAATATAATCTGACACCAAACTTTCAAACATTATGCTATAAACTGTATACTATAAATGACAGATAGATCAGTCTGAACAGAACTGTTTGGACTATATACATTTTTTAGAGTTGGCAGTGAAAATGGCAATAGCCATACAGTGAATGCTGTGTTATAGGTTGCATAGTAGCTCTTTTATACAGATTAAGATGCTGAGTGCTGTATCTCTGCGTCCAGTCATGCAGTCGGTGTGTGAAGCACAGATATGAGTGTGTTTCTTGGGCAGCTCTTAGGCCACAACACAGGTTAATGTAGGTGTTCTGGAGTTTATCTGTGACAAGAGAACAGGCTTATCAACTGGTTGCTGCATCCGCAGCTTGTGTTGAGCTACTGCTTCGGTTCTCATGGTAGTAAATTACCTGCATTGTGTTTCCTGTCCAGCTTCTGTGCCAGCAGCACATGCTAATGCCATGAGAGCTGACCATGTGAAATGAACTGAAAGCACTCGTGGCTCTCGGTGTTTCAGAATAGAAGTGTCAAATCTTTCCATTAAAAAAAAATTATAATAATACATATTATACATACATAAACAGTTTTATGCGAAAGTTTGGGAACCCCTTGCAAAATCTGTGAAAATGTGAATAATTTTAACAAAATAAGAGAGATCATACAAAATGCATGTTATTTTTTATGTAGTATTATCCTGAGTAAGATATTTTACATAAAAGATGTTTGCATATAGTTCACAAGACACAAAATAGCTGAAATTATTAAAATAACCTCCTGCAAAAGTTTAGGAACCCTTGGTTTTTAATATTGTGTGTGGTTACCTGGATGATCTATGACTGTTTTTTTGTTTTGTGATGGTTGTTCATGAGTCCCTTGTTTGTTCTGAACGGTTAAACTGAGCATTGTTCTTCAGAAAAATCCTCCAGATACTGCAGATTCTTCAGTTTTCCAGCATCTTTTGCATATCTGAACCCTTCACAGCAGTGACGGTATGGCTTTGAGATTCATCTTTTCACACTGAGGACGACTTAGAGACTCAAACACAACTATTAAAAAAGGTTCAAACATTCACTGATGCTCCAGAAGGAAACACAATGCATTAAGAGCCGGGGGGTGAAAACTTTTGAACAGGATGAAGCTGTCCAAATTTGTAGTATTTTGTTGAAATATCATTCTTTTCCATTTAGTACTGACCTTTGTTTCCCGGAAGACAAATTAGGTACAATTTACCTTTTAACCAATTTACATAGTTTTCACCCCCTGGCTCTTAATGCATCGTGTTTCCTTCTGGAGCATCAGTGAATGTTTAAACCTTTCTTAATAGTTGTGTTTGAGTCCCTCAGTTGTCCTCAGTGTGAAAATATGGATCTCAAATATATACAGTCACTGCTGCAAAGGGTTCAAATATGCAAAAGATGCTGGAAAACTGAAGAATCTGCAGGACCTAGAGGATTTTTCTGAAGAACAGTGCTCAGTTTAACTGTTTAGAACAAACAAGGGACTCATGAACAACCATCACAAAACAAACAAAAAAAACAGTCGTAGATCATCCAGGTAACCACACACAGTATTAAAAACCAAGGGTTCACAAACTTTTTCAGGGGGTTGTTTTAATAATTTCAGCAATTTTTTCATCTTGTGGACTATATGTAAACATCTTTCATGTAAAATATCTTACTCAGGAAAAATAACACGCATTTTGTACGTTCTCTCTTATTTTGTTAAATTTATTCACATTTTCACAGATTCTGTATGGGGTTCCCAAACTTTCACATAAAACTGTAGCTATGTTTATTCATAATGGCCAGATATAGGATGTATTGAATTGAAAGAAAATATCTGTCAGGTACTTCATTGTTACTGTGACTTTAAGAACCCTTAGTAGGTTTCCCTATATAAACTTGCACAAAACTTTAGTGATATTTTATAAATGTCGAAAAAATGCGAAAAGATGGCGTTTACATTAACCAATGTTATGCAGCTGAAACATTTTTTTTCTTGTGCGATTAGTCATGAAGACTGATGTTGGTAGGTTTATGTAAATCGCAGCTACAGTACTAGCCATTATTCTTAATCAAAGGAGACGTAGACATGCATCTTTAGCAAAGCAGCGCAGAGAGCCACTATTGGGGCGCTTCTGAAACATGCCACGCAGCTGGTATAAACACAACCATTAGCTGCGTTTCTATTACCCTTCAAATTGCGCAAACTGAAATTGCGAACTGAAAATACGCCCAATGGAAACACGTCAATTTCGCAAAAACTCCCATATATCGCAAAAAAAGATTGTACACTTGCGTGAGGTGGTTTTTCAGGCAATTCCAGAAAAAAATATTTTGCAACACTGCAATGGAAACCATTTTTTTTTACATTTACAACTCATCTGGCATATGTAAAAGGCACATGATCATTCTTTAATGTAGGTAACCTCCAAGAAAAACCTCATACGTGGCCGCTCACAAGTATAAGGGACTTTCCTTGCCATTAACACTTGAATTTCAACAGGTTCTCACTCCCAACTCGTCACATATTGTCGCTTTGTCAGGACCCCTTGGCATCACTTCTTGACACTCAGGGCACCCCATTAGTGTCGCTTTTGGAGATGCAGGGTCCTCCATTGCTTTTAGTTGCTTGCATTATGCATCGCATTTAATGGTTTGCATGCATTTGCAAAAACAGAAATCATTTTATATCAGGCCACTGCCGCGTCGCCATGAAAGTTTATCATTTGCACGTGTTTTTAAGACTTGTTAATTTAAAATTTCAAGTGATCACAGAGAGACGTGTCTCTGACGGTCAAATAGCCTACAAAAGTATGTCAATTGACTCATTGACTTGATCATCATATTTTACATATGCCAAGTGAGCTGTAAATGCAAAATAAAAAAATCAAAATAAAAAAAACGAACCTTTCTATTGCAGTTTTGCACAATATTCCTTTTTCAAACTGCCTCATGCAAGCGTTAAACTTTTTTTGCGATATCTGCAAGTTTTTGTGAAATTTGACGTGTTTCCACTGGGTGTATTTTCAGTTTTCAATTTCAATTTGCACAATTTGAAGGGTAATATAAATGCAGCTATTGAAGCACCAGCAAACCAGCATCCAAAACCGAATATATGCAGGTCTTCTCAACAAGCTTGAGTAAGTTTATGAGAAAGAGACAGAGAGGAATGGGATATGAGGACGGAGGAAACTAAAGTGATGAACTCTGACAATCTCCATTAAATCAAAGTTAGATAGGATGCCTTCTGAATGCATCATTGCTTTACCAGAGTCTGAAAGCAATGGAGGCAGAAAGGCTTTCTAGTCCTGGTTTATTGCATTAAGTAATTCAGAGCACATAAACTTCCCTCTCTCTTTTCCCTCTTCTCCCTTCTGACAGATGAGAGCTTTCTCAAAGCACTACGTGTTCCCGAATGGGCCCACTCCCCCTGAGCCTATTGTCATGCAGCTTCACTTGTTCACTTCCTTCTCTCTTCCCTTGTTTTTGATATTCCTCTGCCATCACAACAGTCATCTAAATGCTCCAAATCCTGTGTTCTTCAAAGAGAAACCCCTCTTTCATGAGCCTCGCTAAACGTGTTCTCCGCATATCTGAACTCACTCCAGTGTGCCTCTGACAAAGACAGACTGATGAGCCGCCCGCCACATACAGAAACAGAGAATCCTGCCATTAAGAACGAACACTGCAAAAAATACTTTCTGGCTGATATTCAATTTCAACATCGTACTCATGCAAAAATGCTAATAACCACATGGCCTAATCAGTGGCATAATCATTGAGAACAATAAACACAATTCCATTTCACACTGGTAATTAATTGTCTATTTTTAGAGTGATTGGTCTCTCAGAAGCAACAAAATGATTTCCTGTATATTGTGCTTCCTGCACACTGCACGTAGTGACTCACAGCGCTCAAAGACTCCATAAGGGTTGCCCACAGATGCACAAAAACTGCAATTACCCCTGATTGGGCCGACTACGCACCCATCAATGTCAAAGCTTCCCACTCTGCTATATTGACAGCACCATGCAGGAGAAACAACAGCAGCCAATCATCAGACCCAGGGGAGACCCTACAACGCTCAACGGCCTACAGACCACGAGTATGGCCCATTACACAGGGAATCCGCTCGAACACACCAACCATCTTTCACTTGACTACCATTTTGCTCTGTTTCCTATTTCACTGGGTATGTTTACAAGCAAACGTGTAATGCAATTAAAGGGGTCATGAATTAAGAAATCAATGATCTTTTGCCATATAAGAGGTCACTGTTAGGGTTGTGTATCTGGTGATACGATACATATCACGATACAGGGGTTGCGATGCGATATGTTGCGATACACTGTGATACTGTAAGCAAGGCAATATATTAGGATATTTCTTATTTTAAGAATAGGATATACTTTAACCCTTTAACTGTCACCGTCCACCCTGTGGGACGCCTAAGTTTACTTCACCATATTACAAATAAATCCTAATCTAATCATGATAAACTATACATCGTTGGAAAGGTCCAAGACTCAGAACCTCAGAACCTTTTTGTTCTGAGAATTGTACAAGTTTTGGATTTCACACGTTTTCAGTTTCTATCTATGTTCCAAGTGGAATCACCGACACCGTGACGCGCGCACCGCTCCAACAGCACAAAACACCCCCCACCACAACAGAAAGCGACGAAAGCGAGAGAGAGCGACCACCGCGGCCACCACCCCTCCCCGCCCACTGATTCACGCATGTAGTGTAAACAACAAGAATGGCAAATGCAGGTCTATGCAGAATCCAAATGATCAAAATGGCTCAGAAGACAAGACGCTGTGCAGTGCCAAGTTGTGAAAAAACAGTCTTTGCATTGCTTTCCTTCTGATCCCAACATTAGGAAAGAGTGGATGAACTTTATTTTTAATGAAGTTCCAGACTGCGTCAGTGAGAACTTGGTAATTTGTTCTCTTAATTTTACTGCTGATTCATTTACAAACAAGGCACACATCGGCACAGGATTTCCAGAAAGATTGAAACTAAAAGATGATGATGTACCGACTATATTGGATCTGACAGTAATGACGCAACACTCAAGTGTGAGTAACTGTTTTTATTATGTGGTCACTACTGCTTTGTCTGTTATTACAGATTGTTTAATATGTACGACATATTTATGAGTTTTTAAACTGTTAGCCAATCATAGCAGTGGGTGTTTAGTTCCGAGTCTACAATCGGCCACGCCTATTTAAACAGGGTGTTCAGATGAGGGGGGTTAAACCAGGACAAAAAACAGCCTATTACTTGTAAAAAAAAAAAATTTTTCATTTATTTATTTTTTTTTTATGTAAAAATCTTGATAACATTATAAGCGGACCTCAGAGAACATTCAGTACAAGATAATAAAAAATGCAGTTCATGACCCCTTTAAGTTGGTGCCAACATAAACTGTTTAAACTACCAGTAGTTGTAAAGTAATTAATTAAAAAAATAATACTTTTATTCAACAAGCAGTGTTTCCCCTGCCATTATATTAGGAGGGGGGGCCTTGAAGGTTGAGTTAATTTTATTTTCTATATAGCGCCAGATCACAACAAAAGCCATTTAAGGTTACCTTTCCTATAGAACAGGTCTATACCTTGTTCTTTTATTAAACAAACTAAATGGTGGTTATGTTATTTATCTTATTTACACGACGGCATGTCAAAACCAGTCTTAAATAGCATGGGTATATTTGTAGCAATAGCCAAAAATACACTGTATGGGTCAAAATGATTGATTTTTCTTTTATGCCAAAAATCATTCGGTTATTAAGTAAAGATCATGCTCCATGAAGACATTTTGTAAATTTCCTACCGTAAATATATCAAAACTTCATTTTTGATTAGTAATACGCATTGCTAAGAACTTCATTTGGACAACTTTAAAGGCGATTTTCTCAATATTTTGATTTTCACCCTCAGATTTCAGATATTTAAATAATTGTATCTCGACCAAATATTGCGCTATCCTAACAAAAGCTTATTTATTCAGCTTCAGATGATTCGTAACCTTATGACTGGTTTTGTGGTCCAGGGTCACATATTATGCATCGCTAATAATTTCAAGGAAAAGAAATAAGTGTTTGGTAAGTACACTTACAAGAATTTCTGACCTTAGTAGAACATAAGGCATTACATCAAGAATAAGGAATTACATCAATACCTTAAAACAATGTTTCCCAACCCTGTTCCTGAAGGACCCCCAACACTGCACATTTTGTATGTCTTCCTCATTAAACACACCTGACTCAACTCCTCAGCTCATCAGAAGAAACTCCAGGACATGAAATATGTACATCTGACAAAGAAGACATTCAAAACAATGCAGTGTTGGGATTGAGAAACACTTCCTTAAAACATCCTTTCTAAAAATATATCACACACACACAAACAAAAACATTGTGATGTAACTTGGTCACAGCAAGTAGGATGAACATGCAGTGAAGATCTTTGTTGTAAAAAAGTAAACTGTATAGTGTACATTGACACGACCCCCTCCAGAGTAAATGGCATTGTGTACCTACACGCACATGCAGACAGTGACTCACTCATTCCACATGACTTCATCAACGGTGGCCTCCCAGGGATGCTGGGAAAAGGCGGATGAAGGTAGTAGGTGGGCGCAGGAAAACAAGCCACTAGCCGCCCACTGTTACTAAACAGGAAAATGGAAGGACTGATGGCGTCCTGCTGAAAACAGGTGCGTGTGTTTTGATGTTCCCTGCAGGCATGGAAATAATTGGAGTGTATCATCTCTAGCACCTCTGAACTTGACCTGTTGAGGTCAAAAGCCACCGAATCTTTCCTCATGGATCTATTCTAACTGTGCAGCAATGTGATATTTATGTGCATAAATCTTTGAGCTTGTGGCTTTTGGTTCATTTCAATGCAGCATATGTGAACATGCGCACTGATTGGCTGCTTATGCATTTACTTAACAAGTGACTTGTTGGCAAGCAGCTCAGTGTGTGGAGGTTGATATTTATGGGCCCCATCTGTGCGGGTGGTCACGGGTACCTAAAAGTCTCTCAAAGGAGGTTCTTTCATCAACTGAATCCATCGGTGTGTTAACTGCAGAAAAATCAACTATATTCTGACAATACCAGAATATAATGCTTGATGTAGGCTGTTATTTTAAAAACAAAATTCAGTTCAAATTAAAAGGATCTGCTTCAATATTTGCTTTTTAATGCAATCAAAAAATACAGTCATTATATTAAAAGGAAATAGTCATAGTCATAGTATTAAATGGAAACATCATGGACATTCAAATTCTGGGCAATACTATAATACTATCGACTATAATGGCCAATATTACATATTCTACATATTTATATATTCTATTCTACAAAAATAAATAAATAGGGTAAGAATCTCATGTTTTGGTACTATTTTGATAGTGACAGCTTTATAACAGGAATGCACCTATAGTTTAAAAGTTTAAAAACTTCCCAACACCAATGTACAATATTATAAATGCATTATAATACAACAAACTCAAATAAATAAATAAATAAAAGAATGAATGAATGCATTCTGTCCTTTTTTGTTAGCGGTCTATGTGAGGAAGTCAAAATCTAGCCAATATTGATAAAATAAATGAAAATAAACTAAAATAAATATGAATAAAACAAATAAATGTAAGATCTCACATTTTGACACAATTTTTTGATACTAGCATATAATATGGAAACACCTATATTCAAAATGTAGCCAAAGCTAAATAAAAAATAAAAAAAAATAAAAATTAAAAATTAAAAAATAAACTAAAATAAACAAAGATGAATGAAAACAGACAAACAAATAAATGTAAGAATCTCACATTTTGATACTAGTATATAATATGGAAGCACCTATACTTAAAATCTAGCCAATATTGATAAAATAAAATAATAATAATAATAATAATAATAATAATAAAATGACCAAAAATGAATGCAAGCAAACAAACAAAAATGTAAGAATTTCACATTTTGACAACAATGTAATACAATTATGTAATATGAAAGCACCTATAATCAAAATCCAGCCAATATTGATTAAAAAAAAAACAAAAATAAACAAAAATTAATAAAAACTAACAAATAAATTTAAGAATCTCACATTTTTAATACTAGTATGAAAGCACCTACGTTCAACTTCTAGACAATATTGATTAAATAAATAAAAATTAAATAAACAAAAAATAAAATCAAACAAACATAAATGTAAGAATTTTACATTTTGACCATTTTTTGATACTAGTATATAATATGGAAGCACCTATATTCACAATAAAGCTAATATTGATAAACATTTATAAAATAAATAAAAATAAACTAAAATAAACAAAAATGAATGAAAACAACAGATAAATGTAAGAATATCACATTTTGATACAATTTTTAGATACTAGCATATAATATGCAAGCACCTATATTCAAAATCCAGCCAATATTGATAAAATAAATAAAAATAAACTAAAATAAACAAAAACTAGTGAAAACAAACAAATAAATGAAATAAATGACACAATTTTGCAATATTAGTACATAATAAGGAAGTAAACTAGCCAACATTGATAAAATAAATAAAAAATAAACTAAAATAAAAAAATCTCTTATTTTGACACAATTTTTCTGATTTTATCCCTTTGGAAAAAAGCATCTGCTAAATGACTAAATGTAAACATGGAAGCACCTATATTCAAAATCTAGCCAATATTAATAAAATAAATAACTAAACTAAAATAAACAAAACAGATTTAAAACAAACAAATGTAAGAATGTATGATTTTTTTCTACTATAAAATCTCACATTTTAGTATTTTTTAGTAGTAATGGGGAAGTACTATATATTCAAAGTCTAGCCAATACTCTAAATTTATTCTACTAAAATAAAAAAATTAATTGATTAATCTCAATTATTTTTGTACTATTTTGTTATGATATCAGAGGACACTGCAAAGCAACTAAAAGAGGACTAAAGAAAGCATGTGCTGCAAAAATGCAAACTGTTAGTGCATGTGTTTGTGTGTATGAAACAAAAGCGTCTGTGTTGTAGCATCTGTTGCAGATGGGGTGCAGCACTAGAGTGGGCTTCTGTGACCCCCTACAGCAGCTCAAGCAGCCCAGACCTCAGTAACAGCACTCCACACACAAACACTGTCCCGCAGATGTGGCTGCACACAACAAAGAAGACTAAGGCTGTGAATGTAATTGAGTTGGGATACTACAAGGCCTCAAGCTTCTGAAACATCACAGAGAAGATCAATGCACCAGTTCAATGCACATCAGACACATTCACATCATCTGGCATGTAATTGCGATCTTGTCTAGCATCTTTCTTGTTTACTAGCCTTTCTGCATCAAATCAACCGCATATACGCAAGGCCAGCTGAAATCCTCGAGCCAGTCAGATGAACGACAAATAGCAACACAGTTTCTCATTCCCAGTCCTGTCATCTCCATCTCCCGCTTTCCCTCGTCTCAGTGACTCAGGTATCATAACTGTGGCTGTTGCTCGAGGGGGGCAGCAGTGTCTTGTGATGGATTGTATAGACACTGGAGTAATGCTGTGCTAGTGACTCACCCGTTCCCGAAACCTCTATTCCACTATAGTGCTGTGACGGGCTACACACCTCCCACTAAACCACATTGGTAGGGTATAAAGACTCCCAGGAGAGCCATCTATAAAGGCCCACAGCATACACCCACATCCAGCTATCCAAGCAGACACACACACATACTGGGAGGTTTGATCCATGGGGGATATTTAACACACGGAAGCTCAGGCAAAACAAAGTGAGCAGGAGAGGGAAAACAAACAGGAGGGGGAAAAGAGGGAAGATAAAACGGCCACAAATCAGTGGGAGATGAAACAAACAAATTTACGGCACGTGGAGATGCTGTAAAAAATCGGAGATTCAAAAAGTTAATAAAAATAACTCCTACCATCATTTTTTTACATGCATGCCATGAATACGCTTTGATTAAATAACCCTGTTGAAAACACCAGTAAACGATAAACGGTAAACATTAGATACCATAAATTGCAATATAAAACAATTCAATAAACTAAACGAATAAAAGCCAAACAAATATACTTGTTTATGCATAGAGTCATATATTAAGGTTATTCACACTGTATTACCATAAAAGTCTACAGTTTCTGTTTGTTGTTTCACTGTGGGACGAGGAACTACTGAAAAAAAAACATTTCACTGCATTACATCAGATGTATGTATATGTGTGTGCCAAATAAATAAACTTGAACCCTTGATATTACCTTGTTAAATGCAAAAATTTTAAATATATTCTCTCTGTAAATTAGAAAGAAATTCAGTAAGTACAATAACATTCAATTATTTCATCTCTCTCTTATTTCATCCAGATCTCTTTTGCCTCCCCTCAGCCCAGTGAGTTTTAACAGACCCCCTAAAGCATGCGGTGGTTTTAGTAGGGGGGTAACTGAGAATGAATGGGGGAAAGTCACATTAGAGGAGGCAATGCCCTCCACTGCGATTTGATTGGATATGACTGGTTATGTTCGGCTGTGATTGGTTCATGCGATAAATCCCGCCTCTCCTGTTTGTGCGTGTTCTGCGTTTGCGAATCAGTCTGAAAGAACAATATAATTGGAAGACTAATTTTAAAAAGTAAGTAAACAACTCACACTTACACATCATCACTTTGTCAAGGCAAAATCAGACTTCAAATGGCCTAAAAAAAACATGTTTTGTGGGAGGTTTTTTAGTGAGCAATCAGCTTGTTGAAATTAAAGGTACATCTCCATGTCTGTGGCCAGTGTTTACCAAGCTTTGATGAATGATGATTCGAAAATAAGTTTATGAAAAAGAACAGCTCATAAATAAAATACATAATTGTTGAAATAAAATATATTGTTTAAATTGTTACTGCCTTGAGTTATTGTTTTGGAACAAATGTAAAATTTTTAAAAACACTAAACTGATGACATTTATTGTCATCATATTAAAGATTGTGTGTGTTTATATATATATATATATATATATATATATATATATATACACACACACACATATGATAACAGGGTTTCTGCAGGTTTTAAGACCTTTTTAAGACCAAGTATAAAGGAAAAAAGGAATAAATTGAATGTAACACAATACGTTAATATGGCCTAGTCTCCGAATGTATGTCTTATATTAGCATCGTTTAAATTGCTTAAAAATATTACTTTTATCCTTTAAAAAATAGCTTATAACTTGAGTAGCTTTGCTTCCAACCACTAGAATAAATTAACTTTTATTGTACTTTCTGATGACACACTGGAAAAAAGTAATGTTTTCCAGTGCAAATGTCTAAAGATTCTAGAAACAAGATACTTAAATTTAATTGAGACTATGATTAAAACAAAACGTAATTCAAAGTGAGAACAAGTTTTAATACACCATTAACAGATTTATATATTTAGATATTTTAAGCTTAAAATCACTTAAATCAACTGATCTAAAATAAATAAATAAATAAATAAACTTCATATTTTTACTTTGCATCTCAAGTAAATATCTCTTTTTTTAAGGATATTTATACTAGATATTTGGAACATTTAATTCCATTACTTTTAAGACTTTCTGCTCCAACGTAAGACCTTCTTAAAGGGATAGTTCACCCAAAAATGTCGTTCCAAACCTGTAAGACCTTTATCACACGCAGGCATCGCAGTATTCTCGTGTGTTGCATGTTGAAGACTGACATGAAAGAGAAGATACTGTTGAATAAAGTCGATTTTGTTTTATTTGCACACAAAAAATATTCTCGTAGCTTCATAAAATTACGGTTGAGCCACTGATGTCACATGGACTATTTTAACGATGTCCTCACTATGTTTCTGTGCCTTGAATATATCAGTTGCGTTGCTGTCAATGCAGGGTCAGAACGCTCTCCAATTTCATCAGAAATATTAATTTGTGTTCTGAAGATGAACAAAGGTTGCAGGTTTGGAATGATCAGGAAAGGTCCTCAAGTTGGGATTCGAACTTGGAACGCCCATAATGCATCACTACGAGGCTTTCGGCGCCAACTTTTTAAGAACCACCGAAACCCTGAAAAACGTCCATGAGAAAGACCAGACCAAAGATTAAAACTGGCATGTGAAACACGCCTTTCCCTTTAAAACTGGTGTAGACCAGACAGCCCGTGTTGGTTTAGAGGGACCATCAGACGGACTGCAGAGGTGCTCAGACGGCTGTGCTTCAGGCCACTTCAACAAATCCCCCATCTAAATTACAGACTTACTGTTATAAGCCATGTTTGATCAGCTGGTTCAAAGCAAGTCTTGGCCATTTGCGCTCCCACCCATTTTATGAGAGTGTGAGAATATGGTACAGTAGTGAGTGGGATTGAGAGATCCAAGACAATCCCCATATCCCAGTACATTTTTACTCAAACGCCAAAACACAAATGAGTCGTAAGTCATAACTTCACATACCACATTGCTGCACTGAAGGGGCTTCATTAAAATGGAGGTCCATTAAAATGACTCCTAATAGCCACTGCATAATTCATCATTTTATTTCAGACACAAGAAAGGTTCATCTCAAAGCCCTTAAGGACAATCTCTCCTGCATTAGCATCTATATTAGCATCTTTATGACGTGGCACCTCTGCAAGCAAACTTAATATTCCATTGGATCTGCATGCACCCGCATTGCGATGCCAGACACCAAAGAGCGCTCCGCTGAATTCTTTGCCTCTGGTTGGCATATCAAAGAGGTGTCTGTAAGAGGAGGTTAACTCAGAAATGGACTTCTTACTAGCTAACGCTTAACCTTAGTAATGAAGCCCCCCTCCTTACTGTAGGCACAGGTGGAGTCAGGCCTGTGGCACCTCATTAGAGGCAAACCCAGTCAAGACACACTGTACCACCTTCCACAGTGGGATCTGGACTCTGATTTCCCCAGAGGAGCCCGGGGGGACTCTTTGATGACAGTACCTGTTACCTCCTTTTCATTCTCACTGGCACTTTCTCTCTTTTTGTCTTTGATTTATTCTAAAGGCCCAGTGTGACTGAAGGTGATACGCTGCGGACGGAGTGCGATTTGATAATGAGAGCGTGACGTTATGGATTCTCTCTGGATATCACGGTACAGGTGAATAGCCTGAAGCATCTATTCGGGTACAGAATTACCTTCCTTCGACAGACCCTCTACACTACAGTATGTTATAATCTAGTACTGAGCTGGTGCTTCAATAAATCCTTTATTGCATTTTTCTTAATGAGTAGTTATTTATTTATTTGTGAAACATAAAACAAGGTAAATTTAAGAAGCAAAATGTATATTTTTTTCTTTTTCCTTTTTTTATGACTTCCTTTGTTTTCGGTTTAAAAGATGAAGTCGGCGACACTGACTCATCATCTTCGCAGCAGTGATGAGCCTGTATGTACGTTTCATACGGATTACATAAGAATTTTGTTTTCTATTAGAATTGGTTCATTTAAAAGTAGACATTTCACTCTCTATAGATGTATTTATCATGTCTGTAAGGCAAGTATACAGAGTTTCGACGTTTTGTTCTTAAGTTCACAGAGACCCAGACGGCAGAAGGCCGTCCTGTTTTTTTTTCATTATTTTACAAAAGCACAACTTTTTGTTGTTATTGTGAGTGCACACAAATAAACATAGTCTTTACAGATTCAAAAGATGTATTACTCTTATCTGTATGAGAAAAAATGACGCAGTAAGCACGCTACTGTCACGCAGTAAGCACGCTACTATTCAGCTTCTACACTCTGCACACTTCTATAGCGCACATTTTCTAGGTTAACATTAGATTGAATAGCCATGTAAAGTTGCTAGTACATGCATCTGTCACATGAAAAGCCATATTTGAGGTCGATGTGTGACTTTGCCACTTCCTGTGGTTTTTTTTCTGCAACTAAGCGACTAATGAAATTTTGGCCAACCAAGCCTCTATTAAAGGGGTCCTATTATGCTCTTTTACAAAGTCTTGATTTTGTTTTGGGGGTGTACTAGAACATGCTTTCATGCTTGGTGGTTTGCAAAACTCATTATTTTTAACATAATTTACATTTTTACAATACATTTCTCCCAGCCTGGCACATATGGCTTGATTAGTTCCGGGTTTAATGAAGGCCCACCTTCCGAAAAACGAAATGTGTTGTGATTGGTTAGCTGCCCCTTGTCAAAGAAGGAAGTTACGTATACAACTGTTAGCGCAAGCTAGATTAAAGTCATTCTTACATTTTAAATATGGATATTTTTCTTACAAAGATGCATAGATTCAGTACAGGAGGCCTTTATTAATCCTCCGGAGCCGTGTGAGGCACTTTTTATTAAGGATGGATGTATATTATTGGACTTGCTTTGGACTGATGAGGAGAAACATCCGTCTATGCCATTCTAAAGCTTGGGAATGCCAGGATAAATTTTAATAAAACTCCGATTGCATTCGTCTGAAAGAAGGAAGTCATATACACCTAGAATAAATTGAGTGTGAGTAAATAATACGCTACAGTACTGTTGAGTCCTATCATCAGCCTGCAAGATCACCAATACATGATATTAAAAAAAAATACAGTCAAATCAGTAATAGTGTTAAATATTTTAACAATTTACAATAAATGTTTTTTTATTATTATTTTATTATGTTTTCAAAATGTAATTAATTACTGTATTGCAAAGCTGAATTTTCAGAAGACATTACTCCAGTCTTCAGTGCCACATGATCAGAAATTTCTCAAATAGAAATCATACATTTTTTTACTGTCACTTCTGATTAAATGAATGCATCCCGGCTGAATAAAAGTATAAATTTCTTTAACAAAAAAAAAATCTTTTGGACAGTGGTATATACAGCTCATAATCATCTTTCAAAATGAACATAGATGTATGTCCTATTTTCTGCATACAGTATGCTCTGTTCTTGTCCTTCTGGATCAACCAGCCCTGCATAGCCTCATAGCACATTTAACTTTACTTTCAGGGAAAACTCCATCTTTTGTTTCCTCACACATACTCTGAAAGATTATGTAACTGTAGCATGAAAAGGCTGGGAATATTTCTTGAACAGCCCAGATGACATTGTAGATAAGTCTTGTGATCTCATTTACCCTTTGTTATATGATCTAGAATGGTTACTCATGGCTTCAGATCTCTGTCGAGCCTCTCAATTCTGAAGACTGAATGAAATTGCCACTGACAAAGGCTATGGATCCAGACATCTGATGCCATCATCAACTTCATATGGCCTTGTTTGACTGACTATGATGGATGGACCATTGGTTGGAGTGCTAACATTAACCTTTTTGTGAATGACAGCGTTCCACTTACTGAGCTTCAATGATTGTTAAATTCTACCATAAAAAAAATGCAAATGGCTTTACTGTTGGAAAACAGCCAATCCAGTTATAATTCCAAGATTGATTTTCAGTGGCTGCATGAAAACGTGTACTGAAAAACAACATCAAGAAACATATTTCCAGTGGTCATGCAGCTCAGCTAGTGTTTTCTGATTCCTGAACAAATAATTCATAAGAGTCTGTGCTTCTTAAGGAATCAAAAATGCACAGCGCAACCAGTGTACAATAGTTCAGTTCACAAACAAATGACTCCTATGAGCCATTTCTTTTCATGAATAGCTGTACCCACCCTCAGGCCATCCAAGATATAGAGGAGTTTGTTTGTTCATGAGAATAGATTTGGAGAAAATTCAGCCTTACATCACTTGCTCACCAATGGACACTTTAGTTAATTGTTGCCGTTCAAACACCTGATAAAAAGATCACAATAATCTACAATTAATCCATACGACTCCAATTGAATTAATGTGCTGTGAAGCTGCATTTAAGAAACAAATCCATTATTAAGTCATCTTTAAATTTAAACCATTGCCTCTGGCCAAAAATACAAGTCCTCTATCCATAATATTTCTTTCGCAAGTAAAAAACTTGTTTCACCTGAATCAGGAGTGAAATATGCAAGGAGTGAAATATGCACAGATCAAATTCTGTTCCTAAGTGAAGACAGTCCAAAACAAGTTCTAAACAAATATGTCAGTTGATGCTGATGTGAGGGGACAACAGAAGATGGACTTTTTCATTGGAGTAAGCATTATTATGGATTATAGACCCTTTTGGCCTTACGCAATGGTTTTAAGTTAAAACCCCTTAATCATGGATTTGTTTATTCACTTAACAAGTTACTGATTGAAGTTCTGGAGTCATATGGATTACTTATGGATTATTGTAATGTTTTTATCAACTGTTTGGACTGTCATTCATTGCATCCATTCATTACAGATCCTTTTGTGAGCAAGTGATATGTTGCTAAATTCTGCAAATCTGTTCTGATAAAGAAACAAATTAATTACATTTTTTCATTTTTGGGTGAATTATGCTTTGTAAAAACAACAGCATTAAACATATTTACTTAAAGTATTATTTATCTTCCAGAATTAAAATTTCCTGGTAATTTACTCAACCCCATGTCTTCCAAGAAGTTCATGTCTTTCTTTCTTCAGTTGAAAAGAAATTAAGGTTTTTGAGGAAAACATTTCAGGATGTTTCTCTATATAGCAAACTTCAATGGAGATCAATGGGTTGAAGGTCCAAACTGCAATTTTAATGCAGCTTCAAAGTGCTCTACACGATCCCAGCCAAGGAATAAGGGTCTTATCTTATAAAGGATTGGTCGTTTTCTAAACAATTAAACATTTCTATACTTTTTAACCACAAGCTAGCTCTGCAATGCATGTCTGCGACTTCATACATTTCATAATCACACTAAAAAAGGTCATGCACGGTTAGTTCTTTGTCTGTGTACTTTGGTTCAAAAAGGTAGAGTAGAGTGAAAAAATCTCATTTTCTCCAACATCAAAATCGTCTGACATTGTCATTTTACCTTTTCTTGTAAAGTGTTTGCATGTTCACTGGGGTGCTGTTTCTGCCTACATCATGTGTGACCTTTCCAATATTATTTTTTTTATGCCTTTTATTGTGATAGGACAGTAAAGAGCTGGGAGCAGGATCGGCAAAGGACCTCGAGACAGGACTCGAACTCCGGTCACCATGAGCGCAGTTGTGCTATATGTTGATGCACTAACCACGAGGCTATTGGCACCAACCTTTCCAACTTTGTTCGGTAATGCTTGAAGTCAAGCTAGTGCAAGACAAGCATTCGTGGTTAAAAAAAGTCTATAAACTAAATTTGTTTTTAGAAAATTACTGATTGTTTCGCTAGAGAACACCCTTATTCCGGAGCTGGGATCATGTAGAGCCTTTTGAAGCTGCACTGAAACTGCAACTTGGACCTACATCCCGCTGATCCCCACTGAAGTCCACTATATGGCGAAAAATCCTGGAATGTTTTCCTCAAAAACCTTAATTTCTTTTCGACTGAAGAAAGAAAGACATGAACATCGTGGATGACTTGGGGTGAGTAAATCAGGAATTTTTTATTCTGGAAGTAAACTAATCTTTTAAAGGTGTGGTTACATGGTGCAGTTGAACTTACACAATAAATAAAACAAAGACCAAATAGTCTGTTGTGTAGATGTTAGACTCACAGGTACCTATATTCCTAAGGTTCACTTTATACAGTTACACATTAAAACACAGCATCCACCTTTACTTCTGTCCACCATAGATTTTCATAAATTATGCAAACTCACTCAGGAAAACTGTGTTTTTGCTGTAAATGTCTGGTAAATCATCCTGATCACATATCAGTGAATGCAGGCTCCAGGACGACAGAGCCTGGGTGAGGGAGGGAACGCTGAAGGAAACTCATAATCCCTCTCAGTGTGGTGACAGCGAAAGGTGGTTTGAAGGTTTCTGCTCGGAAAACAAATTGAGTTTGCTGCCGTCTCCCTGAGCCCGTATTTATGAGTCTGTCAAAGACGGCTGCGCTGCACTGGGCTGTCTGTCTGTCTGCGAAGATGTGTGGGCAGAACAGAGATGAGACACCCACACAAACACAAACGTTCACTACACTGTGTCCTGGGCATATACTAGCATACACAGCACACGCATAAAATACAACATGGGCACACTCGGCCCGCTGGGTAAGCGTTCTTCAGGACTACACACTCTCGTAAATAGTCTGGACTGAAAAAAACACCATGACAAGAGTGAGATATTAAATGCATACAGTACATCATCGTCAAGTTGCAGCTATTTATCAGTACCTTGTACTTTGTGATATACACAACCTACAACACAAAAATCTCTGCGTCATGTCGAACCAGAACTGATCCGCTCTGCCAAACTTTCAATTCAGCTTAACCTGCAGAACAGACATTAGTGGGCAATCCCTCATGACAGAATGTCACATTAGCAGTCTGACATTCAGTGTGCCATTCAGGAGTATTTGCCCAAGAAAAGCACTGTAATTAAGTAAGAGTTGCTCGGCAGCTCTGTAAATCTTTCCTTCAAAAGCAATGGCTTGTGAAGTTTCTCTGAGGCAGGAAATATGAGGTTTAAGTTACATGATGGCAACATAGTTACCACACAAATGACCTTTACAGCACATGTGAGGTTTTAAGAGTGGGAACCATAGCGCACATTACAACTTTAATTACCGTAGCTATTGAAATTACTTGAATTATTCATTTTAGTAGCATTTAAGTGGCACATTGTAGAGTAGTATAGAATTTATAAAGGACTTAATTTACACTATAATATGTAAAACACATGCACTTTAAGATTGCAGCACATTTAAAAAGAATAACATTTCGATTCAAATATTCCATGCACTTTAAACATCAGAATACACTTTGAATATGCATTTAAATTATAGATTTTCAAAGTGAGGTCCAAGGCCAAAGTACTAGAGCTTACTAAAGTAAAGTAAGCTCTTAATTAAGCTCTTAAGCTTTTGCTTTTAAGCGGAAAAATATGTATATAAATTAAAAATAAAATATATTAAAATAAAATAAAATAAAATGTTTATAAAAACTTGTTGTGAATACTAAAAAGGGTAAATAATAAATATTTCCCAGTTAATTTACTTTTTTGAATCTCAGTACAATGACAAATTAAAAAACAATCTATTTAAATATTACAAACAACATGTTGTCTGAACACAATTAATTATTTTTATTTCATTCACACATTATATATAGGCCTGTATACTGTATATGAAAATGTTTTGATATACATATTTGTCTACTGCAAAGCAATCATCATATTAATGTAATGCGTATCTCATTGTATTTATTGTAACTGTACTTATTTTTGTGAAAATAAAGATATTGTGTTTCCATATAGTGTCAAACAGCATTGACATTACAGATCTCTCGGTAACACTTCACAATAAAGTTCACAGTGTTCGTACAGATTCTGTAAAATGAAATTCCAGGACTTTCAAATACTTTTCAAGCACTGCTTTTCAAGGACTTCATTCAGAGATCTCACTTATGTCTTCTATTTCAAATTCCGAAAAAAAAGAGAAATAGACAAATAAAAATATACTGATAAAAAACTGCAAAACTACAGTGAAGCATGCGCATGCTAAGTATTACTACTAAATCATTACAAATTATACTACACTTTTACTATAGTAAAACCACAGTTAATTTTCTTACGGATTTGTATTTGTGTATTTTTTTCTTTCTTTTTTGTTTTGTTTTTATAACTGTACTGCCTTAAGGATTTGATGTTTGAAAATCAAAAAAAGATTTGCGAAATCACTTCGAAAGCCTCATATGAAACAAATAATTTGCGAACCCGCATCGCAGTTCCGATCTAAATCCAATGATTTGTGCTCTGAAGTCCTGATCTGAATAATCATTCGCAAACCATCATTTCAGATCAGGACTTGGAGTGTGGATCGCGAATCATTTGACTTACGTTGTGCATCGCTAATCATTTGATTTAGATCGCGACTTCAAATCGTGTATCCGAATCATTTGATTTGAATCATTCAATTTGAATCATTCAATTCGCGAAATGATTCACAAACCGTTCTGAACTAAATGAAGTCCCAATCTACATAAAATGATTCATGATATGCGATTTTAAGTCCCAATCTGAAACAAGTGATTCGCAATACGCAATAAGATTGGAGCACATTGAAACAGTGAATCATTTTGCTACGCAAGTACGTTTAACTAATTCAGAGTTTTGAAAACTTCTGTTTCACCCATTACATGACACTGTCAGTATTACTACTTAAATAGCTCGATTGTTTTCTGACATTGGCTAAAATAAGCAAAAAAAAACGTTGTGTTAAAAGATATGTGCTTATTGGCAAAATTAAATACTTATTTTGGAGATACACTGCCTTTCAATATTAATTAATAATTAATTTTCACAGGTTTTCCAGGCCTTAAATTTCAAAAAGTCTAATTCAAGTACTTTAAGCAATTTAAGCACCTTGTACAAACCCTGGCTTCATTAGTTAACATTAGTTAATTACATTAGTTAACATGAGCTAAGAATGAACAATACTTCAACAGCATTTATTATTCTTAGTTAATCTTAATTTTAGCATTTACTAACGCATTATTAAAATTACAAGTTGTGTTTGTTAACATTAATATACTGTGAAATAACATGAACAAACCATTAATGACTAAATAGAGTAAACAGTGTAATAAATAGAGTAAACGGTGTAATAAATGTATTGTTCACTGTTTGTTCATGTTAGCTAATGCATTAACTAGCGTTATTGTAAAATGTTACCGATCTCTCATACAGACCCGGCCATAACCACCTCTCAAGCCTAAAAAATCCTGACACAAGCAGCGCACATGTCTGAAATATGCAAAGACACCCCGGCACAGACACACACAGCAGCTCCAGCATTCTGCTGTCAAAGCAGTCATGTGTATCACTGATGCGCCTCTCTTCTTAGCATTTGCATTGAGAGGCAATGCGTGTGAACGCATCGTGTGCGATTTACCTCTCCTCCGGGCATGTCTCAGCTCTGTTGTTACATAACCTTAGCCAAACAGATTTGGGAGTGCCTGACTGAACGCACACGTTTTTCACCCACAAAACCTATTTGAAATTCAGACGAGCTAGAGCGCAGTCGATAGAAGAGAAGAAAGGCTAAGCCGCGCTTGAATGCGTCACATCACGCTGGGGTAAGCGTATCCACATAAGCCTGCAATTTCAGCGTTTATTTGGAAAAATTCCCCAGTGAGGGAAAACCGACTTGGGGTGTAGGAATCTCTAGGCCTGGTCAAACACCTGAAGTTTGACCCCTCCATATCCTGAATCCATAAACCACTCATTCCAAACATCCAAGATACTGGAAAAATCCATCCATTTATTCATTTTCCACACTGCTTTATCCTCTACAGGGTCACGGTGGGCTGAACCTTATTCCAGAGTTTCAGGAAAATGATAAACGGATGGCTAGTTACTGGAAAAAAAAAAAACAAAAGGAATTTAATTTCTGTTCACCACTGACAAAATAATAATAAAAAAATAGAAATTAAAGGATTAGTTCACTTCCAAAATTAAAATTTCCTGATAATTTACTGACCCCCATGTCATCCAAGATGTTCATGTCCTTTTTCAGTCAGAAAGTAATGAAGGTTTTTGAGAAAAACATTACAGGGTTTTTCTCCATATAATGTACTTCAATGGGAGCCAACAGGTTAAGACTCCAAACTGCAGTTTCAACGCAGCTTCAAAGGGCTCTACACGATCCCAGCTGAGGAATAAGGGTCTTACAGTACCTAGCGAAACAATTGGTCATTTTCTTAAAAAAAAACAAAAAACCTTTATATACCTTTTAACCACAAATGCTCATCTTGCACTAGCTTGGCTTCACGCATCACGTAATCACATTGTAAAGGTCACGCACAATTAGTTTGTCTGTGTACTCCAGTTCAAAAAGGTAGGGCAGGGCGAATTTTAAAATCATCCAAAATCATTGTTTTGCCTTTTCTTGAAAAGGAATTTTGACTTACTATGTGCTTTCGCTTTGTAAACCACTTGGTTGGTACTTCCACCTACATCACGTGTGACCTTTCCAACATGACTACATAATGCTTGAAGTCGAGCATTTGTGGTTAAAAAGTAAAAACATTTACATTCTGTTTAGAAAACGACAATTTGTTTAGCTAGATAAGACCCTTATTCCTCGATTGGGATCGTGTAAAGACCTTTAAAGCGGCATTGAAACTGCAATTTGGACCTTTAACCCACTGCCTCCCATTGAAATCCACTATATGGAGAAAAGTCCTGGAATGTTTTTGGGAGGATTTATTAAGTGAGCGTTAGATAATGGCAAAGGTAATCTAAATGTAGCCAAAAACAGAGGATATTAGCATGAACAATTTCTATGCTGCTGATTTGCTGGTGCTGTTGGTTGTTGTTGTTGTAGATTATTGCTGCTGCAGCAGGAACTTGCTACTGTTCCTGTTCCTAAAAAGTGCCCTGTGAAATGCTCTAGTGAATGCTATCCAGCCATTTAAAATGTAAAGCAGCAAGCATCATATATGCCAAGCAGTTTAACACTGTGAATATTATCAGTTTGCATTAACGACCCATCAGCCTGCGCCATTTAGAGTTTCACGACAGAACTTAGCATATTTAAAGCGCATTATGTCCAAATGTCTGCCATTCATATTTTTGACCCTTGACCATAAAACCAGTCTTAAATAGCACATATATATTTGTTGCAATAGCCAAAAATACATTGTATTTTATGTGTATTACAAACGCTCCGACTCCTTTCACCCACACTGATACAATGATGATACGCTCAAAATTGAGATAGACATAATATGATGTTGATTAATTTGGAAATATATTCAAGCATATCTAATTCAGAAAGCGCTTTTTTTTTCACTGAAGATCTACATTTACTTAAACAGTTAGTTAACATGCACATTTATATTTGCTGGCTCCTGTCTACAATAATTAAATTTTGAACATGTCAGACTGACATTTCCATTTTCTTTCTGTTTTATCTTAATTCCAGGCTCAATTTGCTGTGTCACAAATTGAAAATACAGCCCTCCAAGGGCTGGTTCTAAATTGTATCATATTGTATAATATTTCACGCCATCCAAAACCCAACGGCTTCATTTACAGATAAAATTGCTTCCTGGTCTTTCTGAATGATAGATGACATTTAGGAAAAATGTCATTATTGAGTTAATATACCTTTGTAAATGTGTGCGTACATAGTGTGTGAAAAAGTGACATTGCACAAATGTGACTTTGCGGTTATGCATGTGGGCACAGCTGTGGACGACGGTGACCGTGCCAAATCAAACAGTGTGCACACCTAGGTCACAGAGAGGATGCGGAAAAGCTGTTCTCAGCAAAATAATCTTATCCATCCTATCCATCTATTACATGACAAATCTGCAATGCAGGGTGAGTGAACGAACCTTTTTTCTCGCAATTGTTTTCTTGCAAAAGTTTACATATTGCAGTTCTGACTTTTTTCTCAAAATTGCAAGGTTATATCTCCCAATTCTGACTTTTTTCTTGTCGCACATTCTCAAGCAGTGAAAAACACATCACAGAGCAAAGAGACAAGACAGACAAGACAAAACAGGTTACCTATGGTATGAAAAGTCACAGCTTTCAATTTTTGCCTTTAAGAAATTCAGACAATACCATGTTGTGGCTCTTTAATGTGTCATGACAGGTCACTGTAGCTCCTCATTTCAAGCGGCAAGAGAACCAATCATCTCTTTCCCTTCACTAGTTGTAGCTCAAAGTAAACATGAATGAAAATTAAAAGGTATCTTGTTTCAGTTGCAGAAAGACGTCAATACACATTTTTCAAGAGCAAGTCCACCGATGTTAATCTACTCTCCTGTCTGGTTTGTTAATCAGACAAATATGGCAGATTTGGCATTATGATTGGTCAGACCACCTGTCAATCAAACTCCCTGTAAAGGGTCAATTAGGGGCACAACAAAGCCAGAATCAAACCTGAATTTTCCACATGAGCACCAAAGCTCAGTGCGTCAACCACTAGGTCATGACTCCAATCCAGTCATTCTAGAAATCGGTTGCTATAAAAATGATAACCATGTCGGAGCTGTGGTGCAGGGGAGAAATATGGACATGGCCAGATATTGTAGATGACTAGGGTGAAGGGGTTGCACTGAACACCACTGATGCAGAGTCAACAGTGCTGATTGATGAGGCGGTGTTGTAAGACAGAGAACCAGCTTTGTTAATCTCACACGAGTTGAGCCAAACATTGCTGACAAAACTAATGACGCACCGCGTGGGCTTGGGCTAGACCTCAATCAATCAGCCATTACTGCTGGATAACAGCTCCAAGCCCGCTCGCATGCATCCCTCATTGATCTCAGTTATGGCCACTGTTCAGCTTCAATTTACAGTGTCATTAAGCTTTCCATTGCTCCACCTCAAAAGGGCTCACAGTGAGACTCTAGCAGAGAATGCAGGACACAGTGCATACAAGCCAAACTGTATCCATTACCAGGAAATGTGTGACTAAGCTTTTGCACACTCATATTTGCAGAATGTAAAAATGTTATGGAGAGTTATGAAGAGATCTGGCTATTATATGGTTATCATATCATACAGATAAAACAGTCAATTATCACAGGAATGCTTTGTGAAAAAGAAGTGCACTTACTGTTTTTCACATTTGCTAAAACACTAAACCCCATACTCTAAACCAAATTCTCAATAGCCTAAACCAATTTGTCAAATAAATCACTCTTTTAGTTTAGGCAGTTTAGACACGGTTTGCAGATCTCATGCACTCTTTTTGCAAAACTCTAAACATGTTCTCACTCACTGACCGTGTCTACACCGGACGTGAGCGGCGTTCTACAGTAGAACCCATTATAATCATTGATGCTGTCTACACTGGATGCAGCGTGGCGCGACACAACAAATCCCTGACAGTAAACTGCTACCGCATTCTATTTATGACGTGCTCACACAAAGTTCAAATGATTTGCAATGGTTGCTTTGTCACGTCCAGTACAGACTTTAGCTGTTGCGACGCGGTGCGACAACGGTTGCGTCCAGTGTAGGCAAGGTGTGAGACACAACTTGGTTTGTGATGAACTTGTGATGTAAAATCCTAAACACAAGAAAGCAAAAGTTAAGCACAGCTGCAACACGGCTGTCATCGTTTACACACAATAATTCAAAATTCTTCACACTTGTTTCTAAATATTTAAATACACAAAATATAAGGCAGTTGTGAATATATATGTATATATATATATATATATATATATATATATATATATATATATGTATATATATATATATATACGTATATATATAGAAATGATAGAAAATACGGTTTGTACAGTATAAAAACCATTACACCTATGGAATGTCCTCATAAAACATGGAAACACAACGTGTGTGTGTGCGTGTGTGTGTGTATTTTTATTTTTTTGGTATAGCCACCAAACTTAGGTGTGATTTTTTTGAGTGTGTGTATGTTTATGTATCTTTTTTTTATTGTAAAATAATTACTATATACAGTAAACAATCTTTTTTTTTTTGTAACTACATGCACTGGGCACTGTGTTCTCCATTTTTTGATGTAGTGTCTAATGAATGATCTGTAATGCGTATAGTATTGACTACTATGTGTATTTGAAAGCTTTGTTTGATTTTGAGTACAGGTGAAATGGTTTTGAAGCGATTGTTTGATTTTGCCAGAAGAGTCAGGGGTTCTGTGAATTTAGTTTGAACATTTGGATTTGTATTTAAAGTTTTGAGAAAATGAGTGATGTTTTCACAAAATGTGTTTTAGCAGAAAAACTGTAATTGTATTAAATGTGCACTAGTTAATCTTAAAGGGAACCCCTGGTATTAAGACTTGTTTGGCTTAATATAAAGTAAATTCTTACTGAAATAAGTGGTAGAAAATCTATGAAAGATTTGCGTTACTGAAAAAAATCCACAGCGTTTTATACATATTTTGGATTATGGGGGGCACCAATATTTTGATGACATCAAATGATTGCACTCGGTGAGCTCCTGCCACTATCTGTGGCTATTTTCACCACACAGAGTCAACTAATGACTAATTTTTCCTATTTAGGAAACTATCCCTTTAACATCCAGATTTGCACATTAGAACACACATATCACTTTTCAAGTTGACAGAGCTGATATTCAAATGGCCTGCATGCAGAGGATTTAGCGAGTGATGGAAATGCATTTTGATTCATAATCCTTATGGCTCTCAAGGGACCCGCGTTGACACTGCGCAGCTCCCTAAAAGCGAGCTCCCTAATTGAGGTGGCATGCACGACCAGCTTGATTGGTTCCTAAAGCCCTCAGAGGAGAGGTGGGGGGAGGATATTAGCACTGTTACGGGAACCTCTGCTCGTCAAGCCATCGCTCTGGTTTGGAGGAAAAGTGAGGAAAACTCAGAGCTGATTAGGAGGAAGTAAGCAGAAGTATTTAATTAAAGATGCACACAGCTTATGTCTGGAGAGACACCGTTTCCCGTCAGAAGAAGAGTCTGAGTGACAGGAACACAAGCTAGAGAAAGAGAAAAAAGCAGAACCAGGGTTATACTCAAATCTAGGGTTGGGAAGCAGTTTAAAACAGGTTCCATTTTTTACATAAATAGTGGTGTTCATGACATTGTATTTTGTTTACATATAATTAAAATGAGACTTTTTCCATGTTTAAGTGCTATAATTGGGTCCCCAGTGCATTTACCAACCCAGAAGACATGGAAAACATAATTTTTTTTTTATTTACTTACTGTATAAAATGCGGCTGCCACACAGATCTAATATAAATGCGCAGTTTCTTTCTCAGCTGTTTACAGGGTTCCCACTCTTTCATGAACACCAGATCCAAGGACTTTAAAGGACTTTTTAAAGCCATTTATTTTATATCAAGCACCTATCAAATTCACACGCCAGCATATGTAGTGTCATGGAAGACCTCTTACAGTACTTAACATTTCACTTACACTTAACATTTACATTAAAAATTTCAGAGTAATGTGGTTTTGAATGTGCAGGTTTCAATTTAGACCATTTTGAGCAGTCGTGTTCAAAGTAATTTTGAATTTCTCAAATATTGATAAAAATATATATTCTTGCATCAAACTGTTTTTTGCTGAAATTCTTGTAAAAGATTTAAATTTGAAAGAATTTCTAAATTTTTAAATTAATCAAAAATGGTTAAAATGGTTACTTTTTTTTTTTTTAAATTAAAACAACAGAATAAAAACAAGTAGAATAAGAATAAGTTACCAATAAAATGAAATCAGTATAAAAAAATTGTACTACAGAGGTGGCACATAAGAACACAAAAGTGGCTTGTAGGTGTATTTTCAGATGGTTTAATGAGGCTCAGCGGTCACATGAGTGCAATGAAATGCATAACTTCATGTTGAGGTTAATGTTTTATATATAAAATTTTAAATATAGAAATATTAAATGATTTAACTAAAAGAAAAGATACTTTAAAATGAAAGTAAAACTGCCAGTAGGTGGCGGCAAGTCACTGATTTTATCACTGAATCGCTCATTGAATTAATTCGTTCGAACGGCTGATTAATTCAGGAACGAAGCAAGTGACTGTCTTTATGAATAGGTAATTGAATCAGATTCATTTAAAAATGCCCATTCATCATGCTAAGATTTTTTTCTCGCACTACCCCATCTCCACCCCAATCAGTAACGCTGTTTCATTTAGTCTTTGACTGCGCATATAGTAAAAAAAATTTAAATAGCACCATTCTACTAAACAAAATTTATTTAACATTTATTTCAAGCATTTTAAGGACTTTGTTTTCAAGTACTTTCCAGGCCTTGAATTCATGTGTCTGATATTCAAGTACTTTCAAGTACACGCAAGAAGCGTGGGAACCCTGTGTTTACCTCACAGACATAGTCAATTGTTTTTGTAAGTCCTGTGTGTTTTTAACATAAACTTGTGTGTATTTGACACTTCAAGACATCAAGGAGAGCTTAGTTTACTACTCACATGCCATTCGACAGCCACTATCTGTGTGCATTCTTCGGATGTGTGTGCTCAGAAAACCCTATATCAGAAATTTAAATTGATATGGCTTTAAAACGCATGATTTCAGCGCGATAGACATAATAATCAAAACCAAACAGATGTTTTTTTATGAGGTGTAAAGACACAGCTCTATTCTGGAAAAGGGGGGCGGGGAGCAGCAGCTCATTTGCATTTAAAGAAACATGCGCAAAAACTGCATGTTTCTGCTTCCACTCAAAATAGGCATTTTCAAAAAGATATAATAAATGATCTGTGGGGTATTTCGAGCTGAAACTTCACAGACACATTCTGGGGACACCTGATACTTATATTACATTTTGTAAAAAGGGGCTCTTTCAAGGGTTCTTGAACATCTGCATTCTTCCCTAGATGTGAACCTTACCACTATACTGAATCTACAGCACCACAGCAAAATAAACAATATTTTAGCTGTGATCTTGCAGTTTGAATGTAACGTAATGATTGAAAAACACTGGGCAACACAAAATAACAAAAATACAACAAACAGACAGCTTGTCCACACTGCAGGCAACACCAAGATGTGTGACCAGTTTGAAAAAAAGTACTAAAGTACATTAAGTACATTTTAAAAATTATTACAGTAAAAATGTTTTGTTTGTTGAGTATTTTGCTTACTTTTTGCATTTTTTGAAAATGTGTTAACGGTAATTTTAATAAACCAGTATTTATTCAGTATCATTCAATTCTTTAACATTAAGATTCCTACTTAGGACTCCTCCATATACGAAAGAAACCAGCATATGAAACTATAATACCTATATCTAAAATAGACCCACTCAAATAGTGGCAATTTAATGAGTCTCTAATCAAAGTAACCATGAAATTGCCAATGCATGAGAGAACATGCTGGCCAAATTTCACCATTTTAGATTTCCATAACCTGAACCCTTGATGTAAAAAAAAAAAAAGAAAGAAAGAAATGACAAACAAAGAGAACCCCTGCAAAAATCTAAATCACCATAGAACGGCGGAAAACACTCCGGAAATCGTCCTCTTTTGCAGGCAATGAAAAGAGCAAGCACACTTTCAAGTGTGCTTGAGTATCACCATTAAATGTGTCCATTGTGTTTCCATCTCCTAATGAGTGCCATTTGGAAAGGCGTATTCAGCTAATATCATCCATAACAAGGGTACTGTTTAATTGCACATCTAATGTATCGTTTATTGCTCATGACTTTGACAGCAGAAGCTGGCAGTGTGTGTTTTGGTGCCTCTGTTGTCCCAGCGAGAGAAATCTGTGCTCATTCAAAACCTCCGCCAGGATAAGCCTCCTAAACCCCAGCAAAATGATCTCCCTCCTCCTCCCGAGGGAGAAAGCGAGACAGCTGGATCTCAACTGTGAACAAAGACTGCAGAGGAACACTGAGGCATCGCAAAAGCTCATGAGGAATAATTTTAAATAGCTATCAACCGTCTATGATTACATTTTCCTTTGGTATGTTACACATCACATTTGAAGAAAAACAAAAATACCAAGGCATTTTACTCTGTAAACAACAAGTCTGGTTTACTGCTATTATTTATAAATTATATGAAATAATTAGACATGTGGAAAATTTAACATTAGGCCTAGAGAGACAATGAGACAGTTATTAATGGTCTAAATGCTATTACTGGTTCAAATATTCAACATTCAATACTTTTGTAGTAAATAATGATAAACAGTTGCATTAGCGTTGTGTCATGTGACTAGCGTTGTGTGCCGTCCACACATTTCATTAGCCATTTATCATGGAAAGACCAAATGAACTTTAACATTACAGCTTAATGAAACATATGGTTATGAATTGTAAACATATACAGGCAGCAAAATACCATCCCAGAAAGCCTGAAACGATTTTACAGAGAATTTCTGGCAGCCACAACTGCCATATTTTTTCTTACCGTACATTTAATAGGATTTTGTTTTACAGTGTGGGCCATTTTAGCTGAGGGCTAGTTGAAGGGGGATCAGAGGCAGACGGGATGGACATGTTCACAGATGGGATTACTGGTGCTATAGCAGAGCCGCTGTTGCCAGTGCCAAGTTTTAGTCAGCAAGACCTCTCTCTAATATTCTCATTTACCACCAGGCCATGACAAGAGCCAGCCTGTACCTCTGCTACACCTGATTATCAAAGAGCCACATCTGCGATTTAATAGCAAAATGCCTGCCTGGATGCATACAACATGATGTCTGGTTTAGAAACGCACACATTTGATTTATACCCAACAACATTAACATTTAAAAGCCAGCCATTATGCAGGTTGTAAATTAATTGTGCAGTTGCACTCAGGTCTACCATATAATTCAATTAGTGAGGCATTTCTATAAGAAATGATTACTGATGAAATACCAATATTTCATTTGAAATTAAACATATTTCTTTATTTATTCATTCATTCATGTGACATAGTTTGAGTTCAGTATGATTTTTAAAATTTAGCTCACATGCTCACCAAGGCTGCATTTATTTGATCAAATCGACTAAAACAGTAATACTATTAAACATCATTACAGTTTAAACAATACTGATTTCTATTTTAATATATTTTAAAATGCAATTTATTCCTGTAACACAAAACTGAATTTTCAGTAGCCATTATTCCAGTATTCAGTGTCACAAGATCCTTCAGAAATCGTTTTGATATTCTAATTTAATCATTATTATTAGCAATGTTGAAAACAGCTGTGCTAATTAATATATAGGCTACATATATATGTTTTTAGAAAACATGATTTTTTTTTTTTCAAGATTTAAAAAAGTTCAAAAGAACAGCATTTACTTTAATAATTTTTTTGTGACTTTTGATCAGTTTATTACAACCTTGCTAAGTAAAAGGATTAACAACTTTTAGGGAAAAAATAAATAAATAAATAAAATAAAATAAAATTTGTACTGGCCTTAAACTGTTGAACTGTATACTGTTGTATACTGTTGTATAATGTATACTGTTGGCAAATCATTTTTGGATAATTGTTATTATGTTGGCTAATAAACGTCATATACTAACCATATATTCCAAGACCAAAAATGTTGTATAATGTAATAAAAGCTTTCATATATCAGTGTGTAATTAGTCACAGGCACTCTGGGCCAAAACGACCTCAGAATTTCTCATAAAAATAGCTGATAATGGTAGTGATATAAATACCTTCCACACAATAAAAATTAAAATTGTTTATGATTATTTCACTCTTTAAATCATCAGTTTTAAATATACATAATCAATTAATATACTTTAATGATGGGTTTTCACAGTTTAAAACAGAAAGTCTGGATCTGGGACAAGGATAAATCAATAAAATCTGTACATGAAAGGACTTCGACAAATAGAAAAAATAAATGAAAATATAGCTGCAAGCAGCAATTGCGGGGCCAAGCACAAAAGAGGCAGAATGAGGAGTTAAGCACGGCAAGGAGCAGCAGACCGACTACAACAGTGAGTAACTTAAGCCATTTTAGGATAATATCAGTTGAAATGGCTGAAAAATCATAATTACAACCAATCGTAATAAAATTTAATGGCTTATCACTTTTGACCAACAGGTGGTGCTGTTTTCAAATTGATGTGACGTGTTCTGTGTGAAATGACAATGACACACACAAAGTTCGCCGTCATTATGTCAAAGCTTTGCAGAGATACAGCCTCAGATGTAGTTTGGCATCTTTCCAGCAAATTTGTTGATGCGCTAAACGAAAACGGTTTCGTATATCGACACGAAATTCATAACTTTTTGCCAGCATAGTCTGAAGATGATCTGAGTCAAATTTGGTGAAGATCGGACTAACAGTCTGGGAGGAGTTCGAAAAAGTAGGTTTTGTACATTAATCAAAATGGCGGACAGGAAGTTTGGCCAATTTCGGCATAATGGGTATCAATGTTCTCGACTTGACCCAAGGAATCTATTGGCATCAGTTTCATTCCAATAGGCTAATGTAAACAGAAGTTATTAGCATTTTTGTAAATTTCATTATTAATGTTTAGTGAATGGCGTATTACTTCTGACCCATAGGTGGCACTGTTACCAAATTGATGTGGCTTGGTCAGAGTGTGGTGACAATAGCACATATAAAATTTGGTGTCATTATGTCAAAGCTTTGCAGAGATACAGACTCGGATGCAATTTGGCATCTTTCCAGTAAATTCGTTGATGCGCTAAACGAAAACGGTTTCGTGTATCGACACAAAATCCATAACTTTTTGTCAGCATGGTCTGAAGATGATCTGAGTCAAATTTGGTGAAGATCGGACTAACGGTCTAGGAGGAGTTCGAAAAAATAGGTTTTGTACATGAATCAAAATGGCGGACAGGAAGTTTGGCCAATATTGGCATTATGGGTATCAACGTTCTCGGCTTGACCCAAGGAATCTTTTGACATCAGGTTCATGACAATAGGCTAATGTACGCAAAAGTTATTAGCATTTTTCGAAATTTCGTTATAACTTTTGACCACAAGGTGGCGCTGGCCCCAAAATTTTTATGTACATTCAGGGCATGGTGCCGAACATTTTTGTAATTAATGTCGAAACGATACGCTAATCCGTTCTTAAGATACAGCATTTTAAAGCTAAATTCAAAATGGCCGACACCCAAAATGGCTGACATGGGAAAATTGGATATGGTTCGACTCGGTATGACACACCGAATCTAAAGAGACCAGTTTTGTGATTTTTGGACAAATCATTCAGACGTTATAAAGAAAAATAGCCATTTTTCGTATCTCCTGACCACTAGGGGGCACTGCACCGAAACACTGCAGGTAGGCTCAGGTCATGCTTGTTATAACACACACCAAGTTTGGTGTCAATATGACAAACTATTACGGAGATATAGCCTCACATTGATTTTTGCTAGCTTTTCGTAGAATTCTTTCGCGTGTTATTCGTGAACGGCTGGACGAATCGACTTGAATTCCATAACTTTTTGCCAGCATGGTCTGAAGATGATCTGGATCAATTTTTGTGACAATCGGCGCAACGGCCTAGGACGAGTTCGAAAAAGTAGGTTTTACGAACAATTGAGAATAGCGAAAAAACTAAACCTTACGATTTTTGAATTTTGGTGTCCATTCAACTCGGCATAAGCCAAGGAATCAGAGGAAAAAAGAATTTTTGTTGTGTGCCTTACGGTTCAAACATTATTAGCATAAATCTTTTGAAAGTTTGGACAAGTGGTGGCGCTAGAGAGTTTGAGTTAGAGACTCCAAACTTGCTATGGTTAATGTTGGGACTGTCCTCTATCAGTGTGCAAAATTATACAACTTTCCCGCAAGCGGTTCTATGGGCTGCCATAGACTTGCGGCGGAAGAGGAAGAAGAAGAAGCGGAAATATAGCTGCAAGCAGCAATTGCGGGGCCAAGCACAAAAGAGGCAGAATGAGGAGTTAAGCACGGCAAGGAGCAGCAGACTGACTACAACAGTGAGTAACTTAAGCCATTTTAGGATAATATCAGTTGAAATGGCTGAAAAATCATAATTACAACCAATCGTAATAAAATTTAATGGCTTATCACTTTTGACCAACAGGTGGTGCTGTTTTCAAATTGATGTGACGTGTTCTGTGTGAAATGAAAAAGACACACACAAAGTTTGCCGTCATTATGTCAAAGCTTTGCAGAGATACAGCCTCAGATGTAGTTTGGCATCTTTCCAGCAAATTTGTTGATGCGCTAAACGAAAACGGTTTCGTATATCGACACGAAATTCATAACTTTTTGCCAGCATAGTCTGAAGATGATCTGAGTCAAATTTGGTGAAGATCGGACTAACAGTCTGGGAGGAGTTCGAAAAAGTAGGTTTTGTACATTAATCAAAATGGCGGACAGGAAGTTTGGCCAATTTCGGCATAATGGGTATCAATGTTCTCGACTTGACCCAAGGAATCTACTGGCATCAGTTTCATTCCAATAGGCTAATGTAAACAGAAGTTATTAGCATTTTTGTAAATTTCATTATTAATGTTTAGTGAATGGCGTATTACTTCTGACCCATAGGTGGCACTGTTACCAAATTGATGTGGCTTGGTCAGAGTGTGGTGACAATAGCACATATAAAATTTGGTGTCAATATGTCAAAGCTTTGCAGAGATACAGACTCGGATGCAATTTGGCATCTTTCCAGTAAATTCGTTGATGCGCTAAACGAAAACGGTTTCGTGTATCGACACAAAATCCATAACTTTTTGTCAGCATGGTCTGAAGATGATCTGAGTCAAATTTGGTGAAGATCGGACTAACGGTCTAGGAGGAGTTCGAAAAAATAGGTTTTGTACATGAATCAAAATGGCGGACAGGAAGTTTGGCCAATATTGGCATTATGGGTATCAACGTTCTCGGCTTGACCCAAGGAATCTTTTGACATCAGGTTCATGACAATAGGCTAATGTACGCAAAAGTTATTAGCATTTTTCGAAATTTCGTTATAACTTTTGACCACAAGGTGGCGCTGGCCCCAAAATTTTTATGTACATTCAGGGCATGGTGCCGAACATTTTTGTAATTAATGTCGAAACGATACGCTAATCCGTTCTTAAGATACAGCATTTTAAAGCTAAATTCAAAATGGCCGACACCCAAAATGGCTGACATGGGAAAATTGGATATGGTTCGACTCGGTATGACACACCGAATCTAAAGAGACCAGTTTTGTGATTTTTGGACAAATCATTCAGACGTTATAAAGAAAAATAGCCATTTTTCGTATCTCCTGACCACTAGGGGGCACTGCACCGAAACACTGCAGGTAGGCTCAGGTCATGCTTGTTATAACACACACCAAGTTTGGTGTCAATATGACAAACTATTACGGAGATATAGCCTCACATTGATTTTTGCTAGCTTTTCGTAGAATTCTTTCGCGTGTTATTCGTGAACGGCTGGACGAATCGACTTGAATTCCATAACTTTTTGCCAGCATGGTCTGAAGATGATCTGGATCAATTTTTGTGACAATCGGTGCAACGGCCTAGGACGAGTTCGAAAAAGTAGGTTTTACGAACAATTGAGAATAGCGAAAAAACTAAACCTTACGATTTTTGAATTTTGGTGTCCATTCAACTCGGCATAAGCCAAGGAATCAGAGGAAAAAAGAATTTTTGTTGTGTGCCTTACGGTTCAAATGTTATTAGCATAAATCTTTTGAAAGTTTGGACAAGTGGTGGCGCTAGAGAGTTTGAGTTAGAGACTCCAAACTTGCTATGGTTAATGTTGGGACTGTCCTCTATCAGTGTGCAAAATTATACAACTTTCCCGCAAGCGATTCTATGGGCTGCCATAGACTTGCGGCGGAAGAGGAAGAAGAAGAAGCGGAATAATAATAACGCCAACGGATACAATAGGTGCCACCGCACCTCTGGTGCTTGGCCCCTAATCATGACAAAGCATTTTCCATTTAGAATTTATAATGACATACAATAAGAAAAACATTTGAAATTACTATATTATATTATATTATATATTATATGCTCCACACAAACAGCTATCATTTATTGTACATGTGTGGAGAGTAATGATTTGAAAGGTAAATCATTTATAAACTTACGTTAACGTGATCATTCGTCAGTATCTTTCTCAATATGCTAACTGCTCATCAATTTCAAAATAAAAGTTTAAACCCTCCTTCTGAGTTTATACGTTTTGATGTCCACTTATTCAAGAAATTACAGTGGGTGTAGTATTTCTGGTGTAAAGAAATAGGCAAATATTAAATGTTACTTTAATATAAAATATGACTTTATGACTTTTAATATATGACTGAATGTTGTTTAGTCAATATGAAGATTAGAAAGATTACAAAGATTAGATCACGCAAAAACAATCGTCAGGCCACTGACCCCCTTTGCAGTCATTTGCTATAATGCGTAATGGTAGCTTTATAATACATTATATAATTTAACAGTTTTGTAAAAAAAAATCATATGATTACTTGCTTCTGATGCTTTATTTGAACTAATTATTATTGCCTCGTTGCTATTATATATGTAATTTAAGTCATTTTAAAGGCTATTGTTTACAAAAAATGTAGTGTACAAAAATGTATTAGAATTATCCGATTACTCGATTAATCATCAGAATAATCGATCGATTACTTAACCCTTTAACTGTCACTGCCCACTCTGTGGGAAGTTTACCTCACCATATTACAAATAAATCCTATCTAATCATGACAAACTATACATTGTTGGAAAGGTACCATATTTTTGTGTTACAAATTATGTAGGAAAAATATTAGATTAATATATGTCAAGAATGCAACTTAAAAAATCTACATCATAACATGAGTTCTGACCTTTGTCACAAAAGACTTTCTTCGTTTCCTTTTTCCCTTTCACACTTTAGATATCATAAGAAATTATATATCAGTTCAAAACTTAAAATCTCAAAATTCATCCTTTGAAAGGCATTTTAAAATCAGACATTGCATTACCACGGAAAATGTACATCAAAATCATATTACAAACTGTTTTAATTCATGAATTATAAAAATTTAAGTCTGGATAGTGCATTTTTATGTCTGTGTTCAAAAATGGGAGTGGCAGTTAAAGGACTAATTACTAAAATAATCAACTTAACCCCTGAAAAATAGAGCCAAAGTTTAAGTAATGTACATACTAGGCCTACTGTAAGGCAACCACAGTGTTGATGACTTATGTCCTATCTATGATTTAAAGCTGCTTACACTATCATATGAATCTGCTGTACAAATAAAATGATGATATATGTCATTCACACTCCCCTTTCCATGATGCATGTGTCACAGGTTTTGCAATGTTGAGCCTGTTTTTGAACTCAATAGATCCTCACAATGACAAACTCAGATGACATCAGCGGCTCCGTCTCATTATTCAGTGTTCCTGCCTCCACTCTGAGCTCACTGTCGCTGTCGTAGGTCAGCAACACATGACGAGAAGCCTGTGAAGCACGCACATCTCTCCCCAGGGGGGCATAAGATGGCCCAGAGTGTTGACGAACGCTTGAATATTTCATGCTTTTTCTTGGATGAGTGACAAAACCCAAAAGAAGCACATACAGCACACCTGCTATCCATCAAAAGACACGTATAAAACACAAATGCACACGTAGACTTGATCATCATGATTTCAGCCAATTAAAAAGAAACCCAATAGGGCTGGAACCATAGTCAGGGGTTTGCTCACCTCTAACACACACATTAACAGCTGTGTGAAGCTGTGCCTCTGAGCCAGGTGTCAGCTTTCACATGGATAAATCAGGGTGTAATGGAGAGAACTTGTCCCATGCAGCACGTAGAGGGAAAAAAGGATGAGGGCCATGCCCAGGGCAGAAGCTATCCACAACCATAGATCAAAAGCCTGATTCAAACATGTGCCCTCCATCTTTCACAGGGACCATGAACACAACCATGAGAGTGCAGAACAAAGCACTGCAGACAGGTTTTTGAACATTTTACCTGACTTGAACCCTAATTATTGGCACAATAAGTGCACACGATGTCCCTGCAGTATACTCGCCAAATGTTCAGTTATACGTGTAAAAAATACCTATAAGACCACTATTTTGGTTTTAACATCTGTTTTGGACTCAGATTATGTGAAGCTGCACTTCTGATGTACAGCTACTATGGGAGCAAGGGCGGGCGATATACATGGTAGACATGATTAACCGGTAGAAATTTTTCAAGCAGTAGAGATTTTGAATTATCGTCGTTATAGCAGTTACATGCTCACGTAACGCTGCTGTGCTGTTTTACACGTGTTTTTAAGCATTGCAGTTTAAAAACGAGTGATTTTAAGTCGTGAATTTGCAATAAGCAGCAGAAGAGAACTCATTTTACCATATGCATGTGCTGTCTAAGAGTAGAGATGCACCGATGTACCGGCCAACAATCGGTATCGGCCGATAAACGCAATTTATTTCACTATCGGCCATCACCCAATTGTTCTGGTGATCATAGTATCCTGTCAATCAAAAGGCAGCGGGTCAGACTGCAACTCATACTGTGAGTGAAGAAAATCTCTGAATTTAGGGCTGTCAAAATTACATACAATTAGGCATTAACAGTTACAAACAGCGACATTAAAGCAGGCCATTTTACTATATGACTCACCCTTAGTTCAGGCCAGCATTGCCAGATCCGCAGTTTTTCTCTACACGCTTGTACGCATATAGCGCGCATCGCATCCAATAATCACAAAGAGCTCTGTGCTTTCCTACTTCTGAGAAGAAACAACGTCTCAGCTTTGAAATCCTGTACATTCTATCACGAAAACAACGAATACTGTTTTGACGCTTTTAAATGTGACATGACAGATCGCTATTGCACCTCATTTTAGGCAGCAACACGGAGCACAGGCAGGGCTCGAAATTGCGACCGTTTTGGTCGCATATGCTCCCAAAATTTAATCTGCGCGACCTCAAAATATATTTGGAAGCATTTGTGCGAGTGCGAGAAATTGTTGTGGTGCGACTTGTTTTCATTTCTTTACTAATCTTTCGCTAGCCTAACTACTGCCCAGACTCCTGTGATACAGTGTCAGGTTCGCCGTTCTCTCCAACATTACATAACTAATTAAGCTTGATCTTTACATTCTTAACTTTAATGCAGATTTTAGATATTAGCCGTCAATCACTCCCTGTCACTGACACTGCGCTCCGCTGAAACTCGAACCGGCCGTTTTTTTCTTCTCTCTCTCTCTCTCTCTCTCTCTCTCAGTCAACCTCTGTTCCGGATTTGCACAAACTACATTAAAATTAGGGGTGTGTGATATGACGATTTTTGACTGTGGACAATTAAAATGTCTCCACATTCTGCTTTTGAAGAAATATACTATATTTCGTGCTACTGCGCACATTCTGTCAGACGCAATTCTGGCGCCTCCGTCTCAATATACGCGGCATACATTCACATCAAATGATAACTCAGCTTCAGAGCTCCACTCACGCAGGGGAGTAATTTCCACTAGGGACACACTTTGAAAATCCCGATTGTGTCCCTCCACTTTTAAATTGTTTTGTTAAATTAATGTCTTGTATTGTAGAATGCACGCTCAGCACCGCCGAGAGTTTCGCGCCATCGTTAATACGAAACCGAAAGTAAAACGCGCACGCGCCTTCAAAAGCAATTTTAATACCACAAGTTTAGAGAGCGGCTCCCCAATGTGCGCAAATTAGGCTACTTAACATATCTAGGCTGTAGGCTATAATAAGTTGTGTAGTTGTCTATAGCTCTGTATCATGCTTGAAAAATTTGGTCTCTATTTGCACTTTGAATATTGAGAGACTAGCCTACTTTGATTATGGCTGCATTTATTGTTTGCACTTAATACGACTAAGAAACGACTTAATACGACTTATTTTTTGTTATTTATACTGTAGATTGTTTAAAAATGCAGTGGTTGCCTCTAATTTAAATGGCTCTACATGTAATAGAGAAAATAAACATCTTATTCATGTATTCATTTTCATTCATTCTTGTCCCTTGCTTAAGGCGTAAAATGAATATTAAAAAAAGGCTTTTGGAATCAGCCTATTTGCTTGTAAAAACATCGGCAATCAGAAATGGCCATGAAGAATCAATATCGGTGCATTACTAAAAAGAAATGCCGGGCCGAGTGCTGGATGTTCTGCTCAATTGGCAGTTACGGTGCTCCTTAATATTAATTTGGTGCTCCTAAATTTTTGAAGTTGGAAGCACCAGTGCTACCAAGTAAAAAAAGTTAATTTCGAGCCCAACATGCACTTCCCCAATAATCTGATTAAAAGCGGTCACAATATAATATAATTTTTTTTAAAGGATACTACATTAAAAAAATATATACATCAGGCCTACTGTGCAACAACTACAATGTACAGCATGTAACTTCTGTCCTATGTATCTGCTTTACAAGTAAAAGTGTTCGAGTGTGATTAAATTCTAATAAATTTCAACTCAAAAGCTAATGATTCAATTATATTCTGTTTAATTTAGTTATATTTTAATTATAAAGTCCATTTCACTCATATATGAAAAAAATTATTCTCTGCCTGTTAATGCTGTAATTCATACAAGGCGGAGATCCAGAGTGATTAATTCTGGTAATCTGCCTTTTCACACAGATAACATAAATTTTATTACCAGGTGTAAACGAGCTTAATAAAAAAACTAAATTACACAGGATATAATGAGTCATGAGGAGAATTTCAGCATATCTCCAAAATAATTCACTTTCTCACAGCCAGAAGATGCCACTCTATCATTCACACACCACAAACATTTTCCCTCCTAATTGACAGTGTAACAAACCGTTTGAAGGCTGAATTAATTTGCCTCCTTCACAAAAGAAACATAATACCAACTTCAGTGGACTTTAAATGTGTTTGACACTCTTCGGCTAAAAAAAGTCAAGATGTTTCTGCTGGCTTTCATTGAATCGGTGCCACAGTCAGTGCACTGGAACAATAGTGTTTCTGAATTATGTACTGTAATAGAACTGTCAGTTTACCAGATACCACTTGAATCAGAAAGACTTGGTATCCAATATAAATCCAACTAGGCTTGTTCTTGTACAGCCAAATTGAAGGTCAGTCCTGCTTAGCAAAATGACCACTATTCTCTAAGTCATCCAGAGATGTAACTCCATGTCTGGAATAGGAGTGTCTGCTTGTTACTGAAGATTAATATCTTTTCTCAGAGATTGAGATTCAGGCTCCGTCTGAAGCATTTAGTTTGGGAGTGGCTTCCTGACAATCCTTCCATTTGGCATATTACCACAATCAATGAACAGTCTGTCAGGCCTTGTATTTTAAATACATAAGGAAGCTGTTTGAATGATTTATTAAAGATGATGTCTGGAGATTAGTATGTAGAGTCTGTCACAGCATCCTTTGCGAAATCCATTATGGATGACAGCTAAACTTACATTACTCTCTCGTTCAATCGTTCAACATTCAGTACTGTATTACCATAACAACAATCCCAGACATCTCACCGCTGCAACCCAGAAAATGCAATGTATTTCCACATAAAAGGTGACCTTATTGCTTGTGTCTTGCCATATTAATTGCATATCTAGTGTAGAGTAAACTAAAACTAATTAGAATGTCAACAGCATGTTCAATATTGTTCCTGGTGATTAACCTTCTGCTAACCTCTACGAGTGGAGTCAGCCTGGCTGATGCTTGTGAGCGTGGAAGGACTGCAGTTTTCACTCGTTTGCTGAGGTGGGCTAATGGTGACAGCTCTGACAAATGGGGCAATGTGGCAAGACCCACTGAGACTAGTGTACAATACTGCAAACCAAATAAGTTCGGCATAAACACAACAGCTTTTTAGTTTTCTGTTACTGCAAACATATGGAGAAACACATATTTCATAGGTAAGCATAAACTATATGTAGAAATGTAGATCTAAAATAAAACGTAGTGTCATGTTGTCACAAACTCATAGTAATTTGTACAAGTTAACCTTATAGTTGACTTACTGTTTATGGATATCTGCACAAGAACCAATAGATTGCTCAAGTTCTTCACAAGTGTGCCAGATTTAATATGCAATAAGTAGGCTTTAATATATAACGCACAAATTATATAGACTTCTTTCATGAGCTTTCTGTTTATTTATGATAGCCACAGTTGCTATTAATTTCGTTCAATGGAAAAGAGCAGATGAGAAGCTGACAGAATTGTCATTTTGTGATCTAACCTAACAGAACATTCTGTTCCTGCTGCTGTTTACATGCTGTGCAGCACATTTCAAACATGTGCTTGTTCACATGAAAGTAATCTGTTGTCTCTTCCAAGGATGAATTTTGAATCTCGACAGATTCAAATTAAATTCCTGGTTAGGTTTAGTGTTAGAAAAAAATTGGACTGCCAAAAGAGGTGCCAATTATTATTGATTTGAAATTGTTTTGTTCTATCTATTTGACATTTGTTTCCAATGAGTTCACTCTTAAAGGAACACTCCACTTTTTTTGCTAATAGCTTAGCATAGATCATTGAATCAGATTAGACCGTTAGATTGAGCAAGATGCTAACGGTCTAATCTGATTCAATGATCTATGCTAAGCTATTAGCAAAAAAAGTGGAGTGTTCCTTTAAATATGGGATTTTGTCAACTGGTTAACCTTAAAAATGATTACATATTTGTGATGAGACCAGATTGTAGAAGTAACTCAAACAAATCTAAAGTGGTTAGCTGGTCTCCAAGCCTGCGCAAAATGTTCCTTTCTTATGTTTTTGGCCCTTGTCAGTTTGTCAGTCTGGGAGTTGAGCTGACCGACCAGCCAAACCAAGTAAACACCAGCTTAAAGGGATAGTTCAACCAAAAAAGAAAATTATGTCTAAAATGTCTGAAAATTCATTTACATTACCCTCCAGTAATATTGGTAAATGTGAACAAAGGAGGCTGTGAAAATAAATCTGCATTGTTTATCTTTTTGACCTTTCATTACAAAAATTCACAAAATTCTAACTTTTCAATGAAGTAAAACAATTGAAAGTGGGGGGAAACTCATATTATGAAATAAATGTTTTTTGCATGTTGGTCACAATTATTGGCACCCCTAGAAATTCTTATGAGTAAAATATCTCTGAGGTATATTCTAATTCATATTTACATTTTTTAGCACACCAGGGTGACTAGAAGCATGAAACCATCCAGCCATGACTTCCTGTTCCATAGGATTATAAATATGAGTAAACACAAAGGCCAAATTCCCTTAAGCATCCATAACAAGGAGTAAAACCAAAAAATATAGTTCTGATGTGCAGAACCAGATTGCTGAGCTTCACAAAATAGAAAGTGGCTATTAGAAAAGAGCTAAAGCACTGAAAATCCCGTCAGGGCAATAATTAAGAAGTTCCAATCAATTAAAGATGTTACAAATCTGCCTGGAAGAGGATGTGTGTCTATATCATCATAATGGATGGTGAGGAGGAGAGTCTGAGTGGCCAAAAAGTCTCCAAGGACCACAGTTGGAGAATTGAAGAGATCAGATGAATCTTGGGGTCAGAAAGTCTAAAAAAAAAAAAAATCAAGCAGCCCCTACATCACCACACGTTGTTCAGGAGGTTTTCGAGAAAAATTCTCCCCTCTCCTCCAAAAAACAAACTCCAGCTTATTCAGTTGTCAGACATGACTGGAACTTCAAACAGGACTGGGTTCTATGATCAGATGAAACTAAAAGAGCTTTCTGGTGGGTTTGGTGCAAACAGGGATAAAAAGTACCCCATGCCCATGGTTAAATATACTGCTGGGTCTTTAATGTTGTGGGCCGATTTTTCTGTCAGAGGTCCTGGACGTCATGTTCAGATACATGGCATCACGGAATCTATCAAATAACCAGCAGATAAAAAAATCAGAACTCAACTGCCTCTGTTAGAAATCTTAAAATGGGCCGTGGTTGGATCCTCTATCAGGACAATAATCCAAAACAAGCAATCATCAAAATCAACACAAAAATGTGTCACAAATGAAGCTTTTGCAATGGCCGTCCCAGTTCCCTGAGCTGAACCCTATAGAAAATGAGTGAGGTGGACCGAAGAGAAGAAGCACCAACATGGAGCTGGGAATTTGAAGGATCTGGAGAGATTCTGTATGAAGGAATGGCCTCTGATCTCTTGTCAGGTGTTCTCAAAACTCATTAGGCATTATATAAACTCAAAGGTGTTATCTTGGGAAAAGGACGTTGCAATAATTGGGCACCAATAATTGTGGCCAATGTGAACTTGAGAAAAATATTTATTTCATAATGAGATTTCTCCCCAATTTCCATTGTTTATCTTCAATGATAGGTTAGAATTTTGTAATTTTTTTGAATGAAAGATCAAAAGGATAAATGATGCAGATTTATTTTGACAGCCACCTTTGCTCATATTTACCAAGGGTGCCAATCTTATTGGATAGTACTGCACTCACCCTCATTGGAACCACATATAGGCCAAAAGTAAAGTATGTTTCTCCAGAAACTAATTATATCTCGTTCATCCTTGTGTGTTCATGTATTAAATATTTTGGCTTACTCTCTGATGCTTTCTGCTGTCAGTAAGCATGAAGTACTTTCAGCTTCATTTAACACATTTTACCATGGTTAGCTAGTTTCCAATCCTGGCCAAGATGTTCCTGGCCAACTGACTTCCATGGGGAACAGTTAGACTATCTTAAAGCTTAGACCAGGTTGTTCCACCTGATTTAATTGATCTCTTCAACAAGGCAGTACTAGCAGCACTTTTTTGTGCCCTTCCAAAAGTCATCGTCTGGAATATTTTAGCAGACAGTGTCACCAAAGAGTCAATGAATCAATCATTAGGTGACAAAGGAAACCGAATATGTCTTCAGTAGCCTTCATCATTTTGAAATAATTCACCATCCCTCCCCAATCCAGACTCCCTCCCTCCTTTTCGACCATCTGCAGGTGTTCTCATACTGCTGCTCACAGCTGTCAGCTCTCATGGTCGAAGACGAATGAGGTTTTCACCCATCCCGTTCTCTCTCTCTCTCTCTCTCTCTCTCTCTCTCTATGTCTTATTCCTTCTCCCTCACAAACACTGCCGAGGGAGTATGTATGTGGGTGACTGTCATTGTGCTGCGGTAGATATGATTCACAGAGCTCTCCCACGTCTCCTGATGCAGTAAAATGATCATAAAAGAGATTTAAAGAAGAGGGCAAAAGACAAACAGCTGCTCTGTGAGGCACAACTCCTCACAGTATGTCTAAGAGAGGATACACAGCCCTCTGGGACAGGGTTTATGTCATATATGATTGTGTTTGCTCCTAATGGTGATGTCACTTCCATATTTCACCCTAACAGTCACATCCCCTGATCTACATCTTGAGGTCTATGTCATGTCACCATACTTACTGTGAGGTTTTAACCTCCTGCAAAGAAGCAGACACATACAGTTCAATAGTAAAATAACTCAGGACTTTCTTAGACACTGCTGTTTACTTACAGTCAGACTCTTCTTTTCTCAGTTTTCTGCTCTGAAAACTGAAAATCTGCCAAATTGATTTAAACATGGTAAAATGTGTTAAATGAAGCTGAAAGTACTACATGCTTACTGACAGCTGAAAGGAAAGGCAACCAAAAATAAGCATTTTAGAATAATTTCCGAGGGATCATGTGCCACTTAAAGGGGCAGTTTACCCAAAATGAAAATTCTGTCATTAATTACTCACCCTCATGTTGTTCCAAACCCGTAAGGCCTTCGTTTATCTTTGGAGCACAAATTAAGATGTTTTTTATGAAATCCTTGAGCTTTCTGACCCTCCTTAGACAGCAACGCAACAGTTCAACGTTCAAGGCCCAGAACGGTAGTTAGTAAGTATGTACCGCATGTTTACGAGAGTGCATCGATGACACATGCGTGTGGTGCTGCTGATGCAGGAGCCAGCAATCTGATGTTAAATCCGGATGTGCCACGCTTTGTTTTCAAGCAGAGGAATACACACGTATGCGTCATGGTATTGTCATGAATGCATGTCGAAGACTGACAAAGAAGAGAAGAAATTGTTCAATAAAGTTGTTATTTTTGTTTTCTTTGCGCAAAAAGGGGCCAGTTTTACTAAACAGGGCAAATTAGCACGAGAGCGCAATTCCAAAACAGCACCGATGGGAGGGGAAATTTATTAACAATGCCCAAATTAAAGAACACAGATGCAACATGTCATTTACATATCGACCAACGCAATATACCAAGTGCAGCGCAAAGTAGCGCAGTCGCAAATAAAGAATAAAGAAATAAAGAAGCCACAGTATGTTGAAAAGAACCACCAAAAAATGAAGGTTTGCTAGAAGTTTTGATAGACCTGGTATTGCGTGACTCCTAGTTGAGGGTTCCAAGTCATCTTTTATTTCCTGAAGCAAATTAAAAATAACATGGCTTGGCAAAAGATATGTTTGAATAATGTGTCCTTCTGGCATTCCAAATAAATTAATACATGTGGAAAAAAAATCCTCTCTCTTCTACCACGCACTCTCTGTTCTCTGCGGAGCCTCCTCCTAGCAACAATAACTGCAGCCATTTCGAGTGCAAAATTGTTTAAGTAAGGCCCTATGATTTAAGCGATGCTGAAAACACGGACGGAATCCCGGAATCCAGTCATAAAAACGGAATTTACTGAATAATGTGGAATGTCATGGAATTTGTCAAAGTTTGAATGAATTAAACAAAAGTAGGTCATTACACTTAAATCAAACCGTAATATAGACTAGTATCTGTAAATATTACGCCGCAAAAATACCATTTAAACGTGAATCCTTCATGTTCTGCTCGTCTCTGTTTTAATGAATGGAGCAGATGAGCGGTTTTGTTTACTACACACACTGAAGCGCACATGAAGCTTACGGTGATTTCAGCATCTGTCGTCTCACTAAATGAGGACATAAATACATGAACAATATCTGCTGAGAGTCACTTCATGACCATTTGACCATTCCATTTTAGGAAAACTGGCGTTATATCATATACACACAGAAATGTAAAGGTAGACACGGCAACCCATCAAAATAAAAGTCCGGTTTAACTTGAAGACATCGTGCCAGAAATATATTACTACTATTACTACTACTACTATAATGAAACAAACATTATTTTTTAGGGTATATCACACAACATTTCTTCCATGTTTTAATTTTAATAGTAAATTCCCCTTTGTTTGCCAAAAAAAAAGTTTGCTTAATTTTTTAATAATTAAAAGATAAGTGAATTAATGTTTTATGCCTTCATTTGATAACCAGAACATTTTAAATATTCAACACAGAATTTCTGAGGGCAAAAAAAAAACTTTCATAAGGCTATTTTAAGAATAAATTTGAATAAAGTATGCATTCAAATAATTAGACATGCTAAAACACAGAATTTGATAACAATAAAATATATGGTGAGAAAAAATAAAACATTTCATAGAGCCCATGTCATTTTTGTTAAACCTTTATTAAATTGATGTGAAATTGTATAAGTTTTATGATTTTAATTAATTAGACATGCTCTTTGATTAATACAATGTAATTTAACCATTAAAAAGTAGTTGAGAAAAATTTAAACGGGAAAAAGCGGAATCCAGAAAAATTAAAAAGGGAAAAAATGGAATCCAGAAAAAAATAAAATGGAATTTGGGAAAAAATAAAACGGATTTCATAGGGCCCTATTTAAGACATGCTTTTTTTGTTTGTTAAGTAATGGCGCAAATGCCAGTAAAACGTGTTGTGTGATTCATATGAATACTTTCCTCTCATAAATTTTGCATCTGCAAGGAAATAACTATGTCCACGCCTTTTCAGCGCTAATTCTTCAATGTGCGTCTTTAGTAAAACCTGACAGTACAATTTTAACGCCAAAAGACGGTGTGCATTGGCACAAGCTGTTGATAAAACTGTCCCAAAAAGTATTCTCATAGCTGCATAAAATTACAGTTGAACCACTGGTGTCACATGGACTATTTTAAGAATGTCCTTGCTACCTTTCTGGGCCTTGAACGTGGTAGTTGCGTTGCTGTCTATGCAGGGTCAGAATTTGTGTTCTGAAGATGAACGAAGGTCTTATGGGTTTGGAACGACATGAGGGTGAGTAATTAATGACAGAATTTTCATTTTGGGGTGAACTATCCCTGGAGTAATGATACTGAAAATTCAGCATTTCCATCACAGAAATAAAGGACATTAAAAATATATTCAAATAGAAAAAAGTTATTTTAATTTGTAATGATATTTAAAAATTTGACTGTTTTTACTGTATTTTTGATCAAATACATGCAGCCTTGTTGAGCATAAGAGGCTTCAAAAACATTGAAAAAAATCTTACCGAATGGTAGCGTACATACTCACAAACTCATTTACAAACACAAACATCATGAATAGGGTCTATATATAACATACGGACGTCCCGCAAGCAGTTTATCAGTGACAGTGCCCATCACTCCCATTCATCTCCCAAACAGAATGCAGCCGACATGACAGCCAGCAGAGGCTCCATTTGCTGACAGCTCTGACCTTCTTCGATTAGACATTTCTATTTTCCTTCCAACCCTCCCTCTCTCTCTTTTTCTCTGGGGGGGTCAGTCCCTGGGTATAATACGCAGTGTTGACAGTGAAGTATGACAGTTAAGAGTTCGACCTTGGGCTGCCGTTTGCAGCCGGAGTCGCACACAGTGGAAGTGGCCGATGTACTGATGACCTTGCTATCATATTTCAAACCTCCAGCGCTCTGCAGATGAGCATGTGAGAAGATTTCATTTCCAGAGGACAGACTCTATTTTTTAGTGTCAGTGGACACGCATCCCATATGACACGGCGCTAACGTGAGAGAACGTTTACCGGAACAGACAGTGTGTGGAACTTCTGGAACCTTTTATCCAACTTCAGAGCTGTCACAACACGGCTAATGATTTGGGATTTCAGGCAGACTGCAGACACTTAAGCTTTGGTCCCAGTGTGCTATCTTTATCTCCGCTGAGAGAACGTGTACAAGTATACGGAAGGGAAAATGTAAAGCATTTTATCTTGTAGATTAGCCTACGGCTTCTGCTAAAAAAATTCAACCCAGAAAACAAATGGCCTAACTACAACACTAACAATGCAACAATATTACATTCATCTGCAATCCAAACTATTTTTGGATTTTGTAGTTGGTTAGCTAGCTAGCATCTATAGCTACATTGTAACATCTAAGTTTTCTGTCATCACAATCTTTGTTCTTCTGATTAGCAAAAAAACTTTTCTAACATGAATTGTTATTAAAAGAGAAGGACCACAAAGGGATATAAGAGACACAGAGAAGCACTTGAACGTTGAAATGGACAGCAGTGAAATATTCAGTTAAGCGGTCATTGTACCAAAAATATTTGATTCTTCAAAACTGTGCTTGACCAAATCAGAATAAAGTAGGGATCCATTTAAAATTCTGACTGAAAAGCGAGTAATTATTTTCATGCTATGGCTATAGGGTTTATTCCAGGCACAACAATTTTGGTCAATATTTAGATAAAAATAATTCAGCACCATTACTCACTGACTGTGGAAACATCACGCATTTATAAAAATAATTATAAATTATTAAAAAAAAAAAAAAAAAAAAAAATACCTTAAATATAATTAACTGAAAAACAATTTTTAGAAATGTAAAAAATGAATATATATATATATACACACACACACACACACACACACACACACACACACGAAAGCACACACTGAAATAAAAAAATGTATAAATACAATAAATGAAAATAAATTAAATTACAAAAAATACTACATTGTATTGCACATCCACAGTGCAACTTCAAATACTGAATTTATGATTTGCAGTTTTCAGTGTAAACTACTAAACTACTAAACATTTATTCTATATAAAATATTTGGACATTTGAAGGGTATAAAAATAAATTTGGGCTTTTCAAAAAAAAAAAAGTGTTGTATTTAAAACACTAGACAAAGCATTAGTTCAATAATTCAATCTAAAATAATCATTTCAGATCATAACAAAATTGCTGAAATTTGAATTTGATTAATAACCCAGATATTAAAATCTATACTACCTTCACTGTAAGCCCGGATTTTGTATCTAATTAAACCATTTAATTACAGTTGAACACAATATTTAAGTTTTACTGCATTGCTTATAAAATATAAGTAGATTCTACTAATTTGTAGACATATTTGAACCTGTGAATAAACTTAAGTTAAATTAACTCGTATTATGAAATTTATCTCCTGACCACGCCTTCTCCACACCGGTGCTGCGAGTAACAGCGCCATTTTGTCACTGTGATTGTGTATGAATTTAAGCTGTGGATGAATGTGGAAATTTAGATTTAGATTCTAAATTAGATTTGGCATTGTTTTCCGCCATTTATCTTTTATCAAGTCCCTCAAGAAACTCTTTGTGATCGGCAAAATTTGTTGTTCGTCTAAACGACGGGACATTTCTCATCCATTGATAGCTAGTGTTCTTACTCGCCTGCGCCTGAACCCCTGACCGGCGAGTTCGACTAACATTTTTTTGCCTTTTTCTTTCAATGATTTCTTTTTCACTCGAGGAGCTGTTGTTTGTGAGGAGTGTAAATTTGGTTTTACTCATATAGTAGCTGCGATTCCAGCGGAGGAGCGACAATGGTGGAGCTAATATGGTGAGTGCAGTACGTTAATGTACCACGTTTAATTTAGACATGGCTATGGTTATACCTCCTGGTTTCACAGACAAGGCTTAGGGCCAGTCTCAGAATAAAATAACATGTTTAATAACATGACAAGGAATCTTTACTGAAAATACCTTGTAATGATATATTTTAAAATATGTCAGTGCCATTTTCTTTTCTCAAGATGCACACCAGTAAAGTATTTAAGGCGTTTTTTAAAAACGCTATTTGAGTATCTTAATTTAACTAAGGCCTAGTCCTGGCTTAAGCTAAGCCCTGTCTATGAAACCCTGTCTCTTTGTTCAGACATGGAAATTATACAACAACGAAACAATTTCCTTGTTCACATTTATGCCACCTTCACACCAAAGTACAAGATCAGCTGTATGTCGTGGGTTAACTGAAACCTGTTCTGAGGATGATCACTTTGACTAGCACACTGTACAATTAAACGTAAACCCTAAAGTCTAATTACCATCTGTAAACTGGAAATTTTCTGAGAGCTGTACCACCTAACCACTGTATCTGACTGCTCCAGATTAATTTAGGCATTGATAGTGTTGCCATAGAAAAGCACAATTCCCAGTCCATTGACATGAACAGCTCACAAGCTGAACATCACAATGTTGTCCTCTCAGAATTAAAGTAATTATGACATGGTGTGAACACAGCATATGACTTTGAGTATTTAACAACAGCATTGTCTAACTGACTTGATAATGTATTTGTCGTTCTGTTTCTTCCTCTGTTAGGAGGCAGCTGACAAGACAGACTCCAGTAAGAATCCTCAGCGTTGATCAAGAAAGTCCACAGCTCACCTCATCTAGAGTGGGAATCATCTTGGAAGAAAGCTTGGTAATGGATGAACTGACCAATCTCAGGCCTTCTATGTCCATTGTTTTCAGACTGATTTCCCTGCCTGCACCTGGACTATCCTAAGTGTATGAAAAGCATTTTATATTTTTTTCGGGAAAAGGTGAGCTGACACCTAAAATTCAGTATTGCCAATAGTGTGAACTCAGAGTGGGAAAAAAATCGTTTTGATGCTATTTGTTGTGATTCTGAGAAAGACTTGTTTGTGTGCTTAACGATAAGTTAATTTGTTGAACTAGTTTCTTTTTGAACTTTTTTTTTTTTTCTCCCATGTTTTATGGGCAAATGTTTTCAGGATATGAAAAAATTATGTTTTGTTGTGTTTTCAAATTAATATTTGTAATTGAATTGATTTAAAATAAAAGTGAAAATTGCATTAATGTTCCTTTGTTTTCTTTTTTCTTAATTTTCTAGGTTAACAAATTGGAAAAATAAAACAATTAATATAGATTTAACTTGGAAATTAGTATATTTGACTTAAATATAATAGTTATAATAATTGCAAATGAAATGATGTTACAAAACATTTTAAGTTAAATAAACTTTACATTACTTAAATTTTTTAGGGCAACCAGTTTCCTCCAATTTTTTAAGTAAATTCAACTTAGAGTGTTCTCTCAATGAATCAAAATTGTTTTAAATATTACTTTAGGCATTACAACATAAAAATCTACAGTATGAAGATATATATTTCATATGAATTTTGAGATTTGCTAAAGATTACATTTAACAGTGTTAATAAATTATTAGTGTTATTAAACAACAATTTGTAAGTTTTAAGAACAAAAGTGAGAGTGATGCAAATGTGCATGAGCAGTAAAATATCCATCATCATCTGATATTGCCAACATAGGCTGATATATATATATATTTTTTTACCTGATAGCCAAAATGGCACCTAACTATGTTTGCATCTTTAAAATGAAGCCCTCCAGAGAGCAAAATAAAATAAAATAAAATAAAATAAAATAAAATAATGCTGATTTTCTGCTCAAGAAACATTAATAAAATAAAATAAAATAAAATTTATAATATAATAAATAATAATATAAAACCTATTCAGCACGAGTAGAATGTTTTCCTTTTTCATATTCAGCTTGTTTTGCTTTGACTGTTTATTTTATTTACATATAATTAGACAGTCTGCTCAGTCTTCATGTGAACTGTGAGTGGCCCTCCCATCGGGGGCCGCCGGCCCAAAAAGAGCAGGAAGACCTTCTGAGTGACAGCCAGGTCAGCCAACCCTTGAAACACATTCTTCTTACAGACCTATTAATGAGGCTTTTCGATTCATCACAGTGCCGACAGATGCCTCTCCAGGGGCTGAGGAGGAATGAGACCCTTTATTCATGAGGCCAAGAGAACCATATTGATTAAATGAAGCAACAGAGCTGCTAACATAATGCTGGTGGAATTATTACATCATCTAGGGGTTACAAAAGACTTTTAGACTATTCACACAGTCACAGTGAGAGTTATTCTAGTAAATAAATCAGCTTGGCCAAAATTTCAGCTCTATATTTCCAAGAAATCTCTGTTTTTATCCTTGAAATGTACACAAAGTAGTTCAAAAGACCACAGAAGTCAGGGATACGCCTCAAATAGGTATACGTCCCGCTGTGAGAAAGCATCAGCACACATAATCAATTCCCCATCCCTCCCTGCCTCTTTCCCCGTATCTCAGTCTCTCAGAGGCTGGCTCACATACTCAATTAAGAAGATTAACATCAAGCAAGAGGGGAAGTGTGTGTTGAGTCTCTCTGACTGGCTGAGGAAAAAAAAGGAAGGAAGGAGCCAGGCCATCCACTCTGGAGGAAATCAATGCAGAAACACACCCCGAGCCACAGACAGTGCAGGGCGATATCTATCGGCCAATGTGACGGCCACGCATTACAAGAACGATAACACTAATCTTTCCCAGCAAACTGTTGCAAGTGGAGGCTTTTGGAGAAAAAGACACCCATGTCGGAAAGGAAATAAGTGTGTTTTCCAGAACATTCGGTGAAAAGAAAATAAAGATGTCATCTAAGATGCATAGCCATTCGCAATGCATTTCCACAAGGAATACTCTGGTAATCACAAGAACACTGAGCTGAAAAACTGCTTTTCTGTGACAGACGAATACTGTATGGTAAATTTCAGTTAAGCATGTGACATTTCCTCAAATTATCTTTCAAATATTTTTGCCAGGATCAAACCTTATAACAGTAAACACTTTATAGTTAAAGCTGACATTTTCCCCTGCCACTACAAGTAACAAAATTAGAAAAATAAAGGCAATGTATGAGCAATATCACACCATATCACACCATATGGCTGTATATCGGCACGTGCATCACAGTGTGCCGATATACAGCTATATCGCACGGCTACGAGTGTGATATTGCGTTTATACAACAGTTCGACTGCAAGAATGTGTAAATACATAAGACACAACAAGTGTCTTTAAAAACCCTCTTTTATGCAGAGGTACTTCCTTCCGCCACTGATTCAAATCTCAGTTTGACAATTTAACAGCTGAGCCCAACCCTCTGTTACTATTTCGAAAATGTCACATGAGTAACGAAGGAATGTTGACTTGCTTCATTGAAAGCTTACTGTATTATGTTGAGTATTATGAGAGAGAGATGGACTGAGCGAGTGTGATTACCTGCATCTGATACAGCATTTATTCTTCAGTTCAATCTTATATTCACAATAAAACATTAGTTTAAATGTCCACTGAGGAAAGCAATATCTTTGTCATAATATCCTTTCATCTGTTATCGGTGATTTCAGATGACAGCGCTGCTCAGTGCATTTGTTGGCTGCATCTTACAAGGTGTTGTTGAAAGTAAAAACAACTTCCTTGTTTACAGCCGTGTTTCAGTCTCTTTCAATTTAGAAGTCTTTACTGTTGACTCACTTATAAAAACAGTCTCTTACCGCCATCTAATAAAATGATGTAATGGCGAAATAATGTAACTATATTCACCATCACGAACACACACGCACTGTTTCCCAATACAAATTATTATTAAATACTACTATTATTTATATAAAATATTATTTATTGAATAATATTTAATAAACAACAACAGCCATCATAAAAGTTGCTAGGTACAAAACTTAGTCAAAAGGCAGCGCTCTGATATACAGCAATAAATTTACATAAAATGTAATGTGATGAGATTTCGCCCTCAGTCATTCATTTATTCTATTTTTTCTTGAACAAATAATAAATGATTGAGACCAAAAACTGCCTGTTAGATTCCCAAAAGCGGCAAATTCCACAAGATCTGGCCGAGGTAGGGCTGCTCTTGGCGGATTCATAAGCGCTGAACGGCTGCTGACACCCTGGAGCTCACATCTTTTTTCACATCTCGAAAAACACTGAAGCAAATTTTCAAATAGAACTTCATTAACAAACTGCATATATGAAGTCTAAACAGGTACATTCTTGCCTAAAAACTACATTCTGAGACACAAAAACAGTATTATTTATACAATTATAGTGGATTTGGCCATCCGCCATGACATTTGCTGTGAGAAATATGGCAAACGAAGGGATACAAACAGTAAAACAGTTGGAGTTCTGATATCACTAGAATATCATACTCCTCTTAGCTAATCAGATTTGAGGACCACAAAGAACTGTATATATATACAGTATAGTGGTAATTTAGAATTAACGTGTTAACACAGGCGATTAATTTTTTGTTTAATGCGTTAAATTAAAAATGCAATTAATGCAGGGGCAGCGCTAGGTTTGGCCACCCACATCCACCAAAGAATTGCATTTATTTAGACACAGAACGTCCTTACTAGCACATCAAATGGGAGACTTTTCAAACGTGCTCTCCAACTTCACCAGGCGAGAGGCAAACGAGCGCAGAAATGTACCGGTGACAAGAGGCTTCAGTAGAATAACGGTGAACTGTGGTCAGATGAGATGTTGTCAGGCCATATGTCCGTAAAAACAAGTCCTGTCAGCCATTATACTGTGCTCGTAGCAAGTGCTCTTCAAGTGCATGTGCTATATTAAAGCACTGTATCATATTCAAACCCAAATGAAACTACGAGCATGCAATGCCGTAGTTATGTCGTCAGTTAAAAAAAAAAAGCAATTAAAGCTGCATTAAAACTGTGCGTGTAAGTATATTTATTATTTATGAGTCAGATTTAAAGCACTGTCAGATCTGCGTCAAGTACAGCAGAGGCAGCTGTTAAAGTAACAGCAGCCAAGATATCCTAATAACCAGCTGCTGTGATGTCTGTTAATCAAAAACCACAAAAAAAAAAAAAGGAAATCAATAACTTCTGTAGTTTCAAGCTTTATCTTTATTTACTTTAGAATTTAGTGTTTAATAACTTTAATAATTTAGGCTATATTTTCTTGCTGAAGGGCACCGATGAGGTAGCTATATGACATTTATTATAATGGGTTTATAAGAAGATTGTTTAAAGTTCACTTAAATTATAAATTATTTTTTAAAGTCTAATAAATGTTAAATTGATAGCTCTTAATTATGCTGTAATGTTGAATAGCTATACTCAGTGGTTAAATATTAGGAAAAAATTCATAGAAACATCGGTTGGTATTAGTGATACTTGCCTTGAGTCATAAAAAAGATGGCATTAAACAAATATTAAAAAATGTACTTTCTTTATGTTGTGTCTACATTAATTTGAAGCTTGAATGGGAAATTATTACAATACAAAAAGTATAATTAAAAACTTTAATGTTAGGTGGGATTAATCACGATTAATTAAAAAAAAAAATTGTGATTAATTAGTTAATTTGTTTAATCGATTGACAGCAATAATACAGTATAAATGTAAAAAAATACAAATTGTAATTCAAATTACTTAAAAAATAGAAAGCAACACACTACAATTAGTTAGAATGCATCCAGCAAACCTTGTGCATCATTATTAGTGTCTAATCCTAACAGCAGGAGTGAACATGCTAAATAAAGTTGGTTTGTTTTTGTTTTGATTTCATCTGTGCTCTTCGCTCCTCTCATCCTTGAGCATCAGAGAAGCATGTGTGAGCTGAGAGCAGAGGCTAATTGCAAATCAATAGGCTGCAGTTGTTTCCTACGATTAGAGAGTGAAAAAACAAGCTTTGCGGCCTCACCACGTGGCAGCTGGCATGTGAAAGAGCCATAATCATCTCCACCCTTGCTCGTCATGAGCAATTAAGCTTTGGATCACGGAGCGATCCTTATCACCCTAAGACAGACCGGCCCATGAGGCCACGGGCAGCCACACACACACAAACACACAAACGCACACTTCTATAGAGGCTCTCAGTAACACTTATACATATAAATGGAAATCATAAGATGTGATACTAATGGATAGCTAAAGGGATGATTGGGAAATGAGAGTATTGCAACCCACAATCCATCACACCACATGATCTCTACTTCTATATATACGGTTTGTGCCGGGAATACGTTAAAAGGGCCATTTATCACAGAAAATCTGTCAGTTTCCATTTCTGCTGCATGAAGATTTAGTACCCTCTGCAACTGAAGCACAGATCTCATGTTAAACAGAGGACATTAACGTGTAGCTGTCTTCTTATCCATGTTGTTTATGGATGCTTTAATAAATTGACACTCACTTAACAACAGATAAAGATGTAAGCTGTATTCACTATAGAAGCTCCTACCACAGTTTACTTGCTGGCCTTTCTGCCTTCCTGAATGCAAATCAAAGGCTGCTCTGTCACGCACTGCCTCACAACCAATGCATTTACACTTAATTACAGTTTTTTTACAGGACAGAGTGGACAGGAGCAGTAATCTCTCTTGCTGTTGTGTAAACAGATCCAGTTACACCATGGAGAACAGCACTTGTACAAGAGCTTGAGTTTTTAGTTTATTGTATTTTGTAGGGATGTAGTAATAATACATTTTTGGCCAATACCAATAAACTTAATTATTTTCACATGATGGACACTTTTTAAAATGTATCCTATTTATATTATTTTTAGTGCTGTTAAAATTAGCGTGTTAATGTAAATGATTCATTTTTCCAGTTTAGCGGCATAAAAAAATATTTAACGCTGTTAATGCAGGGATGGGGCTAGGGTTGGCCACCCCACTCACAACTACTGCTTCTGTCTCTTTTTTCTTGACAAGAAGTACATTTATTTAGTCACAGAATGAAGAAAAGATGAACGGTTCATGTGTCATATCTAATAAGGCAATACAGTGATCTGTCACGACACATTAAAGAGCCACAAAATGACATTTATTGTTTGAATTTTTTAAAAAATTACAACATTTTAAAGCTGAGACCTTGTTTCATAACAGAAGTAACCTGCTCTGTCTTGTCTGTCGGCATGTTGTCAGTTTTCTCTGTTGCTCCGTAAAGTATTTTTCACTGCGTGAGAACATGATGTGTAGTGTGAGAGCGGAACTGTTTGTCGGACACAGCAACAGTAACTAAGGAGGGCGGATTTTGTGAAGGGTCAATTATACTGTAATGTTGAATGGCTATCGTCAATGGTTTAATACTAGGAAAAAATAAAAATATACTGTCTTTGGCCACGTCCACACTGTCAGTTTTTGGGATTGACAACTGCATTTACTTACAGGTGTGAGTCTCAAAATGTTGCGTTCACACAGCAGCTTACAGTCGCTTTTCGAATACTGTCTGTATGAACGTACAACGGGAGTCAAGCCCATATTCCTTACGAGTAACCATAGCAACAGAGACCAAAGCAATATCTAAGATGGCGACGTCCAGAAAACTGAAAGTATTAAGTAGCACAGGTATATTTGTAGCAATAGCTAAAAATACACTGTATGGGTCAAAATTATCGATTTTTCTTATATGTCAAAAATCATTAGGATATTAAGTAAAGATCATGCTCCATGAAGATATTTTGTAAATTTCCTACCATAAATATATCCAAACTTAATTTTGATTAGTAATATGCATTGCTAAGAACTTCATTGGGACAACTTCAAAGGCTTTCTCAGTATTTTGATTTTTTGCAACCTCAGATTCCAGAATTTCGAAGAGTTGTATCTCGGCCAAATATTGTCCTATCCTAACAAACCATACACCAATGGAAAGCTTTCAGATGATGTAGTTTCAAAATTGACCCTAATGACTGGTTTTGTGGTCCAGGGTCACATATATGTTATTATTTTTTAAGCTACATATTCATTGTATTTGTTTGAGAAGTGGGTGAATTGGGTGAAATATTGGGTACGTCAACCTTATTATCAGTGTAAGATACATTACTGCAGCTGCTGCAAGCACATTGATATATCAGCAGCATATTTTATATCAGACAGTTGGTTGGTCCCACTGTGCCTCCTCTTTAACAGAGTATGGCATGCTACACAATAAAAAGTTCATAAGTATGTGTAAATAAAATTTTATGGAAATTAAATCATAAAAAATGCTATTAAGTTTATCTTGTGTGCACTCACTGTGCTATTAAAACAAAATTAAATAATATATTTTTCTATATATTTTAAACAGATTCCCCTGTTTGAGTCCACTAAAATTATAGCTTTTCTCTGGGAAAAAAATGGCTAATTTCCTCTGCAGAATCTATTTAATGATGAAAGTGAGCCAATACATTACCAAGGGAGTATAGTTCCAGACCAAACAATCAAATAAAGACAAATCAGCAAAGCCCTGCCGACGGGCTTTCAGGATGTCAGATATTTCATAATCTGATTGTTGTGGGAGCAATCTAAGATATTTGATGTTAATGCAAGATCTGACATTTCATGTTGCCATGTGGATTGTAGGGTATATTGAAAAGCAATTATTTCAGCACAGCACTTAAATGTGAACTAAGCAGTAATTTGTTCCACTTAAAGTTTTACAACTAAAGGAACAAAAAGAGCAAAGATGGCAGTATGCATTTCATGTACTTGAAGGGGGATCGTGCACCAGCTGACAAACTATAGCGGTTGCATTTAGAATTTGTTTAATATTTTTATATATTTTATTTATGCTTATTTCTGTTTTACTAATTTTAGTACTTCAGCTTATTGAATTAGCTGCAAAGGCAACATTTTCAACTAACTTTTATGTTTTATTTTACATCCGCTTTATTTTAATAATTAATTTTGTGAAGTTTAGTCAGTAATAACAGCAATGTTATGAACCTTGTGACTTGTTCACACTATGCAGTCTATCATAAAAGTTGTTGTTTATCTTCCTTTGTGAAAGAGAGATGTGTTTCCTATCTGATTGCTTTGTCACAAATAGGCCATCTCCGTCTCTCATCCTCGTGATCAATCAATGAATATTTCATATGCCATGTGAAGTAACACATTAATTATTAATAGGGTCTGTTGCATAATCTCACCCAAAACACAGCATTTTTCCTGCTTCTATGCCAGAAAATGTTCTTTTAACACCAACATAAAGTCTGTAATCAACATGAAGGGTGTCATTCATATAATTTACAGAACTATACTATATATACACAAGTCGATTCCATATCAGATTGGCTTGTAATCATAGGGTTTGACACTTACAGTTTAGGCCTGCTTTTTGATACAAGCAGTGTCTTACGATCAGCTAGTAAGATTAATTTTTCACAGAGGATCACACCAATCATCCTATAGTGAGAGACTAGTCTGAATCTGTTCACATTGGGTTTAATGATAGACTGAGTGTGTATGTCCTCATTATAAGTGTGGGTTAGACACAAACTGACACATGCTAATCCTCTGATAGCATTAGACCAGCCCCAGGGCAGTATGACTTTTCGGCTCTAGTGCACTTACGCCCCCAAAACCCATCTTGCCTCTAGGTATTTTGCTCTTCTATTACTGTAGCCATCAGTCAACCTGTTCTGAAGCACCTGAACCTACTTCTTCACCCAGCACCACTGGCACATATAGTCAAAAATATATACCTAAACCTCCAGACATACAGAGTTCTGAAGAAGAAAATGTATGTTTTTTTGAGGAAAACATTTCAGGAATTTTCTCCATATACTGTAGTAGACTTCTATAGTGCCCATGAGTTTGAACTTCCAAAATGTAGTTTAACTGCAGCTTCAAAGGGCTCTAAATGATCCCAGTCAAGGAAGAAGGGTCTTATCTAGCGAAACGATCATTCGTTTTCTTAAATAAATGAATATTTATACACTTTTTTAACCACAAATGCTCATCTTGTCTAGCTCTGCGATGTGCATGCGTACTCTGTGCACTCCGGTTCATGACAGTTAGGGTATGTCGAAAAACTCCGATCTCATTTCCTCCTCCAACTTCAAAATCGTCCTACATCGCTGTTTTACCTTTTTTTGTAAAGGGCATTTGATCTTCACTTTGTGAACACTGTGTCGGTACTTCTGCAGCGTTGTAAGACGATTTTGAAGTTGGAGGAGAAAAAGAGATGGGAGTTTTTCGACATACCCTAACTGTCTTGAACCGGAGTGGACAGAGTACACGCACATCGCAGAGCTAGACAAGATGAACATTTAAGATTAAAAAGTATATATATATATATATATATATATATATATATATATATATATATATATATATATATACACTACCGTTCAAAAGTCAGTACATTTTTTTGGTTCTTTTTTTTTTTTTTTTTTTTTAAGAAATTAATACTTTTATTCACCAAGGATGTATTAAGTCAATAATTAAAAGTTTATTAAAAGTTAATAATAAATAATTTACATTGTTATAAAATATTTATATTTTGAATAAACACTGTATTTTTTAAACTTGTTATTCACGAAAGAATCCTGAAAAAAAAAAATTACAGGTTCCAAAAAATATTTGGCAGCACAACTGTTGATATTATCCAACACTGATCATTCTAATAATAAATCCGCATATTAGAATGATTTCTGAAGGATCATGTGACACTTAAGACTGGAGTAACAGCTGATAAAAATTCAGCTTTTCATCACAGGAATAAATTCTATTTTAAAGTATGTTAAAATAAAAAACATTATTTTATATTGTAAAAACATTTTGCAATATTACTGTTTTTTTCCTATATTTTTAATCAAATAATTGCAGCATTGATGAGCATAAGAGACTACTTTAAAGACTATTACAAGTCTTACTGACCCCAAACTTTTGAACGGTAGTGTATATATATATATATATATATATATATATATATATATATATATATTTGAAGCTGCATTTGAACTGCATTTAAGCTGCATTTTGGAAGTTCAAATTCGTAGGCACCATTGAAGTCCACTATATGGAGAAAATTCCTGGAATGTTTTCCTCAAAAAACATAATTTCTTTACGACTGAAGAAAGAAAGACATGAACATCTTGGATGACAAGGGCGTAAATTATCTCAAAATTTTTGTTCTGGAAGTGAACTAATCCTTTAACGTTACACAAAGCCAAGCTACAATCACATTGTCTAGATCAATTTTTCTGAAACGTAATTTTCAAAATGGCTGTTAACGTTACTGAAACAGTAAATTGATAACAAATTAGGTGTGGAATGAGCAAAATTGGAGCACAATGTTGTGGGCATTTTGCAGCGATATATGAAACACAGCTCATACAGAAGTCACTTTCAAAAGCTAACTAAACTGCTTTTTCTACCTATTTAGAAATCTGCATAAATGTGACCACACCATTATATTTCACCTTCAACTTTAGTACGGCAACCAAATTTTGGTTATAGTTCAGTCTGCTCTGGTTTATCCACCAACTGTGCCAACTTCTATGTTACACAGACACTTTAAAACAGAATATAACAGAAAAATACAAAAAAAAAAAAAAAATCAGTAGCTATATTTCCATCATCATATTTTTAAAATGATAGTTCACCCAAAACTGTCATTAATTACTCACCCTCATGTTGTTCCAAACCCAGAAAACCTTCACTCATCTTCAGAACACAGTTTAATTAGTAGAGAGCTTTCTGACCCTGCATAGACAGCAACGCAACTGACACGTTCAAGGCCCAGAAAGGTAGTGAGAACATTGTAAAAATAGTCCATGTGACATCAGTGGTTCAACCGTACTGTTTGTGCACAAAGAAAACAAAAACAATTATTTTATTCAACAATTTCTTCTCTTCCTTGTCAGTCTTTGGCACACGTTCACAAGCGTACCAAGCGCCAAATATCTTAAATTGTGTTCTGAAGATGAACGAAGGTCTTACAGGTTTGGAACAACATGAGGGTGAGAAATTAATGACAGAATTTACATTTTTAGGTGAACTATACCTTTAAGCAAATTTTTGGATATTGAATTAAAAATGCAATATGGGAACTCCAGCATAAAATCGTAAAATGAGTGTATAAACTACAGAAAATGCAACTTTGCCTCAACAGATCATGTGATTGGATAACTGGACTAAGCAGTGCACCAATCCCATTGCACACTATCTCAAACAGTGTTTTAATAATTCTGAAACACCTGAGAAAAAGTCCATCATCAAAATGATTTTGTATAAATACCTCCTAAAGATCACGTTACCAAACATCAGAAATCTGCCTCCAAATGCAAGACATGACAGCGTTTGTTATTGTGTGTGTTATGTGCGTGCTCTACGGCGCAAGTCATTCATTAGTCAGGAAAAAGAGCCACAGGCTTCCTCGGATGCAGCAGCACTAAATTCTATTATTGATACTTTGCACAAGTCTCCTAGGAAGTGACTATTTTGTTCATGGGATGGAAATGGTGCTTATTCGCAAATGTTTTGCGAATGTGATATTCTAATTTTTCACACAAGTTAAATTCGCAACTTTGGATGGAAAATAGCTGCTCTCAGTACTCTCATGGTACAATACATTTCAAACTATTATGTGATCAATTGACATGTGCTGTAGGCATTTCAAATATAACTCTCACCACTGAATATGTTCAGAAAAGAAAAATAGACTGATAGAGACTTTTAGATAGGTGTAAAAGCAGCCCAAAGGGCTTCTCACCTTCTGGAGCTGTATTGTTTCACCATCTTCTGGAGGCCCTGCAGATCCATCAACACATCATGGCAAACAGAAGTGATGTCTGACTTATGGGGGCAGCTAAGGGAAAAGGAGCATGATAGAGAGATAGAAACACACACACACACACACACACACACAAACACAATGTTATTTAGATATCTTCTTTGTCATTTAGAGATTTAATGAATGATACATAACATTTTAGCCATGGAGATTTATGGAGAGCATCTGCCTTGATGCATCCGAGTCATCTGTTTAAATAAGCCCTGATTTATTTTATGCAAAATGAAGTGTTGTTTGACCCATGAAAACAGACAAAGCAATCAAGGTAGGTTAAAAGCAGTCTAGATTTTCCATAAATCAGACTAGACAAGCAAATTAATTAGGTACTGTAAAAGAGATAAATGTTTTTTAATAGAATACACTAGAAGTATACTCTGCAGACAGATACCATAAAATCAGAGGCATGCGGTGGTCTTGTGAAATGAGGAAGCCCCTCTCTGCCTTTGGCTGTTTATTTATACACATTTACATGTTTCCTGGGCCGGGGCCAGCGTGAAAGACGCTTGGGACAGTTGACGAATCTGTCACTGCGGCGTCGTCAGGAAAGTTTATCATTTGCATGTGTTCTTTAATCTTGAATGTTAATTTACATTTTTAAGCGATCACAGAGAGACGCGTCTTTGACGGACAAATAGCCTACAAAATATGTCCAAATACTCGTCTTGACAATTAGCTTTGTAGCTTTAACAATAATTTATACAGTGAAGTACAGATGCACCGATTTACCGGACATATTTCAACCGATCTCTGTTATCTTTTTTCAAAATGTCATGTGTGTGGAAATATTACGAACTCTTTAAACATCCGTTAGCAGAGGTAAGAGAAGCTGAAGACGAACGCAAAGAGGAAAAAATACTGTAGCAGGTATAGCAAGATCACGGTTCACAATGCGCGAAATATTGGAAATATTATCCTATATATTGAAACTGTGGTTTATGTGAATGTATCTTTGAGGGAAACTGACTGTTTTAATAAAAGTTCGCATGGCGTTTTCTTTTCATTTGCCCATGTATGACGTATTTAAAGTAGCGCTCATAAGCACTGCGCTGCTTTGTTTACAGCGGTAACCATAGAAACGTAATATCGCTCTTATTCCAAAACCGCCACCTGCTGACAAAAGACTTTGCGTTCTTTCAGTCTGTCTGCTCTTTTCCCCTAAAGCATCTTTATATTTGTAATAAAATATTAATAATAATAAAACAATTTTTGAACAAATAAATAATATTTGAACTTGATTACATGAGTCAAAAACAATGATAACAGCAACTATTTAATTTTTTTGTGATAGGGCCAGTGACAATTTTGTCCGGGCAAGTAAAAATTTTAACCACTGGCCCGACCTTAGCGTTGAGGCCTGCATATGTTAACTCCATTTGATGTTTACACAGTTAATTTGTTAAATGCATTGAAACAGCATTTAGCTTGTTACAGTATCAACAAGAAACTAATATTACAATATTAAGAACAGGTATGTTTACATTAATTTAACATACTGTTTATTTCTTGATTTCATGTTTATGCTCTTTAAAGATGTTAACATTTCCTCAAAAGTAATACAATTACTTTATAAACTTTTATTTGATACTATTAATACTAGTTTTGGATATTATTATCAATTCACCTTGTTGTTGATCTCTTGATCCACCAACCGTTGATAAACAACGAATATGTCATCACAGGCACCTTTAATCACACAGGTTCATTTCAAATAATTGACATCGGAGTGTAATTACTCCAACCTTTTTTTTTTTTAGCAGTTTAAGGCATTCCGGCCTGTTTTGATAACTACTTTCTCTTTGATCTTCAGATAGGTCAGAGACGTTAGAATTACGCGGCGACGCGTCAACCGCGCTAAATCGTTTTCTTGAATCAGTTCATTTAAACGAACCACTCGAAAGATTCGGTTCGCGGACATGAATCGGACTTATCCCTCGTTCGCTCCTACTGACACGGTAATCCTGTCACTCGAGTCAAAAGAGATGTTAATTCTCTGTATCCGTTGGTGCTGTGTTATATTACAATTTATAATTTACATTCTACTTTTTTCGTTTTATTATTATTATTTTTTTAAATGTATAGATTATTTTGTCAACTATTTTTACTCTAAACTGCACCTACAACAACAACAACAACAACAAAAAACTGATTTTCAATATAAAGTGAGAGATCCAGGGGTTTATCTGTCTTGGCCTGTTTTTTCACCCTGAGCCTCTCTGTATCCTGTCATCTGTATTCAGGTATGTGTTTTTGTACTTCTGTTTTGGACATCCTGTTTGATTCCCACTCCCAACAATTTAAGGGTTCCTGTGTATTGTATTACAAAGAACTGTACAGTTTTGTATTCAAATGTACAAGGATGAAATTAATCAAAATTGGTTGCCTGTTGCTGCTTAAGCTGATTTTACCGGGGGTCTCATCAGGATACAGAGAGCAGGCGTTTATCACAGTAGGGTGCACATGAAGACTCATTGTGCATGAATATGAGGCAGATGTTTATCGGTAGTCTCCAAAACTGCACGAGAAAACACCAGTTAATAGTTACCGTGCTGTCATAATGCTCTCACTCTTACCTCATATAGTAGGACAAGTTAATATGTGTATTGATAATTAATGCTGAGTTTGCTATTTATAAACTCTTGGATTAAAGATGTGATACATGTTGGTCAAATGTTTAGAATAATTATGATTTTTTTAATGTTTTTTTTTTTTTTTTCTTGTTAATTTGATTAAAAATACATTAAAAACAACAGTATTGGGAAATATTATTACAACTTAAAAATGTTTTCTAAATCTGCAGAACATTTCTGAGAACTGCAGTGCAAAATCCAGCAAAAGAATACTTCATAACAAGATCTAAATTTCCATTCGGTCCGCTTGGAATTAGATTTTTTATTTTACATTATTTATTAACACAGTTTCGGATCTTGTGAAATGAGACGCCACTCATCAAAACACACACAAGTCTCTGTCTGTCTCTCTGCAGCGGGCAGGATCCGTCTCGCACTCTTGTCATCTGTCCTATGCGGCATCCTGACATACTGTTCTCACTCCATCCTCAGAGCCGGAGGGGGGGAACAGCGGACGTCTCAGCTCAGGCGTATCATGGTTAATGCCACATGTGGTGCTGCAGCAGCCCTTGCAGATTTTGACAAAGAAGAGGAAGAGAGAGAACGAGACAGAGAGAGGATGAGTGCAGGTTTAGTGGAGTCTGGAGAGCTCTGGCATCCCCATCGTGGGCAAGTCTCCCTGTACCTGACAGCTTGCCTACACCGCTTTAACATAACCTTAGCAGCTTTACTGAGATTTGCTCTCCGCAGGATTCAGTTCATTCATACGCTCAAGAATCCAACACCCCTCTTATTCTGCTGCGATGTCAAGAGGTTAGGACAGAGAATTGGCTTGTGGAGAGAGACTCAGGCTTGTTTGGCCAACTCAGAGTTCCTCAATAGCTATGTTTCCGTCACCCTGTTTTTTATTTTGAAGTATCACATCAGAAATGAATGATGGAATCACAAAATTTTGAAAAAAAAAAAAAAAGTTCTGAATTAAAAAAAAAAGTTTTTTCATGCTTGCTTGAAATTGTGTGCTTGCTATCACTTGAGTAAAAAAAGATATTATTCTCTGAAACTATATCTGGTGGTGCTGTTAGTTAGACAATGTTACATTATAATTAATAATGATGCATGCAAATTTTTCGTTTTATTTTTTACCTGGATCAATCAGGTAATTCAGGTAAGAACACAGCATTAAGAATCAAGGGGATGTAAACTTTTGAACAGGGTCATTTTTATAAATTCAACCATTATTTTCTCTTGTGGACTATACGTAAACATCTTTTATGTGAAATATCTTATTCAGGTCAGTACTAAATAAAAAATCCCTCTTATTTTGGTAAAATAATTAACATTTTCCAGATTCTGCAAGGTGTGTGTAAACTTTTGACTTCAACTGTATATATAGTTTTAGAAACATTTACCATTTTTTCTTGACTTTTTTGCCCTGTTGTGTCTAATGGGCAATGCTGAAAATAAGTCAGGAAACTGTGTGATATCAGTTTTGTCCATAGGAAGTTAAATGAGACAGATTTCCTTTCTCTAAACCTGTGCAATTAATCTAAATCCCCCATAAAAAGAAAGCAAACAAACGCCACAAGCTGAATAAACAATGCGCTGCCATAAGTGATGAAATCTGTTGTTTAACACCTCTGAGGAAGAGTTAGCATGAAGCAACTTCTCATCGCTTACGAGGTGATCTTGCCCACTTTCCTGGAGGCTGAGCACAAGGAGGCAGCCAGGAGGCCGTGTGAGGAGGAGGCACTGGAGGGCACTGCTGGCATTAGAGAGCCAGGCGGATTCAAGTCTTCAGGGCTGGGTGCCCAAATGCTGCCCCATATTGCTGTCTGGCAGTGGAGCGGCGGCAGAAGGCGGCATGTGAAACGCGAGCGTGTTTGTCGCCACTCTGCTCCACACAAAGCAGACAGATGTCTTCATTATCGTAAGGAATAATGATGAAGGATCTGGATTATGATCTGGCAAATAAATGGGAAAATACAGATGGATACGAGCAGGAAACTGAAACACACATGCTCTCACACACTTATATTCAATAATGCCATGCTGTTATACCATTGTCCATCTGAAAGGATCTTCACGGTTTTCCACATCCATGCCTCGCGGAGTGCAACGGTAATCAAACTAAGAAAATAAAAATAAAAAATGAAGCTACTGCTGTTTATTTACCTGCAGCACTGAGGCAGTAAAACCGGAAAGCGGAGAACATTTAATATTAAACAGATTCTCCTCTGTGTTTACATGCCCATGTAACCCAGCCTTGGAAACAAGCAACAGACCGCATACAAATCAGAAAGAGAAAATCCTTAAGTACAGACTAGGCTATGATTCATCAAAACATTCAAAATCATTTCTTGTTTACTTCGGCCACAACGCTGAAAAAAAAAAAAATAATAATCATCTGAAGCACTTGGATGGAATTCTTTCAATGGAAATAAAAGACTGAGCAGACTTTCCCACTAAACTGAAATGAAATGTGTGGCCTGTGAAGTGTACTTTAAAAGCATCAAACAGCAGAGTGAGCACCATTTCCTGTGCCAGTACACTAATGGTCTCCCTCGTTCTCTTGTGCTTCAGTGTTTTGTGACCTTTGTATCTGATGTCTGACAGCCTTACAAAACTGATGTCCCCTTTTTGAAACTATGCCCTTTTTAGCATAAAGGTATGTTCACACTAAATACCAAATAAGAAAAAATGCACTTTGAATACCCAGATGATAAACGCCGACACATGCGTTGTGGTACTCTCGTGAATGCGCCTCAAAGACTGATACAGAAGGGAAGAAACTGTTAAAAAAAACATTATTTTTGTTTTTCTTGTAGCCTGAAAAATTAAGGTTAAACCACTGATGTCACATGGACTATTTTAATGATGTCCTTACTAACTTTCTGGGCTTTGAATGTGTCTTTTGTGTTGCTGTCTATGCAGGGTCTGAACGGTCTGGGATTTCATCAAAAATATCTTAATTATGTTCCAAAGATGAATGAAGGTCTTACGACATGAGGGTGAGTAATTAATGACAAAATTTAAATTTCTGAGTGAACTGTCCTTATACAATAAGTCAGTTTACTTGGCAGCCATCTTGTCTTTCCCCATTCAAATAGCAATTACCTATAGAAAATAGTTTAGCATTTCCAAGGTGGCTGCCGAATGAACTTACTTGGAGTGAAACGAGTAAAATGTTGGCCACGTACACACTGCAGCTAAATTCGGTTGTCAGTTCACATTTTACTCCTTAATCGCGATCTGAACACAGATAATTCACTAAAATAAGGGAGTAAATACAACCACATTTACAGAAATTCTATGCAGTATGTATAGAACCAAACTGAACAACTAGTTGTTAGTGACGTATTTAAACGCATATCAGAAATGTGTCTTTGTCTTTATGTGAGATGTAAAAAAATAACAGTGAAAGAAGGCTTAAACTTAGCACATTTTGACACGGGGCTAGTTGCGCTCACGAGCCCTGCGGTAAAGTGTCAGTGTTGCCAGATCTTCAAAGAAAAAACAAACAAACAAGGACAAGCACAAAACACTAAAACACCTAAATCCTTTGTTTTACAACATCAGACAACCACATATTAACTAAGACCAAACAACATGCCTAAAAGCACTTGTAAAAATGAGAAAATGCCTCCTGAACATAAACAAAACACAGCACATCCAAAGCCACTAGATGGCAAGCCTGCAACCATTAGCCAAAAAAGCATAAATGCTAAAGATAACGCTTCCAGACTGGCAGTACGTGGGAAAGAAGACCAGAGGCCATTTTCTTTGAATGGATGTCAATTGGATGGTTAAAGTTTACCACGAAAAAAATCATTTCTATGGTATCCGTAAACGGCGATTGATTGTCACACAACTCTGACTGAGATTCAATGAGATCAAGGCTGTAATGTGATTGGTCATTAAGGGACATCTGATCCAAGTTAGCCATTACTCTTTCTCCAATAGTAACTAATACAGACCCTCTCATCTCCCTATAGTAAGAAAATCTCTGGCAAGTCTATCAGCGGTTAGTCTCAGCCTCATACGTCACACCCACAGAACGTTGGCTAAACATCTGATGCATATGGCACACTTTGCTGGAAACACTTCAGGAGTTTCAAAGTCATCATCTGATTGGTTAGATTTTGCAGGATATCCGGGAGATGCTTGTGTCGCGTTTTTTAACGTTCCTGGAAACAAAAATAAAAGAAGAAAGCCATCATGTCTACAACTGTGACAAGGAGTGCCTAGTAGGTCCAACTAAACCCTGGATTTTCAAAAGTATGTGAAAAATATAAAGTTTGCAGCATAGAAACTTTAAAATATGTCCGAGAGTTTTACACACCAGTCTGTTATTATGGTGACATTTCCATGACCCTAAACATGACGCGGGACAAAACAAAACTTGACTGGTTGCTTTACGTGTCAGTCATATGGCCTGGCTACACAAAACTAATCAGAGGTAGTTTTGTTAAAATTGACGGACGAAAAGAGTCTTTAGCCAATGGTAGATACCAAATGTCTAAATTCTTATTCACTCCTGCAAGACACCAAAAATGTTGCTATGGTTACAAATGTGGGAATGACCATACACACATGGAATGATTTAAATGCGGTTGTCACTCCTGAAACTTGGAGCGTGTATGTGACCATTAAATATTTTTCTTTGGATACTTGCTACTTGAATGGGGGAAAATCTCAGGATTATTTCAATAGCATATATCAAATCAGCAATAAAATGTCAAATGTTGCTTCTTCAGCTCCAAACAAGCTCATGTAGTACATTCTGGAGGCTAAAAGGCAGAACTTCCATTTATCCTCTTTGTTTTTCTATGAGTGGTTTGTCTCCTCCTTCTTATAGACAGTCTGATCTATTCACAGCCATTATTCTAACTGCAGAGAGCATCGGTTTCCACAGTGTAATGTGGAAGTGTGTCAGGAGACCCACAGACTGCAGTGTGGGGAGAGACCATCTGCCGCTCTGCACCCTGTCTCCATCCTCAATTAAACACTCACCAATACAGGCACATTTACAGATACCCAGTGAAATCTGAAACAACCCTGACCTTAGTCGGGATGCCATTCAGCGCAATTAGCAATGTCAATTAGTCCGATTCCATGTGTTCCCCATGAGTCAACTCAGCTAATAATGAGCCATATCATTTGGCAGGAAAGTGACTTATGCTGAATACCGAAAAGACCTCTGTGACCCTAGATTTTCATATTCGACACCAATTATGCCGCGAGCCAAAGTGTACCGGTGCACCGGTGCCTCTCACACCAAAAAATATAGTTTTATTAACATCATTTATTCACTCTCATGCTGTTCCAAACCTGTGTGCCTTTCTTTTTCTGTGGAACACAAAATTTATATTTTGAAAAATGTCCTCAGGTTTTTATTTATGCAGAGTGATTTTGGACCCACTGACTTTCATTGTACGGACAAATTATCTTTTTTGTGTTCCACAGCAGTTACATGACATATATACAGTTACATGACATATATATTCCATGTTATGGAATAACATGACAAAAAGGTACATGACAGAATTTTCTATTCTTTTATTTTTTTTTTTTTTTTGGTGAGCTATCCCAGTAGCACTTTATTTTACAGTTCTGTTCCTCATGTACATACTATGTACTTATTATAGTGGTTACAATAACGAGGTAATAACTAACCTAAACCTACCCCTAAACGCTACCCCATGTAGTTACCTTATAGTACTACTTCCTTAGATACTTTCTAAAAACACTGTTAGCAAGTACTCATACTGTAAAATACCTATCCCTTTAAGGGATGTATACACAAAGCGATTCACAGTGTCTACAATCATTAGCTTTCAATGTGAATTAGTGATTGGTAAGTAGAAATGATAGAAAATGTTATACTAGTATCTCCCTTTGTTTGTGTTTTCAGTCAGTGTTTACAGCCTTCAGCAGCTTAGCCTGTTAGCTTAGCATAGCATCAATTATTAAGAAAAGCTCTTTTGATTAGCTAGAACAAGATATCACCATAACACTGTTTTTGATCAGGCAATGAGGATATGACTTGCCTACTCGCAACAGACAGCTATCTCACCATCTTCAGCAACAAAATCTGTCTGTGTAAACAGTGCATTACAGTATGTGAGAAAGCGCTTCCCTCTCAAACTTTTATTCCTTCTTTCTCTACATATGTTGTAAACTAAGATCACAGCAGATGGTGGCAGAGAACTAGGCTGACAGCTGGTACATCACATCATACTCTTAAATAACAAATATAATCATGTCTGTACTGAGGAAAATGAAAACCGTGAATACAAAGAACAGAAAGCCCCTGTCCGTGAGTAAAAAAACAAAAAAAAAATGCTTAACCTTGACACTAATGCAAAGCATTTTTTTTCCATCCTCGGGAACAATGACATGTAATTTATGTCAGTGCCATGTTTGAAATTGTCATTAAACCTGCAAGTCTTAATTTCTTAAAGAACAGGTCTTACGGTTCTTAATTATCCTGAGACGTGGGGGAACTGACTGGGGATCAAAATTCAAACACCCACATGTCAGGTGGAAAACACAAAAGAACCCTTCATATAATGAGATGCCATATTAGGGGCATAATCAGAAAACCCTGAGAAAACCCTAAAATGTGGAGGCTATCAGGTTAACTGGCAAGAAATGACATAACCCCTCCTCAAACAACAACAACAAAAAAAAAAAAACATGGGTTGATATTGTTTTATAATAATGGGGAAAAAATGGGGGGGGAGACACTATTTTAAGGCGTCCATGTCACACATAGTACATGTACTTACTATTATAATAACAATTAACTATGCATAATTACATGCATGTTATCCTAAATCAAACCCTAAGTCCTAACCCTAACCATAGTAATTACATGGAGTTAATTAATATTACTCTGTACTTAAACGTATAATTACACTGTAACAAGGACACCTTAAAATTAAGAGTAACCAAAAAAATGTATATATACACTTATATGTATAAAAAGGTATTTGCGACCTTTTATCGTACAATTCAAGCCTTTTTTTTTATAAAGTCAGAATTGCAAGTATAAACTCAGATTTTAGACTTTTTTCTCTGAATTCTGAGTTCACATCTTGCAATTATGTTTTTTTCTGCCTCAAAATAAAAAAAGGTAATTGGGGCTTTTTATTTTACAGTTTTAACTTTTTCCTCGGAATCACACGTTTATACAGTTACCTTGTAGAATCAGCAAAATGTTAATTATTTTACCAAAATAAGAGGGATCATACAAAATGCAGGTTATTTTTTTTTAGTACTGAACTGAATAACATATTTCACATAAAAGATGTTTACATACAGTCCACAAGAGAAAATAATAGTTGAAATGATAAAAATGACCCCGTTCAAAAGTTTACATACACTTGATTCTTAACACTGTGTTGTTACCTGAATGATCCACAGCTGTTTGTTTTGTTTATTGATAGTTTTTTATGAGTCTCTTGTTTGTCCTAAACAGTTAAACTGTCTGGTGTTCTTCAGAAAAATCCTTCAGGTCCCACAAATTCTTTGATTTTTCAGGTTTTTGTTTGTTTGTTTTGTGTGTGTATTTGAACCCTTTCCAACCATGACTGTATGGTTTTAAGATCAATCTTTTCACACTGAGGACAACTGAGGGATTCAAATGCTTCAGAAGGAAAAACGATGTAAACTTTTGAACAGAATTGTTCATTCAACAATTCGTCTACTCCGTGTCACCGTAGCGCCATTTTGTACAGTATCTCCTGTACGCAAACAGCGTACGCTGTTCTCTGTCAGCTGCGCCATGCGGATATGCAGTTTTCGTTAGAATCAAAGCGTAAATAAACGGAGAAAGCGTATCCACGTGACGCAGCTCAGTGTACAGGTGTTTGCGAACAGCGTATGTTGTTTGTGTACAGGGGATACTATCCAAAATGGCACTACGGTGACGTGAAGGAGACGAATTGTTGAATAAAGTCATTATTTTTATTTTCCGTTGCATACAAAACGTATTCTCGTCGCTTCATAAAATTCAGATTGAACCACTGATGGCAGATGGACTACGTTGACGATGCCTTCTTACTTTTTTTGGGTCTTGACAGTGGTACTTACCTGGCAGTCCATGGGACAGTCAAAATCCTCCCGGTTTTTATCCAAATTGTGTTCTGAAGACAAACGAAGCATTTACAGGTTTAAAACAACATGGGGGTAAGTGATTAATGCTAAAATTTTCATTTTGGGGAGGAGTAACCTTTTAACAAGGTAATGAGCAGAACCAAAAAAAGGGCAAACAGGCACATAAAGGGAAACTGAAAAAGTCCAAACAGTGCCATGGTGTGACATACATAATATACAATACATATATTTAGGGAAAAAATAAATAAATAAAGCTTTTTTCGATATGAGCAGGTTCAAGACCCTTTTACAGTAATTAACCAAGCAAAATATCTACTACATATAATTATATTTAGAAACGGAGTACATTTGAACTTTAAAGGTTGTTTTGAGTGAGCAAACTCACTGAAATGAGACGAAATGTGTTTATTGGATCAAACAACCATTGGACTGGAACATACAGGGAATGGAACGGCATGGCAAATATGCCATAATATTTATGACAATATTTAATAAATATCACAAATATTATTACATATTAGAATATTTAATAAACACATACATAAACATTTACTGTTGCCCTTTTGCATTACTGATGCACTATTTCCTATTTAATACTGTACACCCGCTTTGTCACAATTCTGTATTGTTAAAAGCGGTATATAAATAAAGGTGACTTGACTTGACTTGATAAACGTTATGCATATATTCATTATACGTTATATATATTTATTATATATATGTGCACAAAGCTGTGTACAAACGCTTTGTGAAGACTTCCCATAAAAACAACATCTGGCATTTGTGCCACACTATCTGTTCACTCATTGTAAATGAAGGTTCTCAAAGGTGATCCATGCATTTTTCCGTGCAAGATAATCGGATGGTATCTCAATAATTGAAGAGCCATTAAAGGTGCAACAGTCCTCGCTCTCCTCACAAAATGACAGTGAAGTAATGATGTAGGTTTTGAAAACAAATCTGTAATATGGTACCTGGTGTAGCAAGGTCTTTATAGTACTATTAATAATGTATTGGCACCACTGAAACATCACCTATCATTTCTGAAGCAGTATGTCAACCACACAGTGCTTTTTCTGCTCCGCTGCATGTACATTCATATTATGCGATACATGCTATTATTCATGAAAGGGAATCGCTGTGTGCTGACTGATATGTGTAATAATAGCACATGTGCATGAGTCAGACAGTTGTGTAAAAATATGAATGGTTATATGGAGGGTGAAAATTGTGGTGAGGATTGCGTATTAAAAGCCCGTCAACTAACATACAAAATGAGCACCGGATTATATGGCCTAGTTATGATTATCATAAACTGTCACTGTAATTATGTGTGACGTGTTTGGATAAGTGGGCCTGCCATCAGCAGTCAGATGGGCCTGTTTGAATTTGTTTTTTTTTTTCCTTTGCAAAAAAAAAAAAAGTATATTACTGTGTACTTTTATTGATATTTTGCCAATTTAAGGTAGCCTAATGCATATTCTTTTTTTCATGACCCTAATAGCTGCGTATATAAAAATGCAACATTATTTAATTTAATGCACAAAACTATGAAAGCCCATTTCTGCCAAAAAAAGTATGTGATTTATAGTCCAATTCTGAGGGGAAAAAAATACTGATATGTTCTTAAAATTTAAGAATTTATATCTCACAATTCTGACTTTATAATTCGGAATTGTGAGTTTGTGTCATGCATTTCTGAGAAAAAAGTCAGAATTAGGAGTTTATATCTTAGAATTGCAACTTTATTTCTTAGAATTGAGTTTATTTCTCAGGATTGTGAGTTTATATTTCACAATTCTGACTTTATAACACGCAATAGCAAGTTTATACTCACAATTCTAAAAAAAAAAGTCAGAATTCTGAGAAAAAAGTCAGAATTATCAGTTTGTATCTCGCAATTCTGACTTTATTCTTCATTTGATAACTTGATAATGCAATTGTGAGTTTATATCACAATTCTGAGGAAAAAGTCAGTTTGTATCCCGCAATTTTGACTTTATTCCTCAGAATTGCGACTTTATTTCTCAGAATTTTGTTTATTTCTCAGAATTGCGAGTTTATATCTCACAATTCGGAGAAAAATGTCAGAATTGCGAGTTTGTATCACACAGTTCTGAGAAAAAAAGTCAGAACTGTGAGTTTGTTTCTTGCAATTCTGACTTTATTCCTCAGAATTGCAACTTTATTTCTCAGAATTTAGTTTATTTCTCAGAATTGCGACTTTATATCTCACAATTCTGACTTTATGACACGCAATTGCAAGTTTACATCTCACAATTCTGAGAAAAAAAGGTCAGAATTATCAGTTTATATCTCAGAATTCTGACTTTATTCTTCAGAATTGCAATTTTATTTCTCAGAATGGCAAGTTTATATCTCACAGTTCGAACTTGATAACATGCAATTGCAAGTTTATCGCAATTCTAAGGAAAAAGTCAGTTTGTATCCTGCAATTTTGACTTTATTCCTCAGAATTGCAACTTTATTTCTCAGAATTTAGTTTATCTCTAAGAATTGCGAGTTTATATCTCACAATTCTGACTTGATAACAAGCAATTGCAAGTTTATATCACAAGTCTGAGAAAAAAAGTCAGAATTGTGAGTTTATTTCTTGCAATTCTGACTTTATTTCTCGGAATTTAGTTTATTTAGTTTGTATCACACAATTCTGAGAAAAAAGTCTGTTCGTATTTCACAATTTTGATTTTATTCCTCAGAATTGCGAGTTTATATCTCACAATTCTGACTTTATGACACGCAATTGCAAGTTTATGTCTCACAATTTTGAGAAAAAAATTCAGAATGATCAGTTTATATCTCACAATCCTGACTTTATTCTTCGGAATTGCAATTTTATTTCTCAGAATGGCAAGTTTATATCTCACAGTTCGAACTTGATAACACGCAATTGCAAGTTTATATCTCATAATTCGGAGAAAAAAAAGTCAGAATTCTGAGTTTGTATCACACAATTCGGAAAAAAAAGTCTGTTTGTATCCTGCAATTCTGACTTTATTCCTCAGAACTGCAAGTTTATATCTCACAATTCTGACTTCATAACACGCAATTGCGAGTTTATATCACAATTCTGAGAAAAAAACAAGAATGGTGTTTATATGTTGCAATTCTGACTTTATTTCTCAGTTTATTTCTTAGAATTGAAAGTTTACATCTCACAATTCTGAATTTACAACTTGCAATTGCAAGTTTATATCTCACAATTCTGAGAAAAAAGTAAGAATTACGAGTTTGTATCATGCAATTCGGAAAAAAAAAAAAAAAACGGCTTCCATACAAAACACAACACTTAAAAAAAGATATTTTGAAGATATTTCGAAAATTATTGAAGTACAATTAAAAAAGAAAACACTATTTCAGTCTTTCTACAAAATTTCATGTTTAATTCAATGTTACTCATCATTTGTTTGTTTGTTTGTTTGTTTGTTGCTTGGTTGGTGGAATTTACTAGCCATTTCTAAATCCTATACAACTGTTTGTTTGTTTTTTAGTTCAATAATATGTGAGCGATTTACATTGAATTTAGCTCTTTAGCATAGCCAATGTAGCTCCTGCTGGTACTGTAAACGTTGTAACTATGACATTATGGGGAGAAAACATCTTTCTGCATCTCAACTGAAGGCCATTCATAAGTAATCATGTATTCTGACTACACTCATTTTTTGCAGGCAATATATCAATTACATACATTTCATTATATTATAGAGGATGTTTTGGAGTGCAGCTGAGCCACTGTCATTGAGATTAATGAAATGCTAAGATAGCTTTCTCCATGTATTACAGACCTCCTTACGCACCCGGTGCTGCTCAAGCGTTGTAACGCGACACTCAAAGTTCAAACAATTTCAACTTTGACCCCATTTGCTGCTGACCTTTCAAAGCGTGGCCAATGATTACCAGACAATACACAAGACATATGAAACGTCCGTGCAGTAACTGCTCCCACCTTGCCTTTTAGAGCTAAAATACAACAGAAAATATTTTAAAACAAAAATTCATGAAGAGATTTCTTTGTACACATAGTTTCTCAGTTCATGAACTAATTTAAATTCAAGAGAATTCTGCAATGTATCAAAAGCCATCAGCAGGACGTGGTTTTGTTTTAAGCTCAAATATATGTTTTCTCTGCTTACTGGATAGTAGAACTTCTTGCTTTCTTGCTTTCTAGAAAAGTAGTAAGCTGTCTGCTATGCTTTTCATGTGGAAGTCAAACCAACGCATAGCACTAACGGTGAATCCCTGATGCAAGTTATTAAAAGGGTCTTAAAAGTGCTGAAAATAAACTGCAAATTGTACACATTGACACTTTGAGAAACCTCAGCAAGTATAGGGCATTTTAATTTTCCCTCACTTCCCTGTAATTCACACCAGTGTGATTGGTTATGCAGTGAGAGCTGCCCTCTGTGACTCTGATTCAAAATGGATTTAAAAAAATAATTTCAGTTTTTCAATTTTTTTTTAATTTTAGATATGTACAGTAGCCTGTGTTTCCAAAGCAACATCGGAGAGCATTTATGTAGACAGTTCACAGAATCTTTAATTTTGACAGGTTTTTTTTTTTCAATGTTTTTGAAGACATCTCTTATGCTCACCAAGGCTGCATTTGATCAAAATACAGTAAAAGTTATATTGAAAAATATTATTACAATTTTAAATAACTTATTTTTGTGATGCAAAGCTGAACTTTCAGCATCGTTACTCCAGTCTTCAGTGCCACACGAACCTTCAGAAATCTGAACCTTCGATTTTGATGCATTTAAGAAACATTTATTATCATCAATGTTGAAAACAGTTGTGCTGCTTAATATTTCTGTGGAAAGCATTACTTTTTTCAGGATATTTTTAGCGACATGAAGTTCAGGATTGATATTTTAAAAAATAAATAATAACCACCAGTCAAAAGTTTTTGAACAGTAATATTTTTGTTTTTTTAAAGAAGTCTCTTCTGCTCACCAAGCCTGCATTTATTTGACCCAAAATACAGCAAAAACATTAACATTCTGAAATATTTTTACTATTTAAAATAATGATTTGCTGCTTAAAAACCTTTTATTATTATTATTATTATTATTATTATTATTATTATGTTGAAAACAGCTGAGTAGAATTTTTTTTGAGGTTTCTTTGATGAATAGAAAGTTCAGAAGAACATCATTTATCTGAAATAGAAATCTTTTGTAACATCATAAATGTTTTTATCATCACTTTTGATCAATTTAAAGCATCCTTGCTAAATAAAAGTATTAATTTCTATAATTTATTTTCTAAAAATAAATAAATAAATATTATACTGACTCCAAGCTTTTGAATGGTATAGTGTATAATGTTACAAGACCTTTTTAAATCAGATAAATGCTGATATTTGGATCTTTCTATTCATCAAAGAATACTGAAAACAATGTACTCACCTGTTTTAAATTTTGATAATAAAATAATAATAATGACGATGATAATAGTAAATGTTTCTTTAACAGCAAATCAGCTTATTAGAATGATTTCTGAAGGATCATGTGACACTGAAGACTGAAGTAATGATGCTGAAATTTTAGCTTTGATCACAGGAATAAATTACATCTTAAAATATATTCAAATAGAAAGCAGTTATTTTAAATAGTAAATATATTTCACAATATTACTGCTTTTGCTGTATTTTGGATCAAATAAATGCAGGCTTGGTAAGCAGAACATTAAACATCTTACTGTTCAAAAACTTTTGACTGGTAGTGTATAAATAAAAACTATATTTATTTATTTATTTATATATTTTAATCACTTTTAAACATTTATAATACAATAATGTATTAAAATAAAAATTGTAAGCATAACTAAATAAAAACCTGTTTCTTTGAAGACTCATTATGGAAGTCATTATGCCACTCAGTCTCAAATATGGTGTCCAGCAGAACCCCTGTGGAGTGTGTCCATCTGTTGCATCCCGCCCTCTCTGGTCTCTCCGGTCCGTGCAGTGTTCGCCTCTCCACCTGCACTTCATAAAAACACTCAATCTGACCTCTATTGTTCAATTCATGTCAACACAAGGCTGAAGGTCAAAGTTCTCCCTGGGTCACTGACCCTTGCTCTCAGGAGACATCTGAGAGGCCTCACGTGGAGTTGCCATGGAACTAGACTGATCAGAAGTGATCAAAACAGACACGGTGTGCTTATGAGGGTGTACGATTAGAGTTTGGGGTCTGGATCTGAGGATTTAGCCCATCCAGGATCTGGTGACCAAAGGGAGCACAGTGAAGCCAATCGCCTCAGGGGGCGTTTCTGCTCCGGGCCTCTTAATCTATTAATGAATTCAATTACAACAGCCGCAGCGTGAGACACAAAGGGCTGAGGGATGTCTAACCGGCCCAGAACTTCACCACAGAGACTGACGCATAATTAGGATTCTCTGTGCCTAACAACCAACAGGAAATACAACTTCAGAGACTCGTCAAAGACTGAGGGACAGTGACGGTGTTCAAATTAAAATGGTTGCTGTTTTTGATCATATAAATAAAGCTGAAATAAAACAATATCAGATGAAAAATTTGAAGAAAAGAAAATTAGAAATGCTGCTTTGGTAAATAACTGAAATAAAGCTGAAATTACTGAAACTAAAAGTGAAATACAAATGAATTAAAGCTATATACAAAAAACAACTAATTAAAAAATTATGCACATACAATTAAATCTCACTAGCCAAGCTTAGAAACTAGCCTAAGACATGCTGTCAATGACTAATTCATGCTAGCAACATGCTAATCAATGTATCAAAGAGATAAAACATGCTAACAATGTACTTAATCATGCAAAAATATGCTAGCAGCAAGCTATCCCTGCTGAAAAAAAAAAGCTGGTCAGGCTGGGAGATCAGCTGGTTTTACCTGTTCTTGTTTTTTTTGTTGTTGTTGTTTTGTCAGCAGGGAAATCATAGTAAACAACGGGCTAACAACATGCTAAAAACATGCTAACATGTTATTTATGCTAAAAACATCATATCAACATGCTAATCATGTGAGAAACATGATTAACAACATGCTAACAACATGCTAATCATGCTAACAACATGTTAATCATGCTATAAATATTCTAACAGCATTCTAATCATGGCATAAACATGTTAACACAATGCTAACAACATACTAACAACATGGTAATCATGATAGAAATATGTTACCAATGTGCTAATCATGTTAAAAACATGCTGTCAACATGGTAATCATGTTATAGCCATGTAAACATGTTAATTATACCGAAAACATCCTGGCAACATGGTAATCATGATAGAAATATGTTACCAATGTGCTAATCATGTTAAAAACATGCTGTCAACATGGTAATCATGTTATAGCCATGTAAACATGTTAATTATACCGAAAACATCCTGGCAACATGGTAATCATGATAGAAATATGTTACCAATGTGCTAATCATGTTAAAAACATGCTGTCAACATGGTAATCATGTTATAGCCATGTAAACATGTTAATTATACTGAAAACATCCTGGCAACATGGTAATCATGCTATTAACATGTCAACAACATACTAACAACATGCTAATCATGCTGGAAACATGATTAGCAACATGATAACTACATGTTAATCATATGGTAATCATGCTATAAACATGCTAACATGTTAATCATGCTAGAAACATTCTAACAACATGTTAATCATGTTAGAGCCATGCTCACAACATGTTAATCATGCTAGCAACTTGTTAACAACACGTTGTTAATCAAGTTAATCATGTTAGAATCATGCTAGCAACATGTTAATCATGTTAGAGCCATGCTAGCAACATGTTAATTATACTAAAAATCCTAACATGATAATAATGCAAGAAACATGCTAGCAACATATTAATCACGTTAGAGCATGCTAAAAACATTTTAGCTATACTAAAAACATCATAGCAACATGTTAATCATGCTAGAAACATGCTAGCAACATGCTAATCACGTTATAAACATGTTAAGAATATGTTAATCATTCCAGAAACATGCTAACAACATGTTAACCATGCTAGAAACATGTGAATCATGCAAAAGAAAGTTAACATGTTAATCATGGTAGAAACATGATTAGCAGCATGTCAACTGCATGTTAATCATGCTAGCAACATGCTAATCACATTATAAACTCGTTAACATGTTAATCACTCTAGAAATATGCTAACAACATGTTAACGAGATGCTAGTGACATGCTAATCATGCTATAAAAATGCTAACATGTTAATTATGCTAGAAACATGGTTAGCAACAAGTTAACAACATGGTAATCATGTTAACATGCTAACCATGCTAGAAACATGGTAATCATGCTAAAGAAAGGTAACATGCTAATCATGGTACAAACATGATTAGCAGCATGCTACATGCATGTTAATCATGCTAGCAACATGCTAATCACACTATAAACATTACCATCTTAATTATTCTAGAAATATGCTAACAACATGCTAACACTAGCTAGCATGCTAGTGGCATACTAATCATGCTATAAAAATCCTAATATGTTAATTATGCTAGAAACATGGTTAACAACATGTTAACTACATTGTAATGCTAACCATGCTAGAAACATGCTAATGCCATGCCAATTATGCTAGAAACATGAATAGCAATATGCTAACTATATGTTAATAACACTAGCAACACACTAATTATGCTAGAACCATGCTAGCAACAGGCTAATAATGCTAAAACATCTATCTGTCTAAATTTTCAAACTTTTACAGCTGCTTTAAACTTTCAGGCTAAGCTTTCTCAAGCCAACCTAAAGTTTGTCTTGACATTATATATATATATATATATATAATGTGTGTTTGTGCTGAAAACAATGACTAGTTAATTAAAACTAAAACCAAAAAAAAACAAAAACATTTTCATTACTTGAAATAAAATAAACAGTAAGTGGAAGTGAAATAGTATACTAAAAAATATATATATTTTATTTCAGCTACTTGCCAAGAAAACATCTTATATTCATAACATTAAGTAAAACAAAACAAAAAAAAACTTAAATGTAAAAAACTAATAATTACTATAAAAACATGCTGAAATGTACTAAAAATGCAAACTAAAATGAAAATGAAAACACAAAAATTAAATTCACTCAATATGTCTCCACTGAAATACTGCACAATAAGAAGCACAACTGTTATTGAATTCGCACCTGAATAGTAACAAGCAAACACGACTCAGCTCAGCCTATTTCAGCTTTAGAGAACATCTTGTTATCTTAAAAAACAGCTGACAGAAAACACACAAACCCCACAGGAAGGGCAATTTTTGCACAAAATCTGCCAACACAGATTTCATTCTCTTGAAAATTATTCTCAGACCTTAGGGTGGCGTGGAGAGAAAGGGTAATTTAAAGAGTGACAGTGCAAATGGATGAGAGCTGATCCAGGGAAAGATGGAGGCGCCCTCACGGCCCAGAAGAGGCACTGATTTATGAGACCTGAGGGGGGGATCAATGCTAACCTCGGCCAAACCTCCCTACTGACACCACAACCACCCGAGCCTGCCTGAGCCCTTACCCTTCGGCCCAGAAAGGGATGAGGGGAAAGTCAAAGTCAGCCCTGAGGGGAAAGGGATGGAGGAGCCGGTGCCGATGTCTCTTTCACCTGGTTCTCCTCCCACATTATTCCATCTCTGTTTCCAAACACCCACACACAAGCTGGAATGCATTTCCAACATGCACATATGCTATTACAAACATGCTTAATATGCAGTGAATATAAAACACAGTCTGATTAGTGTCTTCTTTGCCCTCTAGCATTAGTCCTCTAAATAAAGTCATTCCAATCCTGGCTGTTGTTTTATTGGCCCTGCGTAGGATGGAAAACAGCAAGTTCATTTTTAAATGGACAACAACAACAACACTGAAGCTATTTTTTCCATGTTGATTGAGAGGTGGTGAAAAAGTGCACATTTTTGAGTATATTAGTGGGTTATTAAATGTCAAGTGCGTCAGTACATGACTAAAATCTAACATTTTGAATCCAAATTTACACCTCATAGCATCCAGTTCTATCATATGGACAATACGAATATGTTGAAACAAAAAGCCCTTAAATTTTCCATAAAAGCCAATAAATTTATCAACACAGTTTGTGTTCTGATTATCTAGTGGCAATTTCATGTTTAATGCAGGAAGCTTGTAAAGATCTTAAGTTTTACAGTATGCCAAGTATCAACAACTAAAAATAATAATAATACTATGTTTTATTTAAAAACATTTTTGTTTAGTTTTTTTCTCACAATTGTGAGTTTACATCTTGCAATTCTGACTGTTTTCTATGATATAAACTTACAACTGTGAGTTACAAAGCCAGAATTGCAAGATATTAAGTCAGAATTGTGGATTACAAACTCAAAATTATGACTTTTTTCTCAGAATTGCATAATATAAACTAAAAATTGCAAGTTACAAAGTCAGAATTGGTGATTATAAACTCAAAATTATGACTTTTGTTTTGAAATTCTGATGTTTTTTTCTTAGAATTGTGTGACAAACTCGGAACTCATGAACTTTGAGTTATAAAGTCAGAATTGAGTGATATTAAGTCAGAATTGTTAATTATAAACTAGAAATTCTTACTTTTTTTATCAGAATTGCACAATATAAACTCTAAATTGTGAGTTAAAAAGTCAG